>CM021732.1:116263438-116324531 GCA_011075105.1 Heteronetta atricapilla
AAGAAAAGAAAAGAAAAGAAAAGAAAAGAAAAGAAAAGAAAAGAAAAGAAAAGAAAAGAAAAGAAAAGTTCTACAAATGTACAAACACTTTCTAAAGAATTATTCTGTATTCCCTACTCTTTTCCTTCCTTCACTGATGAGTAAATGTATGCATTGTACTGGTTCTTGTACAACTGTTAAATTGTCTTATTCAACAATTTTTAAGCCAAAAGGCTATCCAACTCCTCTTTTATCCTTTACCCAGAGCTTTCTGAACTTCATGAGAGCATAAATCATAGAGTCACTAGGTTCTTTAAACTCTTGCCTGTATTCACTTGACCTTATTCTATATTCTGAAAACTGTTGCTTAGACTTCAGACTCAGAAATATTCTGTCCTCTCCATTCAAAATACCCTTCTGATAAAATCAAAGACTTGGATTGATTATGCTGCACTAGGATCTTTTCCCTAGGGAATGCTGTTCTTTGTTGTTGTTGTTGTTTTTTGTTTGTTTGTTGTTTTTTGTTTGTTTGTTTTTAAGGGTATTTTCTCTGTATTTTATGAACAAGCAGCGCTGGATGCTTTCTAACTTTTCAAACTTCCTTGCTTTTGAAATCTCATTCTCTACTTCTAATAACTTAGCTTTTTTTTTTTTTTTTTTTTTTTTTTTTCCCTAACATCACTACAAAAACATTTAAATTAGTAAATATATTTGTTTTAACATTTGTTATATATTTATCTGTTTTTACAATACTTTCCATTGCTTCTTTGAAGATTTACTTTGATTTTCTAAGCTGTTGTCCTCTGCTTTATGAATCCCATGAATATTTCCACAGACTTCACAAACTTTATAATGATATGTTCACAGCTCTAGTTTTATTTCAACATCCATCTTGTTTTTCTTTTTGTTTGTTTGTTTATTGTTGTTTTATTTTTTTGCCTTTCACAGAACGTATCTTAATTTTTAAGCAATATTTTGGCCTTCTCGTTACTTTCTTTAATAAATCTTGTTATACACTATTTTGGACTGTCTAGTCCCCATTGTGCCAGTTTATGATCCACATATTTCAGTGTAAGCTAGTGATTTTCTTTGTTTATAAATACTTTCAATTTGCAATGCTGGGATTTCTAATACCTTAGTTTTTGTTTTTGTGTTTTTCTAAATCCAGCTTCAACTCATAATTTAATCCCAAAACCACAAGACAGAAAATGACTGACAATTTATGATGCCTGTGAGAATGTCTTATTAACAGACTAATTAAATTTGAAGAATATATGTGAATATATATGTGAAGAAACACATACATGCTCACAATAGCCTTCAGTTTTATATTTTCCTATATCTTGGCCTCAATTGTAATGATATAATCTATTCCCACTAAGCTCATTGGCAATTCAGGAATTAAAACTTGCTTATTTATGGTGTCAAAAAATTAAAAGTTTTTTCTCTAAAAAGGTACCTTAGTTCAAAAAGAAGCTCACATGCATATAGATATATTTATGTAAATGCAGATAAATAAATGTTCATTTTCCAAATGTCCAGTTTACATATTGAATTAAATAGATTGTATGAAACATAGAAAATTCTCTGTAGGACTTTATTATTTTGAGAAAACAACTTAGCAAGAATGCCATAACCAAATATTCATACCTGGGAAATCATAGAAAAAATAAATAAAATAAGACCAAATTTGTTATTTTCTTTAGTTCTCTCAGGTTGGAGTGTAGAATTCATGTGCAGGAAATAGCTTCTTGTCACTTGGGTTGGAAAATGTTAGTACCTGATAGAACAGGTTCTGAATGACAAGCTGAACACATCCCCATGTATCTGGGCTATATTTTTGACAGTGTAAGTGCTTTTCACCTGCACTAAAAACACTCCCACAGAATGAGTAGCTGGACCATTTAAAAACATCATTTCTGTGGTTCTGACACATAATCCTACCTCCTGTATTCATTTCCATTACCTTCTGATTCAATTTCCTTTTTTATTATTATACCTGACATTATAAAGCAGTGACAGGTATATCTCTGCATGCCCAGAGGTCAGCTTCAGTTCAAGTACACATCCTAAAGTGCATCTGAAGTGAATTACCTACATATTTAAAGCAGTCTCTGAAACCATTCTCCTTATTGCTATCGGATTCTTGATGGTAAAACTAAATTTCAGGGCTCTAAACTAAACTGCAGAGGCTTACTATGTTTTTGAAGACACCAACCAAAGCCAAAACTAAAAGTCTGGATCATTTTGCATAGAAAATGTGTTGACATAAATATATATATTCTCTTCCTTTCTTCTACTGGTTCATGAACTGAACTATTCTTGGGTGCCCACTGAAGTGACAAGGTCCTTTTACTGATCCGAAACTGGAAGAACTAAAACTAACTACATTGTTTTATTACCAAAGGGCAAAAGTTATAGATAAAATATTTTAACCAAAAGATAAATTCATTTCTTGAAAACTAATGAAGATTAACTAAAATGGCCTGGGATACTGATAAGGTCTCCTCCAGAACAAAACACTGGAAAAGTTTTAGAGTATTCTTTTTTAATGTAAATGACAAAACAAAAAATATGGAAAAAAGTCAACATTAATATATATATCTTTAACAGAAAACTTGCTACTAACCTTATTTAGGCCAGATAAATTTAAAAATATTGATGTTAATGTCTTGCACAAAACTGACTCTGAAACCAATGGGTAACATTAAAGACATGTCTCATACAGTATTTATTTGGGTACATGTTTAGTAGAGAACCATGCTGCTAGCCTAAATGTACAAACTATAGCTTTAGCAGAATCACAAAGTCACTGAGAGTTGGAGGCTGGAAGGGACCTCTGGAGGTCATCTGGTTGAACTACTTCCTCAGGCAGGGCCACCCAATGCAGGCTTCCCAGGCCCACGTCCAGGCGGCTTTTGAAGATCTCCAAGGAGGGAGATCCACAGCCTCTCTGGGCAATCTGTGCCAGTGCTCCACCACCTGCACATAAGAAGTGCTGCCTGGTGTTCAGAGGGAGCCTCCCATGTGCCAGTTTGTGCCCATGGCCTCTTGTTCTGGCTCTGGGCACCACTGAAAAGAGCCTGTCTCCAACCCCTTTTGCTCTCTCCCTTCAGGTATTCAGGGACTTCGATGAGATCCCTCTGAGCCTTTTCTTCTCCAGGCTGTACAGTCCCAGCCCTTTTTTGTATGTATTTCCTCTGAAATTAATTCCTAAATATTTGTGAAGGGCACATATATTGCACCAAGCTGTTAATAGTATGTGAGCATTAATAAATTACTTTAAGGAAAGTTATTAGGGACAGATCTTATACATGGCCAAAATGGAAATGTATGAATCAGTGTAATGGAAAAAGTTTTTTAAAACATCTTTTTTTTCATTGCTTTGTTGCTAATAGTGATCTGAGTGTGACCATATTCTTTGCAGAAGCAGCCTGCCTTGAGGGCTCTCCTACTTTTCTCTGACAGGGATCTGAAGCACACATGGACGTGGCAGAGCAAAGAAAGATCAGTTTTCAATCCCTCTTATAGTTACATTACATCGGGAATAGTAAGCAATTTCTAAACTCCTACCAAGGACATCAGCTTTTGCCAAATTAATGTTCCTTTGTACCTGGGCTATGAGGGTGTAGAATCAGATGGCAGAGGCAGTACTGCACAGGTGAAAAATTTGCTGCATCTGTTACTAAGGTACAGCTACCTTCCTTCATCACTGCTTTGGTTTGACATCACTTACTGCTCTCCCACACAAAAACCTATTCTTTCACCACTGTATCCTACTTCCTTATCGATTCCTTAGCCTCCCTCAACCACTTCATTAGCACGTGCAACTTCTAACATTCAGTTTTCTTGCCCTCCTTACAATGGGTGCCTAACTCTGTAAATAGGATGAAGAAAGTAGGAAGGTAGAAGTGTTAAGCAGGGCAGTATGGGCTCACTGAAACACGCAGTCAAGGTGAATTGGATTTACAAAATGTTAGCAGCTGAACTACACTAGTATGCCCATGTCTGCTGCAAGGCGATGCAGTTTATCATACATTTGAGCACCAGAGGATGCCTTGCCTGACCTCACACTGACAGTTACAGTAGCTCAGCTGACGTGACATATGCTATTTTATTGCTGTAGGCCAGGGGCAGGGCAGGGCCCTCTGCCAGTGAAATGAAGACAGCTTGAAGGGAAAATTTTAGCACACCCTCTTGTGGAATCTCGTAAAAACGAGTAATGGGAACAAAAGCTAAAAACAACCACAATCTTGCACCCCTGCGCCTGATCCACAGGCATGCCATCTATGCTCTTCCTGTAAGAGATGGGGGGGAGGTAAAGACTAGGCAGCCTGCCTGATCTCCCTTCAGCCAGGATAATTTTACTGGGGTCATGTGGATGCCAAATGTTGATCTGCACTGTGATTTTAAATGAAAGCATATATGCAGGATATCTTCCCTGAGATCCAGCTCAGGATACAGGAATTTATGTGCTTATTTGATACAGTTTACTGGACTCTTAGAGGAGGGGAAAAAAGAAAAAAAAAAAAAAAAAAAGAAATGTCAGGAGATTAAAAAAAAAAAAAGGAAAGGAAAAAAGTGACAGTCTATTCTCAAGGACTTGTCTTGAGCTTATCTAATGAAACTGAACTACATTTTTAGCATTGTCTTTTAGGATCTTCTCCTTTACATGGCTGTTAATACTGCTCTCAGGTAGAAGAGGGAAGGAGGTAACATAATTGAAGCTTTAATTTTGAACTGTGTCATAAACCAGTTTTCATAAAGCCCAACAACAGTAAAGTGGTTCATTACATTTTTGAGTGTCTGATGTAAATAAGATCTCTGAACGTGTGTGATCAATCTTCCCAAGGGCCAAAATATTTTGTTGTTCCCAAGCTTGGTTTTCTTGTTAAGAATGAATAGACTCAGCCCACAAGCATTTAGAAACTGACTTGAATTTTATTTTTATTTTTTTTCTTAATGCCTAATTGTGTCTGCTATGGTTATGTGCCTCTTAATTCCCCTCAAAGAAGCCCCTTAGCTTTGTGCAAATATTCATTGGAGACTTTATAGGGTAATTGACCAAATCAGAAATGTGAAGTCAATTAAGGCAGAGCTACTAAAATCATGGTATCAGAGGTAGAATTTACCCCATTGCCACTTATCCAGGGGAGGACAAAAGACATGTCTGCAAATATTTACTGCAGGAGGAAGGTGTTTTATAAGCAGTATATGTTTGTGGGCCAGCCTCTTTTGTTTGACCATAGTTATTTACAGCCTGCTCTGTTCAACTTCCGCTATCACTTATTGCTTACTTCACAGCTCCATGGGAGGAAGAGTCTTCTTAGTACATAAAGCAGAATTTATAAGAAGGAGCAGGGCAACTTAACGATATTACATTCTCTTAATTTTGTAAGATTTTATGTATACTATGAGAGGGATTTTTTCAGTGGTACTGAAAACTCCTAACTCCTTCTGCTGATCCATTTACTTAATTTGTTTGCATATGTCAAGCAGTTTCTACACCATCCTGTTGCAAAAAATACACGTAAATACTAAACAAGGTGATATGCTTTCTTCTGACCAGAGCACCCACTGACATCTGTATGAGTTCAGCATGAGGAACTCTTCATTTTTTTCCTTGAAAATTAGAATAAAATCTCATGAATATATGGCTAAATTATACATATTTCCTACTACTGATCAAGGGAAAACAATTTCATAAGTTTGAGTGTTGAAGATAGAGCAGAAGTAAAAGGAAAGTTCGTCAGTAAAGAATATTACATAAAAAATACCTTTTAATGCCTCTTGAGAGCAATTTAAACTTTTCTTCTTCCAGTTACATACTGTCAGTTCCATATTTGTGTTTGTTCTCTTCATGCTAGGGATGTAACGTATCAGAGTGTATTATGGGGAGATCTTCCAAACGCTCTTTTAACCTCTTGTCTGAGAAAGAGCCCTTAGATTCAGCCAGGTCAGCCATGGCAGGGAAAGTTCACAGCAAGACTTCTGTTTCCTTGATCTCCTCTCAAGTCAACTTTTTTTTTTTTTTTTTTTTTTTTTTTTTTAATAGTGGATTGAAATCTGACCTGAATTAAGACAATGGAAGTTCTATTATTGACATTGATTTGACATTGATGAGTCCAAAATTTTAAATAATTTTTAATGAAGAATGATTTTCTGAGATACTTACACGATTACCTATTTATTTGTATCTATGCATATAGGTATAGCTATCCAATACTAGTAAATTCCGTGTTGTAACACTGAATTCTTACATTATTTGTGAGCAAATTTCTAATACCCCAAATGCGCTACCAACATAACTTTTCCTCTTATGAATTATTATACAGAGTGCTATCTTCAACACACCCTTCAGGGAAAGATTAAATACTGTGAGTGCTTACACATTCAGATTTTTTCACTGCTCAAACCTCTTACAGATGGTGCCCCAAAAGTAGCACAAATAAGTATTGCAAACAAAGATTGTGTTAAATTGTTTGAAAACCACATACTGTATACTGAAGAATCCTACAAAATTCCTGACCTCTAGCCATAAATGTAAAATACAAAAGTGAAACATGAATTAATTTACTGGAAGGAGTTGCATTCTTTGAACTCTTTTCTCTCATTGTTAACTTCAGCATTCTCATTTGACAAGTACTATAAAAGCATAAGTCAGTGCTGTGCTCACAGTTCAGGAAAAGCTCACAACAGGTTCACGTAGGCTGTTACTGCTTAGAACTGATTAGTTTGGAGGTATTAAGCAATTATATGTCCTTCTGTGTCAAAATTGGTGCACTATGCAGGAATATCAGCCTTTATAAGTGAGGTGTCATCATTTAATCCAAAGTTGGAGACTGAGCATAGCTGCCTGTGATGGTTTTACTCAGCTAGGCAGCTGAGCTCCACCACAGCCACTTTCTCACTCCCTCTCCTCAAAAGGGGGAGAAAATGTGATGAAAAGGGCTCAAGGGTTGAGATAAGGACAAGGAGATCACCCACCACATCATGGGAAAAACAAACAAACAAACAAACAAACAAAAAAACTCAGCATAGGGATATTAATAACATTTATTGCCTATCGCTACCAGACTAGAACAGTCAGAAACTACAGATAAACTAAAATCACCATTCACCCTATCCACTCTCTTTTACCTCTTACCCCAAGTGGCACAGGGGGAATGGGGGCTGTGGTCAGTCCCCGACACATCATCTCCACTGCTCACTCACGGTCCCTCTCAGCCCCTGCCCCTGCTCCCCGTGAGGTCCCTCCCACCTGATTCCGTCCTTCCGAAACTGATCCTGCGGGGGCTGCCCACAGGCAGCAGCTCTTCAAGCACTGCTCCCACACGGCTCAGTACCACAGGGTCCATCCATCACCCAGGAGCAAAAACTGCTCCATCACGGGTCCCCCACGGGTGGCAGCTCCCCCCAGAACCCCTGCTCCTGTGTGGGCTTCTCTCCATGGGCTGCAGCTCCAACCCTGGGCTTGCTCCTGTGGGGGCTCTGCATGGGCCGCAGCCTCCTCCCGGCCACATCCACCTGCTCCACTGGGGGCTCCTCCATGGGCTGTAGCGTGGAGATCTGCTCCATGTGGGACCCATGGGCTGCTGGGGGACAGCCTGCTCCACCAGGGGCCTCTCCACAGGCTGCAGGGGAACTGCTGCTGGAGCACCTCCTGCCCTCCTGCTGCACTGCCCTGGGGGTCTGCAGGGCTGGTTTTCACTCCTTGCTCTCCCAGTTGCTGTTGCTCAGCATGTTTTTTTTTTTTTTTTCCCCTTTCTTATATCTGCTCTCCCATATGCCCAACCAGTGTCACTCCCTGTCTCAGTTTTGGCCAGCGGCAGGTCCCTTTGGAGTGTGGTGGTTTGACCGTGTTAGGCAACTGAACACCACAACCGCTGTCTCACTCCCCCTCCTCAGATGAGGAGGGGAAGAAGAAAAGAACAACTCACAGGTTGAGATAAGGATAATTGTAATAAAGAGAAATATATATTATTAAGGAAATATTATTATTAATTAAACAATTCAACTTAAGGGAAAAAAGGGAAAGGGGAAGAGGGAGGGGGAAAGGAAATAACAAAACAAAACAAGTAAAGGCTATGTGGAAGTGCAGGGGAAAAAAAAATACTCTCTTTTTCCCACAAATAAGCGATGCTTGACCACGTCCTTGAAGCAGGGCCTCAATGCACGTAGCCAGTGTTTGGGAGTAGGACAAACATTTTCGCAACGAGAGCCCACCCCTCCCCTCTTCTTCCTTTTTCCACCTTTTATTGCTGAGTGTGACATCATATGGTATGGAATATCCCTTTGGTTGGTCTGGGTCAGCTGCCCTGATGATGTTTCTCACTTTTTCACCCACCCCCTAGGAGGGTTAGAGAAAGTCCTGATGCTGTGCCAGCACTTCTCAGCAGCAGACACAACACCAGTGCGATACCACTGCTGTTCTAGCTACAAGTGCAGAGCACAGCACTGTATGGGCTGCTGCAGGGAAAGTTAACATCCCAGCCAGACCCTGTACATGGAGCCAGCTGAAAATGGCCCTTATCTGACATGGGGCAGCTTCTGGACTCTTCTCACAGAGGTCAACCCTGCAGTCCCCTGCTACCAAAACCTTTCCATGTAAACCCAATACACTGCCCTGAAGGAGTGACATAAATTCATTATGGGCAGAATAGAAAAGATTTTGATTTTATAGTTGAAAAATCTACCTTCACTCAATGCTTACCACAGCTGATTGTTCTTTTGTAATCTGAGCAGAGTAAATAAATATTATTACCTGGTAATAGCATAGGATATTTGTTGATGTATTTGTGGATGGATTCTGGCAATAGAGCATGCTAACTGAGAAAACTTTTTTTTTCTGTATTCCTTCCTTTGAAGACAAAGACAGGGATTTGTTTGCTGCAGGATGGTAACCAGGAGCCTTTCAAGGTGCGACTGCACTTAGCCAAAGATATTCTGATGATCCAGGAGCAGGATGTGATCTGTGTGTCTGGTGAGCCTTTCTATTCTGGTGTAAGTAGTTTTCATTTATTCTTTTAAGATGTACTTTATGAAAAGTAAAAATACTGTGTGTGTGTACATGGGCGTGTGTGTACATATGTATACATTTAATCTCAGGTTAATATTTAATTTTACATTTTTAACACCAAGTATATTTTAGTATAACATCTACTGAGAGTAAATCCTAGCAATACCCATCTAGGAAACAGCAATAACAACAAATTATATGCACAACTACACTATTGTTTCTGTGCCCTGACCTTTGAATCCCGGTGCCACTTAATACTTTAAGGCAGTGACTTTTACAAAAACAAAACTAAACAACAACAACCAGATGTACTTAGATATCTGAGCATTGTCTGTGGACTTGATAAGACAGATGATGCTTAACTGTTAACAGGGCTTTACTGGATCAAGGTACAGCAATGTTATGTTATCCTTCATATCTTGGTTTGCTTCATGTTGTAGAATAACACTTCATAGATATTGTCAGTCAATGATGTGAGGGTCACCAGCTGAACTGGCAAGTTACTTTAACATGGATGGACTTCAGCTGAAACAGTGCAGTAGTGTGATTTACATATCACATGATGTGTCAGATCTCTTATTTTGCTTAGAATTTTGGGGATAAGAAACTGTCTTTAGACAATTATTTGGAAGATCTGTGAAATGTAATGTTGCAGGTTTTTTGAATTATTGTAATGATAAGTTTTTATTTAGAAGATAGAAAAATAAGTAAAATAAAATCATTTTCTATTCATTTATAAAGACATACTGTAATTATATTTTGTAGAGTGATTTTTAATTTTCTTTTGAAAATTTTATGAATATTTTGTTCTCCCTTTCAGCTAAATAAAATTATTGTAGGATTTCATGTTAAATCCTCTGAGACATAGTGCTATAATACCTGTTAATGCAAACATACTCTGACTAATATTATGTCTGTCTATATTATTATTTAATTACAGCTGTTGCCACATCCCTGTGTCTCTAAATTCAAGTATAATAAAAAGATAAAAATCAAAATATAGAAATAAATTGGTAGAATGTTAGTGGTGCTGACAGTATGGAAAATTGATGGAAAATTTGTAGAGGAATCCATCTCAAAGTGAACGTTTCTGATAATTTCTCTGAAACAAGAGTGACATACTGTCTGTGGTGTCTCCATACACATTGGGTATATTTGCATGACAAATCTGTCTTTTGACCATTTCATGCTGTACAACTTGTTAATACAAATTGTATTTGAGTTGTATATGGAACTGTATTTGTATTTGAGTTGTATATGGAATAAAGATGGTCCTTTTACTAATCAGACTGTACTGTTCCTTGACATATAGGATGTCTAGCAACCCAGGCAGAAAGAAATTATGAGTTCAAGCACTGGCTCAATTAGCATCACACGCTGCAGCAATATTACTCCACCAACACCATTCTGACTTTATTTATTAAAAGATTTTATCACTCACAAATACGACTTTCATTATTGTGCTATAATATCTATTACTTCTGCTGAACTTTGTATTTAAATGTCTTCATAAAATGCATATTTATTTTTTCCCATTTCACAGCAAAGCTTTCTCTTACAGTTTTTTTCCACTTTAGTTTTGTAACAGAACTGTTGAAAATAGTGAATTTGCTTCACTGATTACACACCCCCTATTGTATTTGCATATTGGATGCATAACTCATGAACTGATTGATATTAATATGGTGATGAGGAGTTTCTTTTCTATTAGCAATATTCATTGTTAGCCCAGTAACTCTGGAGCCCTTTACCCTGATTTCCTCTGGGATTAAGACTAGGTCTTGAATCAGTAAGTTCATTCTAGCTAAGGATGATTGGCATTTCATAGATAGTTAACTGTCCTTTTGTCACAAAACATTTACATCATCTGGAATTATTTGTTGTGATTGTATAGCATGATCAGACTAGTCCAACAGTCTTACTTTTTTTGCATTTTTTCTTTTTTTTTCTTGCTGTTTTTAGGCTTCTTTTTGTTTGTTTGCTTGTTTTTCTTATCTTTTACTTTGCTTCATTGATTGTTCTTGATATCATTCTAGATGATGGACCACATCTATTTTACTTTAACATACTTTCAACAGATGGAGTGGTTTCATTAGAAAATAATACTGAATGCCTCATTGAATAAACTCTAAAGAATAAAAATAAAATTTGTAACTGAGGAACAATAGTGATAAATTTTACAGACAAGTAGCTACAGTGAAACACCTTTTAATCTTTTTAAAATAATCTTCAAATAATTTGATTGCAGGGTTTTACTTCACTGTTTAGGAATGAAAGACTGTTACTTTATTTCTAGTTTAGAACAGTGCCTCTTCTGTGTGTTGAGTCTGAATCAATTTGCATGTTCCTCTGTGTAGGAAAGACTTTAAACAGCCACTTAACTTTCCCGCAGTATCCTGATCTGCATCCTGCAGAATAATTTAAGTGAAGCAATGAGCCCTTAGGAGTGAGGTGCTGCTTAATGTGAGTACATGGAATAAGGAGCTAGTTCTTAATATAGAATACTTCCTTTTTAGTGGAAAACAATTGTAATTACCCCAAACTAAAGAGGGGCAAAGCAACCTTGTCTCTCCTATCACTGCATGCAGTTTGGAGTAATAAAATAAAATATGTAAAAGATTATAAGCAGCATAGCCTTAAAACAGTGTTAAACTAAAAAAGAAAGCATCTGTTTCTTTAGTAGGTTGAACAGAATAATGGTGTTCATTAGGATCCTACATCAGTCATGCCTGAAGCAACACCATAAAACATCAAAGAAAGATAGTTCAAACAACCCTGTGGTTGTTTAGATCTAAATTTCAGTATCAGTGGCACGAAGTATTACAGACTTTCACGTTGTATACATATTACTTTATGTATACAACGTGAAAGACTTGCTTTCCAGGAAATATAAACATTGTGGGTTCACTATTATGCTACTAGTATGTATCTGATATAGATTTGAACTCCAGTGCAAATGAACAAGTGAGATGAGAATATTTTGTGAAACTGAAAAGTCTAGAAGACAGTGCCTTACAAATGCAAATGAAATCCTTGCCTGTGGAAAGTTTTGATGTTATGGGAAGTGTATATCTGGCTTTTGACTAGTGTGTGTGCTGAAAATACCCTGAGACTCTGTGTGAGAAAATTGGAAGATGTGACCAGTGACTGTTAGGTCAGGTACATTTTTATTTCTCCTAAAGTAGTAGACTCTCTACTGAGATGAATTATGAGCAGACAACATCTGCTCATAATTGTGGTGCTGCCAACACATAGCTTTCTTATAATCATCACAAATTTATATAGACATCACTTGTGGTACAGTACAGTCAGGATTTTTACTCGTTTCATTTGAAAAAAGAAATCCCCTGAAAACAGCTGAACTATACCACATATGAACTTCATTGTTATTGATAGCAGAAGAATTTTTATTTTTTATTTCCTTTTAAATGTATTCCTTGAATTGCAGGAAATTTTACTTACAAAATTTTACTATATGATGTTCAAGATGACAATGTGTGATAAGGTGTAATCCAGTCTTTTTTAGATGTATATGTAAACAGAGCAGACTAACAAGAATTGCCTGATATTGTCCTTGCTGAAAATTAGGACAGGAGTGGGGATCCCCTAAGATACAAGGAGTCTGGTTTGAAACACAAATCTTCAGTAGGCTAATTCCTAGGAAAAAAAAATCTTTACTGTTCCAGAATCAGTTTTATTTGTTCATTTTGCAGGTAATCCTTACGGTTTCTATCACCTTTTGTGAATATTCGAAACTCAAGTAAAAGGGTTACGGTGTTTTCATCCAGCAAAGTACTTTACCTGTTGAAGGAACCTTTTTTTTTTTTTTTTTTTTTTTTTTTTTTCTATTGTAGTATATGCGCATGTAAGATCCATAAACCAGTGATGACAATGTACCATCTGACAAGATGAATGGTTTGAATCACCTGCTGTTTTTCTAAAAGACTGAAAATAAACTCTGAGCAGCTGGCAAAATGCTAACTTTTGTTACCAGGACAATTTGTTTTAAAATAATTTTCTTATGAGTTCTGTTGAAGAGTCATAGATTTTCTGAAATACATTTAACTCACTGATGAAAAGAGAGAAACGTTTGTCATTCATTTTGAGTAATCTAATTTTATGCTGCTATGTAGTCATACATTATTTGATTAAATGTCTCATAATTTCTTCTAGCATTTTTATATTAAGGATGTTTTCAGGAGATTGATGTGAAGATCATTTGTACTTTCCATACTAATAAAAAAATGAATTCATGTTTTTGTGAATTTGTAGAGCTCTCCAAGTAGTATAGCATTTCTCTAAGGATTTAACTGAGTTTGATACAAATGTATTTGAAGTTAACCTATGGACTGTAATTGTTTTTTGGATAGGTAAGAGGCTTTCATCTATAAACACCTTTTCCAAGGTCAGAAAGTAGGACTGAGTTTTTTGACTATTAGGACTGAGTTTATAGACTATTGAACTGAAGCCAGATCTGATTTCCGGCATTACTAATCACACAGCCATTCTTCTTTTTCTTGTAAAGATAAGAACCTATTACCTTTAACCTTGTCCTTTTGCTACTGTGAAATCAACTGCGTTGAAAGGTTTACAACTCTATACAGTGCCCATATTTACTAAAAATCAGTTGCATTAAGTATTTTTCAGCTTACAGGATTTGCACAATAAAATGTTTATTATTATTATTATTATTATTATTATTAAATTATAAAGCTATTGTTCATTTTTAAGTATAAACATAAATTCAGAACGTATCACTTAACCCCAACTTGCATGAGCAGTCAGATGAATTTATCATTGCTTGCTGCACATTTTAGAATTCTGGAGACTTACTGAAAGTGTATTTTATATCTGTTACCTTTAATCATTCTTTTTTGAAAGTTTGATTTTTTTCTTTTCTTATATTTTGGTGTAGGTAAAACAAGTTTAATTAATATTAGGAATACTAAGTATTATAAAAAATTGTGAAAAAAAAAAAGTGAAAAGCTTAAAATAGTAAACATAAGGGTTTGATTTTTTTTTTCTGCTTTCTATTTATTTCTGTGTTAATTTACTATTTTGATTCTGATGTGAGACTGAGCAGTATGAACAGTGCCAAAGTGAAACTCCCTGTCCAGCAGAGAACTGCAAATATGTGAACGGAAACCTTTCAAACATTTTTCATGTGTTACCTTTGCAAGGCTACCAGTTATAATGTGATTTTTTTTTTTTTTTTTAATTTTACTTTTTTATCATGCTGGTATCAGTCAGCTATTCAGAGGAGTGAATCAATTTTTTTTTTTCACAGAAAGACTCAATTATCTATCAGAAGGTGATAACTGTTATTTTCTTGCAAATCTAGACAGTTTGGAAGTGATAACCTAGACCTGACAAATGTAAACACAATTATTTAGGGACAATGCAAGCCAGTTTATTTTTCTGCATCTTAAAAATAAAAAGCATAATAATCTATTGGGGTTAAAAATAAAATCTATTGAAGAATGCCACTTGTATGGCCAAATTTGAAAGACCAGAATAAAATCTTCTCTTGTATTTATTTATTTATTTATTTTTTCCCCACAAAGACAAATACTGAAAACCAGAAAAGACTTAGAAAACCAGAAGCATTGATCAGTGTTTGACTGAAGCTTGCAGCTGGTAACTGCAGCTATCACGAAACCACATATTGTGTTCTTTGCCAAGACTTGTGGAAATTAAAATCTGTACTGACCCTGGGTTTATGGGTTTTGTTTTTTATTATTATGTTTATACATTTATTGATATATTGAAAAATGCAGTACTTTGAAATAAACCAATCCTAGGAATAGAATTTTTACAAGTAGAAATTTAGGTCTTTCTGCTTTTAGGCATATGGTATAGGAACAGTAACATGTTGGAGTAAGAACAAGCAAAGTGACAGGTGCTCTCACTCATTAGAGTCAGTGTTAGCAGTCTACACAATACAGCTGCGTTTACCACACTCAATCTCTAGCACAGCTGCAAAGGAACTGGGATTTCCAACTAACCAGGCATTCTGCTGCCCTCCCATACTGCCACTCCTCTCCAGTTACACGAGGAACTGAAATAAGGTGACAAGTTTTGAATGTCATGTGACAAGAATTACTAGCAGCTGAGCAAGGCTGCTGGTTAATGTTGCTAGTTCAGACTGGAGATGTAAGTGACCTGTATGTTTTTAGAATGAGTATAAAGTTTGACTGCTCATGTTAATTAATCCAAAGAAATACCAATAACAAAAGAGTAAAGCATTAACAAAAAGAGGATGTGAAGTCTCTCGGCTTGAAAATGTAAGAAAATATTCAGTGCATAAAAAAAATATTATGACACTATCTTATGTCAATGTGTGATGTTATCACTAACAACTGCTAAAGTAAGAGTATAGCCTTGAGGATATTATGGCTTTAAATGTTTACAGATTGATCTATGAAGTTGTTACCAATGTATTGTTCATATTTTTATATTTCATTGTTGCATATTTTTAGAATTATGTCTTCACATCCCCCTCTCCCCCCCCCTTTTTTTTCCTCTACAGTTTTGCATGTCACTGTGCTATTGTAGATTTCTCTTCAGGTCTATTCCTGTTTTCCAACTACTGCTTTCACCCCTGCCTTGGTTCAGCTTTTTTCAATGTTGTTCCATGTATATATAGTACCTTGGTGTCTGTTCTATAAAAGCAGAGTTCTTGTTTTCTGCCTGTATACAATTAATGATTACATAGGATTCTGTACCTTCTTTTCCTGTTTATTTACTGTTGGTATGTGCTTACAAGGTCATTCTTCACTTCTAATCGCATTTAAGACGATGTTGGTGATCTCAAGAAGATCATAATGCTGTTTAATGAAAAATGTTTACATATCTTTAATTAAAGACTAAAAAATACTGCTTTTCTGTTCCACTGCATAGATCTCATAGGAAAAAGATTTTTGGCAAAACTCTTAGCTCTCTTTTCCAGTCAATGAACACACATGTGGGTGAGGAATTATCTGAATACTGGCATGGAAAATGCTGACAGCTTGACAGCAGTTTTAAGTTTTCCAGTAAAATTATAACTACTTTTTTTCTGTTCCAGGAAGCAGCTTCTGAAACACTCCTCTGAATCCTGTGTTTAAAGATCCTAGGAGCTGTAACTCTATTTGGAATAATAAACAAACGTGATAATGAAATTACAAGATAACAGGACGTTATTTAATCTTGATATCAAACTAGGTAGATTTTCATCAGAATCAAGTTTTATTTGTGAAAACTTGGAGATGGCGTTGTTTTTTGAAGCTGCAAAACCAATGCATACTCAATTGTAGAATGCTACCCCTGTAAATAAAGAAGGGAAGGCTAAGTTAGGTAAAATATGAATGGACAAGTCTACATCTGACGTAGATTTTCTGTTAGATTCTGTTTTAAGCACACAATTGAAATCAATAGAGCAGGACCATCATTACTCTAGAATAACATAAGTGATGTATTAAGATATGTGGTGCGCTTCCTTACTATTTTAAAAAAAAAAAAAAGTATTGCCTTCTAGAGTTATCATCACATTTTATTAATTAATAATTGTAAGGCAGTTAAGAACTTAGAAAGTTGTTAAACTAGTGAAAATAAATTTATTATTATTGTTCATTTGAAATGCTAATTAAAGGCATCAGATCTATTTTTGTTTGTTTTTCTGTTTACTGGTCAGAATTCTTTATTACGATAATTATTATATTTCACATAAAAATATGGTGCATTGTAGATGAGATTTTTTTTTCAGTTCACCTTGGCTAAAGATGGCACTGAAAATGAAGCTTAGTTTAGATTTATCACAGGTAACATACTTCAAAAGAAAACCTTATTCAGATAAAAGGGTTTTCTGGAAAAAAAAAAAAAAATCAAAATTGTTATCTGCTATCAAAATACTTACTCAAGTTACTTTCCCAATGGTAAATGGAAGGATGATGTTTCCAAAGTCAAAATTGACATCCTGGCTCTATACTCAATGGAGGACATAGATAATGAAGATGATTACTGCCTAACTTGGACACCTGCTTAGACTCATCTAGGCTGAATATATCTTTTTTTTTTCTTTTTTCTGTATTGGTTACAGGAGAAAACTAGCTTTGACCACTGCCTAAGTTTTATATTAATTAACTTTGATTAGAGTTAATCAAAGGACTCAATTAACTTTGAGTCCTATTATTTTTCTTACAATGTTTTGGTTAAAAGAAGAGAAGCTGATCAGAACCAGGGTCTGATCCAACGCCAAGATTCTGGATGTATGAAATGTGTTGATACTTCCGACAGTTCTGGAAAAGCTGTCACACTAGACTATTTATGTGAGGTTTGTAGATGCAGATTAGTGGATTACCAATGGTTTAGTAATGAAATACATAATTTGTATGTAATTCTGATGTTGAAGGTTGTTAATTGTTTGTATTTATTAGCTATTGCATTATGTAGAGTATGGAAGTCCTTACATTTAAAATACTCCAAGGTAATACATTTCTTTGTAGGTCTGGGCAGTGTGTTGAATTAACCTAGGTTAAATACATTACAATGCCTTACATGTAACACATATCTAGAGTGGATTTAATTTCCAGAATGTTCTTGATGTTCAATTCAGTTCAGTAACAGTCCAAACCTGAAATATTTAATATCCACTCTCAGTGGAGCTAGAAAAGAACCTAGAAAAAATAGCTTGTGAAATCCACTGAAAAACTGTGTTGTGCTGGAAAGTTACAGTTGCATGACTATTTTTTCAGTCTTCCATTTGCTTACTGTTACACAATTTTGTCTAGTTAGTAATCTGCTATATTGGCAAAGCATTTTTGAAATATGCATTTCTTCCTCTTAAAAAGTAATGCCAGGCTCCAGTGTAAAATATTTCTAGTTTTCAGTCAGATTGCATGGCAAACTCTTTCTCTCTCTTTTAATAATAATAATAATAAAAAAAGTAATCAAGTGTTTTCATGGCTTGCTTTGATCTGCATTAGTTTGAGTGAAAACCAGAAAGAATATTTTATTGACTCTTTTCTATGGGTACCTTTGTGTGTGTTGTGCTAAGCAAGAGAACAAAATATACATACATATTTTGCAGGCAGCTCTCAGGCTTTTTAGAAAGCACAGCTATAGTTTAGAATATATTCAGGTACCACTATTTACACTTAACAGAGATAATGAACTACAAATTTTTTATGAAGATTTATGTTCTTCAGTGTATTTTGTGGAGTGTGATATGCTTTGTTCCATGCATAGGTAACGTAATAGTATTGTGCCAGTTTACCTTAATGCCAGCATTATGCCAGTTTAACCTGAACAAGTTGTTATTTTTCAGTGTCTTAAGTAACACGAGTATTTTCTGTTTGATTTGAACATGTATAACAAAAATGTTAGTATGCCTTGACTAGAATATATTACACAAGTTCTTGTTCTTAACTACATATCCAGCAGAAGATAGAAGTGGAAATGGGGGGAAGCTGTGGCCTATATTAGTTTATCTTTAATATATTGTCTGCAGTATTAGCTGTGGCTGAAACTTCCTGGCAGACAAAAGTTTTTTTGAGTGCAGTTCAGGCCCTGAACTCAAGTATCTTTGTGGGCTGGACTCCACATGGGAATTCCACTGGGAATGCCATCATAAAAGTTCCTGGATGGTGTGAGTGGAGAGCTGTGAAAGCTCTTCTGGATCCCTCTGCACAGTGTAGATGCACATTGATGAAACAAGTTAGCTGTATATTCCTCCATTGCCATGCTGTGCATTCAGTTGTGGGTTACAAATGCAAGAGTATAATTTGTTCATGTATTTCAATACATTAAAAATTTGAAAAGTTTGGCTGTTAGCAGCAAAATGGTATAGCTGTTTTTTAGAAAAAAATAAACATTTACAAATATTAGCATAAATAAACATAAAGTCTAATTTTAGGCAGCTGGTTTTGTGTTGCAATCCAAAACACTGCACAGGTTTATACTTGTTCTTTCTGCAGTTACTCAATTCGTATTTGTAACAAACGTGAAAAAGAAGGAAGAAACTTCATTTTCCCTCAAACGTAGCAATTCCATTTTCCAAAACTCGTAGGTGGTGTCCCTACCTCTTTTCTTTTCTTTTTTGCATATGAAGGAAACATTGGTCTGTAAAGCTTTCAGGCTTCTTCTTGCTGACATGTTTCTCGTATGAACCAGAAAAATACCTTATGCTTCTTATGGCTCAGTAGCCATAAATCATAAACTATGATCCAAACCTTAATGTAGTAAATAACACTGGTAGTATATTTGTGTTGTTTATGCAAATCTGAAGGGCACTGGCAATCTATGTTGATTGGGCTGAAATGTTTGAATATATATTGTATAAAATATATAATTAGACTTATGCTGTACAATTCTACATATTGAAATGATATAAAATCCAGGCCACATATACAGAACATTAGAAAAAAAATAAAAATAAATAAAAATCTAGCTATTCCACATATTTGTGCCTGGACATATGGTATATGTGCATATCTACTACTATTTTTTTTTTTTTTTTAACTTTTATCCAAGCTAACTAATACTAAATGATCCTAGAGAACAAAGTCAACAAGATGGAATAGGGAAAAAAAGGTCTTTGTTTATTTTTTAAATGTTAATATCTAAGACACTAGCCAATGTTTTCTACACAACAAATTTTAAAAATAAGCACTTTTTTTTTTTTAAAAAAGAGCTGTTTTAAATAATTCTGCCCATAACAATAGCCTTTATGACTTGGTTATGATTTTTAAAACATAGCTGTGAGGTCAACGGTGACTGTGTTTACATTAGTCTCTTAATTTGGATCAGGAATTTGCCTTGAAATGGGTTTCTGGATCATCTGCACTAATCATGCTTTTCTCATGTCACTGACTGGTGTTGGAGTATGCAAGCTGTATTCCTTTTGGATGAAACTAAATTGGAAACTGCATTCCAGAAATGCAGTTTATATATATTAGCATTTAGTGTTCAGTCTGCCTGTGGGGCCAATTGAATGCCAGTTGAGTAAGATCTCTGAAATGCGTCTGTTTTGGATGATGTGTCCACTAACAGTTTTACTCTACAGATCTGTTCATATTGCACTGCTGTACTGGCAGCAGTAAAGTAGTGCACACACAGACAGTATCGTATGATCTGAATAAATTCATTTTTGTCTGAGATAGCATTTGCTTTCCTTCTGGACTTTGTCACTTACCCCCTGCACCGTAAGTTTCATGGGATTTTTGCATTCAGGAATTCACAAGTTTATAACAAGAAAAATCAGTTTAGGAGGATAGCACAGAACAACTAATTGAAGTGTGACTGTGGATGTTACGGAGGAAAAAAAAGAAAAAGGACAAACAAAAAAAACCACTCTAATTCTAACCAAACTTGATTTAACTTTTTTTTTCCAGGAAAGAACAGTAACAATCAGAAGACAGACTGTAGGAGGATTTGGATTAAGTATAAAGGTAGGATGTGTTTTTTTTTGGTCTATTATTCCACATCACACAAAGTGTCTTTGTATATAGTTAATTTTAGTGGGGACATATTCTATTTCGGAGGACTAGAAACAATAGAGCAAGTATGTTCTAGAAATTAGATTCTGTCACAATATGGCAAGCAGTAGCTACATTGGCAAGAAGGCAATGGAAAGATCATCCCATTAAGATTCAAGCCGAGTAGCTCTTTAATAAGATTTGATAGGAGAGTTGAAAAGTGTTTGCAACTGCACAGACTGTACTTTTGTTCAATAGCACTCTATTTAGGTGGTTGTTAATGAATGTTAAATTACAGTGGCAGATACAGGGAAGAACCAATAAGTTCATCATTGGTTCTCCTACAAATAATTTCATGTTACTTTAGTGCAATTCATTAGCTTGATAGAAAGCATTATTGCTTTCTTATATTGCTTATTTTGCTTACAGGTCAAACAACTGTAGTGATTTATCATGTTACCGTCTTTTGCCTATTATCAGTAAGAATTAAGAACATATGGAAGTGTAAGTGATTTCTTTTTGAGGGACAAAGTGTTAATCATTTTTGTCATAAGCTTTCTGTACATCTATATTGCTGCAATATTGAAAACCTTACCTTAGCTCTGAATCTCAGTGTAGAGATACAATGTTAATTTTATCTTCTAAATACAGCAGTCATCAGCCTCAAAATGGCAATGGAAAAAATCAAGTGTACTTCACATGAATGCAAAGAGCCTTAAATTATGCATATTATGTGGAAGTATAGACTTTCCTGTGAACATCTGCTAGTACTAATCTTATAAGAAATGACTCAGAAAAGGGATTAATGTGCATTTGTGTTGTCATTGATAGAATATTGCTGCATAGAAATATTAGTTCTTAAAATATATCTTGGTGTGCTTGCTGTTATCTTGTTGACCCACTAAAGACCTCTGTGCAAGGAAAACATATCACTATTTTGTGGCCAAAACTTCCCATGTGTTTAGTCCACGAGTTATTTTATTGCAGTGTCATTATAGGTTACTGTTCTCTGAATAATGATGCAGTAATGCGTGTCAGCGTAAGATCAAGTATATGGGTGATTCAGGTTGTTTTTAGTTGGTAGTAAGAACTAGCTGCTTACAGTAAGGATTTTTGAGGTTTGGGAAGCATGTCTCACAAAGTTTATTAAAGTTGACTAAAACTGATTTGTTTAGTTATAGAGGTTATCTTTTAGAATTAAAATTGTGGGGGGAAAAAAAAAGTCGAGATCACCTTGCACTTAAGAATCAGGTAAATTAAAGAAAATAAAATATCACTGAAATATAAATTAAAAAGTGAATGAGCAGATGGTCTATTCTTAAATTAGTGGCATTTTAAAAGCAAGATTATTAGATTCAGACTGTTCTGAATAAACTTCTTGGAAGTTGCAACAGTATTTAAAAGTGCCAAAACAAACTATGGATTTTTCAGACTGTGAATTCAGCCTAGGAGGGTAGTTCTCTTTTTATGCATTTATGAAAGACCTACCATTCCATATAAATTGGATAAAGTCATGTTTCAATTTAAAAAATCTATATTAAAAACTATATTGAGTGTATTAGAAATAACTGCAAGAGAAGTTACAAACCATGGCATTAAATTATTTTACTTAAATGCATTTTCTTGTTTTATTGCATAAATGTTTTAATCAAAATTTATCTAGGTAGTAGAGCTACATAAATTCAGGTTTGAATAGGTATTTTCTTTTCAGTTTTTGGAATGATTAATGACCAGATGATGATTGTTGGTTATTCTAACAGATACCCCTTCAACAAATGTCATTAAGTGGACAGATCTCTTTCAACAAAAGAAACTCAAACTCTCTTGGATGTTATACATGAAAAGACAAGAATTTCATGGTCTGGCATATTCTGTAGATGTGTATCAAGCATTATTATTCTTTCTGCACTAAAAGCCAATGAACCTATTTTGCTAGATCCCCACCACCACCCCTTTTTATTTCTTTTTTTTTTTTTTTTTTTGTAATCCTACATCACAGGAAAAAAAAAAAAAGAGAGAGATGACCAATTCGGATAGCCCACACAGTCTAAAATAAGTATTTGTTATACACTTCTATTATGGCATTTGGCTACCAGTAAGAGACAGAACTGGAACTTAACATAATGCTTTTTGCAATTTTTAGGTATGCTGTGCAGTATCAGTGTCATATTCTGAAAAGTGACAGTTTTCTGTTTTAAAAGGTACCAATCAATCGTCCCTTTGTAGATGAGTAATAGTTGGTTACTTTGTTTTGCTTTTGTGTTGGGTCTATCTGGGATGGAGTCACCTTTCCCTGCAGCAGCCCACACAGTGCTGTGCTCTGCACTCGTAGCTGGAACAGGAATCTGGGAGATTCCTGAACGTTAATTAAAAAAATATTTATTTTAACAATAGAAAAATATATACATCTTTTTAATTAATGCCTTAAAGTAGAGTTCTACAAATCAGCCTATGGGAAATGGCCAGTACAAGAACCAAACCTACTGCAAACACATTATGAAGTTTACCTCACAGTATATTCAGGGAGTCTTAATGTGCACTAGTTTTCTCTCTTTGGGATCTAGGAGACTTCCCAAAATAAAACCCGTAACTCATATTTTGGACCTAGGCAAAATGCTAGCAGTGGAGAAAAACAAGGGATATTCTGTACCTGATCCTGACCAATCCATTTCCTGCATCTTGTGTTTGTTCTGATTCTTGGCACATGTGTGTACACACTCGCACAGAAACACATGGCTAATGTGGAGCAGTGTATATGCTGAGATGTTGTATTTCAACTTTGGAAAGTTCCTACACCTCCCAGAGATGGCGTAGCACTGCAACAGGTATTTACTAGGAGCTAAATTTCTACATAAATCTGAGATGACAAAGCAGCTTACTTTTGTTTGGCCAACAAGGTTTTTCTCCTGTCTTGGTGCCCACAAGCCAGATCCACCACTGGCATTGTTTCTTGTGTACCTTTTAAGAAAAAAGCATCAATGATCACTTTGTTTTAGGACTTGGTCCTGAGCGCTGCAGTGATTCACGAAGACCTCTTCACAGTCAGTGAAGTAGGCAGCTATAGCTGGTCAGCCATCTGTGCTTGTTAGCACACTGGATCGACTTCATCTCTGCATTAGGGGTTCTGGAAAGGTGTTTAAACCAGTGGACGTGTGTGTGCCGGTTTGCTTGTGGCAGGGTGGGATACCTGCTGTCTGCTACTCAGCTGCCACCTCTTACAAAGCAATTTATGCCTCGAGCACATGACTTTTATTTGAGCCACCACATGTTTCAGAGGCTCAGTCTGGATTTTAAGGATTTAAATGAATGTGAGTATGCTGCGTCTTCTGCTATTGCTATACAGTGGGGAAGAAATACAGTAAACCCCTTTTGATTCAGCAGCAGTGCAGGTAATGTAAGGAGTACCTAGGCCTTTCTTCCTCCTTTTGGTAACTGTTTTCCACAACTCCCCCATTGCAACAGTAGGTCTGCATCCTGCAACTGTCAGGTTCATTCTCAGTATTGTTCTCATTATTATCTGAGGATTTACGTTTTGGCTGTGGTGTATTTCAAAGGATGCCTTTCGTCTGAATGTGAGTTATACTAGGGCAGTGATTAATGATTCTCACTTTAAAATATTTGCTTGTGCTTTGGTAGGAATTTCTCAAGTTTTAGCATTCAGCTCTAGGGTATTATGTTTTTTTTTTTTTTTTTTCTGCTAAACACATTTGCTATCAGAAATCTCACATGAACAAGTCACCTATTAAGTTTGGTAGTGTCTTGTCCCATCTTAAATATTCTGGGATTTTTTTTTTTTTTAATTATCATTATTGTTTTTCCTGCAGAGTAGAAGGACAAAAAAGTTAATAATTCTAAAATGAAACTCTCCATTTTTCTTTTGGTGACTTGTATATCCTACTTGTCTCTTCTTTTGTGTTTGAACTTTCATGCTTCAACTGAAGCTGTAAAAATCAGAGATTCAGCTAACTGCTTACAAAAAATGCTTTCAAAATTGATTTTTACATAAGACCTAAAGCTAAGCCCTTTTAAAAACTGATTACAATCCACTCTTTGTAATTTTGATAGAACAAAAAATACAGTTTTGTGTTTTGCTGTACTTCATTTTACTGAAGTTAATGTTAATAATTTAAATACATTTGGAGCAGAACTGACCTATTCCACACTATTCAGAAGAAATTTTCTCATTTCTCAAGTCCCTTTAGAATTGATGTTAATAAATAAACCTCTGTGAGAAGGAATAGCCATGGAGTTAGATGTAGAAATTGATTAGTATAGTATATATTTCACTCATCGCATCTCCAACAAGTTTGAGTTGCTGGGATTTGACAAGAAGCTTCAAAGTGTATGAATTCTGAAAGAACATGATGTCTCTTAATAATTAGAGAGAATGTTGTGTCCTTGAGGAAAAAGGCAATAAAAGTGATAGTTCATTAAATAAATAAAGGTTTTCACTTACAATCTGACTTCTGTCTACCAGAACTCTGTACAGGGCCATTTTCTTGTATCTGTTTTGGTCTTTTTTCTTTCTTTTTTCTTTTTTTTTTTTCTTATTTTTTCTTTTTTTTTTTTTTTGCTGAGATTGACATCTCAATTTGATTTCACAAAATTATCTATAAAGCAACTGTCTTGTTTACACCTATGAAGGAAGATACTTAGATGATTCTCCTCCTCTTCATTCATTCTCTGACAATCTTTTTTATGAATGAATTTTCTCTGTATTTCAAGTGGAAATAGTTTTTAAAAAAATGTTAATTAATAGATGAATCATCTAGCTTTATGTTTACAAATCTTTTCATCTTCAAAGATGTGTACTGGTGGAATTTGGTGTTGAATGTGTTACAGAAGTGACATTTTAGTTCCTGGTACACTATTACATTGAACAGAAAGGTTGCAAAGGGCCAAATAACACTAGAACATTATTGTACATATTGTTTAATTGCTGTCATGATACTTGGCACAATTTTTGCTTATGACAACTAGCATTCTCTAAGACAGTTGAGCACAGTTCAGAACGTTACATTGACTGCTCCCAGTAGACAAAATGTATAAAGTCATGCTATTACAACTGGGAATAGACTTTAACTACATAGACACGAGCCATATTGTGACACTAGATGTTAAGGTTAAAATGGACAGGACTATTTTAATTAGTGGAATAAATGTTACCTTTTAGTATGAAATAAAAATGTCCATATATTCAGCTAATGTAGGTACTGCAGTTCCCACTTGTTGCACACAATGTTCTTTACGCTGTAAAACTCTAAGGCTGCTGAAGTCCACTGATTGATGTCAGTTTTATAGACATCCTCTGTCTCTTTCTAAAAGTAAAGCAATAATTTTCTGATTAAAAAAATAGCTGAAAATAGCATTTGTCAAGAAAAAATAGCCAAAAAATAGCTGAAAATAGCATTTGTCAAGAAAAAGAAATCATTTTGGTTATTTTTTTTTTTTTTTATATGACTAAACTTCAGAGAAAAACTTTGATATGTAAAAACTGGGATAAGAAACAATCTTTAGATCGGTATCCTGGGACACTTAGAAAGGTGGTGTGGGTGACCTTTAAAATAATGGCCAAAGTCCAGGACTGTGAGCTTCAAACAGCTGCCAGTGATTAAAGATTGTTTTGCTTCCTTTAGCAGGACCACCTCTGGAGGTGGGCAGCTACCTTTAGTCCTGGCTAATATTGCCACAACTTGTCTGCTTAAGGAACAATGGCAAAGAAAATTTCCATTGTGAAGATCAGTGGTAGAGTCTTTTTGAGGGCTGAAACATGAAGCCTTTAGCAACGTTAATTAACAGGTATTATTTCCCTCCACTGGTCTGGGGTTGAAAGGGGATGTTAAGTAATGAAAAAATAACCACTGTTCCCAGAGCTTTCCAAAGTAGTATATCTTTAGAGACTGTAAAGCCAAACATGCATGCACTTTTTATTTTACACGAAATCAAATATGAAGAATGCAAGATGCAAGGCTGCATTGTCAGTCAGAAGTAATATTAAGTAACACATTGCAAGAACACGTTTACTTGCTGCAAATTGCTGAAGATGACTGTTGAAGATACCTGAGCAGCTATATTCTCTTTCCACATATGATTTTTTGTTTCTTAGAACAGCAGTCAACACCTCCTGTGACTAATTTAAAAGGAATTCTTCATACTGGCTAGATGGGGTTGCAGTGAAAAGAGGTCTTTTTTATTTTTATTTCTTTTTTTTTCTTTTTTTCAGCAGGGCATTTCTGGTTGCTTCTTCAAAACTGCAGTGTAAGTGGAGTTAGATATAGTGGGTGAGAGAGAACAATATAGTGCTCTCTGTTTTCGGAATAACGTTAATATCTCTCTTTACCAGAGAATTGAGTTTAAGGAGGGAGAGAGGCCAGTTTACTGGGGAAGAAAAAAAAATAAAGAAAAAAGAGTAGTGACGTTGGGTTTTAGACCTTGCACTAGCTGAACTTCAAATATCCTGGAAAGTGCAATATCTGTGCAACATATTGGAGGCTTAGGGAGGGAACTGGTACAATGATTTTTCTGTTTGGAAACTACAGAAGTTAAATGTGCATATGGCTAAGGAAACCTCTGAAGAAAGTAGAGTAAGGCTTATAAACTCAGTGAGCTTGAACTGGTAACCTTAGGTGAAGCCAACCTTCATGGTTGCTGTTCCTCTGATGAAAACCATCATAAGATATTTAGAGGGTTATAATGCTACAAATTGTTTGGTTTGAATACCTGTTGAAACCTGACTGAAATGAAGGTATCCTTCTGTGGACTGAACACTCAATCCATACAAGTATCAATATGTTCTGTGTTTGCAATGCCAATAGAATTTGTAGACAAATATGTGTAGTCAAATAATTGTCTATTATTAGTGAGATCCCTACTACCCCAAAGTTTGTAGGACCATTTGTATTGATTGTTGCTACCAGATGGAACTTTAATCCTATGGGAAATTCAGCTTGTTTCCTTGCATTCATCTAGGATGTATATGCAGTGGCAGAGATGAGAGGTTTTTCCTTTGCTCAGATTTAAAATTTAAAGACTTTATGAGTCTGCCAAACTAGTATTCTTTGGCAAAATGACAGTGTGACAGGCTGTAATTTCTGATGATATGAATTTGTACAGGTTACATGCACGCTAACACTTTGATGCTATGTTCAGAGGAAAAAAAAATAGTTGTGGCTCTGTTATATGCTTTTTCATTTTCTTTCCTTCTTTCTTTCTTTTTTTTTTTTTCCTAGTGTCCTTTTTATTTGAGGTTTCTTTTTAATACTTTAAGCATCATGAAAGCTTCCAGTCCCACAAGGATAAATTGAATGAAACAACAGCATTGAATTGTTGTTGAACTGTTGAATTATCATCCAGCTTTCCTTTATTTTCCCACATTTATTGAACACCCACTGTTCCATTTCTTAATGTTTTCTTTTCTGTCCCTTGTTAGTTATCCCACAGCTTTGCTCACTCTTTGTGCATGTGTGACAGAAACAGAAACAAATAAAGGCTACTTTTGAGATGAAAGTCCAAAGTTGCCTTTCTTGGGTTTTTGTTTACCTGTTTCTTGCCAGCATGAAAACAGAGTGGTCACAGCATGGTTTCCATTGTGGTGTTATGGCCATTCTGCCTTTGTAGGACACTGTTTCATACACTACACTACCCGGACTCTGCAGAAACTGATGTCCTACTTCAAGTCTTGTAGAATTTTGAACATCATTCAATTCACTTCCTGAGGTAATGATGTCAACTGAGAGCTTCTATAGGTGAGGCAATAAGGAATTAATCCAAATCAACTCTTGATTAGAATGAAGAAATTGAGTAAAAAGAGGAAAATGTAGGATCAGAATTATTTTCTCAGTCTCTTTGAAACACTTACAGAAAGGATAAAATATAATTTTAAGCAAAAATATTTGCAGTAACTCATGAGATTTCCATTTATTCTGTTTTCAGGGTGGAGCAGAACATAATATTCCAGTGGTCATTTCTAAAATTTCCAAAGAACAAAGAGGTGAGTGTCAGATTATTACACTATGTTTTGATACGCTCCTTAAAGCAAGGTGCCTCAAGTCCTGCCTTCAGGAAGTGTTAAATAGATACTATTGATGTACTTCATGACATCAAGATCTCTCTATTCTTTAGAACTATTTTATGTAACATACAGAACTTATATTTGGAATAGTTGTTTGTTTTTTCTTTTTTTTTTAACACTGTCTTCAAACAATTATTTCTTAGATGTTCTTGTAAAGAGTAATTTTAAGGGAAAAAATAGGAAGCCATTTAGGGAATTAAAATGCTTTACAAATGCTTTACAAATTTAAGTAATGAAAAAATTAATAATTCTGTCTTATATATCTGAATCTGAATTGCCAGAAAGCAGTAGCAGATCAAAAGTTTGGCCTTTAAAGCATGTGAATACGAAAAAAAAAAAAAATCTAATGCCAACATTAGATGCTGTGCTGTGTAAACCTTTGCAGCAACTGACACACAGCGAAACTGGTACTGCATTAAGGTCTTAACAGTGCTTATTATTTAACCATGCTGTTTTGAAATTGTTAGAATGATATGTGCTAGGAAAATGGCTAGTTGTTAAAAAGCTAATGATGTGCTCAATGATGAGAGATGAAGCAACATTGTGAGTCAGTAGTTCTAGAACGTGTTTATTTTCTCTGCTATGTTTTTGTATATTTGTGTTCATATATGTAAGGTCAGAAACTTTAACTTGGAAGTGTTTTCCTCCATCTGTAATGCAATAATTCTGAAATGCTGCCTCTGCTCAATTAAAAAGTTTGAGTATAAGAAAAAATATCATATTCACCCTTCCTATCATTCTTTCATAAAGAAAGGTACAGGGGAATCTTGGAATATTGGGAATTGAAATTTGACCCCTAAATCTAGACCTTGCATGTAAGGAGGCTGCAGAGGAGAATGGAATTAGTTGCTAGGGAAAACAATAAGGTTAACCTTAAGAAGTTATAGGTGTGACTCCATTTTTTTCAGTATAAATGTAAGTATTTAATACCTAATAATGTGGCATATATTGTGTATATTAGCTATTAAAAAGTTTTTAAGCACTGCAGGAAAAATAAGAAACATAGACCCAACTTTAATTGAGCACACAAATGAGCACCCTGTTTTCTTTTAGTATTGTTATTATTTTTTTTTCTTGCTATAATAACTGATGCGGTATTTCTAACCTCAATGCATAGATGAGTTATAAACTCCATTATAGCTTTATATAAAAATATTACTGATTTTTTTTTAGAGAACTAGTCATGAGGGACATGTCTTATGTAGAACAAGACTATGCAATTGTCATGCCACGTGTCTGTGCTAGGCATCGTGGATACAGAAAATGCAGTTTAACTCAGAGCCTGTAACTCAAAGCTTTGGAGGCTTAGTTCTGCCCTCTTCCCAGTGGCATTCCAGTTTTTGGTTTTTTTTTTTTTTTGACCTCTAAACAAAAATATGTCAGCTGATGCATTTCTTAAAACCAGCATTATACAGAGAGTGCTTAGGTCATGTACAAATGTTCATATATATAAGCCCAGTGTCTAAAGCAGAATATTATATGCATTTATTTTAAAAACAAAAAAACCCACACCACACCCATATTTTTTGTCCTCCAATAATTTAAGCATTATTTGCTTTGCATCTAGCCTAATAAAGCCAGTTCTACAAACATATTGAGTATCATAATTTATATGAATATTGATGCCAGTCTTACAACTTATGTAAATAAGTTAAAATTAGTTAGATCAAGTCAAGTTTCAGACTTTCTAGACAGCATCTTCTGTGATGTTTTGGAATGCTATAGATAAATAATTTCATGTTTTCTGTTAACATTCATAATCAAAGATGTAGGATCTAAAGATTCTTTGGTAAAAGCTGGCAAATTAAGTTGTCCTTCAGAAGTAGATCTGGAATCTCTATGTTGTTTTTTCCTCAGAACTAATAAGAAATAATCTCTCAGGCAAATAGGACCTAGTTCCACAGTCATTCTGTGTTCAGAAAAAAAAAAAAAAGCCATACCTCATCATAATGGTCCAAAATATACTAGGCTGACGGAGGATATTTCAGGTTTTTGGTACTTGTGATGGGTAGACTTCTTCATTGTAACACTGATATGCTGGTGTCTGGGGATTAAAAAAAGGAATCCAAAGAATGTATTTAGGAGGTTGTTTTTTTCTTTTTTTTTTTTTCTTTGTAATATGGAAAAACGGTAAATTAAGTAGGAATTAAGTACAAGAAATATGGGATTTTTTGTGCAAAACAAATGAAAAATATGCTTTTTGTTTTCAGCGGAACTTTCAGGTTTGCTCTTTATAGGAGATGCAATTCTGCAGGTGAGTAAAATGGCAAGTTCCTTTATTTATATTTTTCTAGAAAAGTGAAATGAAATCTATACTTATGAAATGTAGAGTAAGTCTTCTCTTTATTTTTTTAATAACAGATTAATGGAATTAATGTGAGAAAATGCAGGCATGAAGAAGTGGTGAGCTTTTCTGATTTTTAGTCTACTTTTTGTCTTTTGTAGATATTGAAATTATAGCAGTGCACTGGTATCATCTGTATTATTTCTAGAAAAAAGACTACATTCTAGCATGGTAAAAATGATCTTAGTAGGCCTGTTATAATTACTGCTCTCAGATAGGTTTTTTCTGTATTAAAGGTGATTATTTTATTATGAGGATATTAGCCGTACATATTCTGAACATTCTTCTTCTGGCTTATACCTATTACTAAATTTCAGCAGTGCTACACCTTTCTGGCTGTGTGAGGTCATTTTAATTTCAAAAGCTGTAATTTGCACTACGTTCAAATTTATTTATTTATTTATTAAAAAAAAAAAAAAAAAATAGCAATCAAAACAAAACTATTATTCTGGCTTCCTTTTTCTGGCTATTACTTATGAGGATGCTCTCCTTCCTCAGTTGAGCCATAAGTGTTTAAAAGAACAGTGAATTGAGTTTAGATCTAGAGAAGCCATGTGTTTATTTGAGAGCTCTGTAGTAGGCTAGTTCCCCTGGTATGTCAGCTTTAGTAAGTGTCATATATTCTTGTTCTGTTTGTCTTTTTGAGTCTACTTAAGTACTTTCAAAAGTAAGAAACACTATACTTCAGAAAATAATGCCAGAACAGATTGCCAAAGAAATTATCCTTAAATCCTGCATAGGTACATATAATTTACTACCTATAAAGCTTACTTTGCTGATTCAAAAATTTAGTATTTAATACCATAATGTATGACAGATCATGAAATGTATGCCATTCCGGTATAAGAAGCACACAAGTTAATAAAGATGAATTTCTGAATAACAAATTAGTGCAGGCTGAAAGTTTAAATCAGTGCACTCTTCTACCTCTCAGAGTGCGTTTGTGCACTGGTTTTGTGTTGCAAATGATGCATCATTCTTTAGAGCCTTAATCCACCTTCTGTGTACACAGGCTCAAAAATCGTATTTGCAGTAGTTTTAAACTATAGCTGTGCAACAGTGATCAGATTTTAATCTTTTATAAGCTTACTGTAGTTGTTTGTTTTAATATGCATTAATACGGTAAATTTCTCAATGAGATTTCAATGGGGTGTTGGATTTTCAAGACATGAAAACAATATATTAATAGAAGTGCAGAGTTGCACATGCAAAGGCAAACTGAAAACTGGAAAGTTTATTCAAATGTGCCCAAAGAGCAGGCAGATTGGCATACAGTAGCAAAGAATTGTTGTGTTAAAAGTTTGCTTTAACACAAGTTAAACACAATTTGCTTAAACTTTCTATTCTACATAATCTGTTTCTCAAACTCCTTATAGATAATTATTTCTGAATGATAATAATAAAAAGAAAACATTTTTATCTTACCTGTTTTTAATGTATCTGTGAGTGTATGCAAATGCTTTAAGTGTTTAAGAAGCAGATGAATATTATTTTTTTAGCTTTATTTCTATTTTTACAAATAATTCATAAGAATTAAGAATAAATATTGGGCAATACTTAAATAATATATACAGCATTTAGTAAACTAAAATCTGCAGTGGAGGAATTATAAAACCTATATATATATATATATAAAACACACAAAGCAAATGAACTCTGATAATCTAATATTTTTCAGATACATTCACTTTCAAGTGATATATATGTATGTGGATTAAATTTGTTTTAAAGCCCGAGTATAATCTCTACTGGTATAGTAGTTGTATATAATTATATGTCTGTTTATACATTGTTCATTTGAGTGTGGTTTTAGGTATAGCCCTGCGTAAAGAGCAAGTACAGAAACTGTTTTGCCAGAAGGAGTTATAGGTGGATTTTGTTTGCAGCATGCCCTGTGGACTTTGAGTTGTTTTAGCACTCCTGTCTTGCGAAGTCTTTATTTAATACTGGATCCATAGCTATAATCTCAAGGTAATAGAGAAAATAGGAAATGTTGGGAGTATACTTCCTCACAGCAAAGAGTAGAACAGCAGTGGAGACTTAATTTTCAGTCCTTATCAACTCTTTTAAAATGCCTATACAAGTTTCATGAGCTTTGTTTCATTCTGATTTTATTTTATTTTTTGTAACTAATTAAGACATAGCAGCTATCATATGAGATTATATTGATGTTTTGCTTTGTCCTGATGTCTTTGAAAATACTATAAACTACTATGATTTTTTTTGCAGTATGTGAAGCTGAAACTTCCCGCAGGAAATTCAGACTTGTATATGTATCTGCAGTTCGAATCCTGTTAATGTTTATTCTCGTTCTTTTCTAGATCCAATACTTCTTGCTGTTTGCAGAAACATTTTAATCAAATGCCCTAACTTCATAACTCTGTAATGAAAAAATCTGCATCATAATCAGTGCAGCTTATGATATTACACCAGTGACAATCAGCTATTTCACCATGCTGTTTTTATTACACTACACAAATAAGAATATTTTTCCATTTGAATTTCAAAATTAAGTAGTTTTATCAGATTAGGGCTTTCTTTCATAGCAAGGAGAATCTTTCCTTGTTATACAGTAAATTTAGTTGTCTTAACAGTTGTGGGCACTCTTGTTGTCCTTTGTTGTCTGCCATTAGTTATTCAATCTGGTGACGTAGCATTCAGTGATGCACAGGTCATCTTATTCCACAAGTATACTATAATCTGAAGCCTGAGTATGACAAATCGATATATAGATAAGACACTTATAAGGTTTATTCATTTCTAGTATACCTTACTAGAAGTATCTGCTCTGTTCCTTTCTGAATTTTCTTAGCTTTAGGTGAGTCACTTAATTTTGAGGTTACTTTTTTGTTTGTAGAAGGTGAAGATATTATTAATTACCATGAAAAGATGCTATGAGTTTCTATCAAAGACTGAATGTCAGCTTGTTATTCAGCTTGGATTGTAAAGAATCCCATCTGAGTACAACATAACGTTGCTTCACTCCAAGAGCTCTCCTATGGTGAAATAAATACATGCTGTCTGTAGTGAAATATTGACACAGGGAGAGGTTGGGAAGCAGGGGGATTTATAATTATCTTTTAAAATATCTCCCACTATCATATTGGCAATTTCTCTCCAAAAATATAGTCTCAGGTTGAATTTGGAAGTAGAGAGACATCCTTTAATTTACATGCATTTATGCTCTTTCTATTCTAGATATATTCATTATTTCTTTTGACATCTTTTTTGGCTCTCCTTAACATTTTACAAGACAGTTTGAAAGCTGATATCAGGAATAGTACGCATAGACAGTCACGTAAGTTTAGGCTTCTGTCTGATGAATTTGGTCCTATAGTGCATAAGGTGTCAGTCCACACACCTAGTCTTTTAAGGGCTCACAATTAAGATGATAATTCATAAGGCTAGAAACTAATTCATCTGTAGACCTTACCTCCACTTAATGTTCAAACATAAAGTTAGATAGGCAATCAGCAGTATAATGCTGTCCTTGGAACACGTGGATTTTTTGGAGGTTCTAGGGCTAGCCACTACATCACTAACAATTAAAAAATGTTATGTGAGAGTGAGAGGACCTTCTGTGAGATACTTCCTTCAAGCTACCACTTAGTAGCTTGGAGTAGAAGTGTACGTGTCAACTCAGTTGCATACTATCGAGAAGCTTGTGTTGGATCTAGTGCATCTTTTCTAGCAAAATGACCTAAAATGGGATGCCCACATGCATTGCATTGTAGCTTTGGCTTCCTTTTTTTCCCTGTATTTGTAGCAGGGCTGTAACTGTACCTGTGAGTGATATCTGTTATAAGAAGGTGATGGCATAGAAACAATTGCTTAATTGCAATCATGTGCAAATGACAAAGCTGTTACTCTGTTTTTTTTTTTCTTCTTTTAAAAGTGTTTTCATCCTATTTTTTTTAAAATCCATTATGAATAGTTTCAGTAACATTTTTTTAATTATTATTATTTGAGCGTATTGTATTTATAAGGCAGGACATGAAACCAAATGATCTGAAATCTCACTCTGTCTTGACTTTGAATATATCTTTTGGTAAATTAAGTTTTTATGTTATCTTTATTTCCTTAACTGTGAAACAGAGACCTATGCTATTATCAGGTTTAGTTCACTGGATCATATGAAGTACTTCAGAATCTCTTAGAAAAAAGGATCTTTAGCAAATGTTTTCTATTAATATTATGCTGTTTAGTGATAGTGATAACAGCAGCCTGCACATACACATTAACTCCTTCTCATAGTATGTGGCAGAGATCCTGTACTGTAAAACTCATAGCACAGCCATTTAATTTTTTCCTCTGTAGATTGGATGAGGGCTTTAAATATTGAAGCTGTGTAGTCAGCACTTCTGAGAGGGTGTAGTGGTTTAACCCGGACGGCAGCTAAACACCACACAGCCGTTCACTCACCCTCCCCCCTCCCTCTCTGGGATGGGGGAGAGAAATGGGAAAGTGAAGCTGTGGGTTGAGATAAAGACAGTTTATTAAGATAGAAAATAATAATAATAATATGTACAAACAAGTGATGCACAATGCAATTGCTCACCACCTGTTGACCGATGCCCAGCCCAACCCCGAGCAGCCGGCCCCCCACCCCGGCTAGTCACCCCTATATATTGTTCAGCATGAGGTCAGATGGTATGGAATACCCCTTTGGCCAGTTTGGGTCAGCTGTCCTGGGGCTGTCCCCTCCCAGCTCTTGCTGCACCCCCAGCCTGCCCGCTGGCAGGACAGAGCAAGGAGCTGAAAAGTCCTTGGCTTAGTGTAAGCATTGCTCTGCAGCAATTAAAACATCAGCATGTTATCAACACTCTTCTCATCCTAATCCAAAACATAGCACCCTACCAGCTACTAGGAGGAAAAATAACTCTGTCCTAACTGAAACCAGGACAGAGGGGAAAACAAACAAACAAAAAATATTCTTCAATTTTAACTTCTTGGAAATCCAATAGTTTTCTTCATAACAAGAGGCCAAGTTATTACTTCTTCCATATAGCTGTTGTTTTCTACATGAGACTCATGGATTAAAAGAAAAATGATAACATCACTTTAACTACCCTGGTGTAATTAATGAAAATTTTGTGATACTGTATTTATTATGTCCTTATTATTTGTGAAATTTGGAGCTAATAATCTGACAAGTATTTCAGCACTGATTTGAAATGAGTGTACATCAGGTAGAATAAAAGCTAGCAGGTAGAAATAGTTTGCTGTCTTTTTTTAGGTTGGTTGGTTTTAGAGGTTTTTTGTTGTTTGGTTGGTTGGTTGGTTGTTATTTGTTTTTCCTGTGTAGTAGAAATTTCTAGTATTAAAATACATCCTGGAGTTTCATTCTTACACGTGTTTAGCTATGCTTTCAGTGTTCAAATAAATATTTTTCATGTCATACTCAGAAAAGACTTGAACTTATTTAAGAGCTTTGATGTTAGATGTCTTAAAAACACCAGTTTGTGCTGCATGTCTTCCCAACTTATATCTTTTTCTCAAGGTAGCTCTCCCTGTATTGGTCATTTCATCAAGACTCCACCTTTTAAAATTTTCCATCAGTTCTTGTAAGTTTTAATAGGTGGGGTAGAATATGTCACCATGACTAATATTGAGTCAATATGATTAGTATTGTTATTTTCTTTTTACATAGCTGTGGTTCTCAAAGTGAAAATCCATTGGGATTTAGTGTGAAGACAGAATCTGAAAGACAGAATCAACAGTTATGGTGTGAGACCCTTCAGACAGTTGCCACTGCTTCCTTCTTTGGCATGCAGTTCTATTAAGGCTGAAAGCCTGTGCTGCAAAGAAAATAGACAACTGAGCAGAGGTTTTAATGTGTGTGCCATTAGACTTGATTGATTTGTGACCTTGTTTATATTGATACTTGTTTACGTTGACACTTAATTTGGCCTTGAACACCTTCAGGCTGTCTGGGCTTCCACAGCTTCTCTGGGCAACCTGAGCCAGTGCCTCACCATCCTCTGAGTGAATAATTTTCTCCTAACCTCTAATCTCCCCTATTTTAGTTTAAAACCTTTCCTTCTTTATCCTATCATTATCTGCCTCAGTAAAAAAAAAAAAAATAAAAATAAAATGTTCTCTGTCTTTTTTATATGCTCCCTTTAAATACTGAAATTCCATAATGAGGTCTCCCTGGAACCTTCTCTTCTCCAAGCAGAACATATCCAACTCTCTCAGCCTTTTTTCATAGGAGGGGTGCTCCAGTCCTCTGATAATTTTCATGGCTCTCCTCTGGACCCACTCAAAGATCCACATCCTTTTTGTGCTGGAGGCCCCCAGACCTGGATACAGCACTCCACGTGGGTCCTCAAGAGTGCAGAGCAAAGGGACACGGTCACCTCCCCCAGCCTGCTGGCCACTCCTCTGGTGATGTAGCCCAGGACACAGGTGGCCTTCTGGGCTGCAAGCATGCACTGCCGGCTCGCATCCACCATAACACCCACGTCCTTCTCTTCAAGGCTGCTCTCAATGAGTTCTTCTCCCAGACTGTACTCATATCTGAGATTGCATAGCTGTACAATAATTGAAAAATAAGAAAATGCTTGTAGAGCACAATAGGCCTAATTATTTTAAATCTGTTTCTGAGTGGCTGTTATTTTATAGAACACAGTCCACTAGATGTTGCTAGTTTTTTGTTTGTTTTTGTTTTTTAACTTGGAATAATTACTTTGTAATAATATAGATTATACAAGAATAGCATAGAGGATCACGTGCCACCAAATGTTAAATGAAACAAAAATACACAAAGCACTCTGTGAGTCCAGAACAATTTAGTATAAGGAAAAAAAAAAAAAAAAAAACCTTCTATAGGCATAAATATCTTCCCAGGTCACTATTACTTTTTTTATTATTATTTTTTTTTTTTACTTATCTATATGAAATAGAAAATGTTGTCTAAAGACAACAACAAAATTTTCTTTATACAAGAAACAGCCATGTGGTGTAGGCTCTTGAGAAATGTTCACCTGTAAAAGTCACCTTCTTTATTTCTTATGACTTACCATGGACCCAAGACTTTAAATAGGATTAAACAGAGCACGTGCACTATTTTAGCTGGTCAGAAAGATTCACAAATAAAAGGCATGCTCAAAAAAGTGCAAATACACATATGCAGGCGTAGAGAGTTATGACATTTTCCCAGCAGTTACTATATCTGATTCATCTCACACCTGTGCATATTTTCAGGTGTGTCTCCCCCAGTTGTCCCCCCCCCCTTTTTTTTTTTTCCTTTCTCTCTACAATGGGTCTTCATTTTTGATAGTTTGTTCAGTGGAGGAGGAAGAGGAAAGGCGAAAGGAGAACGAAGTCCATATATTTTTCATTAGTATCCAGTGTTGGACTGTTCCAGCCAGATACATGGAGGTTTCCAGATGGCCCACTCTATACTTCTCAACCACTAGTATGGTACAGTATAGTACTGGTGTTCTGGTGTCTGTTTGTCAGCACTGGGTCTATTTTCTAGTTGTTTGTTTGTTTGATTGATTGTTTGTTCGTTTTCTTAGTGGTGCCTTGATAATACTGGTGTCTTTCTACAAGTTCAGTTTGGTACTGACAGTTTCCTGTTAGTTGTTTTGCAAGATGGTGCCTAGTAAAGCTGCTTACACTAGTAAGAAATTCACAGATCACAACAAGAACTCTGGTGCAGATGTTGTGACAGAAGGAAGAAATTCTTCATTAAAATTGACAATGGTAACCCTTTCTTCAGACTGTAGTGTAGAGACATGCAGACAGTATTGCCTCACCATGCTGTTTGTACTTTTCTGAACAAGAGGGAAAGTAGTCAGTTCTCAGGCTGAAGTGATAATGACCAGGATAATGACATGGATAATGACATGTATCTTTAAATTATGTCTAGTAAATGTAGAATGTAGGTAGCTCTGTCCTACTTCACATGGCCTCGTCAAGCCAGTCCCAATTCAGAATACATCAAAGTTCTAATTATGCTCATGCATTAAAAGGAAAGTTTGAGGGAATACTTTGTATTAAAACAACTCCCATGTTTTAGCATGTTGTTGTGCAGTAGTAAGTACTGAGGGTATCTCTGAATTCCCTGAAATACCTTCTTATAATATTCTGAAAATAACATATTTACATATTAAATGCTTAGACATATTTAACAGGATCTTCATCATAGCTCAGTAATCTTAAGGGGTTTTTGGCATCTTTTATACAGTCATATTTACATAAAGATATAACATAAAACACATTAAGATCCCCTGTGCACTTCAGGTCATAATGTATTATTTCTGAACTACTGATTGCAGAGAAAAGTGTTAGTGATTGCAGAAAAAAAGTATTAGTGAGGGATAACATTTGCCTTAATGAAAACTAATAGACAAAACATTGTGTTTAAACATCTTTCATCCTGAAAGATTACAAGGTTTACCAAGCTATTTAAAGCATCATTCTATCAGTCAATAAATGAATCACAGAATCATAGTATTTCTAGGTTGGAAGAGACCTCAAGATCATCGAGTCCAACCTCTAACCTAACACTAACAGTCTCCACTAAACCATATCGCTAAGCTCTACATCTAAACTTCTTTTAAAGACCTGCGGGGATGGTGACTCCACCACTTCCCTGGGCAGCCCGTTCCAATGTCTAACAACCCTTTCGGTAAAGAAGTTCTTCCTAACATCCAACCTAAAACTCCCCTGGCTCAACTTAAGCCCATTCCCCCTCGTCCTGTCTCCAGGCACGTGGGAGAACAGACCAACCCCCACCTCGCTACAGCCTCCCTTGAGGTACCTGTAGAGAGCGATAAGGTCACCCCTGAGCCTCCTTTTCTCCAGGCTGAACAAGCCCAGCTCCCTCAGCCGCTCCTCATAGGACTTGTTCTCCAGGCCCCTCACCAGCTTCGTCGCCCTTCTCTGGACTTGCTTGAGCACCTCGATGTCCTTTTTGTAGCAAGGGGCCCAAAACTGAACACAGTACTCGAGGTGCAAGTTTATTTTTATTTATATTAATTTATTTATATATATATATTTTTATTTTTTATAAAATGAATCAAATGCATTTTATTTATAAAATGAATCAAATGCACAACACTGACCACAGAAACAAATCTTTGAGACAAAGTAGTATTTTTTTCCAATTAAAGTACTACAAAGTAGTACTTTTTTCCAATTAAAATCTTGGGAGCTTTGGAGTTTGACAGTACAAAGACATTTGAAATTTTACTTTAACCTCTACAACTACAGCTCTTAATATTCAGGAAGTTATCAAGTCCCATTTTTTTATATCTCAGTAGTAAAGTGTTATCTAAATGCAAGTGTGCTTTTTTGAATCATCTTTTTATATAGTTGTTCCTTAGATAACTTTGTTATGTAGCATCAACACTGTTTTGCTTATTTTCTGAATTTCTGTAGCCACTGACAGCACACAGAAAATTGTAAACCCAAATTATTAAGGTTTGAGAGACCTACACTTTCTAAACGTGGGGCCTCTGATTTGTGCGTTCATCTGTGAAATTCTAATATATCACCTAGCAGCAATGTAACAAATTTTAAAAAGCATTTTGTTTTTCTTTTGTTATCAATATGACATTCTTTTGCTTCAGAAAACATATCCATGTTATTTAACTATCTATACATTCTATTTTTTATAGGATTTTTAATTCTAAAATGGTAATTAATTGCTGTCATGAGACGATTTTTGTGCTGTTATTACCTAATTAGGAAAATAAAATAAGGGTTGCAATGAGATATCCGGTCTGATGATCACTTGGGGTAAATATCTCAGATTTATGTTAACCTCTTAAGTTATGAAGACCTGATTCTATGAACTGGTAGAACTTTAATTCAGTAGCACATTTTTGTAATTATGCTTAAATAAAAAATGGCTATTTTATTTACCTTGGTATTATATGTTAATCGTTTTCTCTTTCCAAAATGTATGTAGATATCCTCCAGTTCGTTAATATCCATTGTGAGTACCCCAACCTCAGTTTTTCCAATGCTTAAAATATAGATGCTGCCGAAAATGATCCTGAAAAGTTTAGGCAATATTGTTTGTTCCATATTACAAGATAGCTTTGTTGAATCCCAGTTCAGCAAAATATTTATGCCTTTGCCTAAAAGTATCAGTTTAAGTGTTTTGCTAAACTGGGGGCTTTTTGGTTCCATAATTTTTATTTTTTTACACATATTTACAAAGAACAAAGTGAGTTTCTCATCTTCAGCTAGATGCAGAACACTTCTTTTGTACTGCACAGCATTAAATGCTATGAAGGACTTTCATTATATCTTTTCTCAGACAAAAACTTAGTTCTTTTGCCATTGAGCTCATTCCCTGAAGTACGGAAATATCTTATTCTGAGATTAAATCTTGAGTTGCTGAGAAGTTTAGCAGACTTAACTGCACATATTGATCTAAAACATTATGTCAAATACAAATTTGTCCAAGAATTCCTCTTTATGTCATTGTGAAGTCGATAACATTTAGTGTTGAACAAATAACAGTAGGTTTGCACATTAATATTATTCAAATTTAGAATTAAAATTTGATTTCAAACTCTTTAAGACCATTTTGTATTAATTTTTCATGAGCACTTATGTGCTGGTGCTTGATTAGTGTGACTTTTCATGAAAAGTAAATGTTAAGGTCATATTTGCCAACAGCAAATTTTATATTGAATATGTAAATGTGAAATTTGCCACTAGCTGTTTGTTTGACCCCTGTCTTGCAATGTGATTAGTGTAAGCACACCCTTATTCTGGAAATGATCCCTCTCTGCCCCTGAACTGAGGCTCTGCTTTGTCAGATAAAATGTTCAAGCAACATTTTCAATGATCTTAGACATACCTCTGTTAAGAAAAAAATTAAAATTTAAGAATGTATTTCAAATTGCTGGGCTAACTGGGAGACTTGAAGCATAGGAACAGAAGCAGTAGCCATGTTCACAGTTTAGTAATGTGCATGCATTTTGAATATTACTAATGATCTTTTCACAAAAAGCACACAGAAAGAACATGCTTGTTTAGTAAATGTTGCATATGTGTTGGCAAAGCTGTGTAGAAATCTGTAGATGTTTTTGTAACAGTACTGTAGATGCTTCTCCCATTTCAATAGGAATCTTGTTTTGGTTACTAAGAGGATCACACATTTCTTTCAAAGAAGCTATGATCAGTTTTTTTTTTTTTTTTTATTTGGAATGTAGCAATGAGATTGATCCCAAACAAAATCTGATTCCTATTGTAAATTTATGAATTATCACACCAATAAGTGGTTTACACAAATAAATTCTATTATAATTAAACCATGTAATATCTGTAGAAGATGAAATATCTATATTACTGGAACTAGTTCAAACAGGAATTAGTCATATTGACCTAAAACATTTAACAGATGGCAGGGTTGAGTAGTTTAGCTACATGGTGATAGCTTTATCAGCCTCATACAGTTGTAATATATAACTGGAAAAAATGTTTTCTTTTGTTCAAAGGTATTAACATTCCTATTTCATATCCTTTTTAAAATATAGAATAAATGGAAGTTTAGTTTCTGTTCAGAAACTGTTCTACGTTTTCAGTATTATTAAGGAGTTTGCTTCATTCTTTTCATCCAGTTGTTTAGAAACTCATTAAATATATAATTACAAAAATACGTTTATGAATTAGCAGAGAAGAACAGTAGATGCCCAGCAGTTGAGTACATAATAACTTTCCAAATAAAAGAAACAGTTGTGAGAGTTTAAAGAAGAGGAGTTTTTAAAACTGTATAACTGATTGTTCAGTGTAGCTGAGTAATCCTAGAGAAGGAGAACCATACTGGGGTAGGCAATGTGAACAAGGATAGGCACTTGTGTGATTCAGTTCCATCATGTACTCACTACATATAGGTATATTGAAAAAGCTCATGAAACATAGAAAGAGTTTAGGTGAGTCTTCCAGTTCCTTGAAATTTTCGTTCGTTTGTTTGCATAAGTATTTTCTTGTCATGAGTAGCTGCATCATTTAAGCACTGAGGTAAGGTCTGTACATGAAACATGTCAAATTTCAGTTGATTCAATGCTTACACTTTAATCAGAACATTAACGCATTTTATTCATGTTATAGGATACAAGAAACATTAAAATGCAATGTCTCTTTCTCTCAAAATACTATTATTTGCACTATACAAGTACTATTCTTTGTACTCTACAGTATCCTTTTATAAAACAAATACTGATATTTTATTTTCTACTCATTTTCTTGTTAGAATGAATGATCATTCAATGACTAAGAAATGCATATTTGTGTACTTTTTTCTTCTGTGGACACAGTTCAAAACCAGTACTAGTCCATGGAATATAGATTTGGGAATGTTAACGAAACCCATTGTATGGAAGAGATTTTACATGATAATCAACAGGCTGATGTTAAATGGGTGATTCAAAGAAGTACTGGTCACACAGAATCACACAATGGCCGAGGTTGGAAGGGACCTCTGAAGATCATCTAGTCCAACCCCCCTGCTGAGCAGGATCACCTAGAGCACATTGCACAGGATGGCATCCAGGCATGTTTTGAATATCTCCAGAGAAGGAGACTCCACAACTCCTCCAGACAACCTGTTCCAGCACTCTGTCACCCTCACAGTACAGAAATGCCCTCTCATATTCAGCCAGAAACTCCTGCGCTTCAGTCCATGCCTGTTGCTGGGCCCAAATGAAAAGAAAACAACTCCATCATCTCAACACCCTCCCCTCAGATATTTATATACACTGATGAAGTCTCCCCTGAGTCTTCTATTCTCCAGGCTAAACAAAACCAGATCTCTCAGCCTGTGCTCATTTGATAGGTACTATAGTCATCTAATCATCTTAATAGCCCTCCTCTGAACTCCCTCCAGCAGTTCTATGTCCCTCTTGTACCGGGGAGCCCAGAATTGGACAATACTCCAACTGGCCTCACCGGTGCTGAGTAGAGGGGCAGGATCACCTCCCTTGACCTACTGGCAACTCACTTCCAAATGTACCCCATGATACTGTTGCCTTTCTTGGCTACATGGGCACCTTGCTGGCTCATGGTCAGACTGCTGTCTACCAGGACTCCCAGATCACTCTCTGCAGAGCTGTTCTCTAGAAGGTCAGCACCAGCCTGTACTGGTGCTCGGGGTTATTCCTTTCTAGGTGCAGGACCCTTCACTTGCCCTTGTTGAACTTCATGAGGTTCCTCTTGACCCAACACTCCAGCCTGTCGGTGTCCCTCTGAATGGCAGCACAGCACTCTGGGGTATCAGCCCCTCCTCTGAGCTTAGTTTCATCAGCAAATGCGTTACCCTTTTTGAAGACTGGCATGATATTGGAGTTCTTCCAGTCCTCAGGCACCTCTCCTGCTCTCCTAGACATTTCAAAGATGATGGAGAGTGGCCTAGCAATAACATCAGCCAGCTCCGTCAGCACCCATAAGTGCAATCCATTGGGGCCCATGGATTTGTGGATGTCAAGTTTTCTTAGATGATCTCTGACCTGATCCTCTTCAACCAAGAGAATGTCGTTTCTCTGGACTTCTCTTGTCTCCAGGGTCTGAGATTCCTGAGAACTGATATTAGTGGTAAAGAATTAACCAAGAAAGGTATTCAGCAACTCTGCCTTCTCTGTATCCTTTGTCACCAGGGCACCTGCCCCATTTTCCACAGTCTTCCTTTTTCTACTGATGTATTTGAAGAAGCCCTTCTAGTTGTCCTTGACATCCTCTGCAAGATCTAATTCCAAATGGCCTTCCTTGTCTCATTCCTGCATACCCTGACAGTGTCCCTATATTCCTTCCAAGTGGTCTGTCCCTTTTTCCACATGTTGTAAACTTCCTTCTTCTGTCTGAGCTTTGCCAGGAGCTCCCTGCTCATCCATGCAGGTGTCCTGCCCCCTTTGCTTGCCATCTTGTTCATAGGGCTGCTTGGAGGAAGTGATGCTTGAAGATTGACTAGCTGTCCTGGACCCCCTTTTCTTCTAGGGCCCTAACCAATGGATTCTTCCAAGTGGATTCCTGAAGAGGTCAAGGTTTGCTCTACTAAAGTCCGTAAGTCCAGGTCACTGATAGATCACTGTAAACAATGTCGTAGAGTTAGAATTTATAAAGGGAAAACATATTTTTCATTTTTCAGAGTATGATATGGAATGTTCAGGGGCCTGTCACTGGCATTCCCAGTTTTCAAACACTTACGATTTTAGCAAGTTCTAATTCCATGTTTTCTGTAGTTTCTGCATTGAACTAATGGTCTTCTAATGATTTGATATAATATGAACTGTGATGACCAGTATGTGCAGTCTTTAGTAGAACAGAATTCCAAATTAAAGTACATAACCTAAGAATGACAATTAAGCACTTCTAGCTATATATATATATTTTTCTGGATTATGTTTATTAACAATGCTAAGTTTAATGAAAGAAGAACAGGAAAAGGCTGTCAGAGCATTTTTTTTTCTCGCAGACTTTTACTTTTTTGTAAACCGTGATTTATTTATTTATTCTTCCTTAGGTGTTAATGGTTATATTTGCTGAGGCACTCCTCACTTTTGAAAAGATAAACATCTAACTAAGCAATAATTGCAGTCTACTGCTATTCAGAATTGCAGTCTATTGCTGTTACTGAATACTTTAGGGCTGTTTATGGAGCATAACAATATTTATAGAACTACCAAATATTGGAACTTCTAGACAACCTTGTAAGTACTCTATTCAACAAATGTTAGATGTATATGTTTAAAAACTGATCTTTTTGTCCACTTTGACTGCAAGTATATCAGTGAGGTGATACAATTCTCTTTTTACCTTGGCACTGCATTGAAGGAAGAGCTGATAGGAGCTGCTATCCTCTGTGGACTATATTTGGTCCTCTCTTATCTGATCTAATTTTGGTTTTGTTGGGAGTTAATTATCTTTTCAATAAATTATTTCTGAAATTTATCTTTCTCCTTCATCCTCTATACACTTGATGTTGCTTACATCTGATTATTTTAGTCATTTTCTATGAACAAAACTTTGTAGATGTCTCTTACTGTCAACTAATGCAAACAACCTACTTTGCATGTAGGCTTTAAACAAGATTATCTGTTTTTAAAGGAAGGTCACTTAGTTTTCTGCTAATGCTTTATACATGATTCTTGAGGTTGCATATTATGGAACTTTTATGTCCAAAGCCCATGAGCTAGTGAAAACAGGTAGGGCGAAGAGCAATGAATGAAGCCAGAAGGCAGTTGTAATAAGACTGGTATGATATTGTCCAACTAAGAAACCACGTGATGATCTAGCTCAAATGAGTGCTGTCACTTGGAATCAAGAATAATTTTACTTCTAAGTGGTAAGTCTGATGGGACTTGTCAAAAAGCATCAAACCCTGAATCTCTGTGTATATTGCTCTGAAATGATCTTTTATATAGTTTCTTTGTAGCTGGAGCATTCACTGTTTAAGTGCTACCTTGGTTCAATTCTTGTGTCATCTTGAGAAACTCTAAACCTCTATTTGCCACTTTTCAGAATAATTACTTAGTGGTAGACTTAGGTAGAGTATCACTAATATTACTGCATCCTTTTACCTTTTTTAAAAAGTGTGTTGGAAGCAAGTTACTTGCAAAGAAGGTAACTATCTTCCTTCATCCTCAGCACATGCACCATTCAGCCCTGCATTTCTTTTTGCTTTGTTTGAGGAGCCTCCCTGTTCTAGTGTGGAAATCATTTGATTTTGTATCTAAACATTTAGTACAAGTTGTACAACCAGGCAGTAACATACAAAATCAACAACTCTGGTAAATGTCAAGCTATGACCTGAAATGTTTTTTTAAGTTGTACAGCCAGAGTTGGAACTGTTGTCATAAAAAATGTGTACAGTTTGCTCTGTACATCAATAACAGAAATTTTCTGATGAAAAGCTTTGATAGGTTTAACTATCATTTTAATTGATTTACATTCTTTGTGGACAAAATATTCTAATTGTTATCTGATCATAGGAATTTAAAACTCCCCATATCATGATGTGTTTTTAATGTGAATATTCTATATTAACTACATTGTTTTTTACTGAAAGAAGCTATTGGTTTTTTGAATAAACACAATTCAACTGTGAGCATAAATTGAGCATTCTGGCCTCAGACCTTTGTGTCATTGTACCAGACACATATTGTAGTATTTGCTGATAGACTTGATATTAATGTATTGTGCAAACTATGCACAGTATCTGTTTTTTTTTCCAGATGTTTATAATTCAAGGTATTCATTAAAGAACTGAATTCTTCTTTCAAGCATACTGATGAGTGGAATCTGCTCCAGCTCAGGAGACCACAAATCTTAGATAATATACATCTTCTGTTTAAGTCCTTACCACTTCATTTGTGGATAAATTTCATTTGTAATTTAAGAGTGAATTTACAGTCTCATTCAGGAAAAACTACTTACTGAAGTCAGAGGGATTTCACGCATCAGTGCTTTCATGAATATATTGAGAAAGATTTCAGCATATGCTCAAATGTTTTCTTGAACTGAGACTTTAAAAGCTTTTATAAAATTAAAAGGCAATATCATTGCAGGTATTATTGAAAATTCAAACTAGTGTTATTATTATGGAAAGATTTATTCAGCAGTATCACATTCCACTATAAAATTCACCTCTTCAAATGGCCCTCTTGCAGTCATTACAGTAATTTTGTAGAAATATAGACACTGTCACTCCACAAAGACTGGCTTGTCTAATTTCACTGTTTTGCACAGCTGCTGCTTCAGAAAAGCACAACTGTTATTTTTACCTGTCTCACTTCACTCATGAAAATACCAACCTTAGGTAGGGCTATGTGTGGCAAAGGTAAATTATTTATCACACCAGTAGTAAGCTTATTCTTTGCATAGTGAAGTTGATAGACAGTATTTAATATTTATGTTTGTATAGTACTTTTCACATCACAACATTCTACATTAAATATATATCTATATATGTCATATATTATGCATTTCTGCAGTGGCAGAAATTAAATATATAGCCATAATATTCATGAGGAGATGTTAGGACTTTTCAGCATCACAGCTTCTTCCTGTTACAGGAATAACTTCACTAGACAGTGAGCATTAATCCAACAAATCAATAGCTAGTATTGCTCACCAATTGAAATAAAAAATAAAACTAAATCAAGTAATAACAGCAATGATAAATTGATTTTTGGGGTGGGGAGGGTTAGATGTAATCTTTTTAGACTTTCAAAATGTTAGGTCTACAACTGAGTTCAAATTTTGGGAGGAAATTATTCCATAGATTTACTACTATGAATTTATCTCTTGTGTCATATATATACATATATGTATGTATATATATATATATAAACCTTAGGAAATCACTGCCTTTTTTTTTAAAAAAAAAAGCAAGTCTTTCTTCAAAATCTCTTTTCTTTTCAAAAAAAAAGTGTCTCTTTTTCTCTTCTTAGAAGTTGAGTCAAATGACACCTTTGTAGTAAGTCTTCAGTCATTTTTATAATGCACGCAATGTGTGATGGTGTAGGAGAAAAAAACAAGGATAGTTATTCTGATCAACCTAGCTTTATTCCTTTTCCATCAGAAAATATGCTGTAACTAAAAAGGTTTTTGTACAATTTTATGGAGGATTTTGATAATATTAAGTTTGAAAACAATCTTGAAATGTTTATTTAATTATCACTGCCATGAATTATGAATACATACATTGTCAGTGATAGTGCTCGATAGATAAAGTATTGACAATGTGTATACAATAAATTTGAGGGGGCTTTCTTCTAAGAGGGGAGAAGGATGGCTCAGCAGATATCTTATCCATTTCTTTTTCTGAAAATTATGGCATGATTGACAACTGATTCATTCAGTATATTCATGAAATTACTTCAGTGGTAGCTTTATCAGAATATGCTACCAGTGCAGATCCACATGGATATACCTGTGTAAATAAAGTTATTTTTTATACATGTATGTCTCCCAAGCCTGAAGAAGCACTATACTTACATTCATCCAGTTCTTATTTTACCAAAATAGCTCTATAAAACATTTAGCTAATTCAATGGTAGGCAATGATGGAGACAGAAGAAGAAAGTCAGTATCTCTGACTGTTGTTAGAATTCCACTCATCTTTGTAAAACTCTAGAAATCCATACTGTATTGTATCTTTCAATCTGTTTGACTCCCATTTTCAACATTTTTTTTTTTTAAGCCCCAGAGACATAACTCTCTATAACAACTAGTTAAATTACTTTTGTTTGTTAGCTTTTTTATAAAAGTTACCAATTTTCCTTTTCTGAACATGAGCTGTTCTGGTATACAACTGAAAACTTCCCTTGGTAAGAATAGATTTCCTATCATATCTCATTCTCTTCTTGAATGGAGGAGAGTGTTGAATGAGGACACCAAGTAAATCAATCCTGTAAGGCATGCTTGATTTAAAACAGTTCAGCAATTGTTCATTTCTTATGTAAAATAAAGACAAAAATGTAAAATAACAGTAAGACTTTCAACTGAAAGCTACAAAAAGACAATTAATTTCATTTAAAAAAGAATTTTTCTCAACTAGCCTTATTTCCTAAAATGGATTTGATAATGACTAGAAGTAAGTGAAATGGGACTGATAGCCCATGTCTCCTCTGTTGTAATAATTAACTAGTGTTTTGTTGTTGTTGTTGTGTTTTTTTTTCAATCTTTTACATCTCTTTAGTCTTTATTTTACATGTCAAATCCAGTTTACTTTCTGGATTATATGCTTTATACCTTCCAGAATACGCTTAAATGAAGTAAGTATTGCTGACTGCAACTAGATTGTGTACCAGCTTAAATTCTTCATCCTATGGGAAAAAGAAATTTGAGAAAGAAAGCGAGAGGTTACAGAAAAAGGTCACGTTAGACTGGTTAGGGCAACTTCTAGCATTCATAGAGCAATATATTATCAAATGAAATCATGTAGAGTTGTGACTTGTTTAACTCTTGGAAGAAAAAAGCTTCAGGGTCAGAGTTTAGTGTCTCAGCTTCTTTCATATATGGTATCCACTTCTTTGTAGGTATCTTAAAAGGTGACTATAAATTAGAGTTGGTAATGCTGTAACTTCTTCCCTTCTTCCCTGTTTCTGAGTTAAAAAAAAAAAAAAAAAAATTAAAAAGCCAGACAGTAGCTGTATTTTTCCCACACTTTGTCTATCCACATCTGTCATTTCAATACAGAATACATGCCTGTAAGTGTCTTCTTTGGCTATGACTATTCCGATCCGTGTGACTGCTTCATTAGAGAGAAGGATGTGTTTTCTATGAAGCCTGAGGATGCACTATGGTCTCTGATGGAATTCAGGATTTCAGAGTCTTGATCTATACTACTTCACAGATGTCATCTTTCTATGAAATAAGTGCTACTTATGAGTGCTGAGGTATAAAACACACCAGAAATTGGAAGTGCTCATCAAAGTTGAAGTTTTGGGGTGAGATTTGAGTTATGATGTCTATATGTGTGTCTCGTTATTAGCACACATACATACTACCTTGCAAAGTATGCCTTGACAATCACTGTGCTGATATATTAATCAATAAACAACCTAAAATTTCAGAGTAGATTTCATATACAAATTCAAGTATTGTGTCATCATATCGTTACTCCTCTGTAGCATCAAATGTAGAACAGGAAACATTGTGTTTAAATGGGAGGTTGATTTTTTTTCTTGAAGAATTGCTTTAAATTAGCTAAATGTAATGCAGTGATTCCATGTGAATGCATACCTGTTTATAGTATTATATATGCATGTAATTAAATGTGTATGATAGGTTGTTAATAGGCATAACATAGTGCGCGCGGGCAGAGTGAGAAGGCAGGGCTCCCCTGCACACCTTTGCAGCAGTCTTTCCCTTTGGTACTTGTAACCTGCTTGCGAGGAACATAGCCATGATATCAACCAAGCAGAAAACCATGGCCTCCACATCTCTTGCAGCCTCTCCAGCCACAATCACTGATGTGGCTACTCAGATGGAGGGCTCGGAGAAACATGTGGCCATCCAGGTCTTGGGCTGCAGGGTGTGCCTGAGTCTCCTGTCGGTATCCAACAGCAGCAGCGAGGGGTATGCCTGTGGGAGGTGTGCCCAGGTTGAAGAGCTGCTCAGCCAGGTAGCAGAGTTTTGGGAGGAGGTGAGCAGGCTGAGGAGCATCAGGGAGTCAGAGAGGGAAATTGACTGGTGGAGGTGTACTCTACCCTCTCTGAGATAGATTCACGAGCCTGCCACAGCACAAGTGTCTCCTGCTATGCAGAAGACAAAAGTTCCCTCATCTCACCAGGCAGTTGGAGGGGACCTAGGCCAAGGGGGAGAATGGAGGCAGGTTCCTATTCGGGGTGGTAGGCAAGCCCTGTCCCTGCCCACTTCTCCTTCCCATCTACCCTTACATAACAGGTATGAGGGTCTAGAACACGACAGTCAGAACAACGAAGTAGACAAAACCCTGTCCCAGTTGGAGAGGGTGCCTAAAGCAAGGCAACCTACCCCCCGCATTGCTACATCATCTGTCAAAAAAGAAAGAAGGATTATTGTCATGGGGGACTCCCTTCTGAAGGGACAGAGGGCCCAATATGCTGACCAGATCCAACCCACAGGGAAGTCTGTTGCCTCCCTGGGGCTCGGGTGAGAGACTTTGCTAAGAAAGTCAAGCACCTGGTATGGCCCACTGACTACTGGTCTGTACTACTGACTACCAGCTACTGGTCTATCAGACTGGTAATGATGAGGTAGCAATGAGAAGTCCGAGAGCAATCAAAAGGGACCTTAGGGCTTTGGGGTGACTACTTAAAACATCAGGGGCACAGGCTGTGTTTGCCTTTGTCCTTCCAATAGAGGGGCTCGATGCTGACAAGCGGGCTCAATCACATTAACACGTGGCTTCGGGACTGGTGTAACCAGCAGAACTTTGGGTTCTTCGATCACAGGAAGGTCTACGTGAGACCAGGCCTGCTGGCACCAGATGGGATGCGCCTCTCTCAGAGAAGGGCAAGGATTTTTGGTCAGGACATGGCAGGGCTGATAGATAGGGCTTTCAAATAGAGCTGAAGGGGAAAGGGGATAAAACCAGGCAAGCCGGTGATGACCTAAGGGATGGTGTGCTAGAATCAGAGGAACTGTGTGCCAGTGAGGTCCTTCAGTCAGCTCCACAAGGTGCTGCGCATAGGGAGGCTCATTTGAAGTGCACCTACACAAATGCATGCAGTATGAGGAATAAAATGGATGAGTCTTGGCCCAGTCCCACAGCTACGACATCATTGGCATAAGTGAAACCTGGTGGTATGAGTCCTGTGGCTGGTGTGCTGCAATAGATGGTTGCAGACTCTTCAGGAGGGACAGGCAGGGTAGGCAAGGTGGCGATGTATATGAAGCATGGGCTGGACTGTGTGGAACTTCAGGTTGGTGATGACAAAGTTGAGAGCCTTTGGGTAAGGATTAAGGGACAAACAAATAAAGGAGATATTGTTGTGTGAGTCTATTACAGACCACCTGGCCAGGATGACAACACCGATGAATTCTTTGCAGAACTGAGAGATGCCTCAAGATCAACTCCCCTTGTCCTTTTGGGGGACTTCAGCTTGCCAGACGTCAACTGGGATCACCACACGGCTGGCAGGAGCAAATCCAGGAGGTTCATAAAGCACCTAGATAACTTCTTGGTGCAGGTGCTAAGGGAGCCAAGTAGGAAAGGTACCCTCTTAGATCTGTCATCAAGGTCCCCTGGGAAACTGCTTTTGAAGGCATGGGTGTCCATCAGTGCTGGTCAATCTTTAAGCACTGCCTCCTAAAAGCACAAGATCAAGCAATTCCAAAATATCGTAAGTCAGGCAGGCGGGGCAGGAGGCCGGCCTGGCTGACCAGGGATCTTCTACTGGAGTTTAAGCAAAAAACGAAAGTGTAGGGCTGCTGGAAGGAGGGTAAGGCGATGAGGAAGGTATACAGGGATGCTGTTCCTATTTGTAGGGAGAAAATTCATGTGGCCAAAGCCCAACTAGAGCTGAACCTGACCATGTCTGTGGGAGACAATAAAAAAAGGTTTTTTTAGATACCTGAACAGAAAAAGGAGAACCAAAGATAATAGGTCTGCTGCTTGATGGGGAATCTCTCCTCACAGACAATGACATAGGCAAAGCAGAGACATTTAATGTCTTCGCCTCTGTCTTCAACGCTGATGATGGGCTTTGGGACCCAGAGTGCCCTGAGCTGGAGGACCGTGAGGGTGGGAATGACAAACTCCCAACCAACCCTGAACATGTGTGGGATTTGCTGCTCCACCGGGATCCATACAAGTCCATGGGTCCGGATGGGATTCCTCCCAGGGTGCTTAAAGAGCTGGCTGATGTCATTGCGTGACCTCTCTCCATTATTTTTCAACGATCTTGGGAATCTGAAGAGGTCCTGGTAGACTGGAAGCTGGCAAATGTTGTGCCAATTTTCAAGAAGGGTAAGAAAGAAGACCCTAGCAATTACAAGCCTGTCAGTCTCACGTCAGTGCCTGGTAAAATTATGGAGAAGATGATTCTTGAAGTTATTGAAGCGCACCTGGGGGACAATGCAGTCATTAGTCCCAGCCAACATGGGTTCATGAGGGGTAGGTCCTGCCTAACAAATTTGATTTCCTTTTATGATGAGATCACCCTTCTAGTCGACCAAAGGAAACCAGCTGATGTGATCTTTTTGGACTTCAGCAAGGCTTTTGACACGGTTTCCCATAGGATCATACTGGACAAAATGTCCAGCATACAGCTTAACAAAAACATCATATGATGGGTGAGCAATTGGCTGACGGGCAGGGCTCGAAGCGCTGTGGTAAATGGGGCCACATCAGGCTGGCGGAAGGTCTCTAGTGGGGTCCCTCAAGGCTCTATCTTAGGGACAGTCCTCTTCAATGTCTTTATAAATGATTTGGATGCAGGACTAGAAGGTGTTTTGAGCAAATTTTCCGATGACACCAAACTTGGAGGATTTGTGGACTCGGATGAGGGGTGAAATGTCCTGCAGAGAGATCTGGACAGGTTGGAGAGCTGGGCGAGCACCAGCCACATGAAGTTTAACAAAAGCAAGTGCTGGGTCCTGCACCTAGGACGCAGCAACCCTGGCTATATGTACAGCTGGGCGACAAGACGCTGGAGAGCAGCCCCGCAGAGAGGGATCTGGGGGTTGTGGTTGACAGCAAGTTGAATATAAGCTAGTAGTGTGCCCTGGCAGCCAGGAGGGCCAACTGTATCCTGGGGTGCATCAAGCATAGCATTGCTAGTCGGTCGAGGGAAGTGATCGTCCCACTCCACTCTGTGCTGGTGCGGCCTCACCTCGAGTACTGTGTGCAGTTCTGGGCACCACAGTATAAAAAGGACATTAAACTGCTGGAGAGTGTCCAGAGGTGGACAACAAAGATGGTGAAGTGCCTAGAGGGCAAAACATGAGGAGTGGCTGAGGTTGCTGGGCCTGTTCAGCCTGGAGAAGAGGAGGCTGAGGGGAGACCTCATCGTGGTCTACAACTTCCTTGCAAGGGGGAGTGGAGAGGCGAGTGTTTATTCTCCATAAACACCAGTGATAGGACCCACAGGAATGGGGTTAAGCTGAGGCAGGGGAAGTTTAGACTAGACATGAGGAGAAGGTTCTTCACCGAGAGGGTGGTTGTGCAGTGGAACAGGCTCCCCAGTGAAGTAGACACTGCACCGAGACTGTCGGAATTTAAGAAGAGATTGGACTGTGCACTTAGTCACACAGTCTAAACTTCTGGGTAGACCTGTACGGTGCGAGGAGTTGGACTTCATGATCCTTATGGGTCCCTTCCAACTCAGGATATTTTATGATTCTATGATTCTATAACTTGTGAGTTACTCAGACACTGTGAAATCGTAGCAGAAGGGGGGCAATAAGTCACATTAAAAGGTTTTGTCTAATATATCACTTTGTAGCAGCTCTCCACCAATGCTCCCAGCAAGCTAGCTCTTTGCAAAGGAAGTTCAGTCATCGAGACAGAAGAAATGGTTTAATCTTCAGTTTTTATAAGCCTAACTTAAATTGACCCAAATTAGCAGGCTACGGTGGCAGAACAGGAAATGTTCTTTCTCTGATAAACAGAGTTATATATGCTTCTTGGCTTTCATGATATAACATGGTTGTAACGTTATTTCTACATTGTTAAGTATAACATTTTGCTTAGGTGCTCATGTGCCTCCCTTGTGAGGTGCATAGAGTTCCCTTCTGTGCTGTGTGGCTTGGGGTGGCATCTGCCACATCACAGAAAAGCTAAAGACATGAACAAGAGCCGTAGAAGCAATTGTGAAAGCGTTACAAGAAGGCTGAGAGCATTCACAGTTGGATAGGTGATTTACTTGTCTTCCTACTTCCAAAACCTAGGCTGCCTTATGGTAAAACACAACTTTGTGCTTTTCTAAGACTTAAGGTTTTAAATAGGTATTTTTCCACTGCATTTCTAAGGAAGATTAGATCTCTCATCCATGCCGGCACAGTTTGACTCTGCCTGTAGGAAAGATTTATTCGTAGGATTATGGCACAGCTGTGGAAACTACAGCTATTGTTTTGGTTGGAGATTTCTGAGACAAGCCCAGCAGAACAAAAACAAACAAATTTTATACATGTAGGGTAGCGTGGATGATGCCAGGTCTGGAAGACGGAGATGCACAGCTGAACAATGTCAGGGAGCAAGCTATAGTACCAGCCAGTGCTATTTAAGGAGGCTAATAAGGCCACCAGCATTACCTGTTTCTGTGAGTAGGAGCGCAGCAAACATGCATGTAAAAAGCTTTAAACCTTACTTTCTTCTTAAAGATGTTATTGCAATACATTGAAAAGCAGTTATGCTCTGGTATGTGAAAGCTGTGTGGCATTGTTTACACTTACATTGCAGCTATATGTTGGTCATGCATTTATTTAAAAGTGTCCTGCCTGTATTTCTGTTCCAGGTTCAGGTCCTTCGCAATGCTGGGGAGGAAGTGACCCTAACTGTGTCCTTTCTGAAGAGAGCACCTGCTTTTCTCAAACTGCCACTGAATGAAGACTGTGCATGTAAGCCTTTATCACTTGTCAAAACAAACAAAAAAAACACCTAAAATCAATGTTGAGCTTCCGAATCTAGTGTACATTGAGGAAGACTGGCAGCAGTGTTTTCAGGCAGCATTGTGGCCTGAATATGAGGCCATCAAATTGCCAGGTTTTGTAGCAGTAGTCACCTCAAGCAAATGATTGCAATCTTTGCTTGAAAACAGATCAGAAAGCATTTGGCCTTTGGTGTGAATCAGCAAATTTGCCTGTGAGTCAGTGGAATTACATTAATTAACTGTAGCTCACATTCTGATGTAGAACATTTAAAAGCAGTTTTCCAGGCAGTATCAGATAACATTTTAGTCCAAAAGAGATGTGTCATCAAAATGTTAAAATGAAATTGTGTGGGTATATTTGAAGGGCTTAACTTTCCTATTTAAAATTCAGCAGCTTTCACGTAGGTGTCTATCTACTTAAAAATAAATTAATTGCAGATCATTAGTATATTGTTTAAGTCCAACTGAGTTTTAGTAAGTTAGCCACATCAGAGGCATATGGAGACAGCTGTCTTCCTTTAACTGTATTAAAATATGAGTGTGGGTGCATAATTATACAGTTGCAGCATACCTGAGCATCTATATGGATATTCATGCATGTCAGCCTGTGCCTTTTGTCATCCCTGCTTTCCTTCCACTTCTTTCTCCTAAAAGCATAAAATGTTTTGTTCACTTCTAAAGCAAAAAAGCAATAAATTTATTTCAATATATTTAGCCTTTGATTTTATGTCAGTAGGAATTAAATAAACTAAAATATTATATAATCTTGTATACATTCATTTGCAGAAGTACTATCTTTATCTTTTTTTCCAGGCATTAAATTTTAGTGAGACAAGAAAAAAATAACAATACCATAAATTCTTAAATAAAAATGTGAAATAAAAATAAAAATTGTTCTCAGTAACTCATTGCCCTTTTTATGAAAGGATGTGGTACCATAGAGTACACACAGAAACACGCACTTAGAATCATAGAATTGTAGAATGGCTTGGGTTGGATGGGACCTCAAAGATCATCTAGAACTAACCCCCAGTACTCAAAGTGGGGCTTTACAAGGGCTGAGTAGAGGGGGACAATAACCTCCCTTGACCTGCTGGTCACTCCTCTGTTGATGCAGCCCAGGATGCAGCTGGCCTTTTGGGCTGCAACTGCACACACTGCTGGCTCATGTTGAGCTTGTCATTCACCTGAACCCCCAAGTTCTTCTCTGTTAGAGAACTGTGAATTTCATAGAGAATAACAAAAGCATTATCTGACTATTTCTTTCAAGTGAAAACCAAGTAAGGAAAGTACACACCTTTTATTATCAAATTTCCAAAAATGTTAGTGCTTTTATTTTTCCTACTAAGCAAATTATTGTTATTTTTTTCTTGAGAAAAGCACCTGAAAAGCACCAGTGGAGGTTATCTTGAGTGTCCAATCAGCTTTAAAAGACACTCCACTCAAACCAAAAGAGAGATATTAGCTGAATGGAGAAAAAGAAGTGAGTGTTAGATATGACAAAACCAGTGAGGAAAGGAACACAGACATACGACACACACACATTTGCATTATACCATTATAGATTAATGAAATTTTGGGGGGTGTATTTACATTTGTATTAGGTGCCCCCAGTGACCAGAGCAGTGGCACATCCTCTCCCCTGTGTGACAGTGGTTTGCATCTCAACTACCATCCCAACAACACGGTAAGAGCTTATATTTATTTCATAGAATTACATTAAAAATGTTATCATAGCTAAGTGGAAATAATTGATAAAAGACAGCAACATTGGACAAATGCTAATTAACATTAGATATAGTTCCATAGGGAGAAAAAAGAGTTGCCAGTTATTATGGCTGAGAATTAAAATATGACAAATGCTGAGATTATGCCCTGATAAATGTGATTACTATTTTTATCTGAGCAATAAGGATTTCAAGACAGTTTTTTTCCTCTAGATTTGTTTGCAGAACGTAGGAAAAAATGAAAATGTACCTATTTAAAGAGAAGGTAGAAAACTCTTTCAGAGTATTTTTTAATCTTTTTTATTTCATTTATAATTTAGAACTTTTGACAAATCTTACTTAGGTACATGTTTTTGCCTGTTTTCAGCTGTGAATATTTTTTCCTAGTAACTGACAATCATATTGAAGAATAACAGTATTATGGAACATATGGAACAAATACCCTTTAGGGTGAAATGCTACAGATCTCTATTCAGATTCGTAGTAAAAGATGCTTTGGAAGTGCACCACAGGGTTTTTAACAATTTTCTTAACCATGAAATGAAAAATATCTAATATTTTATATAGTTCTAAAGTTTTTTTTGGTTTTGTTTGGTTTTTATGTGTGTTTGGCTTTGTGATAGATATAAATACTCATGAAGTACAGAATAAATAAAACAGTATGCGGCATAATTAGTATAGATATATACAAATAATTATTAAAAATTATGTACAATTATTACACATATATACAAATAAACAGAATTAGAAGCACTATTCAGTAGACTTGCTGTTTCTGCTTTCTAGCTTGCTTTATTTTAGTTGATTAATTCACTAGTACAGGTTTTAAATGGGAGCCCAGAGACTTAAAAGTCAGTAGCACAGATTTTAAACCTGATTATCATCTGTGAAACCTTTTGGATTTATACATGTCTGTACAGGATGGAATCAATAAAAATGGGTTAAAGACAGTAATGATGTTTTTTACTGCAGGTCAAATAACAATATATATATACATTAATAGTTCAAGAACATCAGAAGAAGACATTTCAAAAGTGAAAAGGCTAATGGAAGAGATACTAAACTTATTTTGCTAGCCACTTCAAGTCTAGCTTTGCTTTTAGGGATTAAAAACATTCATAAATTCAATTTGTGAATCCTTGTGCAGATGTCAAAAATTATCTAAATTAGCACAGTTTCTATTTGAACTGGTAATAATTTAATGAAATTAAGTCATTTTCTTTCAGTCTAAATAATAGAATCAGGCATCTTCAGTCTATAATTCACCCTAAATTAAGTTCTTATGATGAAGACTGGGAAGACTCAGGTCTTCTTATCTGAGATATCCCCTTGTAATGGAATAGAATTCTTCATAAAACCAAATAAGTTATCTGTATGAATTCCTAACATATGTACAAATCCTTTGTCACGGTCCTTTCATTTTCTCAAATTATTTTCTATACTGCATTATGGCTTATAGCCATAATTTATTACTTAGTTTATAGCCTTGGTGGTTCACATGAAAACTTCTGACTTCAAAGAATTTGGAGTAGTCAAGGAGCAGTTTGGGTCTTTTTTCAACATTTGAATGGGTTATGCAAGCTATAGATGAGGTTACCATTTCTGCTGCCTCTGGACCTAAGCCTACAGTTTGCATCTATACTTCTTGCTGCTTTTCAGCTTTTCCCCAAAGTTCCATTGCAGTTGAAAAAGGTTCCTGAAAGCAGACAGAACACTGAAAAATTCAAGAGATTGTTTTGAACAAGGTCCTAGCTTAGTCTTTCTAGCCAATCATGTATTTGTTTGGAATGAATACAGGGAGTGTTTCAATAAAGAGTCAATGTTTTAAGAGCATGTATTATTAAATAATATAAATTTTATTAAAAATCTGCTGCTAAGCTAAATTAATGTTCATAGTGCTATTTCATGCTACAAACACAGAAGATATGTGAACATACATGTAAAATCTTGCCAAAGCTTTTGTAGAAAAATACAAGGTCTATTTTTTTTTACATTTATTTTTTAGAAGATACAGGTAAGAAAACATATGAAGCAAGGGATTAAAATATTTTTTAAAAGATGGTGAAGCAGGATCAACATATATAATTATAATTTTACCAATATACTGAAAGCACTGTACATTTCAGTGAGAATATTCAGAAAATAACATAATGACTAGCATTATTTTTAAAGCATTTTATAAAGAAAGGAAGAGGTGCTGAATATTTAAAATTAAATTGCATTATTAATTTTTTTTTCACTTTAAAAAGCATTTCTCATTCAAATCTATATTCTCTAAAAAAAAGGTGGTGAAAATAGGCGGTAGATATCTAAGTACTCATTCGTTCATATAAATAATATCTTGTATAAATAGGTAAAATTAAGACATTGATACATAAATATGTAGGTTTGAGTAAACAATTTTCATCATTTATTAAATCCTATTTACAGTTACTGGTTTATAATTGAAATTGCAATAGACATGTATATAAATGTGTATGGGGCCATAGAAAACATATGAATTATGACTGTATAGTGAATAACTTAGAAAACACCTCTACTCAGGGTACAGGTATAAAACTGTTAACTGATAACATGATGTGTAGTAAATACTCATTTATGACTAGTCATCTCAAAAAATGGTACAATCTGTTTTCTCTAGGTTTTTAGAATACAGTTCTTCACACTTCCTCCAGGCATATTACTGTTGAGCTTTACATAGGTTTGTTTACCTGTGAGAAAAAGTTTAGGATCTATCCAGTATTAACTAAAACTAGCTAAATAATTTGAGGATAGTGGAAAAAAATGCTAAATGCTATATAAAGACTATGAAAAATCTCTTTCTTTCCAAAATCTGCTGAGTACTTACAATGAAGTCCAAAACTGAGAAGGACCTTCTAAATGTTTTTCAGGATACATTATCATGTTCCTCATGGCCAACATCCCCAGGACTAAGGTGGGAAAAAAGGTGGTGTGATCTACGGTTAATTCCACTTCTTCATTCACGGTTTTCCCAGTACCTTCCAGGATCAGATTTGTGCAGGTAAAGAAGTTCAGAAAGTTAAAACTATTGATTTCTTGGTTGGCAGATATAAGCCTTAGGGAACTGCCATGTTAGAGGAGTATTGTTATTAGTTTCCATTGCAGCCATGAGAGACATGGAACAAAGAAGCGTCCATAAAGGTCCTCCTAGGCCTCCCTAGGTCCATATTCTGCTCTAACATCATCCAGGACAAGGTATTTGGAGAAGACACGTAATCTTCCCACTTGCTCCAAGTGGTCAGCACATTTCTTAGTGTGAGTTTTCACTTAGGTCATCATATATAATAATTGCTAATTTTCCTATCCTCAAAAGCTTCTTTCTGAGCTCTTTTTTTAAAATATATATATATATATTTATAATATATATATATAATATATATATTATATATATTATAATATATTATATATATTATATTATATATTTATAATATATTATAAT
>CM021732.1:116333375-116402071 GCA_011075105.1 Heteronetta atricapilla
TGAATTATCTTTTTAATATATTTAAGCCTTCTATAGCACGTAGTATTTATATTTGTCCTAAAAAAAAAAAAAAAAAAAAAAAAAAAAAAAAAGGCATGGCTCTAATTCATTTTTTAATGCTTCTCCTAGATGAACAAAAAAGCCTGCACTTGACATAGACACACCAAAGACCTTTATGGTAGAGACAGATATTAGTTCTACGTTCTATAGAAGTAGACAATAATTTTGGTAACTTTAAAAAAATATATACTTTTGCAGAATGGAAATCAATGGCACTCAGTTTTACCCTGAAGTTAACACTCATTTTGCCCCAGCCACCTCAGAAAATCTGGATTACGTGCTTAATTTTAAACCATGAACTGATGATTAATGAATTGGGTTGGTATTATATGCATGCTTAGTAATCTCCTGCTTTTGTAAACTGATTAATATTGAGCTTTTGGGGTTCTGAAGCTGGAGACCTGTAAGCCTTCCAAAGGCTCTTAGCCAAAAAGGCTATTTACAGAAGAAGTTAGGTCTGCTACAGCTTTAGCATTTGAAAGTTTTCTCTTGTTCTCTAATAGTTCAGCACTCAGCTGTGAAAAGTCAGTCTATAATACATCACAGAACATAGTGTTGCCCAGAATGATGCTGAATGCTGCTGAATGCAGCCCGGAATGTTGCTGGCATAGAGACACCCAGGTGGACACTTATTTTGTCAATGGATGTGTCTTGTTTTCAGTGCATTTTACTAATCATCCTACATTCAGAAATGTAATTGGAAAAATCATTACCTGGTCAGTTTTGAATTCTCCAGCTTTTACTTCAGTAGGTAAAAAGATGATCATTCACAATCAAAATCTGATCACCAAGAGCAGCTAATAATGGTATATTCAGACTAACTTTATGGCATTTTAAAAATAGAATAGAAAAATGAAACTAAAGTTTTTGAGAAAATGGTACTGTATTCCACCGAATTTATGAATGGTTGGCTACAGTCCAATGCACATTTTCCTCCTCTGTGACCTGCAATATTAAAGCATTAATGCTTTGATATGCATCAGCTGTTTTACTTGATTAGCTTCCAAAGTCCCACAGTGTTGGTCAAGATTACATTGAACTAGTCTATGGGATTTTTTTATAGTTTTATGGAAACTTAATATAGTTGACCTTTCAGAATAATTATTTTAATATGTCAGGTATTTATAAAACAAGAAGACCAGCAATTTATCAGTGTTCAGTGCCTGACCTTCATTGTAGTTGAAAGAAATGCATTTCTACAAGTATTAAGATGGTATGCTAGAACAGATGAAATTTTATTCTGACCTGATCTGTTATGACATGTCTATAGGCAAAATGCGTTCCAAGTAATTGCTGTGGATGGGGTTTGCAGCGGAATAATTCAGTGTCTCTCTGCTGAAGACTGTATTGACTGGCTACAAGCAATAGCAAGTAACATTTCCAACCTCACAAAGCACAATGTAAGTATGGATCCAAGTAAGCCAGAAGGTTTCCCAATCATATCTGATTATAACTGTCATAAAAGCCTAATGGGTTCAAACACAGAATTGTCTGCATATAAACAATGCTTGAGGCTGTCCGAGAGAAGTCAATTCAAGTTTATCATCAAATCAGACTTTGTGAGAAATCGTTGAATGGGAAAATATTCTCCCCTACAGTCATCTAGTTCACTTCATCGCTGTCAGAGTTACATACTTCTGAGCAATACCAGCTAGCATGAGAAACAAAGACCAGACAGAGGTGTGATGGACAAGCACATATAAAAGCAAAAGGGAATTCTGCATTTTCCTGATAGTTTTAAAAAACAAATCTATACAAATATTGTTATGCTCAGATCTGATTAGATATTAGCTCTGTTCACATAACGCAAGGCCAATACAGATAATCATTACCAGAAAAGATCAAATGCATTTATGCTTCATGCACTGTACTTTTAAGGTTTGATCTTATGGGATAGAAAACCTTTTACTGAAGCAAGGATAAATGTTATGCAAAAGTTTTACTAACTACTAAGCTCTGTTGAAAGCTCTTTCAGACCTACCTAGGATGTATTTTGCATTTGATAGATGGCATGTTGTTTTTAACTTAAAGGTCTATAAGATACCTTTCCTGTACTTTCTTGAAAAATATGGAACACATGGCTAACTCAATTACTTTGAATTGAGTTATAACAAGGAAGACCTTGAGGTTTTAATTCTTTCAGATTTCCTTAAATCTGTTTTAGCCTCCTAAACCTAACTCTAAATTTACTTTTGTTTCAGACACAGGGAATGCATTGAAGGAAGTTGTAATTCTTGCAGTTTTGTATTCAAGATGCAAAACTATGTTCCATCTGGCAGCAATATGTAAAAGTCATTGTATTATAAAAACGTGACAGACATGAATTCATCCACCATCTGCAAACTTCCATGCAATGCAAGCCAACATTATGGCTATTTATTCCTCCTTACAATACTGTTGCTGTATAGAACTTCTTGTCTGCTAGGCATCCTGACAAATGGTAGTGCTGGTTATTTTTTTTTCTTGCCATCTTAGTTGAGAATCATCTACTAATGATTCCTAATTATTCTTACTATCTAAAGTAGTGTATTTGTTTACTTATAACAGATAGTTGACCCTAAATTTTATCTGATAATACTCTGAGACTGTAATCATGGTTGCTTAAAGTAACTTGAATTTGGTAATATTCCATTGTTACATTAAATATTTTCAGTGATTTAAAAATCAGTACAGTATGTAATTCTACACTAGTTTCCATAAAAACAGAAGCAGTGTAGCTGATGTTTTATAATTGGAAATTGCTAGTTATACAGTTATTATGCAAACATTTATATTTACTTTATTTTCCCAAAGACATCCTGTAAAGTAACTGTAATTTATTAGGCCTTATCACAGTTGACAATGAATCTATTTTAGAACTCTTGTAAAAGTTCATAGCCCATATGAATTTATGGAAACCAACAAGACTTTCTTTTGCATGATATACTTTTCTTTTAGAATGTCAGTTGCCAGTAAGACTTACTTGACAGTATATGTGAAAAGTGAATCTAAGCACAATAGACAGTGAAAAAAAACCAACAACAACAAAAAAACAAGCTGTTATTCAGAACTATGATTTGATTAAATGTGAATAGAGGTCCCTATATTTCTTTTTTCTTTCATAGCAATAGCATAATGTTGATGTTGTCATTTTTCCTCTGTGAGAGGCATTTGATCACAATCATTCTCCCTTTCCTTGGCATCCAATACCAAAGGAACAAAGAGATTGTAGGACTTTATTTAAACTTTTGGACAAATGTGTTCACTCCCTTGAATTTTAGTTTCAGTTACCTTCTTATTTTTATCTAAGAGTTATGTAAAATATTTTTTTGTTTAAATACCATATGGTTCATCAAAATGTAAACTCATGCTCTTTCTCACAACTTATGAAACAGAAGTAAGAGGATGAGAACGAGAAAGACTATAATAACTAAATTGTTTCTGAAAACATTTCCTTTGCCAATGTCAGGTTTGTTCTCTGTAGATTTGGGTGGGATTTATCTTGCCTAAGGTTAAATGTCTTCAAGCAGAATGTATGAAGAATGATCCCCCAGATTTACTTTTGATGTCAGTTTTCTGATGAGATTAATTCCCTCAGGACATGTCTTTCTTTCCTTTGACTGGTAAGGGACCCTAAGGTGGTGAGTTCAGACTTAGATACATAAGGATAAGAGTCTGTCCTGGTCTCTTTGTGGGGCAAGAGAGAGCTTCTCTGAATAAATCTAGCAAAGAAATGCCTAGATATTTTGACAGAAGACATTCTAGTTTCAAACAGTAATTCTGAACCGTTTTATTTTTGACACACAAACTGTCTGAAAACAAAGTATCTGACCCCACAGATCAAAACAAAGTATCAAACCCCACAGATGCATGTGGCAAAAAGCCATCTTTCCTTCTCTGTATTCCTTTACAGTTGTAAAATGTAAATCCCTGGCTCCACAGTCTTCTATTTGAGCCCATGTTTGAGTTAAATTTTTATAATGATAAAATCAGAATCTCTTCTGTCATGACACAATACACTCATGCTTGACAAAAAGTTGGTGTGGTTCAGTTGCTGAATCAGCAATGTAGCTGGAGAGCAAGAGAATAACAAAAAGTCACAAGTGGAAGCAAAGACAAAATGTTTTAACATTATCACCTTTGAAAGAGAGTATTGCTAATTGAGTATAAGTAATGGTGGTTGGAAGATGGTGTCTCAGGCAAACACATTTTGCCTGCGGTAGTTAGACTGTCAATCATTGTACAGTGTGACTTGAAACTTGTATTACTATGCCACAAGATAGTTATAGTTTTAATGCACAGATACAGAAAATGGTATTCTGGCTATTCAAGTACAGATTAAATATATCAAGGTGCTGACTGATCTAGTTGACTTCATTCCTTTTTAAGTTTTTTGTCAAAAGTTTTTTGCTATGCAGTCTTTTTCTTTGTATTCTTAGTACATGAGAACTGAATTCTCCAGGGTTTGTGGAATCCTGAGAGTGATACTTAGAGACAATAAAATCAAAAGCCCATCTTTTTAAATGCTTCTCAAACAGCAGACTACAGTGTACCTGTTAAATGCAAGCCTTAAAAGAAAGCCACACAATACTGATGCAAGAGAATATTTTTTGCGTTTTTATTTATGTAATGGTGTCACACAGCAAAGAATCCATGCATCATTTCTCTGGTTCATCCAGTTTTGTATGGAGTTAAATGAAACAAGGTAGCCTTGGTATTTAGACAAAAGCAAAACATGAGACTGTATGATGTGTTGTTTAATCTATGTAAAATTTATATTAAGTTGTGAGACTACATCCTTTCCTTCATTCTATTATTGTTGAAGGCTTAAATTGACATGCTATAGAAAAGACTCTGGTTGCAAGACACTTTGGAGAGATGCCTTGACATCCCACCCTGATGTAGGATAGCAAGGAACCTGTAGTGAAGAAGAAAAAATGAAAGTTTCATTATTTGTTTAAAGTGGCAAAGAAAGAATTACAGGAATAAAAGCAGTAGGACCAGTTTGACTGGGAATGTAGGTAAGCCACTTGGGTTTTTGCAAAGAGGAAGCACATAGAAAAAGAAAGTACTCATTAATAAGTCGCCCTTTCCTGCCAAAATGCCAGGCTGCCCTTTTAGTAACAGTTGGAGACTTCCAGCTACTTTGACCTAGTTGTTGTTGTGCAGGAAACTGTTCAATATTCCACAAATGGTTTATTTTAAGTAAGAGTGTGTTGAAAGTGGCTATTGAATCACAAACTGCTGTTGATAAAACAGCAACTGGAAACTGGGAGGGAAGGCTAGGCAATAATGACCTTCCTTTTTGTATCTATCCTCTTTGCAGTCCAAAAGAAACCCAAAACCACAAATACGAAGAAAAACATGAATATCATTATTTGTATTTTAAAGCAAGCTTAACTTGTTTTTACATCCCTTTTCTCTTACTCACCTTTAGAATATGTTTTAAATGGTGGTTACATCAAAAGCTTTGCCTTTCTTCCACAGCCAATTAAAAAAAGGTGGGAATTAAAAGAAATTGCAATGCACTCAAAGAGCCATAACACACCTCAGGGTATACATTATTAGTAGGCTAATGTGTTGAAAGCACTTTCTCCGTTTGGTTGTCTTGCTTCATAAAGTGCTGTAGACATCCAGTGCGTTCTGGTAGCACATAGCTTATATTTGCCTGAGGAAGAGAATGAATCAGAGATGCACCACAGAGGGGTGGGGGAGAAGGTGGGAATTTCAGTCATTCAGGGACAGCTTCAAGAGACGGGGGCAAACAAGTCCAGCAGACAAGAAAAGAGGCAAAATAACAAATTACCGGTAAGCAGAAATTCCTGCAAAGGAAGTGTGCCCACGATCATTTGGATGTGCCATTTCTCTGCTATGAAAATGAGTTGTGAAAATCTGTGGCAAGTTTCTTCTCTCCTAATAATACCTCACATAGTAGTTGTGCCAGGCAGCTGAGGAAGGTCTGAAATTACAGCCATGCTGATGACCTGTGTGGTCATTACATATGATAGCAAGTGTGTTTGTTTGTTTGTTTGTTTGTTGTTTATTTGTTTCAGAAAATGGGGACATTACATGCAAGTCATATTAGAAAGAATGTCATTGATGTCATGAAATCAAGCATGAAAAAATAAGAATGAAGTACCTTGATTTCTTCTTTTTGTCAAATGCACAGCACTCTGACTTACTGCACTTAAGAGTGAATTATTAATTTCTTTTTATGATTTTACCTTTTGAAGCCATATGAAAGTTTTAATCTTAAAAAAAAAAACTTTTATAACAATTTTACAGGTTGAAAAACAGTGTTTTCTTCATCATACGAATCACTGTAATACAGTGAGCCAAAGGATTGTAATTATTATTTTTTTTTTTTTTTACTGCATTTATGGAATCACTTGAGACAACTTTGATCTTAAATAAACCTACCTTAGAGGTAGATAACATTAAGCACAACTTCCATTGACTTCTTTGAAACTGACTGATTTCCCACTATTTCTGACAGTGTTTCAAGTTAGAAATCCTATAAAAGTTATTGTTCATGAAGGAAAATATTTGGCTTACGTAGTATTCTATAGTTAATTCAGGAATTTGCTGTCAGATAATGGATTTGTTGAGGAATTTGTTTCTGCCTTAAACAGAAAATGTTTTGTTTTCCTAGATTTGTCTAATTCTTCATAACATATAACTTTCAACTTTGCTAAGAAGTGAAAAAGATCCCAGAGACGCAACATTCTTCATATAATCCTGAATTTTACTCTTTACTAAATTATTCTTTTAGGAACCAGATAAAAATATAGGAATATAAATAAATTTAAGTAAATTAAGTCTCTAAAGTATAATATGTAAATTTGTGGGTGACACTAAATTGGGAGGGGCTGTTGACTCCATTGAGGATAGGGAGGCCTTACAGAGAGATCTTGACAGATTAGAGAGCTGGGCAATCACCAATGGTATGAAGTTTAACAAGAGCAAGTGCTGCACTTGGGAAGGGGAAACCCTGGCTATATGTTCAGACTGGGGGATGACAGCCTGGAGAGCAGCCATGAGATCCCATGGAAAGGGATCTGGGGGTTTTGGTCAATGGCAAGCTGAATATGAGTCCTCAGTGTGCATTGGCAGCCAAGAGGGCCAGTCCTACCCTGGGGTGCATCAGGCACAGCATTGCTAGCTGGTCAAGGGTAGGGATTGTTCGACTCTGCTCTGCACTGGTGCGGCCTCATTTTGAGTGCTGTGTGCAGTTTTGGGTATCAAAATATAAGGACATAAAACTCATAAAGAATGTCCAAAGGAGGGCTACAAAGATGCTGAAGGATCTAGAGGGAAAGGTGTATGAGGAGTGGCTGAGGTCTCTTGATTTGCTCCGCCCAGAGCAGGCTGAGGTGAGGCCTCATGGCGGCCTGCAGCTCCCTCAGAGGGGAGCGGAGGGGCAAGCGCTGAGCTCTGCTCTCTGGGGACAGCGACAGGACCCGAGGGAACAGCATGGAGCTGGGACAGGGAAGGGCCAGGCTGGGTGTTAGGAAAAGGTTCTGCACTGAGAGGGTGGTTGGGCTCCTCAGGGAAGTTGTCATGGCACCAAGCTTGCCAGAGTTCAAAAGGTGTTTGGACAACACTCTCAGATATATGGTTTAATTTTGGGGTGCTCCTGTGTGGAACCAGGAGTTGAACTTATGATCCTTGTGGGGCCCTTCCAAGTCAGGGTATTCTGTGATTGTATGATTCTAATTAAATGAATTAAATGGTCTCACAGAAATGTTATTTGTGTGTCCCTGAAAAGGCAAGATCCCCTCTACACAAACTGTCTACATAGTCAATGGATAATGGAAAATGCCTTTAAGATGTAAAGAAAGTGAACCAGTCCTCCTAACTTAGACACTTACTTCTATCCCATTAACTATATAAAGAATGAAAAGATCTCTAGAGGGTAATTCAATCTCCTTTAATTAAGTACCTACCTCTCCCACTTCTAATAGTAAATGGCAAGAGGATACTTTAGCATAATAGTCTACAGGTTGGAAGAGTCACCCTGACATGAGAGAAGAGAGCTGTCCATGCTACTTGGCCTTCAAGGCTGGCACTGTCGCACCCCTAGCCAAATGATGTCCAGAGACAGAGCAGGACTGAGGCTCCACTCCCCCTTCAAGATACTGTTCTCTTGGCTATCCATTGAGCCATGTGTGAAATTCTTGCTCATGCAGGGAAGCAACCCTTTGTTCCCTTGCTGTTTACCAGGAAGCAAGGGTTGGTTTTCTAGGACATAGCTCTCTATCGGGCTATCCCTAGAATAGGAGCATTGCTTAAGGGCAGTACATTTGTGTTTCTCACCTTCAGCCTGATAACCCAATGTCCTGTATCATGGTTGGGAACACTGGTGTTACCTGTCATGACCAAAATGGACACAGGCACTTCACTTCCTATACTACAGCACTGCCTTTATTTTTGCAGATTCTTTAACCCAACTCAATTCACAAATCTTGTTAATAGTGCAATTCCCTCAGTTGTTTTCAGCCAACTAAAAGGTTGAGAATACAGAGTGGATATACAGTTAGGAAGAGAGAAGTCATTGCAAATTTCTTCAACCATGTTTGCTACGAATGAACAAGAGCAGAAAAAACAGGCCTTAGAAGGCAAATGCTATAGTCAGGTAAGCCTTCTTTACCTTTTTCCATACTTCTCTGTCTTAGATTTTCTGTTGCAATCCAGAAAAGTTTTAGAACTAAGAAAAGGTGGAAAAATGTATCATTTTTGAGTTCATGCTTCTCTGGGATGCTGCCACATGCATATGTTCTCCACCATTCTGAAGTACTAAGACTTCCTAATTTGTGGCATAATAATTACTGTAAAATTATTCTCTCATAGCTCCGGGGAAGGCAGATTGTTGCAGAACTTCACCTTTCTTTTTGAGCAACGGACTCGTTATTGCTGAATAAAGAATATGAATGAAAATACTCATTTTCTTTTTTCCTATTTGCCTTTCCATTTACCGTGGCTGTAGCTTTTGTACCATGCAGGTGCACAGATTAGGGAAAATACAAGTTTTACTGGGAATTTCTAGATATATGTGCTTAATATTCCTTTGCTGGAAAACCAGCCTACAGCTGCTGTTTAGATTTAGAACTCCTAACATCCATACTCTTGATTTAATAATTCTATTCAGAAAAAAAAAAAAAGAAAATACTCCTTATATATGGTACTTGTTCATTTTACTAATGTTAAACTCATTCTTTTCAGGAAAAAAAAATGCCTTAGGTTAAATGATGTCATCAGTAAATGATCTAGGCATTAATCTCAAAGAGAGAAAGAGGTAACAGCTGGATGTGGGATTGGAATGAAGTTTAGAGAAAGGTGCATGACTGTGATTGCACATGTGGCTTGGTGTCACAGCATGGGCTGTGTTGTGCAGCTCAGCTACTCTTATGTTGGACAAAGTCTGTGTTTTCCAGTTGATACCTAATATATAAACTCTTCTGCTTATTTAAATGAGCTGTCTGTAACGGACCATGAGGATATGCATAAGGGTGCCCTTGCTCAGTTACTGCTAAACATGATACTTTTTTTTTTTTTACAGTATAAAATAGATAGATAGATATACACATAGATAGATAGCTGCTTTTTTTAAAAAATGAGTCATGTTTTCAGTAAAGAATCACAATCACCCAAAAGTCACTCCTCTCTGAAACCCAAGATGACATGATTCAGAAATACTGAAATGCTGGAACCTGGCAAGGGTTGTGCTGCTTGGCTCCCTGCCTGCTGGCTAGGCTGCCTCAGAGGCTTAAGCATTTGTATCGAGTGAGTCTGTGGCTGTATTGCACTGTGGAAAAAATAAACTGGAGGTCCCAGTTTATGGAAGAGTGTAGAGAGATGGTTAAAACATCATGGAAGCAAAATAGTAGAATAATATAAACTCTCTCTAGAAGGGAGAATAAGTGAAAAGTTTACTCCTTCAAACTTTTAGTAGGTTGATTTTATTGGAAAATGGTCACTGACATTCAGACACCTGTTTTAGTGTTTCAGATTCCCTTCCTGCTCTACTGATCTTATTAGTCATTTCTGTAAAGTATTCTGAGATGCCACAAAGGTCTTTCTTATGGGTTTTCCTGAGATACTCCAGATGTCTGCAAAGCAACTCTTGAAGTTTACTATTATACGAGGAGTCATAGAAATGCAAAGGCAAATATGAAGCAAATCTTAAAGGACATTAGCATTATAATTAATAATTATTATAAAAGTGAGCAATGCTTACATAGATGTTTGGGCTTTCAGCAGTGAGCAGAGTCATTTAATTTTACATACTTGTAGATATATGATATATGATATAATTGTTAGAGGGTGTGAATATATTATGCTTGCCATTTGTTCTTTGCCAGTCTGAAAACAAAGGCTACTCATAAACTTATATTTTAATAGCTTGTGCATTCTGTTTAATCATTTGTCTCATTTTGTAGCAGTAGGAATAATAGTTTTAAAGGTATTTTTATTTTGACATCATATGTAGGGTATTTCAGAGGAAGAAATATCTTCCTAGGCTAATACAATCCCTAAGGAGTTGTGGTATTAAACTTTGTTTTTCAAGTTTCTCTTTAAATATTGATAAATTTTAATATATATGCATATTTAACATCAGAATTATTACTTTTTGCATTATATTAATACAAATGGATCTTGATACAACTGTATAAACATAATATATAATTTTTAAAATACTATAGTAAATAAAACTCTAAAAGATGATTTTGACAAGCTGTTTTAAACAGTTTAAACTGTTAATAAGAGGTCAATGTGCCTAAAGGAATAGTCAGTATAACCCTCCATAAGTTAGGTTTCACTGATACTTTGCAAAGTATGCCTGCACCTTTATTAAGCTAGCTACTCTTGCTACAGCAGGAGGAAGATTAGCACATTTATTTACAAAACAGTAACCATAAATAGCATTTTCATGTTGTAATGTAATGAGCAGAAGTCAGGAAAATAAAGTATGCAATTTGGATAAAAAGAGAATTGTCCCCAGGTTCTGAGAGCAACTAGAACTCCCTAAGGCTTACAGATGGTCCTACCAGTAAATTAAGCTGCCATTCACTTAGATGGTCAGGTTGTAGGCCAAACCTAGCTTAAAGCAATTATAGCTGACTGACCTCTATTTAGTCTTCTAACCTCAAATTCTCTTCTCAGAGAATTCTACCTTTGTAAGTTCATAGAACAAATCACAGCACAAATAATAGTTTATGCATGTTATGCTTATAAGGTTTTTTAGCCCTGAAACCGGACTCACAGAAACTTCCCGCTTGCTCCTGGTTATAATACTGTTAATTTGTTATGTTGGAGTGACTTAAAAGGCAGTTTACTTCATGACCAAATATCATCAGCAAATAATAATATATAAAAAAAATTACTTGAAGCATTACTGATCTGTGTAGTTCAACTGGCAATATTGTTTTTATCTGATCAGAACAGTTACAAATCCAACGCATGTTTTTTCTTCTGTATTTGAACAGAAAACTTTACCTCCAAAAACATTAACCTCTCAGCTTGAAAGGTCATCTTGCATTTTTTATGCTGCTGTATTCTTTCCCAACTATTAGAAGACAAGAAAAGTTGATATTAATACCAGAGTTATTTTCAACATTGGCACTCTTTCATCACTCTGTCTTTAGCTTCTTAGCAGTTCTTTGTATTGTCTTTGTTACTCTGTCTACTACTGTTATTTCAGTAGTATTTCCTGTAGAGCATAGGGGAATCTGCCAATATAGCTTTGCCTCTTCAAAGCAACTTTTTTGACATTATTGTATAAGAATACTTGTATCACTGAAAAAATAATAAATAAATAATAATAATAAGCTTATTTTCAATAAATAGCATCTGAATTCATATTCCACTAGCCCATTGGAAGAAAGTGCAAGAAGGAATGTCTTGGCAAAATGATGAGATCTTCCTTAAACTAAACACAGGAGAGAAAAAACTGAGTAGAATTAAGTTGTTACTAAGAGTGGTCTTGGGAAGTATAGCATAAGTATGTAGAAATGTGGCAGCACTAGATGAGATTTGCTCAGCAGGGAAGCAGCAAGGATGAAAAGAAATAGTTTTCACATACACCGGTGATAAAAGAGACAGCAAGGCTGTCTCTGCATGCTGCTTCACTGCATACTGAAAATAAAATTACTGGTAGATGATGAAAAGAATGTCAAAGTATTTAATGCTCTTTTGGGACAGCATTTACTCAAATGGTCAGTTGTAAACAGACAATTTTGACCATTGTTAAGTGTGACACAGTCTTGAATAAAGTTGGAAAACATTAGAGACAAAACAGGGAACTACTTAGACATTAATGAGAAGAGTTTCAAGTACATACGTCCTTTATCATCCAAGCCAGTATAAATATATATATATAAAACAATATATATATAAAATATATATGATATAGTATATATAGGAGTTAGAATATTTATGTCAACTGTGTCCTATTGACATTAGTCAAAAGCTACAAAAGATTGAAATTCTGTTCTAAATCCATTTGATGCATACAGAAATATTCTAGATCCAATAAATAGTAAAGTGGACATGATAGATTCTGTGTGGTTTAAAACACACAATGAAGACAGCTGCAGGGGTAAAAGCTTTCTTTATACAGCTGAGTTTATTACTATTTTTTTTCAGTTGTGAACAGCTTGAAAGTAAATATTTTGCAAATTATAGTGTGTATGCTAATACTCACCTTATTACTCCTAAGTACAGTTAGTACTCATAGTGAAAAAGTAATTCTGTAGTTGATATATTGCTGCTTTCATTCAGTTTGGGGATTTTTTTTTTCTTCCTGGATTTTGAGATTATGCTGTCACAAGCAGCCTATTCTTTATGAATAGACATGAATGACATTATTCAGATATTTAATTGCTTCATTCAGTTCTAAACTTTCCAAACTTTCCAAATAACACACAATTCTGATATATATAATTATTTTAAGTGTCATTATAATAATGTGAAGTTTATACAGCTACATCCCACGCTATGGCAATATATAACAATGTAACCACACAATTTTACTCCTTGTACATCATCCATTTTCATTGCAGCTTGACATACATATTTCACATGTTGTAATTTGTAGCATTTGTGTTCTTCTATTCATGTAATTGTCCTCAAGGACCATTATACTTTTGCTGAATAATGTTCCCTGTTTTTTTTTTTTTGTTGTTGTTGTTGTTGTTGTTTTTTTTTAATCTTTTCACTATAGTGCTGTAGTAAGCATGTATGATTGCTAACTAAAACTTCAGTAAAGAGGAAAAATGGGGTGGAAAAAAATATAAATGTTTAACTTATTCAAGTAATTTAAGTGTTTAAATGTACCTTTGATAGTACATTTTACTGTTGAGGCTCAGAGAACTTGACCCACTGATATCTTGAAAAGATGAAATGCTGTTTGCATTTATTAACTTATGAAAACTTTTCATTTTGACTACAAGAACTATTGATATAGCCTCCCCCTCCCTCCCCCCCACAAATCCATACTTTTGAGTACACAATCTCTTTTACTACTGAAATGAAATTAGATAATGAATTGCTGTTCTGAAATCTGTGGAAACAGATACACTTTCAATGAAAGATTTTTGAAATGTTTCCATAACTTTATATGCTATGTGACAACTCTCACTCATGAACAAATGTGTCATCTTAAAATGGATTAGAAATTTGTATTTTTTTTTCATTTCTTCTTTGTTAAAAATGATTTTAAAATATCATATTTAGCTTAGTATAATGCAGTGAAATCCAATAAAAAATCATAGTTTCCTAATAGGTAAGCCTGAAATCCACATAATGCAAAAGTCATTTTAAATTTTATTTTGGTACCTCCATTTCTGGTCTTAGTCATTCGTAATGCCAATAAACTGGTAATTCTTAAAAGGATAATTCTGTTGATTTTTAATTATTCAAAAATTTTCTTATTTAAGGATGTCCAATGAGAGGAATGTATGCCATCAATTATTACTATGCAAGTTTAACATTACTGTTTTCAAAATAGAAATGGTCTTCAATGTTTGTTTAGTTTTTAACAGGCTTCTTAAAAATAAAAATAAAGGGAAAAAAAGGGAAAAAAAGTCTTCTGATCTTCAAAATTATGTGATTTCTACTGTGCCTTTGTTTGGACCATACTGGTCAGTATTTGAACATTTCAGAAATACCAGAAAATACTTAAGAAAAGTCCACATTTTCCTTCATATTTTACAATTACATTAGAATTCTTGAATTCTTATGAGATAAAATTGTAGATAAATAGAAGGAATGTTATTCTTTAGAAGGGAACTAAATTCAGGACTTTTCAAGCTAACAGCTTAGTAGCTTTTTGAGAGAAAGAGGTCCAGTTGTTCCTACGTAATGCAATGTAGAGTCTGCATGGCAAAAGAGTTCCTCATTGATACAAAGCTCATAGTTGAATACAGTGATAGTTAGTGAGTAAATTAAGTGTAGACTGCTGTGAGTCAGACCTATTGTGTGTAAAGTAGGAGGGACAAGAAGTGTTTTATAAAATAGGAGGACATGACCTTTAAAAATAAAAATAAGAAAGTAGTTTCGTAGTGTGTATTGTGATGTATAGTGTGAATTGTAGTGTGAATGAAGATTAATTGTTAGCTTTCAGCAGAAATAAGAACTGAAAACACAACTCAGTGACATATTTACTTAACATCAAATTTAGCAGTTGTATTAATACCTATTTCATTATCACTTGAACTTAATGTCTCAACAACTATTTACTATTATATCAAAAAAAAATATTTAAGTAACATAATACCAGGAGATCTTTTAACTTACTTGCAAGCAGGTTGTTATCTGGTGCTGTCAGCCAAATTATTTCATAAATATTGCTGTTCTTTCTGAGAGCTCCAAAGGAATAAAAGTGTGTAATATTTTTAGACAGAAAAGTGAAATGTGACACAACACAACACTAGTTGTTTTTGTATTTTGTTGTTGTTTTTTATCCAATCAAATAAAATAATTTGAACTTTGGGATGATGGTGGGATGATGGAAGATACAGTACTAAATTATACAGAAAGTATACTATAACGTATACTATAGTACTAAAGACTACAGAAAAACTCTTTAGCTTCATTGCCACTGGTAAATGTATTTTATGCCATTGGCGTTTATGCCAAACGTTTATGCCATTGGCAACTGGGAAATTTATTGAAGTTTGCCTTTAGGAATTAATTTAAACCTGTTCTATGGTATAAATATAAACTGTATTTTAAAATCACTATTTACATCTCTACAGGGCTTTAGGTTAATATGTTAACCTAATTAATGTTAGGTTAATGTTAGGAGGGTTAAATGTCTCATATGTTACACATAATTGTGTAAAATTCCCCATTTCTTCTTTCATTTTACTATTCACTTTTTCTTATAAATGCCAAATTGTGAACTGTAAATATTATCTTTACCAATGTGAGTAGTCCTGAAATAATACAAAGCTTGGCAAACTGTGAACTCTTTATGGGCAAGGTCAGAAGCCTGTTGATAGATTGAAAAAGTAGAAACAAAACAGATTTAAATGCTGTCTTCAACAAACTGCCTCTCATTCTCTTTCAGCCAAGTCAGACTGAAAAGCCCAGGTTGGCAAGAGGGACTTAAAGGCAAGGAGCCTTGTGACTAAATAAATGAACCACTCAAAAGCTGTGAATAAGAACTTTTTTGGGGAAAGGGACAGGAGGAAATTAATGGGATTCAGCAAGTGTGCCTTATACAGAGCAAACTGTTGTTGAGAATACTGTTGACAAGTATTTTTCTTCCAGCATATACTAGTGGTGGAAGTTGAAAATTTACTTGGGAACCAAAGCTACAGATGTCTCAGTCTAAATCTTAAAGTGGATTTGTAGGAGTTACAATTTGCATTTCTTTTTCCAAAGAAGACTATGGGGACCTGAAATGCATTGGGAGGATAATACCTTCTAGTGAAATCCCTAAAGAAATATTTAGAGAAATTATGTGGAAAAAGTTGTCAGAGTGAAACTTGAAATTACAGGCTGTAGATAAGAAGATTAACAACAAGCCAGGAGACCCACGCTAACACTTACTGTGAGGGAGCAAGCCCGAGATAAAGAGAAGTTTCTACTTGCAGGTCTTCTTTGGAGGGAAAGGGTTAATTCAGTGGTTAATTCTAGGCAGTGATGCACTAAAATGCTGCAACACAGTAACTTAAGATTCAAGCTTAAAGACAGAGTGGAGGAAAAAATAAAATGAAAACCTGGCAGAATGGAAAAAAAATGAGATTAATGATCACCCTTCCCATGAGGAAGCAATGTATTGGTCATCATCAGTGACTCACTCCTGTGTCTGGTGAAGAAGTCTGTCTAGTGGCTGAACCTAGCACTGTAGGAAGCCTTTTGTCTCCCAGGAGCTTAAATCTGAAGGATGTTGCCAAAGCCAAATTACAGTTATCTGGGGCTGCTCATTCATGTGTGCATGGCTGACTTTTGGTGCGACTGTAAGCAGATCAGAAGTAACTATGAGACTCTTGCAGGTATGCAGGAAGGCTCAGATGATGTTGTAATAGGCTAGTCATTCCTCCTGGTCATGCAGGAAAAATGTGTCAAGGCAACCAGTGCTCATATGCAGTGTCACCAAAGAGGTCTTTGGCCTCTTTGACAATAGCATGAACTTGCCAGGAAATACAGGGTGAAATTAAACTATTTAGCCTGCAGAAAAGAATAATGTTTCAAATTTATAAAAGCTACACAAAGATCATGCAGTTTCTTCTTTGTTTCTGTAATGGATTACATGAGAAGCAACGTATTCTTATGCAATGCAACCAGAAATAGTTGGCTTAGATATTAGGAAAACTTTCAGTGCTATGTGGAGTGGTACTTAGTAATAGATTCACTCATAAGGCATTGACAGTTCCATCATTACAGGGTTTTATAAATTGTTGGACAGACAGCTTTTGTTTATTCAGTTTAGCCATACATTTTTATTTTGTATCATCATAGCATTAACATATTCGTTATCAGTGCTTGTGACTGCATTCAGAAATATTAGGATAAGACAAACTATGGAAAACATTTAACTAATATTTTTCCTCCATTTGTTTGGAATTCCATGAAAACTGAAAGAAAAAAAATACTGTATACTATATATTGTATTGTCTAACTGCTACATTGTAATGAAAATATAAGTGAAATTTGTGGCAAAATGACCCTGGTGTTCGTGTGGTCATTACACCACAAAAAAAAAAAAAAAAAAAAAAAAAAAGTAAAATTGAAATGTGAATTATCCATGTTATTTAATTTCCATGAGAAATCAGAAAGTATGAAGTCTGTTGCTTTAAATCAGGAGAGGCATATATGATGAAATTTTAACACTTTAATGATCTGGTTTTTGCTGGGAGAATGACATGGGCTTGCTTATCCATAGAAGCATAGAATCACAGAAAGTTTTGAGTTGGAAGGGACCTTTAAAGATCATCTAATCCACCCCCCAACCCCCCATAGGAAGGGACATTTTTCACCAGATCAGGTTGCCCAAAGCCCCATCCAGCCTGGCCTTGAACACTTCCAGAGATGGATCACACACAACTTCTCTGGGCAACCTATTCCAATGCCTCATCACCCTCATAGTAAAGAATTTCTTTCAAATATCCAATCTAAACCTACCCTCTTTCAATTTAAAATCATTACCCTTCATCCTATCATTACATGCCCTTGTGAAAGGTCTCTTTCCATCTTTCTTATAAGCCACTTTCGTTTAAGCCACTTTCAACACTTTTCTTGTAAGTGTTGAAAGGCTGCAATAAGGTCTCCCTGAAAACCTCTCTTCTCCAGGCTAAACAACACCAATAATAACTGCAGTAGTAACTGTGGTGAACAGATGGGCTAAGACCATAAATGGTTTACAAATGACAAAACCATTCAGCCTTGTTGCTTTCTATATGCATATTGTCTATTATTTGTTTGCATCCCGGTTTCTTAACAAGCACAAATATTTCAATGCATTAAATAAATATCATACTTATATACTACATTTACCTTTGTGAACTATATATTAACTTTAGAAAAGAATGTTCCAGATCCAGAAACCTTTCTGATTGAATCAATTACATTTCTTAATCGTATCTAGCACACATTTACTTTCTTCTTCAACAGTATTCAAGCAAGTATTCAAGCATTTTTCATGTGTTTTTGAATAGACAGCTTTGTGAAGGGGAATGATCCAAGGTTTTCTTCAGTGTGCTCTTACCTCAAGATCTAATTCTTTTTTATTGCCTTAACCTAGTTCTTTTGACAAGTGTAGGTATATTGAATCTCCAAGGTGTTGGCATTTTGATATCATGATGAGTTCAGGATGTAACAACTTTTGCATTTTTTCATCTACTAAATCAGTCATTATGACCTGCTACTCCTACCATATTCTGAAGTTTAAATGTTATTTTGTGGTGTTCTCAGTTAAACTAAAGTTAAGTAAAATAAAATAACTCAATCACATTATTTTATATTAACTTATTTTGTGAAGTTCGAAAGCTTAGGATCCACAATAAGCTGATTATAGTCTGTGGAAACAAATTTCAGATTTCTAGTGCCAAGCTTTCTCTTCCAACTAGTAAACTAGTTTTCCTGATGTATCTTTCTTTCAGCAGTATGAGTTTTGAATACATAGAATTTCTTCTATTTAAATTTAAACATAAGTCCTAAGCAAGATTGTATAGAGAAAGGATATAGCAAAAACTTAGTAAAATGTATTGAAAAATAGGGTGAAATTTCAATTAAATTTTTATTTGAATGTTAAGAACATAGAGAAAAATAATGAAATATGTGTTCTGGAGACCTCTGGTAGTTTCTGGAATGCAGTTTTTTCCAGGTGGGTATCCAGAATATATCAAAGGTTTATGTTTAGCATATTTTGAGGAAAAGTTACATAAAATTTATAATTTTTAAAAATATTAACTGTGGGAATCTAGAAGAATTGTATTTCAAATGGAAGTCTGATACCTTCAAAGGAAGACTGAATTAATAGTTGCTAGGTAAATTACATCTTTACCGTGGATTCTATGTATGTTTTCTTAACATTAAGTAAAATGGGTTGGAATACCCATGAAGTAGTCAGAGGTGACCAAGAGGAATATATCTCACTATTTTGTGAGTAGTTGTTTTACTAATGATTTTCTCAACCAGCTTTTGTTTTGGTTTGGTTTTGGTTTTTACTCTTAGTATGACTGAAAATTCAGTTATCATACCACAATGAGCAAACAGTACTTTGATATAAATTACAATTATCCAGTTGCAATTAACTACCTGAAAAAATGCTTCCTGTATCTCCTTCTGAGTCATTTGTTTTCCTGTTTATTTTTTTTTCAATTTTTACTGTTCAAAGTTCTTCTAGTAAATCTTCAATAAGGACATAGATACTTCTCCCTTTGAGATGGGACCATAACAGCCTTTTCAGGCACTGGCTTTCAGTTGTTACCATTGTGTCTTTAGTAACATGTTAGTAACATGTTACTTCTGGCATTTTAATGATTCGATTAGGGAGATTAACTGTTGTCAAAATGGTGTGTTTTTAACACAATTGTCTTCTGAAAAAAAAAAAAAATTCAATAGCAATATTATCATTAAGGTAATGACAAAAATTTTATTTAGAAATAAGTGTTAAATATCGCAGGATTCAGTAAATTCATTCATCTATTAAATAAAACATTTTATTTACTTTTTATTTTTAAGTAAATGTAAATGCAGTCCTGGTATTGAAACATCACAGATGTGTGAAGATTAGGTTTTGAGGTTTTTGTCTTGAGGGTTTCCACTGTAGCTTCGTGTAATAGGCAGAAATCTGATATTTCTTTGATTTCTCTGTTACTGCTGTGCTGGTAGAGTTCAATGCATCACTGAGCATCACTTGATGAGGAAACACATTAAAGAAATTTGATGGTATGCAAGTTGGGAATCATAGTTCAGATGTCCATTTTTTCTTTGATAGTGTTCTCACATACCAAAAATTGATAACATAATCTGGTGTATTAATATGTGCAATATACAATATAACTCTTTCTCTGAATCAGTTCAAGACCTCTTTGTTGTGTCATCAATTGATTTGCGTTTTTTGTTGTTGTTGTTGTTTGGTTTTGCGTTTTTTTTTTTTGGGGGGGGGGGGAGTGTGGTGAGTGGGAAGGGCTTTCATGAGTCTTACCAACCATCCTTTATGTATTGAAAAGTATTTATAAAATGTCTGAATGTATTGACAGCTCACCAAAATATGCAAGTTCTCTGTATATTTTATACCACTGGCTACTTCAAGGTCAGTCAGTACAAGAATTAAACAAGGAAGCATGTGCAACTACAGGGCTGCTTTCCAAAGACCTCAAGACTCACTGGGGTCTTTTCTTCCTCTGTATAGATTTCCAGTTTCCAGATGGATTAAGGTGATCCATGAGAATTTTAAGTGCTAATATTGACCCAGAACAAATATCTGTCTAGTCCTGTGTCTGCTGATAGCAAAAATTGTTATATTTCCTTTCATTTTTCCAGCCAACAGCTATTTTTGGACTTCTGTTAGTCAGCTGGTATGGGGCTTGCTGAATCATGCCAAAATGGATATATTATTTAAATGCATTTGATCTCTTTTTGTCTCTTTTAATTATTGTTATTAAGAGATTTTTTAACATTTAATATATGTTGAAACATATATAATCTGGTCAGATATGTAATCACATATAATCATCTAGAAACCATAGCAAGAATGCTTCAGCCTACAGGGATCTATTTGAAAAGATTCTAAAACAGAGAACGTGTTTATGCGTTTACATTATTCATTGTTGGGTCTAAACTGCTGAGATGACAATCTGATCTAGAATGGATATATTGCTAATTAGATTATTAGATTCTACTAACTATTCTGGATAACAAGTCTCACCTTTACATAATATTCATATGTTTATTTTCTTCCTTAGAGGAATTTAATGATGAGTTCATTCAGTCTGAGTGAATTTGCAGTCCAGCACATTTGATCTTGAGAAAAATCTGAGTTAGATCTGAAAATTCTAGAGATCATGGCAATGTTTCTAATGAATCTTCCTATCCTTTGAACCATTTAGCAGGTAAAATCTGAATAACAAGAAATAGAGAATGGCATCATCCCTTATAGGTCAGAAAACAGACATAAATGCCGGAGTAAATCATTCCCATATTTTACCGAACATACTGAGAGTTCACTTGGCAGATTGTAGATGATACGGATTTTCAGCCTCGGCTCTGAAGCTTGTAAAACCTTCAGCTTGTAAAACCAGCATCAAGAACCTACATTCAGCCCTTAGGCAATTATACATATATCTGAATCTATGCACTAAAGTATGATGTGTTTCATGTGATTTTTTGCATGCTTCTTTCAAATTTTCTCTAACTCCCTGCAGTTGTCAATGCATATATACCCTTAGATAACAAAGTTTCACTACCTTACATCTCACATTGAGCAAACCAAAGCTTAGCAAGGACAAAAATAGCAAGCACTAACCAATTAACAATTCCAAATGTTGGTGTTATTTTTTTTGTTCCTCATCCATTAACATAAGATTATCACAGCATGGATTCGAGTTTTTTTTTTTTTTTTTTTTTTAAAAAAAAAATGCTCCAATTTGTAATGATCTTGCTACCTGTTTGCAATCACTTAACATCCCACTGGTATGCACTCTATTGTTGCTTTAATACAGAGAAAGTTAAGAACTATTTAACACATTTACATTCTTGTCAAACTGTTATATTTTAATTAGCTCTTAATGAATATAAGTCAACTGTAATGAAATACGAACAATTGATGAAGAAGGCTACGAAGTCTAAAATGTTGGGGAAATCCAGATATAAGGAGAGTAAAATAGTAAATAGTAAAGGATTATTTTTAATGGAAATTTTCTGATAAGGGAGGGTACCTGTAGTTACATGATATCTACAAGCTGAAAGCAAAAGATAGACCAAATGTAAAAGTATGGAAAAATCTGATCTACCATCTAAGTCAAGAAAATATTGAGCAGAAGCTGGTGCCATCTCATTCTAAATGTTGCCCTTCAGTGTTGGCGGTTCCATAGGTACCAAGAGAGAATGGTCTCTTGTTAATTGCTCTATCTACACCTACTGTATTATTGTTTCTTCCAGAGGCCCTGCTACGATACCCGAGACCCACACTGTCATTAAAGATATTTCCCAGGAGCTCATTAGACCTGCTGAGCATGCTTTTTTTGCAATGTAGTTTTTCAGAAAATTGATTAAATCAAGCATAGTACAGAGTGACTTTTCAAACAAACAAATGTTTCTGTTTAAATTGTTAAGAAATAGAAAAACCTGGAATCGGTGCCCTTAAGTCTAAATCATACTGCCCTTAAAAGTCTTTAGGGTAGCATATGCTCATTGAAGGGCACGTTTCCTCATCATCTCATGAGGTTCCAGTGATTACATTGGAATAGCAGATTTGATTAAAATAAATAGGTAAAAAGGTCAAACAGCCCCCTAATAAATAGCAGTTTTGAAAATATACTTGAAAATCCTCTTATGAGAACTGAAAATAGTTATTGTAGTTTATATAGTTATTAGTTAGTCAAATAGTTATTTGAGCTACTTGCTCAAAGAAAGTCTGAAATAGTAGCTCTTGGAGGAATGAACAATTCAGTTTTGACTGAATGTGAAAGTTTAAAACCCAGTTTTTGTCAGCTTAATCAGCTGCATTCCAGCAGGGCAACAGTAATAGAGTACAAAAAAGATGTATAGTATGGAGGGGTATTCTGCTGGCTTCCTGTTTCTCTGGCATGAAAGCAGTTAAAAATAAAATAAAATAAAATAAAATAAAATAAAATAAAATAAAATAAAATAAAATAAAATAAAATAAAATAAAATAAAATAGCAATCACATACACCTAAAGCCAAAGCCTGCTCATCTGCTCACCCTGCCAAGGAGTGATGTCTCTTATGGTCTTTCTTTGTTTCTTCTGTGGAGTAGGCACAGCCATCATAGTGAAAAATATCCACCTGTGGAACATCTAGTGCACAAATTAACTGAGTATGGCTATGGTGCATTCTTCTCTTTGTCTCACTTCATATCATCTGCCTGTCCAGTACTCTTTATAGCTATGATGTCCTAATGTTTTTGCCCATATGTGTTTTTAAAACATATCTAGCCCGATGTGTTTGTCACAATCAGTCCCAATCAGTTATATTTCAAACCATTCTTCTATTTACTTTCTCCTAAAATTTCTTCTTTCATTTTTCATCTTTTATCAACAGTACCTGCCTAGTTATTAGTCAGACACAACATCCTGCACATACTTTGTTTTTGATCTCATCTTCCTCCTCAGAGGATTAGGTTATCATCAAATCCCAAACTACTTTGTTTGAGGGGTTCTTAGAATTTGCTTCCTAATTGACATACATGGGAATTGAACCCAAATAGAATTAAGTGCTCAGCACCTGTTTTGCTGAACATAAAGTAGACACGGGTATTTCTTGTTAGCTTAAATGCAGCTTTCATAATGCTTTCTGCAGCTTTGTCTTCAGAACAGAATTTGTTTACTGGTTTTGTCTCTTTTGCTCACCTCCTGATTTTTATTGCTTTGGTTAATCAGGTCTTTCTAATAGATATTCTCAGACAGCCTGCTTTTTTCCCCTTCCTTACTGTAGTATCTGTATAGTGTTTTATTTAAAAATATGTGCATATGTGTTTGAAGTGTTTCTGTGATTCTAAGTGTATCATACTGGTGTCCTTTGGTAGTCTTTTGGAGAAAACAAACATTCTTCATGTGGCATTAGTTACATAGTGTTGTGTCCTGTTATTGTGCCTGATAATTAATAGTTTTATGATGAGTTCAGTAACATTATGGAAGACTGAAGGAACATTCATCTTTTAGATAATATATCTCAAGTAAGAGAAAAAAAATCATTTTCTGATTTAATTTGTGAAAAATATTTACATTTGAATTTTGATTCATAAGGATCTGCATTATCTGTGGATTAAATTTTATTCAGTGGATTTTGTAACACATTGGAAAGACCAATGTTCTTTTTGGTTTTCCTTCCATATTCTCAAGACAATGTATCTCGTCATCTTAAAGATCAATGACTCCTGCTATCTAATTTTAGAGCTTTTTTGGTTTTGATGGAATGATCAATATTTGTGTATTGAGTCAGTGCATGTTGTGGTTTAACCTATCAAGCAGCTGAGCAAAAGCTGTCTGCTCACTCCTCACCCCCTCAGTGGGACAGAGAAATAATCAGTTTAAAAAAAAATAATAATAATAAAGTAAAACTCTTGGTTTGAGATAAAGAAAGTTTAATAGAAAAGAAAAGTAAGGGAAAATAATGATAATAATTATGATAAAGGAATATACAAAAAAAAAGTGATGCACAATGTAATTGCTCACACACACCCTGGCCAATCACCCATCCATCCCAGTGTTATTGTTCAGCATGGCCAGCCTGGGCCAGCTGTCCTGGCTCTGACCCCTCCCAGCTCCTGGTGCACCCGCAGCCTCCTCGCTGGCTGGGCATCACCAGGAGCTGAAAAGTCTCTGTGCTCTGTGTAAGCACTGCTCTGCAACAACTAAATTATCGGTGTGTTATCAGCATTATTCTCAACCTAAATCCAAAACACAGCACTGTACCAACTACTAGGAAGAAAATTAACTCATCCCAGCCAAAACAAGGACAGTGCATCATAAACACTTAAGGGATTTCTCAAACTAATCGGACTATATAATTCTTACTTCCAGGTAGAACTGAACTGTTGTAATTAATTTTGTAAATTTTATCCAACTTAAAAATAATGTATTACAAGAAATCCTCACAGCACTACCTGAAAGATAAACATGATTGTTTTAATTCATCAAAGCAACACAATTTAAAACAGCTAGGCAATGCAGGTGCTAAGATTGTACTTTAAAAAAAATGAAATGGAAATCCGTGAATGAGAAAATAATGTTTGGATCATGCAGTTAGATTAGGTGCATAGTTAGGTGCATTTAAAGTCCACAGAGATTCCTGATGTACTTGATTTCTGTTAAAAACTTAAGTCTTTATACATGAATTAAAAAATAAATATTATAAAAGTATTTCATATATAACCGTGTTGCCACTAAAGACATTTTCAGTATTTTGTTTAGAATAGTAAAATCTTGTTTTCTTGGCCATGTTCATTCATAACTTAAATTTTTCACAGTATTGGATGTAGCCTTGCTTGAAGTAGAAGGAAGTCCACGGTTTTGACAAGGATTTTAATAGTGCCTACTAGCACAAACAGGGATTTAGCATGCTGGAGTATTTCAGGCTGAATTTAGAAATAAATCCCCAAAAACTTGAACTCTCTGTATTTCTGTAATAAAAATAAATAAATAAATAAATAAAAGGTTTTAATCTATATTTTCTTTTGAGGAATTTTGTAAGATGGTATCTTCTGAAGTATGTGTTCATTTTATTTTGATACTTTGTCCATGGAGTGCCATAGCTCCCTGAATCCTTTCACAAATATGTTAAAGAAATGAGGAAACTGAAGCTGATGCACATGGTTGAAGGGAAGTTGGGAATGTTCTTATGACACTTTTAATTCAGGGTGCATTTGAAAACCAACTGAAATTGCTTGCCAGCATATTCTTGACAGTGAGAATTATCCTTTGGTAGACAAACTGTGGGATGTCAGTGACAGACTTAAAGACTTGCTCAGTATTTGCATGAAGAATGCAAAGAGATTACCACTGTAATAAATATTCTGTTTTTAAAGTATGAAAAACACAGTGTCATTCACAACTCTGCATATAGTTATTCAGAGGTGATATTGTAAACATTGACTGAAGTTTAATGGGCATTCTTCTTTTCTTCTAAAAACAATGTTCTTCCTACCTTTAGCTGAAGCAGTGTAAATGTTACATTGTGGTGTCAGGGTATGGCTGGCTATACAATTGAATCATTGTTAACAATGTCTTTAATTTTAATTTTTTTTTCTTATTAACCCTAGCTAGAAAAACAATTGTGAAATGTTGAAATAAGGGAGCAGAAAAAAAATATCTAGAGATAAGTATTTGTCATGATATTTGTCATGATAAGTATTTGTCATGAATGCAGATAGTAGATATGCTAGGTTTGCTCAAAGGATTTCAGGGCTTAATTTTAAAATAAAGAGAATATTTTCTGCTTATATTCTCTTTATATAAAGTAAAGAGAATATTTTCTGTCATTAGTTCTGTCATTATGTTCCACATTTAATTCTCCTTGTGTTAAACAGTTTTGAGTCAGGTACCTGGCAATGTTTATTTAGAGGGAGTCAATGATCTGCGGGGCTAAATACAAACTTCTCATGAATCTTCCATCTCAGACTAGGTTACTGCTTACATTTTACCTAGTGATATTGCTTAATGTTCTTGTATTACTTGAACAATTACCAAAATTAAATTTGCACACCTGATTCTGCACCTAGGTTAGTAGGATAGAGAAAGTAATGTTTCAGAGGTTATTCCAGTCCAATTTTTCATCATTCTCTAGGGAAATTGATCTGAATTACTTTTATACTTAAATAATCTAGTTTAAATTAGAGCATCTAGTCAGAAAAATGGGAAAAATATGTAGTTTTGTACAATTCAGAAATAATTTTGTAAATATTCTCCTTTCCTATATTTTGGAAAAGCAGAATTAACTACACAGTGACTACAGAAAAGTCTCATTATTCACTATGGTTTTCATCCTTATATTGTAGAGGACTTTACACAGTTTCAAAGGAAGTGTCTGATATTTGTCTTTAAAACCTATTTTTTATTTTTATTTTTCTTCTAGTGGTTGAGATATTAATATATTTCTTCTTTCACTTTTATAGATTAAAAAAATCAACAGGAATTTCCCAGTAAACCAGCAGGTAAGAAAAATAAAATTTGGGGTGCTTTAATTCAAAATTTTCATTTCATCTGTATTTAATTGTGTAATAGCTGTGCATTATTTTAGCTCAAGTGTTTTTGGTAGAGAGTACCTTGATGCCTCAGAATATATATTTTATATTTATTTATTTATTTATTTATTTATTTTTCTAAAGTCAATATTAACTGGAATGTGTGGTCAAAGTCAGATCATGCCTAATCTTTTCAAGTTGAAAAAAAATGTTTAATGAATATATATTTATACTAATTTTCTTCAGATCTTACCTATTTTATTATAGAAGCAGGAATGGGAGTCTTATGCTTAAGAGAGTTAGCATAAGACTAACTTATTATGAAGTCTCTTGTCTAAATGAAAACATTAAAATGAATATTTGTCCAATGTTATGGAGCAGGTAGTAGGAAAATTTGGGAAAAACTACATCACCTGATTGTCTCCAAGATCATCCGTTGGCAGTCTCATGTTATTGTAAAGCACTGCAGTACCTTGAGAAAGGTTTCTTGGGACAAAGAGAAAGAGCTTTTTCTTTTGAGAAATCTGTTTGGTTTTTTTTTTTTTAGAAAAAAAAATGAAAAAAACCTACAGACAGCTCAAAGTTGAAAGACTGAAATACTGTTCTGAGGTTGTAGTTTCTAGAGATCATAGTAAGAATGGGCAACAGTCACATCTCCTTGATAAGATCAGCGTATATTTTACAAAACCATAAAAATAAACCACAGATAAAAAAAAAAACAGGTTAAAGCTGAGTACACTGTAAAGTGATCAAAGACTCACTTGGAACATAGTCCCATATCACAGTAATGCCATTAAATGTACTATGATATAGCAAATCAGAAGTTGAAAATGTGATTGTTTTGTGGTGGCGTACTTACCACAAAGTACAAGTTTAGCAAATTAGACCAGTTAGTTAAGTTTATGTTTGTGTTGTGTGTCACAACTGTTGCATAATGGGTATTTCATTTTAAGAAGCTTACTATAATGGGAAATGGAGAATTCTGATTTATCTGGAGGAATAAATTGCTTCCATGGAGAAGAGAAATACGTACAGCACTGAGATGCAGACTTGACTTCAAGACACATTTGAGGAATAAAAGTGCTTTTGCCTCTCTTACACATCTTCAGACAGTCAACATTATATCTGAGTTACATCTCTGGTCCAACTTTATTAATATGGAATTTTGCTAAGTCTAACTCACAAGGCAGGGGCAGGCATTATTATTTTATTTGCTTATTTCTCCATAAATCATAACAAACAAATAATAATAATAATAATAGCAAATATTTTTATGAGTATGCATAAATAAATTTAGAATAAATTACATAATTACATAATAAACAATTAGGTATTTTTATTTGCTCTTGATTTTCAGTACTTCATCTGTACTACAATTACTTAGATTTTTAGAAAAAATTACCTCATCCTTGCCTCCTGGTGTCACCAAAGGGAAGTTTTTTGCTGCATTCAGAAATCAAAATTAACAATTGCATTTGGGCATTTTCAGAACAGTTTATATAACATTGTCTGATGGAATGACAAAGAAGTGCTCCTATCTCAAAGGAAGGACAAAATTTATAGTAAACAAACAAACAAAAAAGCTTACATTTCACTGTTTGAGGTAGAAGATAAATTAGGAGACACTTACCGAGAAGAGTCACAAAAGAGTACACAGATGTAAAGCTAATTTCTGTCTTCTGTTACGCAGCAGGCATATGATATGCAGGAAAGGAATGTTTCTTTGTTATGTTATCATATAATTTATTTGAATATTAAATTATCACCTTGAATATTATGATTATCTAGATATTTATTTTAATTAAATATTTTTTCTAAGACTTTGAATAGCTATTTTTAGCTTGTTTCTGCAAGCACATCGTGAACTTGAACCCTGAAACTGGTCTGGTTGGGATTTTACTTCCATATTTTTCCTTACAAGAAAGTATTATATAGTTTTAATAAAAGTATGTGTTTTATATGAAATTATTTTATATCCATATTTTTAATCTAAGATAATTAGTCAAAGTTACAAGCATATTACCTTTCTTTTGGTACACCTAGTGTATCTTGTTCAATAAAATGCAGTAATTAGACAAACTGTGACATAGTTTCTAAGCATCTATAATGAAACTAATAAACCTAGTTTATTGAGAAACATCTATTGACTATATATTTTTAGAATTCTATATTTAATCAGTACAAGTGCAAAGGGATGGTTTGATCATTTGTCTTTTCATTTCTCCCTTAGTAATAACATTTCTCCGGTATATTCTCAATTTCTTCACTGTACATCTTAAAGATAGATTCTTGGTAAATAAAAATAAATTTAATTATTTAACTTTTTCCTTCAAATATCTTCCTTTGCTAAATATTCAGCTACTAAGGGGAATAATATAGTTCCCACTTCTAGATATTACTATTATATAAAATACTTGTAAAGGTCTTGATTTTACACTTGCATCTATCTAGGCAATTTTTTCCATAGAGTTTTCATCATATTTATAATTATCTGTATATATATTTGAATTTTAATTAATTGTTAAAGATAAAAGAGGGAAGGTGGTTGTCAAATTAGGGCCAAGGAACTGATCCTATCAGAATTCCTTTGTGAATATAGTCATGATTTAGAGAAAAGATAGCACAGACATCAGTTGGTATTACATTGCAAAAACAAGTGAACCTGCATGGGTGTGGAAGTTACTCTAACACTGGCAGTGTTATCTAAATGTCTCAGTGTTGGTAATAAAGTTAAAAAGAGAAGAGAAAAAGTGATTAACAAGGCTTGCTGACCACACATAGTGCAGCAGCTTTCCTTTAAGGCACTAGTTTTGAAAGTATGTTTTTCTGAGAAATGAGTGGAAATATAAGATTTATTTATGGGAAATCAAAAGTTTAGAGATGATGAGCACTGATAAGAAAGTAATAAGAACATGGACAGCATGAAGCATTTAGAAGTTCTGAGAATGGTGTTAGTAAGTTTAATAGTGGTGGAAAGATTATGCACAAGATGATGGAAGAGTACCACAAAATGTTGTTCAAGAACATTGTGAGAAAAGAGAGAAATAAACTTTCCCCTTTTCTGAGCTGATATTGGTGAAAAAAACACTTGAAGGTAGTAAAAATTTTAAAAATCAACAACATTTTGAAATCAAATAGTGTTTCCTCCATGTATGCACTACATATAGTACCTAGATATAGAATATCTAATAGAATACCTGAAATTAATTGAGAAAAAAAAGTTTTTTTTTAATAATCTGACACTGAAAACAATCCACCTGGGAGGGAGTAATGCCAGACACAGGTACAGACCAGGAGAGAAGTGGCTGGCTCAGCAGAAAGGGACCTGGGGGTGCTGTTCAACAGCAGGCTGAACACAAGCCAGTAACGTGCACTGGCAGCAAAGAGGGCAAACTGCATTTTGGGGTGCCTTAAAAATGGCCTGTCAGTCAAAAGAGGTGATTCTTCCACTATATTTAGTGTTGGTGTGGCCTTACCTTGAATATTGCGTGCAGTTCTGGGCTCCACAAGGATAATTAAGGTAAAAAAGGATATTAAGGTACTTAAAGCATCTGGAGGTAGGCAACAAAGCTGGTAAAAGGGCTGGAAGATATGTCGTATGTTGAGAAGCTGGGGTTGCTTGGATTGTCCAGTTTGGAGAAAAGGAGGCCAAGAGGCAACTCCACTGCTCCCTGCAGCTTCTTGAAGAGGGGAAGCAGAGGGAGGTGGCGGCCTCTGCTCCCTGGGAATCAATGACAGCATGCTTGAGAACGACACAGAGCTGCACCAGGAGAGGGTCAGATGGCATGAGGAAAAATGTTTTTACCATGAAGGTGGTCAAGCACAGGGACTGACTTCCTAGAGAGATGGTTGATGCCTCGTGCCTGTCAAGGTTCAAGAAGTGTTTGGATAATGCTCTCATAAATATGCTTTAACTTTTGGTTAGTCCTGAAGAGGTCAGGCAGTTGGACTTGGATGATCTTTGTAGGTCCCTTCCAAATGAACTATTCTATTTTTCTATTTTTATTTAAAAATATGTATTTTCTATAGATAAAATTTCCATGATACCAAACAGAAAAGCATAAGGATCTCTGAGCAAAGAGGCATGATTTTCAGAGGCATGATATAACATCCAGAGGTTTCTTTATCTGATCAACCAGGATGGAACAGGAAATGTGTTTCCTCTTCTTGGAGCTCATCACCACTGTTACACTGAGTGCAGCGAATGTCAGCTCCTGTGAGAGCCATCATCAGGCAGGGGTGTTCTGAAAGACAGCATCAATTCCCCTACTAAGCCTTTCCAAACGGCAGGAAAATACACCCTACCTCAATAAAGCATGTAGTTCATTACCTAATTTCTTTTCATTTCCCAGTCTTTACATTAGCCACAGTGAGTCTGTGAATGTTCTGATCTCAGCTGAAAATATACTTGGTAGCTTCTAGGAAAATCAACATTAGGTAGCCCTTCTTACAAAATCTTCTGATTCTTCTTAGTGTAGGAAAACAAATGTAGAGCCTTCAACTTCTGGAGATTTTACGACACTTTATAACTCTCATTTACATATCACAATACATCTCTTTTAGTTACACAGTGCAATTCTGTGTTTAGAAGTAAATCTTAATTCTTGCCTTGATTTCACCTCCTCCTGCACCCACATGTGGTTTATTAAATTCCAGTTGGGGAAATCTGAACTTTCTGTTTCCACTTATTTTACTCAGCACACTAGCAGTACAAAGCAAATTTGGTACCTGGCAAAAACAGGAAACTGATTTTCCACTTTCCTCAATTCTGGTTATGTTCACATACTTGTTGACAAATGCAATAAATAGCCTCTTGCTTCTGTACTAGAGAGAAAAGAGTCAAGCCTCAAGGTTTAAAGATAATCAAAGAATTTGCACAAAATGGTTCTGTTCTGTGATATTACAAGTACACAATGTTAGGAAATAGCTACAATTAATATAAATAGAACTGCTATATTATTTTGTTTCTCATATGATTTTCATTATACTATTGAAAGTATCGGTATGCTATCTCTTTCAAGATCTGAACATTAACCTGACACAGTATCTGAATCTCTGTGGTTTTAGTAGGCTGATTTCCATAGCTGCTGGAAATTCCACCTGTGATTCAAACATACTGGTTAAACTGACAACATTAACTACCAAAAAAATACCAGCTTCAGTGGAAATAAAATAATATAATTTTAATAAAATGGTGTTTCATAGAATCCTGTTTTTGAAAATTGATCTACTTTTGCTCTTTGTTAAACAAAGACAGCAAAAATGGTATAACGCTTAAGGAGGCATATAAGCAGAGCAGATGCGTGCATCTTCTAGCAGATGCGTGCAACCTCTAGCTTTCTCTTCTCAAGGGTACCAAATGCTGTAGGCATTACTTTCAAGAGAAGAGCAAAGAACAGTTTACTTCCCTGCATGCTGTCTAAAATGAATGTTTTATTTTCCAAGGAAGGACAAGTATCCTAATACTAGGAGTGCATTGGTATTCATTGTGTGTATGGCAATTTTTTCCACAGTGGAGAACACATATGCTATCAAAACAAGGAGAATTCCTGCCCATCTCTCATTGGTTCAAAGGTTCAAAAAACTATTTTCTATGGTTCTTTTTCTAATGCAGCTGTTGATGTACTCTGATTCACATTATCACCACTGCATTTCTCAGCCACAGAGATTGTTCTGCTCATTCTCACATTTCCCTCTTGGATCTGTAACATTAATTCTGTTATTCTACTTCAACAGGGACTGCAGGCCATCTACTGCCTCAGCCCAGTGCATTCATGCCATGAACATTTTATCTCAACAGATCTGCGTCCAAATTCTCCCTTGCTATGCAAAGGGTAGTACTGTCACTGTAAGAAAGAAAGCTGTCCTTCCTTTCCTGAGACCCCACTGCAGTCCAGTCAGTCTCTCAGCCCTGATAGAAAGCTTTACATATGGAACAGGGGTTGGAATATCTTGGCAGAACAGTGTATTTAAAACTTACTTTATCCTTGCTGTATCTCTTATCTCTATTATGATGAATTCAGAAACTATTACCCTCTATCTGTCATCAAGTCTGACTTCACAGAAAAAGGATAATGTTGGAGAAAGATATAGCCCTTAAGTACGACGCTATTTCTTTTCTATCCACAGATATCGTAAGTATTTTTGAAAGATTTGTCTTGTCTCCACAGAAGATGAGATATTCTCGTTAAGTAGTCTTAACTATCATTTTTCAAACAGTCTTTCCCTCTATAATTTCCCTACGTTTATGGGAAAATAATTTGTAGCTCTCCTTGACAAAGTTAACAGTTTATAGTGAGAATTCATACAGCTTTAGTACTTCAAAATATTACTTTGGAACTAATATTTTAGCCTATTTCTTACTTATGTCTCTTTATGTCTCTTTACTGAGCAGTGTTTCCAGCTCCACAACTGTATTTAATTCAGTTTTAAAACAATATCATGACATAATTAACTGATACCACACTAAGACAAGAAACTGGATTATAACTGTGCATGTCACATTCTGCAGTACTCAGCTTTTATGAATCTCAGTGTTTCGCAGCATATTTATGTCCTCAATTATTTTCATAAATACAGATAGGTATACCCATTTTCTCTTTTGATATCATTTAATAAAAATAGATTATCTGTTATCAGATCAGCTATGTAACACCACCTCATATTCTGGCTTAATAAGCTACTGCTCAGCTTGATTAAAGTTAAGCAGTTAGAACAGTCTCATTTAAAATCACTTCTAAAAAATCTGCTCACTGAGTTTGTTTAATAAAACCTAACATTTGAAAGCTTCATAAAGGAGAATACACACAAATGTCATGGTAGCTGGTTTGCCTGTCACTCAAGCCAGTGTCCTTTGCTGCAGATGAGTTGCATCTTTATTCCACTTCAAAAATCAAATGGCATTGCTCAGGAGGACTGATCAACAATAGAACAACATCTGTTCTGTTGATAAACATCTGTATGAAACATACTCCATATATTATTTTTTAATGTGGTGTAATGACCTCTGAGAAGGTACTGCCATTGTATTAATTTTTTTTAATTGGAATGATTAAACAGGATGTTCTACTAGAAGGTGACTTGCTATCAAAGAAAACTGTATCATTATTCTAATAGTACTTTAAAAACAGTGGGTATGTTCTCTTTCACTGGTGTTTTGGTGGTGTGTTTTTTTGTTTTTGTTTTTGTTTTCTGAATGTTGCATGACATTGGAATTAATTGTTTTACAGTATGCCATTACTGTAGTTCTTCAGTCTCCACTTTGCATCTCTTGACTGACAGTTAGTGAACTTTCATGTCCTATGGTACATCTGCTCTATCGCAATCTGTTGTCACAGTAAAAACTCGATCAGGTTTATTTTGAAGGAAAATCTCTAAAATGAAGCTTCTATTGTTAAATGTTTATAGAAACACACAGGGGGAACTGAGTTCCTGCTGTTAAATTAAGCAGAAGTACACAATAGGGTGTAAATTATGCTGTGCTAATTTCCCACATTGAATTGTCAGCCATTTATGGCATTTGGCATGGATTATTACTCCATAGCTTAAACCCGTGAAAGGCTTATGGTGGTTGTTAATACTTATTGGGCTTTCTGTAAAGTGAAAGGAAATAGATATATAAAAATATGTTTTGTTTGGTTGATAGGAAATAGTTATCACAGGGCAGTTTCTTTAATTGCTTTAGATGCTTTTGAGACATATTCTGTTATAAAAACTGTGCTTCCTTTGGTCAGTAAAGGATTTTTCTTTCCTTTATATTGTAGTTCAGAGTAGCTGTTGGGCTCCAGAACGTAAGCTCTAAAAGGACAATATGCACCATTGTTATAGAGTTTTTAGGTTGAGGAAACCTACATGTTGACTTTTGAGAGGAAGGTCAGACTGCTTCTCAAAGATAGTGGGTTACCTGATGAGATAGATAATATACATGTTGTGAGTCACTTGATGAAGTTATTGGATAGCAGTGCTTATATCCTGGGGCTGCATACCCTATAGCTCATGAGATGGTGGAAGTAATTTGAACACCTGCTGGAAATTTAGATGATAGAAAAGAGTGATAAGATCAAGTTCTTATTTAAATCTCAAACTACAAGTATGCCAGCTGTGTATCAAATTATTTCTGCATATCCAGCAAATTCAGTTTTGCCTCAAGTATAGAATTTATCCTAATTTACTCTTACATATTTTCTCTTATTTTTTTTTTCTAGTACAAACTCATTAGTTTTTTTGTTTGTTTGTTTTGTTTGTTTGTTTTCTCTCTTATATTATTGTCACTCCCTGAAAAGTCTTTTCAGTAAGGGTAAATTTTGAATTTTGCCTGACTACGTCTATGTTAGATCTGTGTTGCATTTTGTTGCATTGTTTTATTTCTGTATTCTATTTACATGCATGACATACATTTAAATTCTGCTTTAAGTCTCTAAACTTATTTGTATCTGATTTTGGCCACTGATGAAGATGGATCCATAAATTAAATAAGATGGTGAAAGGGATTCCTGCAATTTAAAATTAACAAAAGACAGGGTTTTCTTGATGATGGATATTTATGATGCCTGAGACTGGCAACATAAATGCTAACTGTTAAATCAAGAAAGCACCATTTAAAATTCTAATAGAATAGATATTTGCATCTTTTTCTTGTATTTCATTGTTGGATGTGTCCACCAAAGCAAGAGGACAGAAAGTGACTTTGAGCATCCTTGTTTAGAAATAGGTGCCTTCAGTGATGAGTATGGGCTGCACCTCTCCGCTGCCTTACAAGGTCCTGAAAGATGGTAACAAACTCAGAAACAATTAAAGTAACAAAAAGAGAGAAGTCAAGTCACTATACCCATAAAAGATGCAGGTCATGTTTTCTTTAAACCTATACTCAGAAATACTGGGTATAGGAAAACTCTTTGTTTTCTCTAACCTCACCCTAAATCAAATACGGACTTAATATCTATGGCTTATCAGATACAAATTTGTTCTTTCTGACCATTTTGGAATTTTTATTGGAGGCTAAGAATAGAAATAAAAACAGTGCAATCATTTATTGTAGTGTCTTTTTATTTCCTCAAGCAATTTTAAAATTTTCCCAAGAATAACATTAATTTTAGTAGATTAGAATGATGGTGATCAGTAAACCAATACAAGCACTACTCCTTGGGAAATTTTATCATCTAAATAAATTAATTGGAATCAATGAAGCATATACTTTCACTGTTGATCTTCTATTGAAGGAGCACATGGGACTCAAAAAGCTTAAAGAAAGCATTTCTAATTAAAGTTCATTTCAAGAGGAGAGGTGAATACACATTTCATTGTTTTTCATTCACCAGTTTTATCTCTACACAGATAATCTCTTTCCTTTCTTACCTTGTGATGGTATCATACCCTGTGAACATAAAACTATTTAATCTCCTGAATTTCTAAGAAAAGTGTATAAACAGAATTCTGTAGAACATAGACAGTTATTGATCTTTTCATTGCAATAATATTTCATGGTACCAGAGATTCAGTTGCCACTTGAATTTCAGAAAAGAGCTGATGCATAAAGTAGTGCAAAATAATTGACGATGTTATTGTTTTGGAATGCAGAAACATCCCTTAGAAATTCATGATATAAGAACACCTTTAGAGTTCTTTTAAACAGTTACATTACCTAGTAAGGAGATGCTGTTTAGCATACAATACATAGCTGCTATACGTTTGGCATGTAAGAGAAGTTTTGATTTCAATTTTATAATTTTGGGAAACAAAATTTATTAAGTCCATATTATTTTATGACACAGCAAATAGAAATTTACTAACAGCAAATATGCTGTTCTCAGGAGCTGATGACTGAAGGATATATTTATTTATTTTAAACATTTTTCTTGTTGGAATATCTCAGTGTTGCTGTGTTTAGAACCAAAAAACAGTGCATATTTCCTTAAAAAATATAATTATGAAAATTGTGCATATCTGGAGAGGCAAAAGTCCCTGAAGCAGTAGATAGGCAATGCTGAGGCTGGGAACCTTCACAAAGTCCCAGGCAGGTGTCTGGCTTCTTCCAATTCTCTGCCTAATGACTCTGGTGGCATGTGAGTTGCTGAGTGTCCAGAGAAACTCTATCCAACTGACATTTTCAGTGTACCCCAAAGTCCAGCAAGATTGTGACACAATTTGCAATTTCTGTGCTGCTTGTTTTCAAATATACAGTTGGAAGTCACGATGTTGTGGTGGTTTAACTCGGGTGGATGGCCAAGTTCCACCACAACCACTCTCTCACTCCCCGTTCTCAAACAGAAACAGTGAGAAAATATGATGAAAAGGGCTCAACGGTTGAACTAAGGATGGGGAGATTGCTCAACAATTATTGTGATGGGCAGAACAGACTCAGCATAGGGAGATAGTAAGATTTATTGCCTACTACTAACAAGCTAGAGAAGGAAAGAAATCAAAAGCGCCTTCCTCTCATCCACCCTCTTCCACCTCCTCCCCCCAAGCAGTGCAGGGGAACAGGGAATGGGGGTTGCAGTCAGTCTATAGCGCTTTTTCTCTGCCACTCCTTCTTCTCTCTCACTCTCATCCCCTGTGCTGTGGGGTCCCTCCCACAGAATGCAGTCCTTGCTGAACTGATCCGGCATGGGCCTCCCACAGGCAGCAGCTCTTCAAGAACTGCTCCAGATATAGGTCCGTACCACGGGGTCCATCCCTCAGGAGCAAACTGCTCCAGCCTGGGTCCCCCACAGGCAGCAGCTCCTGTCAGGTCACCTGCTCCTGCATGGTCTCCTCTCTGCAGGCTGCAGGTCCAGCCTAGAATCTGCTCCAGCAAGGGTCTTCCACAGGCCGGAGCCTCTGTTGGTGCAGCTCCATGGATACAGAGCCTGTGCGTGACACTGAAGTTAGAGCTTAATTCAGGACTCAAACAACTATTTTAATTTTGTGGCAGTAACAGCCTTTGTGGGGTGTGTTCCTCTATGTTCTTCATAATGGTGGAACGCTTGCATTAAAAATTTGACTGAGTGGAATTAAGAGAAAGCTGATATTATTGCAAATAATTGTTAGCCAGTAGTCCCTAAGACTGAGCTTCTCTAACAAAGAAACGGTATTCAAGGAAATACTGAGAGATATCAGAAGTAAAATGAGCTATTGAAAGGTATCACCCCTTTGCCAAAAAATAATTAAGTGCAACAAGAGTTCAATAAATGTTGTGAACTACACTCCTAATTCACTGCCAGAAGCCATGGGCTTATAGCCTATGGAAGACCATTCAAGATAGCCTAGGTTCACTTTAAACACAAGAACATCAGACAAATTAAAACAAGCTTTATTCTAACAAAAGAAGAAAAAAAAATAATTCTTGATAAAAATTAAGTTATGAAGAGAAGCATGAAAACAGTATTATGTAAAATCTATTGAATATCATGTTCTTGATCTAATCATCCCCTAAGGTTTTCTTCAGCTCCCGGAGGAGGGATTTTAAAAGTAATTTCCCTTACCTTGCTGTCTTTCAAATTGGAGTGCATTCTGGTTCTCTTTCTCAATCCAGTTGTACTTGGATATACATACATTAATATACATTAATATTTTAAAGTAGTCCAGAACAGCCCCACTTCTATTTCTTTCTTAGTCATAATATGGGAAGATCTTTATTTAAGTGTGTGTAAGACTGCAAGTTATAAATAATTACTTTAGTCCTTTACCTGCCAACTTTTCCAGTCTGGTTGGAAAGTCAATAGAGTTACAATTACTTCCTACCTTTCTTTTGCATATGGCATCATTAGATTTTTCTGAGGTTCACAATACCTTATAAGTTAGAAGGATGAGGCTATATACTTTACATGGTTGGTTTCTACAGAGACTGTATGTAGTATACAGTTACATATGGATACACATACATGAGCACTGTGATATTTATCAACTCTGTTTTCATCTGAATGGTAAACTTCTCTTTCCCTTTCTCCTCAGTCTCATCAGGAACCTTCAAAAAACATAGCCATTTTGCACCCTGTTAACAACTGAGAAGGGATCATAAGATTCATCTTTCATGTCTTGATATCTGCTTATGAGCAAAAATAGAATCCTGCTGTCTCCACTCACAAGGCTTCCTTACTTGAAAACAGACTATACTAAAAATTCCTTCTCAGAATGCATTTTTAGGTTGAAAGTCTGTAGTGAGAGGTTTGATACACTGCCCCATTGAAAATGAAGGTTGATGTAAAATGGGTAGGTTTAGAGAATCCTGGACTGCTACAAATGGATTATCAAATGTGAACTACTACATTTTCTATGTGGCACCCTGTATACCACTGAAGAATAGCACAGCATTGTAATAAAAGTAACACTGAAGATGGTTTGCTAAGAATACTAAGACATGAGTACTCTGTAACAGATCCCAAGACTGATGACCCATGACTGACCAAAGACTCATAGAATCATAGAACAATTAAATTGGATGAGTTATTGTAGGTCATTTGCTCAGAAACACTGCTCAAAGCGTGGTCAATATAAATCATGTTGCGCAGGAATTTGCCCAGTCATGTTCTGGGTATCTTTAAGAATGGAGAGTTCATAACATTTCTCACCAAGAGAAATAATTAAAACTTTTCTGTAGTTTTAATACCAAAAGGCATCCTAGCTACTTTGACGTATAGTTTCTTTGCCATAATGCCACAAGGTTGACATGCAGAATAAATGCCTTTCTGTAGACCTAGCAAAGTACATACTGTGGTTTTCATTTGTAGGCTATTTATTTGTTTTTATAAAAATTGATTCATTTATTTTTCAGGCTGCTGTAGTTGAAGGTCCAGACTGTCAAATTAGGTGAAAAAAAAAAAGAAAAAAAAAAAAAGAAAAAAAAAGCAGTGACCCATAATGTTGTCTCTATTTAGTGGTAGTGGAAGATGAATACTCTGGGACCAAATTGTTAAAACACTGCAAGTTTTATCCATTCAACTGTATTTTTTTAACTTTTAAAGTTGTCTTCATCAGCCATTCAAAATCCATTAAAATTTCTTTTTAAAGCCACAAAATTGAAAAACCTTTCGCTTTGAAGATACTTCAATAGATGCTATGTGTCTAAGAAGTATGAAATAAGAATAACTGCAAGCCATTTCCTAATATTGTTCAGCTTGTTAGATGAATGTGCAGTATTGTTTGAAACAAAGAAGACAAAGAAGAAAGTTCAAACTAGATGTTCCTGTAGAAAAAAAAAAATACATTTTAGAGGTATTTTTTTAATATTTTTTTTTCAGTTAGTGATTATTTTTATAAGTGACAAAATTGGGTGATTGTCTAGAATTTTTACTTTAAATCAGTTTTTCAGGCTAATGATTAACAGAACAAAACACACAAAAAAATCAATCCCTTCTATTGGTCTTATGGAATTAGTAGAAAGTAACCAAGATGCTCAGGAAAGTAACTTGCTTTCAGAATTTTGTGTTCTGTTCCTCCTATTTTTGATTATTTATTTATATATAAATACATATCTTTAACTTATAAAAATACATATCTTTATATATAAATACATATCTTTAACTTGTCTGATGTTTCTCTTAAGGAAGGAAACACAATGTTATCCTTATAGGCAAAATTTATGGATTTGGTTACAGTTTCTCATTACATGGTAAGAATTGAAATATAAACTGAAGATTTGCTGCATAGCTCATTTTTTGCATATCAAGACAAATATATTTTTCTATTTGGAAATTAAGGTTAATTAGATTTATTGTTTAATGATCTTAAAAACTGTGAATTCATTAGACAAAAGATTGTTATAGTTAATGAATGATAAAATTACATTAGGGAGTGATTCATTATTGCTTTGAACATTAACTTTTTATATTGCCCTTTTATTTTGCATGTTATTAATTGGCATCAGTAAAGTTGGCCCACCAAATGTTCTCTGTGGAAGCACCAAACACTTATTGTCTGCCGATTCGCACATTCTACAGAAGATCTACGTGGCTTTCAGTTGTTTCTGAATAATCCAGTAATAGATAAAACTCCTTCACTAGCAAACTCCCTTCTTTTAGTAAAATTTGCTGCTGTGCACTGATTGACGGTTGCTGGAGAAGAAGCCCAGAAAGTTTAATAACAAAATTAAATAACTAGCTGTGCTTAAAATAAATATCTGTACCCACTAATAGCTGTAGAGAAATGCTGACTACCCAACAATGTCACGTATAATTTGCTATCATGTTTCTGATTGCAGTAGTGTTTAATCTTTGAAGGATTATAAATATTATTTGAATTGGTTTTAATAATTACTGCATTATGTACATTTCTGAGCATGTGAATACTGGTTTAAAATAGAGTTTTATCTTGTTGAAATAATAGAGTCCTTCCATAGATGCAGTCAAGTCTGAAAAAATTATCAACTTTCCTTGAACCTTTATTTTTTTTCATAATAAATAAATTCAACTAACCATGACCTGACCTTATTTCTCACAGCTTCATAAAGCAAAATCACAGTGCTGATAAGGACAACAAACAAACAAATTAAAAAAAAACCAAAACAACAACAACAAAAAAACTGTCACTACTTCTACTTCTTCATTCTCACTCTTTTCATTCAAAATGTAGAAAACTTATTTGTACATTTGAAAATGAAATTTCACCCCTTGATGACTTTTTCTTCTTTCATTTACATGCATCGACTTCTTATTCAAAAATGAATGAGTGAATGAATGAAAGGCAGTGTAATTCTAGTCTAAATTTATTCAATTGTTTTGGGAGATTTTATTCCATATTTATTATTCTGGGTGTATTGATAGTAATTGTGCTCTCTGAGAGCCCTTAAGAACAGTTTAAGCTTACAGAAGTCTTTTTCTTTTGGTGATCAGATAACACAGAAAATAATGCTTCCTCAGTATAAACAGCAAAAGACATTTTTCAAACATTAGTAGCTCTTTTACTCAGTTTGTATATATTGTCATTTAAATGACTAAGAATGTAAATTAAAATTTGGCTCCCTAATAATCTTCACCCAATGAATAACATTTTTCCATGGAATTTTGATTTTGCTTTCATCAGAGGATGAAGCACTTAAGCATTTTATTTTAAGCCTAAACAGTTATGTATACTTACAAATGTCTGCACTACTGTTTTCATGAATGGTTCATAATTTGATCCCACAAAGGTAGAAAATATTTGTTAGTTAGGTCTTGTGAAGTCATTGTTACCAAAAATGGGCATTGGGAAAATACTACCCCTTGCCACGTATTTTCTATAGACCTAGACATTTGGGGTTTTCCCATATTTATTGTTATTTTCTCCTTTGCATCTTGGATAGAGCTCAGTAAGCAGGCTTTCAGGATGTGAGCAAAGCAGCTATACAGGTAGGATGATCTCACAGAGACAGCCAGATAGTCTAAATTCCACCAGTCCTGTCCAAGTTCTGCTTACCAGTCCTTGTCAGAGAAACAGAAAATAGAAATCAAAACAATATCTGGAACCAAGCATTGAAATCTAATTGAAAACTACTCATGAGGTGAGTTAAGAATGATAATAAATCTTTTCAGAAGTGATTCACTTGCACTTGTACCTGAGAAAGATGAATGTGTCACTGCTATTTGCTTGTTGGCACCATGAGAAAGTCTGAAAGACACTGTCTAGTGACTTGTAATGTTCAGATTTTTTGTTCATTCAGCATGTTTCAGTAGTCTACCCTGACATGACAAAAATGAATGTGATCCATTTTACATGAGAAAGGAGAGGACACACCCTCCACCTGGATTGAAATATTTGTTTATTTTATCATTTATATTTTAGAGCCTCAAAAATTTGTTACAATGTACTGTGTACATTTAGGAGCAGAAAAAAAAAACCACCCCATTAATCAAAATGTAAGTCCTAAATATAATCAAACTAGTGGGCTTTAGAATAGATGATGTTTACTTTCTTGCTATCTGAGTGTTAAGCTTTATGTTTTGAATTCAGTCACCCTGCATTAAAATTTATATATTTTATATTTAGTTTATATTTTTGCCTGTTTGTAAGTTCAATAAGTGAAAATGAAAGGGCAGACATTTGAATAAGACCATGTATAAAAGGTATTTTTCTCAGCTTAAAAAAAAAAAAAAGAATCCTACAGGTAGCAGGAGGTAGAATGATGACAGTGTCATAGTATTTTTTAGCCGTTGCATGAGATCTTCTCACTATTGAAGAATTTGCTGAGAGCTGCTGTTGAGAGTGTCAGAGAAGGCCTGAAGCTTCTCTGTAAAGTGTCTGTGATGGCAATGGGACCAACACTCCTAAGTGATAAACCTGGCAGCCAAGTGCACCTGCTCAGCAATGTGTTAAATTTGTGTTAAATTGCTCTGAAGATGAGTGATGTGATGGGTAAACAAGGGAAGTCTCTACAAGAAGAAATGAGGTGCTTTGAGGAAAATAAGTAAATAAATAAATAAAATAGTATCTAATTCATGCTATTTACACAAAAATCTATCTTTATAAAAAGAGCTGCATAAGGTCTTTCTTGGAAAAAGTCTTCAGCAAAAGAAAAGCCATACTTCTGAAATGCTAGTAAACACTACTAAAATAACAAATTCAAACTGTAATGAATTTAAAATCCAAGTAATTGTTAATTGGCTTGAATAATTCAAGGAAGGAAAAAAAAAAGACAATAATGTTGACATTTTGACAAAGACACACAGTTGCCCAATTAATGTTTAAATTGACTTTATCATTAGAATAATTTATTTCAATAAGCAGATAGTCTTAAATAAGAAAAATGAGTGTAGCTCTTAACATGTATCGGTGGATAGTGAATTGAATGGATGAGATAACAGTTACTGTGGATTAATATATTATGACATGAAGAAGATTATAAGGAACCTAGAAAACCAAATTACAGATCTTTACCACTTCAGAATGCTGTCCTGTTTCCATGTGTAGCTGTTACTTTTCAAATCTGTGAAGGGGGTTGTTAATATTGGATAGATATCTGCAGAGTTCCTTTTAGAGTGTTATTCTGTGTAGCATTTGCCTTGGAAATAACAAATTCCAGTCTAGTTCTGTTATTCTAAACAACTGTCTTCACTTTGATTATAAACTTTTACACTTAAAAGGCAAATATGCTATATGTTTTCAGTCTTTTATTATCAGTTTTCCATTAGATTGAATATAAAGAAAAATAATCTTCCATAACTAAGAAATATTTTCAGATTTTGCTGGTACTCTACTTTAAAACCCCTAAATATTTCCTTAAATTTGTGTGATGATTTAAAAAACAGAATAAGAGAAAACCAAAGAGAGTACCTATATTTAACCCTGGTCTGGTAAGAAGATGAAGACCTGAGTTATTTACTGGAAGAAAATTAAATTATATGGTAGAATAGAATGTAAACTAGATGGTACAATAAATGAGTCTTATAATCTCACATGGAATAATGAGTGAACATGAAATAATCTTTTATTACATAGATATTTAAGGTATGAAGGTGATCTTTCTCAGTGATAAAACACATAGGATAGAAAGAAGATTTAATAGAAAAGTAATGAATGGAAAAATATTTTGCAAGCAATCATTTTACATTTACATTAAATTAGGCATTGCTAATTTTTCTTACTCTAGAGAATGGTTAAGTTTGAAGGGAGGGACCTCTAGAAGTCACCTGGTCCAACCCCTTGCTTAAGCAAAGTCAACATACAGGAGGTTGCCCAGGACCATATCTATTTGCAACTAAAAAAAAAAAATAGTTAATTTCTAACTGCTGATTATTAATGAGATTTATCTGCCACTAAACGTAAGGATGCCAATGATACTTTAAATTAATTTTAATCTAATCTAAATCATATGTAAATTATTTTTTCTTTGCAATTTTTCTTCTTTTTACTTGACATTTTTAATATGAATGCTGCTTTATTTTAAAGGACTTTTTGAAGAAGACAGAAAACAAATGAGAGGAAATTTTATTATTATTATTTTTTTTTTAAGGGATTTTTTGAAAGATCACCAGGCTCTTCACAACCTAAAAAATAGTACAGGAGATATTTTAGCTATATTTGCAGTTGAACTTTTTTTTTTTTTTCTGTCATTCATTCAAACTACCTACCATTAATTCTTCTGTTACTTTTGAAAAAAATGTCTTAGGTCTTTTCAATGTAGGACTTTTTTCCCAATGACTGCATTAGTTTCACACTTTTATTTCCATTTTAATGTGCTTTTGTTTTGTTTTGTTTTGTTTTGTTTTGTTTTGTTTTCTGCTAAAAATTGTCTATAATGAATTTTGAGACCATCATACAGGGACAAGGATATTAAAATCAGGGTAGAAGGAATTATCTGAGTTGTTCATCCCTCATCATATTTTTCCCTGTGTTATCTGACATATAAGTCTTCTGACTCCATGTTTATCCTGTTGCCCCATTGTTTCACCTAATATGAGTATGAATATGAGAATTCCAAGATAAAAAGCTGTCAGTACATCTATTTTGATCTTCGAATGTCCTCTCTCATTTAAAATCACATAAATTTTACCTTTCATTTTGAGGAGAAAAAAAAAAATCTTTTTACCATTCTTCCTAAAATATAATAAAATTTGTGTTAAAACTCTGGAGAAATCTCTGAAAATAGAAAAGATTTTTGTTAAGGCTATTTAAGACATTTTAGCAATATTTTCAACTGATACGGAGGAGAGCAACTTGTGGATTGTTTTCTTTCTTGACTGGGGTGTCTGTGTGATGTAAATACATACTAAATTAGGAGACTATGGATTTTTGACTGAAGAGAGTGTCTTGTTTACGATATAGATATAGAATATTTCAACTGTACATGATTTAGCTCATAAACTATAATAACTTACTGAATCTTTGTTACTGAACCAGCAGCCTCTACATTAACTAATTTGCATCACCATTAGACTTTGACCTAATAAGCTGCTGCAGGTAAATTAGAAACTACCAGGACTGTGAAAAAAACGTATTTTAAGTGGAATGTTATCACAAATAAAACTTGTTGGCTCTGTTGATTTCTCCTCCCCAGTTTCATTGATAATGGTCAGCAGTTAGTACAGACTCAAAGGAACATGTCTATGATTAAAAAACTAGCCTCATTTTTAAATACATAAATGGGCATTCTGTCTATTCACATGCGTCATGTATCCATGGTTATAAATGTTTATTTTTAGACAGAATCTCATCAAATTCAACTTCACAAGTCAAATTTCATCCACAGTTTCAATATATATGTTCATGAGCCATGAGTTTGAAAAGTTCAGATCCCTTTCCAAGTAAATAATTTTATTGAGGTTGTTAATAGTCAAAGTTTTTTTGGAAGGCAAAATATTTATCAGTAACATAAATGTCTCAAAATGTAGTCTCTATTTTATCTCAGTTATCAACAGTTTCTCAACTTGACTATGTAAAAACTAGCATATTTTATCTTCAATTGAGTGTGTTAGATAAATTTAGACCATTTTAGGAGCATGCAATTAAAATAGTTATCAAGTTTTTATTCTGTTTTGTCCTGTTTTCCAGAATCTAATCCATATTATTTTAATATACACATGAATATACACATGCATTCAAACCACTTTGTCTCTAATTACAATCATGCTGCCTTTGCTTAACAGTTCTGCTGTATGTTTAATAGTTAATTAGGTATTTTGTCTGAAGGAAAAATACATTTTGTTAATAAAACCTTAGTGCAGCAGATTGTCTGAAAAATCAATCTGTTTTCTCCTCATGATCTACAGAAGCAAGGAAGCAATATCAAATGGAGAAATCGCCTTAAATTTCATGGCTGCTTTAGTATAAGGCAATCAAATGTGAAATATCAACGCATTTGCACAGCATGAATGACTGTGCCCTGTTATTCTGATTAATAGAAGTAGAAACTTTCAAAAATGAAGCATCATCAGACATAGATGTCCTAATTCCTAGAAATCAGAGACCATTCATTCTCTTTCAATTATGAAAGCAAAATGTATCAAACTTCTGTAAATAGTAGTACAATTTTCATATTAAATTGACTCCTGTATGTTCCTCCTCTCAGTCACTAAGCTCTACATATTAATGCCAAGTCAGAAGGATTGGTCTCTGTATGTTTCTTGCATTGATTAATACACAAAACAGCAGAAATAAAGGAAATCTGAATAAATATTGAACTGAAGTAATTTAAAACTTCTCTTATTGTAACTGTCAGGTTGTCTTTCTGATTATTTTTTTCCTTTAGGAATTATTAAGATTTCAGAAAATGTGGGGGTTTTGTTATTTCATGGCAATGTTGTGGTAAGCACTCTGCTTAATTCTTTAGTATTGAGGCATGGCTGTCTTCTTTTTTGAGTCTTACTAGCTTTTTTGGACACTGAACCAGCAGATACTTAAACAAATATTAGGCATTGAACCCAAGATTATATTACAGTATTAATGTTTGCTATTAGCAATTTAATGAAATGTTTAGGCTTTGCTGTAACTCGTAGAAGAATGGACCTGCTCCCTGTTTGTCTACAGACCAGAAAATACTTACAAAACTCTGGTAGAGAGCAGTAGTGCAGGCTTTGTACACAGGGATTTGAAGAAGCCATTGATTTCCAAGATGCAATAACATCCAATGGAAAAAAAAAAGAAAAAAAACATTGTAATGTATATTCCATGCAGAATTATTGATGCAAACCCTCTTCTCAATAGCAATGAAATAAACTTGTGTAAATTGTTTTTTAAAAAGTATGCAACATACAAGATCTCCTTACCAAATATATATATATATATATATATTCATTTAAGTACATGGTAAGCTTACTAACTAATTGACTGTTAATACAATTGTAGTTATTTTTCCTAAACTGGTTTCCTTACATTTTCATTATGAAACACACAGAATATCAGGTCATTTAAAACAAAGAATGCTCCATATCTAATTAATGTATAAATCAATTTCACAAAGAGGATTAAAAGTAGATCTATTCCATTAGCAGCAATGTATGAAATATGAGTTCACCTTTTTTCTATAAAAGGAATGTACAGATGGCACACTGCAAGTTTGTTATTATTCATTAGCATTCTTATAAATCAGATGTGTCTATGATGTGTCTACTCTCTGTTCAGATGTTCTCCAGAACCTGGCATAATAATTACTCATACTAAGTTTCACTACTACATACTACCTTAAGGATTTGATATTAAGTTAATCAGACTTAATAGGTGGATAGGAATGGAATTAGATCTTAAAATGGGTTTGAATAAATCCTAGTTTGTGCATCTATTTCTGAAGAACTGTAAGTAGTAATAAGAGTTAACAGTATTCTGACTACTTTATAGCACCATTCAAAACTGAATGCCTGAAAACACTAATTCACTATGCTGAAGCAAAAGGGGTTCAATACTCCAACATAACTAAATTCTGAACATGTTCAATCAGTACAATGTTCAAAGTATGTGCTCCAGAATGTTTGCTTTATCAATATAAGATAAAATAAGATCCCATGTATCTATCTGTCTGTCTTGTATCTGAAAACTTTTAACAGTTTCTTGATTTTGCATTCCTGCCTAGTGGTTCCTCACACTTCACTTGCATTAAATTCCTCTGATATGATTTGTCAGCAAGTATTTAGAATTACTTGAGAGAGCTCTTTATGAGACAATAGAGACAACAGACATCTGCTAGGTATGTGGCTTAGCTGTTCTGTTGTTGCTAGTGCAATAAATAATTCTGAAGTATTTTGATGTAACAGGCTTTCTTTATATAATCATGTGATTGTACGTGAACTGCCAATATACCACATTGTGGCAGTGGTTCAAGGTTTGTAAGATTTGACAGACATCAGTTTACTTGCTTGAAATATTTGCAATTGATTTGAAGATGATGTCTGAGGAATTTGTCAACACTATTGATTTTTCTGTCAGATAGTCTACATGGGCTGGACGGAAGAACGGGAACAAGACTCCCTTCAGGATCGAATGTACACACCAAAGTTTCTAGCACTGAGGGGATCTTCTCTGTATAAATTTATGGCACCTCCAGTAAGTATATTTCTCATGATGAGTGGGCATAAATGTATTTAAATAAAATAGTTTCATGTAACATCTGCAATGCTTTCACATTCAGATATCACTCATGGAGCTAATGGCATTGCAGCACTTCCAGCACTGAAGAGTTCCAGGGAATGTGGTATAAAAGTGACAGAAAATAACTGTTCATTAGATGACTGTGCAGCTAACAAGCACTTCTTTCCCCCTACTTAGCTGAGCACTTATGAAAATACAATAGAGATCTATTCATACTAAAAGGGAGCTTTTCATTTCCCTTTGGCAGGCAGAACAAGCCTGAAGCAAGTTGGTAACATTTAAACTAAACTATAATTCTAAAGGCAAACTGCTGAGATTTTTGGTAATACCAAAGCTTTTTGCATGATCTGGAAATGGCAAGGCTTGCAAAAAATCATCTCTGTCTGTAGATTTTATCCTGAATATAACTTTTATGCAGCTTCACAGCACCAAAAGGAAAGTAGAGAAGTAAATGAAACAGTTTACATTAAATATATTAATTGGAATCTGACTGAGAACATGGGCAAAATTTTAGCTACTGTCTCATACTCAGCAATTTCATTTCACAGTTTTATGGTACATCTAAGCCTCAGTAAATATAGATATCCTCTAGCTAAATTTTAAGCCAGTAGCTAATGAGTCACTAGCAGTACCATATTGGCAACAGGGAGAGTAGTGTGAATTCATTTCTTTTTATTGGGTGACTTCTCTGTCTGCTGCTAAAGCCTGTGTTGTCCATATCCAGATTGTAAATCCTTCATGTTGGAATTAGTTCAAAGGTAGCTTACAAGTCTTCAAAGCATTCTTCAGTCACTGTTCTCATTTGTTTAGAAGTCATAACATAGTAAAGACATGAAAAATGAAAGTAAATGTGAAAGGAAAATTTTATGTATTCAGTGTCGGTGGCTCTCATCGGTTCACTAGTATGGGAGCTTGTCTCTCCCTTCACTAGCACAGGGAGTTTGGCTCTTTGTGGTGGATATTTTTCAGGATCAGATTAAAATTATGCCATTAATCACCTTAATTCAAAAGCAGCCTTCCTAGCTTTGGTACATCTACCTCTGCATTTGCTGCCTGTCAAGTAAAAAGCCCTCCCTTTTAGACACAATGCTGAACACTCCTGTTGAATACAAAAGAAGATTATTATTTTGTAAGCACTGTGGAAGAAACTACAAGCCTTTTTACTGAGAATTTATATTATTATATTATTTCTAGTATTATCTTACATCATTTCTATTATTAGTTTCCAGATGCAATTGGTGGGTAAATGGGTAACGATGGGTGATGATTAATGCGTATGGAAAGAACATATTTATAATAGGTTTGTGAACCATTCTGGCAATCTGCTGCTTTATGAGACAAAACACTGATCCTTGAAGAACATATAGGTCTTGTTTCAGATGAGCTGCAAGCACGACATTGTTGCTGTTGTTGTTATTATTATTATTATTAATTAATTTTTATTTTAACCAGATTCTGGTTCTTATTCTAAAATAGGAAGACACTTCAAACAGAGAGAAAATTATTTTCTCTTCATGGAGTATGAGGGAAAAATAATGACAAATACACTCTTTAAAGGACAAACTGAGGAAGTGTTCGTATAGAGAGGAACCTTAAAAACCCATGTATGTAATGCGCACTTACATGACCAGCAAAATGTTCTTTTCAGTTACTGCAGCAGGCCTTTTAAAATTACTTTCTACATGCAAACATTTACACATAGTTATGTTTGTTATTCTTCAGGTGTACGTGTTCATTTCTTCTAGGGATTACAAAAGATTAAGAACAAACTTTCAATGCTTCAGTTTCAGAGCTTCTAATTATGGAATGCATAAAGTGTTATTACAAGAAGAAAAACACTTTTAATTATATTTGCAATGTAAGCTCCTTGGATTAAGCTGTTTCTGAACAGAGATGTGCCAACTTTTTAACCAGAAAATCAAATTAAACTATATCCCTGGTCTCTGCCAAAGTGTAACACATTAGGGAGGCATGTGTTTAAACAGTATATATCAGTGGCCTCCCCCTGCTGTTTTTTAATTTATTTGATCAATAATACTTCTACTTTCCATGTTCAGATGCATAAGAAATTCTAATATATTTTACTTGCATTTTAAACCTTTTATAGAAATTACTTTTTTTTTTTTTTTCCCTGACATTTCTTAGTACATTTTCTCCTTTGAGTGTGTTGAGTGTTGAGTCTGAGGGGTTTCATTTGTTTGGAAATTACTTCAGTTGAGAAAAACCTGCTTTTCTCTTGCTATTCAAGCTTCTGAATTAAGAAAAAAAAAAAAAAAAAAGTGAACAGGGCAAACGATATATGAATATTCTATGAGTTTCTTAAGTCTACATTTGCTTTTGCTTTGCACATATCTTTATATAGAAGGAGTTTTGTTCTGACCTCAGAAGTCCCCTTAAAAATGCAAATGCAGGAAATGCAGGAAAGACTACTGAAGAAAGGGGAGTTCAGTGAGCTTTTAAGCAAAGCTTCAAGTGTCTCTATGCTTCAGCAGGAACTGGAGTTACTTTTGTGATCGGGCAATATGACATCAGCATGTATAGCTGGTGCTTTGGGCTCAGTGAAGCTGTAGCAAGACTCATCTCCCCATTCCTCTGATCATGGTGAAAAAAGTTAATTTCATTTTCTGTCCACAGTAGAAACAGATTTTTTTTTGACAAAAATATTTTACATGTCTTTTGTCTAAATAGCTTCTTCATTCATAAAGATTGTATATTCCCAATATTTCTTCACTTTCTCACTCTAAATCAAACATAATTTGTTGACACTGTATTTTGTCACTTCCTTCATTAGATATCTTATTTAATACCCATATTGCAATAAGATGGTAAAAAGTGTATTTGAAGATGACTGCAAACAAACAGAATTCCAATAGATGACACCATATTTTGAACTTTTAATTCTTGACAGTGATTTCCTCAAAAGAGATTCAATTTTAATAGCCCGTGTACCTAAAAATTAGTTAGGGACAGAATTTTATCATACATCACAAAATTGCATTGATCAAGAAAGTTCTATATCAAGGCATCCAAACCTATACATGTTATTCAGGAATAGTGTGTCTATTCATGGTGATTTTCTCTTTAGATGAAAAATAAATTTGTCTTATGTAATATTTTCTTCTTATGCTGTGGATACTGTTTTATGATATATTTTTCAAAGAGCTTTGTATTTTTAAATCTTCAAAAACAAACTTCTCCAACCTCTTTATCTCTTCTAACAATTTTATGACAGAACTGTCTTCCTTCACTTCCTTTCTATTGTTGATTACTTCTTGCTTTTTTTTTTTTTTTATATATAGAACCTCTATTTCTATTCCGTTTTGTGTATTCTTCAATCTGTTGAGACTGTGACTAATTCTCCTCTTTCCTTCTTGCATTTTTCTTGGAAAGTTATTTATAGATTGCTGTTGAACTTTTTTCCAATTAAATATATTAATCTATCCCTTTTTATCTTGTCTAAGCATTTAGACAAGATAAGCATTGTCTAAGCATCTTGCATCATTTTACTAAGCTCTATGTATTTTTTTCTTGAAAATAGTTGCTTAAATTTGATACTCTTAAAAGCAGTTGTTAAGTCCTGAGAAAACAAGGAGCAATAGACTATTATTCAAATCTCAATTTGTTGGAATTTAGAAGATTCATCTTGTTAAGGAAAAAAAGAAATGTAGATTTGCCTGTTTCATTTCTTGTTAGTTTTTTCACCTAGATTGTGAGATATATATGCTAAGTGTCTAGGTCACTGCAAGGTTGGAGGGTTCTTTTTTATGGTTTTGGACCTTTGCAAACAATGTAGGTGATTAGAGCAAATTGCTTGTAATAAGTAAGGAAGTGGGGAGGAATGGGTCTCTGTGAGCCCATTCAAGGGCTGTATCATGTTGGCGTATCAATGCAACCCCCACTAGCATAGGCACAGAGCAGCCTGCGTGCAAAGCTACTTGAAAGTACAAGGAAATAGGCAGGATGTCTCCTCAGCACTGTCTGGTACCTGGTAGTTATTGCTTAAAATAAACCATACTGGATGTAAAAGGTGGGAGGTTTTAGGGATAGATTATTTGTTTTTTTGTTTGTTTATTTATTTTTAATAAACTTAATTCATGAAATAAAGAAAAATAACTTACTTTCTTTTCCTGTTTGTTTTTTCCAAGGTCACAACCTGGGATTGGACAAGAGCTGAGAAAACATTTTCAGTTTATGAGATAATGTGCAAAATTCTCAAGGTATGATTAAAAAGTGTAAAATAAAACAGCACTTTGTCAGACGAGTTGAGAAGCCAGAGTATAACAATGCAACTAGAAAATCCATGTGACCATCTTGCAGAAAAAGATCATATTTTGTTCCTTTGAAGTCAATATCAGAAGTTGCAATGTAAGATTGCATGAAGACTGACAGCAGAGTCCTTAAAATTCTGAATACCATTCTGAAAACTTTTGTCCTCTTTCCCCCCCCCCATATTTCTTGAGTTTTTCTCAACAGTAATAAATGGAAAAGCCAAATGAAATATGTTTAGAAAGTTAAATCTGTGAGTAGCGACCTGCATAGGGCCATTACGGTACCGTGTATTTAATTTTTCATTCTGAATTCACTCAGAAATAATATATATTGCCTTGTCTCTGTTTTTAAAACAGTGAAAAACAGTTTTCCAGATGTTCAGTGTGTGGGGAAGGAGAGAAAAAAGAGATGAAAAGTTTTCTCTTTCCATTCATCTGAAGTGTTTTCCTATGTATTTTATTATTTTTTTATTTATTTAGGTCCAAATTATATAAGAGATAATTTGATCTTTTCTGGTCTTTTCTGAAGTTTCATCTAGACAGAGACTAGCATCATGAAGAAGTATGAAGAAACTTATTAAAAAAAAAAAAAAGTATTTCCTTTTGGGAAAACCTTATACTGATGTACGTACTACATTTCCTAGTTTTTGTAGCTCGTGTAGGTACATACTCCATTTCTTTAAGAGGCAGATTGGAGATGGAACAGCTGTAATAAGTTTTTTTATGTCATTGACCTCAAAAAAACGAAAGCGAATTTATAACCCCCCCCAAAAAAAAAAACACTAAAACAAACAAACAAAATAAACAAAAAATCCACCTGCTAGTAATCTGAAACAGAAAAGACAAGAGTTCTTGTACCACTGGTTTGGGTGTGAGTTCTGGAGTCATGGTTAAGGAGTAGCACATTCTTAATGTAATGTCCTGTCACAGTGGTATGTCCTTTAACTACCTGTATGTGTAAAGATTGATTTTTTAGCAGTGGTCATGTAGGGAGAAAATTAACAGAAACAGCTATTCACTCTGTAAAGACATTGCACTGAGAAAGTAATATGCTCTTAAAACAGAGTCAGGCTTAGGGAGAGATGGAATATCTCACTTTTGGCATGCACCTTGTCCTCCTTTTCCTTCCCTCTGAAATCTTCCTTTGTTGGTACACTTGTCATTAATTCATTTTTTTCCTTTTTTTTTCCTCTTCTCTTTTATCCCCTGTTCTTGTATATCAGTGTAGAGATTTTATTTTTCTCTTTTCAGCTGTGTAGCAGAAGTTAGTCACCTAAGACAAGAGCTAGACCAGTCAGCCAAGAAGTCAGCCCACAAAGCAGTAAAACTTGAACCTGCACTGTTGTGCAGAAGCACAAAAATAAATAAATAAATAAATAAATAAATAAATATGCTGTTCTTTCTTATCACTTAGTTCTTCAAAATGTCTGTAGATCCTCCATTCTCAGTCTTTATTAACGGAGCAAGGGACAATTCCAATTTAAGTGGTATAGTAATATCACTGATGTGTTTCTTCATTATGTTACTTCAGTTATTCCTTTATTGTCTGTAAGCATAGTGAAGCTCATAAGATATTGAAGTGTTTCAAACAATATTTTTTGTTTGCCTAAAAACTCTAAATAATTAAAAAATAGTAGTATAAAATTCATTTCAGTGAAATTATAGCTTCTGACATTGGAGTATTGATCTTCACTTTCTTCTAGTTTTCTGTAGCAGATGCTATAGGACTTAAGCATTGTTTCACTAAATGTAAAAGCAAGTGAAACCAGAAAAACAGCTTTCCTTTACTACTACAACATTGAGCCTCTGTAGAGACCCAAGTTTTTGTTAAGCTTTTCTGCCAGCATCATAAATGTCTCAATTTTGGGAATGTGTGTTTCTAGACACTTTTGTACAAAACACATTGTCTGCATGGATATTACCAAAGCAGAGACAACTTTTTTAAAGTTAGTTTGGTACTTTGTGATTACCTTCAAATTTCCTCCCTTTTATTGTACCTCTCATGCTACTTTCATAATAAATTGGTTCTCTTGGAGAATGAGTTGGATAGTAAAATGGTAGACTATCAGGTTTTTAAAGAAGTAATGTTCTCAGATTGATAGATAGCATGATAACTTGGAAAGCCTGGTGAAAAAAAAAAAAAAATGATGAAAAGAAACCTGGACTCTTCTACTACAGACTGTTGCTTCTCCTACACTTTCTGTTCTTCCAAAGAAGCTACTGAGTTCATGTCATTCTTTTCAGAAATACTGAGAAGATAGAATTGTTCTGTGTTTCTACTTCATAAGAGATAATCATTTTTCATTGGGCAGAGATAAATCCAGAAAGATAATAATTCCATCTGCTGAAGAATATGGTTACTCAGTGTCTCTGGGTGGGCTTAGTTCCACATTCATGTCTAAACTCAAATTATTCAGGCTACTTATTTACTAGATGTAAGTATCATAAAACATTCCCAGATGGTGGGACACCACATACTCTTAATTAGTTTTAGTATGATTGCTACCTTAGATTTCAGACCAAATGGACGACCTAGCACTTACCCAAACAATTCTTAGTGTGGCTTGAATGTTATCACAACTGAAGAAACATTTTCTAATGAGCTGTTTTCCCACGTACATCCTGATTAAGAAGGAGTTTCACAGTATGAATGTTCCTTGCCAGTAACTATGGTGTGAGCAAACAGTCCCATACATGCCTTATTTGTTAGTACAAATGCAGCTTCTGTGGCCAATATTCACTTTAAGCAGCAGGACTTGCAGGTGGCCTGAGTAAACCTTCATATGAATTTGCCTAGGAGAAGTAATGTTTTAGAATTAAAGTTTCCAAATTGTGTTTCCTTCTACGTTGATCAGGCTGTTGAGTGTACTCAGAAGGTGGATAAGATATATTGTCTACATGAAGGACTGAATGTACTGACCAGGACTGCTGCACTGTTGCTGTGGAGACAGGAGGAATATGGGTCTTGAGTCATGTCTTTGTGAAAGTGAATTAGCAAATGTTATCAGACCACTTACTAATCAAAATGTATCTGCATATCTGGCTTGTTTAGATTGGAATGAGATGTTTCAAAAACTTTTTCCATATTTAGACTTATAATTGTTGTAAACTAGCATGCAACTTTCACCCAAGCACTGGGTGAAATTCTCTGCTGCTGTATTCTGTCAACTTTGGTAAATGTCCCTCATGCAACAGGGACAGACCTTACTAGTAAATCTGTCTGAAAACAGTTTTTTTTTCCTTCTTCCACTTCCTAATTCTAACTAAAATTCTGATGAACTTGTGGTGAACCAGAAAAAAAAAATATTAGAGAGACTTAACTTAAGTTTGTTCTTTTAAATAGTATTGTAATTTTCCTCAGTTAGAGAAACTTGAAGTTCCTCTCTATGACAGAAGTGCTACAGTGGAGAATAAGAACTGAATGGACATTAATATTTCTTTTTTTTTTTTTTTTTTTTTTTAATATGACAGAATACTACTTCTGGTGACAGTAAAATATTAAAAGCACTAAATAAATATTAATGTCTACAGCCAGCAGAGGACTTCTCTGATATAGTCATCAAAAAGGGAATATAGCTCAACACATTAAAGAAAACTCAGAAATCAGCTGTCACCTTGACCAATGTTTTCTTCATAGTTACCTGAATGTGTGGAGCATATGTCCTCCTTTATGTCCATTCCAAAGGCTTCTCATGAACTATATATGAAACTGAGGTAACATTTTCAGTTTTTACAGTTCTCTCATCCTCAAGGCACTTAAAAGGCAGAATCTCCTGCACCTTAATCAGAGATGACAGAGGTTATTTATGTGGTTTAAAACTAGATTCATATTTATTATAGACCACATAGTAAACCCCTATTTTGTTGTCACGGTATTCTTTTCTTTTTTTTTTTCACTAGATTACAAGCAAAAGGAGGAGGAGGAGACTTAATTTATACACAACAATAAGTCACACATTAATTAATTTTTATTAATTAATTATACATTATATAATGTATATAATATATACAATATATAATTATATATAATTATAATTAATTTTATCAATTAATTTATACACAACAATAATTCTTAATGTGATTACAACCTTCTAAATAATCAGATACAACAGTAAAAATTGAAGCATAAAAGTAGATTTTAAAAAGCTTTATTTTGAATTTGTAAAACAGTTTTTTGACATAAATTCAGCAAATGAGCACTGATCCCCTAATATTTGCAATTTAAAAAGTAAAATAAAATAAAAATATCACATTCAAACACTACCGGAACAATAGTGTATTATTAAAAAAAAAAAAAAAAAAAAAAAAAAGATTCTGTAGAAAGCCTTCAAACTACCTTGTAAAAATATGTATAGTACAAGTATAAAAGTCTTCATAGTAAATATTTTGGGGTTGAAATGTTAATTTTTGACATGCAAATTAAGTAAAGCAGACTGAGTACTATAATCACATTTTAATTATATTGGACTAAATTATTCATTATGAAATAATGGCAAACATAGCAGTGGGCTATGTTCAAAAGGGACATTAATGAAAATACAAATAACTTTAGGCCTGGAGGAAAGATATATGAATTGATAGGCATAAGAACTAGTTAATAAAAGTGTAATAGGTCTGTTATTATGGGGTGCAAGTACCTTAACAGAGAGAGTATAGACGGCACTGAAGGACTCTTTAACCCTTAAAAGAAACAGGTAACAAGAACAACCAGTAACTAAAGCTAGAGAAGTTCAGATTGGGAAGAAGTTAGAAATTGTAACAGTTCTGATGAGTGGAATCAGTGGAATAAATCAATAAGAGAAAGCAATACTTTTAAAACACTTTCCTTTTTGTACCAATTGTATTCAAACTGATGCTACTGGGACATCAGCACTTAGCATATGAATGAAAATCTGTAATTCACATTAAACAAGTTTTCTGGCAAGATAATCTGATGATACCACTTCTGCTATTAAAATGTATTTATGAATCATTTTCAACAGAATTGGTGAAAATGTAGTAGTTGCTATGAATAAATATTGCTATTTTATTCTGAATAATCTTGTTTCACCTAGTCCTCTATTTTGAGGAATAAAGACCCATTAATAGCCAGCTAATTCTAATGTTAGGATTGATCAAGACTTCAAAAATTGAAGCCAGATTTAACTATCTTTAGAAATAAGCAGGTGGCCTTGACCTCTTCAGCACTTCAAAGCTGGTTGAATTGAATATGTCTTTTGGTACCTCCTACGTTTTTGATGTGCAGTTAATTTGTGTGCATCTTTTGAATGTGTGTGTCTGTGCACACATGCATTTGTGTGTATATTTTAAAAAAGATTATAGTATCTTTGATAAATTGCTGAGTAACTTTGTTATTTAAGTAATTTCTTGCACAAGAGACGTAGAAAAAAAAAGGTGAAATTATTCATTGTGAATTGTGAATAAAAATAGAAAATATTACATTTATGTTCTAGAAAGTTTGCTTTGTTTACTTGAATTACGAACGCTCTTCAGCTTCATCCAAGCATCTCGTTATAATTGTGAGAAAATGCTTTCTGTCTTTCAGTCACTCCCCTCTGTCTTCAATGTGTTGCGCAAAAACGTTTGGAGATTTACAATAAACAGCATATTTTATTTAGCATAAAACAGGAAGCATATTCAGGTGTCAGATCATGTGAGGGTAGATATGAAAAGAAATCTATGGCAGTATGTCAGAATGGTGAATCATTGATGTTTCTATCTGATATCATTCACATCAGTGTAGCTATACTTTTCTTACTATAGTAGTAATTAGGATCAACTCAGTATCTCAGACAACTTGTGTTTCCTCCCTCATTTTTTAGCTGTGATTGTATAAATTGCTCAAATGCAGCTACATTATTTTTCCCAATGGAATGTCCTGTAATTTTGTTCTTCATCCCCAATAAGACACATAACATCTAGATCTCATCTAGGTAAAATAGACATTGTGTTTTGTGGGGAAAAATAATTTCTATTATTGCTTCAGATATTTTTAATAGGAAAAGGATAATATAGAATCATAGGAAACTATATAAAATGTTTATATATTAAGATAAAGTTTAAAATGAATTCCAATAGACTCATAAATATTAAAAGTGAAGGTACAGACTATATTTTGAGGTACATTATTAATATAATTTGGTCAATGGCTAAGGCTTACATCCTGCTATTATTTCAATAAAGTACTTTGTGCAAATTCAAAACTCCTTACGAGGTATAAGTAATGGATCCCTTTTATGAACAGGTTAATACTCCATCTAGGGAACATTACATTTTCAGCCAATTTTGACACTTATAAAAAAGTGCTAAATTGTTGAGTGTTTCACTTCTAAGTAGTTGAAGTAATTTTATGTCCTGCTGCTCTATATGTTAAGTATATTTAATGTTTCCAGAGAAAAGAGGCTCTGTTCCCACTTCAACGTGTATTACAGTTGTGTTATAAGATAACAATAAAAATAGAAGTCATAAATGTTCTCCTTGTCCACCAGCATTAAAACCATCATTAAGTTGTCTTCAGCTATACAATAAAGAAAAAACTGTCAGGTGCTAGTGTCATTCAGTACTGAAATAGAGCTCCTACCAAGGCTGTTGAATTTCCATTGTTGTATCCTTTTAAGCCTAAGCAGGTGTGTAGCTGCTCCTACCTTGAATAGAGATGTGTACTAGATGACCACATTTCTGACCTGATCTTCCTTTTATTCTGTGATCCTGTACATAATGTCAATTAATTTATCTTTGATGGGTACATAGTGGTAGAATTCCTAATTCTGTTGTGTTGTTAATTTGGATACATTCAATGGGCCTTTTTTGAAAGCAGTTTTATTAGTTGCATGACAACTACCACTGTATAAAGACTTGGTAAATTTTTATTTGATTCAGAAAAGTTAGATGTTTCAAATGTAAAGTTTTTAAGTAAGGTTCTGTTTCTCTTTAATTTTAGATATATTTTTTAATGGAGGGGGGATTTTATTTTTTATTTTTTTATTTTTATAATATTATATATTAGTAGATATATCAGTAGATAGTATAAACTGCCTACTCTTGGGAAAACTCAGTCGGTTGAGTTTGGTTGTGGCAGCCACCATTAGAGTCTGATCCTGCTTCCTGGAAGAAATAATAAGATTAACACACGGAAAAAAAGAAAAAAGAAAAAAAAAAAAAAAGAATAACAAATACAGAAGATATATACGTAAATGATTCTTGCAATCTCTCTGTTGGTTAAAGGCATCAGTTCTTCCCTCTTTTAAGAAATTTAATTCTTCTTCCAATATCTGTGTCCTTTACAAGGGAGATATTTAAAAAACCTTTTCCTAACTTTAAAACAAATGCATCTAAGGTTGGAAAACAAACAAACATATAGATAACCATGTAAGCACTTTTCTTCCACCTGATTTCTCCTTCTAGTTTGTCTTTGAATCAGGTGCTTCTTTTCGTTTCTTGGACAGTTGCATAGCCACTTGAAGAATAGTGTGTCCTGTTCTCATTTCTTATGAGGAGTAACGTAACATCCCCTAACAGCTGGGAAAAGCAGGGAAAATTCCTTTCCTTACATGATAGAGATAGAACATGTTCAGAAAGAAACCTTCAAAACAGTAGCAGTCAAATTTTGCTCAGAATATCTGTATTTTGCAGTATATCTTGATTTATTTTTGAGGACAACAAATGTTTCCTCCCATACCAGAAGCAGACACTGCAGTTACAAAGGATGGATGCTCCAGAACAGCCCAAAGAGGTGTTTCAGGGGCTGGTTTGTATGTTCGTTCATTTGTTTGTATATAACTTGGATGAAACAATTTTATATTTTTCCTAAATTATTTCACAGAACTGATTGAGTTGTTTTAACTACAAGTTGAACATAAAAAATACCTTAGACAGGCAAGCAATATGGAAAAAAATGATAAGCACAATTACTTAAATTTGAGAAACTTGCAAACAAGGGCTTAGAACAAAAATATATGAGCATTGCTATTGGTTATTGAAATGTTTACTCTTCTGGGATCTGTTCTCAAATTTCATTTCCAGCCAATAATGCCTCAGAGTTTGGAGAGGTACAAGCCTTTAATAACTCTCTAAAGAGGCCATCAGCACATTTTAAGTTTTTGCTTGTAATTACCTTGCACTCTAATTTTTCTTTAGGTGAAAACAAATATCAATGCTTCTCTGGAAAGTATTAGAATAGGTTTTTGTTTGTTTGTTTTGTTTTGTTGTTATTGACTCAAAGATGAATTGTCTTTATAAAAACTTTTGAAAATTGTCCTCATATAGCATTAAAATGAATACATTTCTGGGTGGAGGTTATTAAGGAACAAACAGGTATAATTATGGCACTGACTCGGTAGAAACCAAGTCAGACACTATATTCAGACACTTTCTCTGAATAAAATAAGTCTTTGAGACTGCATCATCTTTTCATCGGCAGAATAGGAAATTAATTTTACATTTGAGCTTAGTGCTTTACTTATTAAGTAGGAATGAAGATTTCTATTTCTCTCAAGCAACCACAAAGATGATTCTAATGTAAATTTAATTGAAACTAAAATTTATCCTGTACGTGTAATGATTTTTCCCCTTCAGAATGCATATTTTCACAAAATTTGAACATTGAAAAATATTCTATCCATTTTTTTTTGTTTATCTGGCATTCTGTGCCTATTTAAATACATATATTTATACAATTGCAACTTTTTTTTTTCTCATGTTTTTTGACTTTAAAATTCAGAAGGGTCCAAAAAAAAAAACAAGACATATGCCTGCATGCAGATGACATAGGGTGGGTTTTTTTTTTCTTTATTATTTGATTAATGAGGATATGTTGGAGAAAGAGTATCTCTTTTTTTCACTTGAGTGAATCTGTTCCCTGCTGCCTGTAAATGCTATTAGAAACATCTCCATAGCAACTAATGGTGATGCTTGAGAAAAGTGTTCCCAAAGTTTCAGATAAAGAAATAGATCATTAGTATCCCTTAGAAAGAAGTATTTTGTTTATGCAGGTGGAGATAATAAGTGAAAGGTGACAAACACAATAAAATAATCAGGGCACTGATGCCAGCAGGTGCAAAGGCATGATGTGATTATTTTTTACAGTTAGCTTGGTATTATTTTAGAGTCATTCTTGAATTGATGGGAGAGAGCTTTTTGTCTTCAGAGAATTTAGATGCTAGATTTGAACCTTGTTTATGATAGTACAGATATATTTTTATTTCAGGAATGTCTGAAGTAGTAAAAAAAAAACCAACAGGTTTTGTTTATTTTCTCATTGATGCATTATTAAGAATTATAGCTAATATTGCAAACATTAATGTTTACATAATTTTTACAGTGGAAATAAAACTTACTTAAATGTCAAGTTTTTTTTTTTTTTATATATGTATGTATATGTAAATAACTCTGATTGAGATGGTTTTGAACATCTTACACGGATTGTTGCTCAAGTCAAAAACTGCTTACCAGCGTCACTAATACTACAGTTCAACCTCCAAATTACTTTGTATATTATATACAACCTATATTTAACAGGTGAACCAGTATTCCAGACAGTTATTATCTCCCTTAGTGTAAAAGTCATGCCATGAGCATGCAGCAGGTATATTTAGTTTTGTTTGCCCTTCCTAGAACAGAACAGTTTTTTCCCTGACTGTAATAAAAGTTAAGGGTCTCTTGCATCTTAGTGAATTTAGCTAAGAGCTAAAATGTGATTCAGTGGATCCTTGACACATACAATGAAAAGATCCAATCTAAAAGGACCACTGTTGCTTTTGGAGAGGGCAGTATTTTAAAGGAGGAAATATTCCCTCTGCAGAAGAGAATATGATGTCACTACTCAGTGATAAAGAAACACTCTGCCATAATTTGAAAGGACCTGCCTAATGAGCCATGCTTGGTTCCTTTTAGACAAATTTATTACTCTCACTTACCATGGACATCATTATTAATTAGGCAAGCGGGAATCATACCATACTGTCAGCAGAGATGCTGGATTACCCTGAAGCTGGGTGTAAGCCAATGACTTTCCTCACAGCTCATCCTTCAGCAGGGCTACTTTCCTTCCAGTAGGGAATTAGCATACTGCTACCAGCTTTGTGACTGTTCCTCTTCGGAGAGTCTGTATTAATTCATATTGAGATCAGGCACAAATGGTACAGATGATCATTAGCAGTGTGAAAGAGTACTTACAAAATAACATGAAATTAGCTAATGTCCATCGGTGAGTGGTTATAAAAATATGGGTTCTCCAGCTTTTGAACTGGATACAACATATTTTAACTGAAGTAACTATTTTGTAAAAGTCAACTAGTGAAAATTCCTTCTTAATCCAAGCTTGTTTTTGAGACTCTTGACTTGCAGAGTTCAGGACTCCTGATAGGTTTATAGTTGGATTCCTAAGACAAAATTTTGTATTGCTACCTTTCCAAGGACATTTGAACAGCTGTCTTTTAACTTTGTATACATATTGTTTCCTACACCTATCCATAGTACGAATGAAAACATGTTTAAATCTGTGATATGGTATATAGGTTTCACTTTTTACATACTTGAGCACAAAGGAAAACTTAAAGGTCTCATAGCAAAAGGGAGCAGAAGTGATACTAAAGAGAGCCTTGCAGAGTCATCAAATTGTTTTTAAACATAGAACAAAATACCACTAAGGAAATGATTATCTCATTTGTATGCTGACAACTCATTGTAAACTAAAATATACCAATTACATATAGTTGACTGGAACTTTTCTTACCATGCATTTAACCATATATATGGATATCAAAATCACATGTACATACAAATTGTCAGATTACAATTAATTTAAAAAAAAAATGAAATTATTGTTCTGTGGAAAATGTTTATGTTGAATTTTGTTTTCATTCCCAATAACAAAAGTTAAGTTCCTGTAATATTTCAAATTAATTTTCTATGTTATTTTTCTGGTATAAAGGAATTTTGTTTTGAACTTTATTGTTCATCTTTTTATTATTTTGCATTACTCTGTTTTGTTAGTGAGTATACTGTGTATGTTATTTGTCACAATCTGATGTAGTAGTTGAAATATTCTATTTTTTTTTTGTATGTAAGCCACCGAGAGGAAATACTATCTAGTATTGATTAGATCCTCTCTAAATCCAAGTATGTCCTCATTTTAATATAGAAATAGAAAAAAACATGGCTTAATATACCAAATCCAGTTTATCTCTTCTTTCTTGTTTCATCTTCTAGGATTGATGAAATACTTAATAAAATTTAGTACAACTACTGCTAGCAATATTGGTAATAAAATACAAAAGCCTTTATTTAATCACTTCAAAAGACTGTTCTGAGATTTTTGCACTTTTCAAACACATTTTAACAGAGATCAGTGTCAGTATAACTATTAACACTTCCGTTTTCACAGTTTCTAAAAGAACTCAACACGTTTTCACAGCCAACATATTCTTCACAATAGGAAAAAAAGACAGTGAGAATGTGAGTCTCACAGTGTAACTTAAAAGCATCAAACCTTAACTGTACCCAGCTAAACACAAGTAAGCATTCTCAAACCAAGAATTACACTTCCTTCAATTTAAAAACAGGGCCTGTTAGTTCAATTGCTTTTAGTGACAGTGATTCCACATAGTTCCATAGAGTTGTTTCAAAAAAATGCCAGTTTCAGGCACAATTGAATTATTATTTTTTTTTCTCTATTGGCTATTGTTAAGAATAGTTGAAGATGAGGTTGAGGTATTTTTTAGTTTCATCCGAGGTTATAGGTATGAAGATCCTTCCCAGGAATGATATGTACCTTATACATTAGTTTTGTTAAACTCCGTGCTGAATAGGTCCTTTCGTTTATGGACCAATAGATCCATTCAGTCAGTTGTAGGTAGCTCTGGGACTCTAATGAATTTCAGACCCCACTTAAGACCTGTTAGGCAAGATATACTGTTTCACTGTATGAAATAGCTGTTCTTTCCTGAAGGAGTGATCACTTTTATTCATCCAATTCCTACTGCTGGGGTTTGTATTATCAGGTGCTAGATTATGTGTTTTATGTTGCTCCACATAAAAGATGAAACATTTGTCATAGTGCTGCTATTCTGTGCATTTTGAGGTTAGCATGCATAGTTGTCGTTGACAGCAACCGAGACATTATGAAAACCTGGTGTGAGTGGAATTGACACTTTAGTTTTAGGTGAAGGGCCAAGGTGGAGGGGCAGAGAGAATGAAACAAAAGTATTTCTCATAGGACATAGACTGTTGTTTAGTCATATCTAACTAATTCAAAGACATAGACCTCTCAACATCTAGAAAAATATGTTAATTTGGGAGAGTATTTTCGGAAATGCTGTTTTTAAGATCTAACAACCTACGTTCATTCTGTTTTTTTTTTTTTTTTTTTTTTTTTTTTTTTTCCATCCATTACTTAATGGTGTTGAGGTTAGGAATTGATGGAAGATAGGTAAAGAAGGAGATGATTGCTTCACAACTGTTGGTCTTTTTAAAATCTGAACAACTCAGTTTTGTCATGATGATTGCAAAGAGAGCTTGTGTTGCCTCTATAGCTGCTTTTTCTAGACACAATTTTGAACCAAGAGCATCCACGAGTGCATGCTGTTGTCCTAAACCTTGAGCAAGTCAGTCATATATCCACTGAATGAAAAGGAGGAAAATAATGTGTACTCTACCATTGACTATTTAGCTGCTCAAGTGTAATAATTTCATAGAGATTCCTGTTTCATTTATTTCCTTCCTCTGACAGTTTAAAGTTCCTGGTTATCTGCCCCAGAGAGAGTTGGCTTGAACAATATAAGGCTTGTATCCACTAATTATGGTCCCCTTGGTTTATTCGAGTTGGGTATAACCAGATGATGACGCTGCCCTGCAAGTCCTGTACTGATCTCAACTGTGCCCTCTGCAATTGGGTAGCATTGTAGAAGTTGCACCCAGGCTACATATATCCAAATTTCCAGAACTGTTTGCAAGGACAGCTGGTGAGCCTGTGGTTTGTGACAGCTGCTTTGCTGTAGTATGGACAACATTAATTAAAACTGCTTCTGCAAATGTATTTTTCGCAAGGATGAATTACATGCCAGAGTTTTAGCATAAAGCATCTTCTACTTTTTCAGGAAAAGAAAAAAAAAATAATTGAATAACATTTAAGTGATGGATTTTCTGATTAACTTGGTTATTTTTTGATTTAGTGCCAATTACAAATGCTAGTAATCATTAAATACTATATATTTCGGAAATCTGACATTCTCTGTATGTTATTATGTTGAAAGTAAAGCCAAAAGTAGCTTCTTTCTCCAGTTCCAAAGCCAGCAACCTAACCACTGGCTTCCAATATGGTCTCTAATGGTAATATGCAGCCATAGATAAATTTTACAGTGCATTTTGTAAACATTAGAAATATGGATTTGATTTATGTACTCTTCATAGACCAAATATGGCAGATGGACTTATCAAATGCTTAAATAAATCTCTTGCTTCTTTTTGCCAGCCTTTCAGACTAGCATGGGAGAGTCAAATAGGTCAGAGAAGCTGATCTTTGTGTTCTCATGTGAATAAAAAGTAGTTGACTTTTTATATAATTTATCTAATTTAAAGACATATAAGTCTTTAGTCTATACGTCTATAAGTCTTTTAAGATAAGTGATTTTTTAAGATATTGAAAAATATGCCAAATATGCTGTTTTTCTGTACCATCCTGAATATTGGGGTCCTGTTTAAAATTCTTTGAGATGTCAATGTTTGGACCAAAACTCTTATTTTCAGTTCCTCGTCCCTCATTATTTACTACAGTGTGGCAAAATTAAAAATGTCATTTAGACATGCTAAGTTTGGAGCGTGGACGTTTGCAATAAAAAATAGTTGATGTATGCCAGATTATATAACTTCAGGTTTTCATCAGGACAGTGATCTACTGGATCGTCGGAAACATTGTTTTGGTGTCCAGTCTGAATCTGGAGAAGATCTTTACTTTTCTGTGGAATTAGAGTCTGACTTAACACTATGGGAAAAAGCCTTCCAGACTGCAACTTTTTTAGAAGTTGAAAGAATACAGGTAAGAACAACTGCCTTAATGATTACCTTTTGGTACATTAACACGCTATTTAAGAAATTCTCTGGCCTCCCGGAACTTTCAAATTATTATTATTTTATGTATGTAATTTTGTAAATCTCCTTTTGATGTTCTCAAACAGCTTGCAATCTAAAGTTCAGAAGAGACCAGCTCTGAGTTATTATGGCTAGATGACATATAACTGTTAAATAAAGTTCATGGACAGAAGAAGATGAACAGAATGAAGATGATCAAGGAGAAAACAGCTATTTAGATACTCTTACTGTCTTATATGTTACTTCATGTGTTATTGGATAACGTAAGAACACCTTGCATTAATTAAATTGTCCTTGCAATAAGCAGGAGTGAGAGTACACTGAGAGTGCTAATTGGTGTAAGCTGTACCTCTGGTACTTTATTCTTTTTTCACATTTTTCTCATTTCTTGGTTATCTACTAAATTGTCAGTTGACAAAGCAGAGTTGGATGACATTCTGATACAGAATACTAATGGATTTTTATTGAATATCAGACTGGTTATATTTACAGATAATCATTCTTTTTCATATGGCAAAAAAAATGTATTTTGATTTACAAAAGGAGGAAAAAAACACACAATTATAATTCACCTAATCCTAGTGGTTATTTTAATGTTCAAATCATAAATAATACATGTGGATGGAACAATTTTAGTTGGGTTAGATTGCCATGAGTTCTTCTGTACACACTTCTACAAAAATCCTATTAATGTATTACCCTGTGCAAATATTGGCTAATACTCAATTTCCATTCACTCATTTTCTGCATCCTCCTGTGAACATCAGCATGACAGCATTTATTATTATTGTTGTTGTTTTGTTGTTGTTTTATTATTATTGTTATTATTACTGTTATTTAGACAACTGTTAGTCTACAATCACTTATATACTACCCCTCTTCTAACCTATAAGCCAACATTGCATAGACTGAGCTAGTATACACTAACGAAGATCCATTTTGCAAAAGCTATACTGCTGTCAGTTTTAATACATATTACCATCACTGAAGGAGGAGTCTGAGAAAGTTCAATTTTTATCTTTAGGTTGATGCACTCTGCTACCTTTTACAGGAGGTATTCTTACCTTTTGAGCTCTGATTGTTGTGCTGAAAAATGTAAATATAAAAATGTAGTTTTTCTGTATAAAATTTGCAACAGCATATATCCTCTGCTACTAAATATTTAAGATACTTTGTCTTTCTCATATAACTATAACATTATTTGCAGAAGCACTACTGTGCTACACTACTGTGTAGCTCTCTGCTACATCAGTAAAAGAAGATATGGCAATTTTCTCAAATAACTTTTAGCCCAGGAGCCACTTTGTATTTGTTTGTCTCTGGTATTGATTCATGCTGGAGCATTCCTAATATTTATATATATTATATATATATATATATATTTATATAATATAATATAATATATATATAATATATATATATTATATTATATTATATATAATATATATATTTATATATAT
>CM021732.1:116402171-116440498 GCA_011075105.1 Heteronetta atricapilla
TATATATTATATTATATTATATATAATATATATATTTATATATATATTATATATATATATTATTATTATTTTCTTCTCTCTTGGGTTTTAGAACTACATTTATTCAGAATTGCTCCCATGTCTTCTAAAAATACTTTCTCTAAAAAACTTAACCTAAGATTTTAAAATTTTCATCTTTCATATCACCCAACTGATGTTCAGAGTAGCAGTTAAGAACTCAAAATATTAATTTCCTGGGACTGAACAATTATAGCATATTTGATAAAGTGGACAAACAGCCATCTTACGATAGCTTTTCATTGTGGAGCACACAAGATTTCACCTTTTTGTCTTTATTTTCTTGCTTCTCTTTCTATATCCCAGTTTGGAAACAAAATAAAACAAAAACTATCAATTTTTAATATAACTGGCCTTGGTTTCCATAATTGTCTTTCAGAAATCCATTACTGCTTTTATGCACCAATTTGCAGATTCATATAAAATCTGGTTTGAATAACCAGTGTTAAAATTTGTCTCTGAAAAGTTGTTTCATTTCTCTGTGAGAAAAAAGAAAAAAGAAAAAAAGAAAAAAAAGAAAAAAAAAGGCAGGGGTTCAAAATCAAGGCATCAACTGCAAATGTTTACTAAAATTATGTTTTATGCAGTCATATTCATGTTAATGTTCATATTTCATATGAATGATAATCCAGCTTTGTGCAGGTTTATCTTACTATGCAGTGATATAATTTTGAGACTATAACTGCAGCTTAAAACTGCCATTCAGAAGTATTCAAATGTATTGCATATTATGCCATAATCATACAAATAATAGCAATGTTCCTCAACTAGTATAAATCGGCATTAACCTCTGTTGAGGTTAATTGGGGCCTTATTCTGATATATTTCTAAAGAATATATCACAATTGCAAATATTTTTAAAATGTGTCATCATAACTACATAAGCAATTCTATTTAAACCTAATTTATAGCTCCTGCCAGGCATATACCTGAAACAAAAATTAGACAGTCTTTTTTTTTCTTCTTTCTTTCTTTCTTTTTTTTTTTTTTTAGGAAATAAAGATATTACAGGAGACTGTGGTGGTTTTACCCATATGGACAGCTGAACTCCACCACACCCATTCTCTCACTCCCCCTCCTCAAAGGAAAAGAGGGAGAAAACAGAATGAAAAAGGCTCAAGTGTTATGATAAGGACAGGGAAATCACTCAACAATTATTATCACAGGCAAAACAGACTCAGCATGGGGAGAACAGAGAAATTTATTACCTATTACTATCAAGCTAGAGAAGTGAGAAATGCAGAAAAATTAAACCACCTTCCCTCCATCCACTCTCTCCTACCTCCTCCCCCCTAAGCAGCTCAGGGGAACGGGGAATGGGAGCTGCAGTCAGTCCCTGATGCTTTGTCTCCGCCGCTCCTTCACGGTCCCTCTCTGCCCCTGCTCCACGTGGGGTCCCTCCCATGGGATGCCGTTCTTCCTGAACTAATCTTGCGAGGGCTGCCCACAGGCAGCAGCTCTTCAAGAACTGCTCCCACACGGCTCCGTACCACGAGCGCCATCCCCCAGGAGCAAAGTGTTCCAGCACGGGTCCCCCATGGGCAGCAGCTCCCCCCAGACCCCCTGCTCCTGCGTGGGCTCCTCTCCACGGGCTGCAGCTCCGGCCCGGGGCCTGTTCCTGTGGGGGCTCTCCACGGGCCACAGCCTCCTCCAGGCCACATCCACCTGCTCTACTGGGGGCTCCTCCATGGGCTGCAGAACTGCTCCAGCGCCTGGAGTACCTCCTACCCTCCTTATGCAGTGACCTGGGGGTCTACAGGGCTGTTTCTCACTCTTTGTTCTCCCAGCTGCTGTTGAGCAGCAGGTGTTGTTTGTTGTTGTTATTTTGGTTTTGTTTGTTTGTTTGTTTTCCATTTCTTAAATCTGTCTTAGAGAGGCACAAAAAAACATCATTTACTGGCTTGGCTCTGGCAGGTCCCTTTGGAACTGGCTGAAACTGGTCCTTATCTGACATGGGGCAGCTTCTGGATTCTTCTCACAGAGGCCACCCCTACAGTCCTCTGCTACCAAAACCTTGTCATGTAAACCCAATACAGAGAGATAGTCAAGCTGATAATAATTTGGTAATAACATGATACAATACTGTAGTTCATGCCATTATAATGTTACAGTCACTCTTTAGTTAGTTTTCTTTAGAGTAGCAAAAGTTGCTAATTTATGTTTATAAACATGAAAAAACAAACAACGAACAACAACAACAAACATTTAAAATTGAGATCCCTTTTCCATGCTGTTTCACCACACTATGAAGAATCATGAAACTAAAACATGTATAATGAAGTGTAATTATATCTGATTGCCAAGTTCCCTTCAAGTTCCTACTACTTTTTGCTAAAATTTTCACTATTTCTTTCAAGATTTTTTCTTGATGTTCTTCTTTTTATCATTGTAGTTGCTTGTTCCCTAATATAGGGATTATTGTGTAAACTACTTTGTAGTACCATATTTTAAAAGTTTGTCTCCATTAAAGTTGAATCTGATTTTGAAAGTCTGAATTATATCTTGAACTAATAGTATGGTTTCCCTTAGCTTCAGATATAGCTTACAGTATGCTTACAATTTATAATTCTTTCCAGAAGTTAAACTAGGTGTTATTGAGGGAGTAGAGTATAAAGAACATAATACTTTGGGTTGTCTCCTTCAGCCTCTGGTCTGCTGAATTACTAAATACACTCAGTTTAAGATTCTGTATTATGTGAATAAGAAACAAATGCTGAAATATATTATTTTGGGAAGGGGATGCTTTGGTTTTGAAAAGTTGTGGTTTTTTTTTTTTTGTTTTTGTTTGTTTGTTTGTTTGTTTTGGGTGGGGGGTGGTTGTTTTTGTTTATGAGCAGTATGTGAGAAACCAGAAATCATAGCCAAACTTTCACAATAACTTTTTTTTAGCAGTCATTCTTGAAGTTTTAAAATGTATGCTAAAAGTATATGAACTTTTTATGAACTTTTATGAATGAAATTATATAAACTTAATAATCAAGACTCCTAGGAAGAATTTCTTCACAGAATCAGCTACTTCACTGGTAATCTGCACCTTACAATTCAGTTTCTTGTCAACAATACTGATATTGTGCTGAAGTGCTGAAGATGATATTTCTCAACTTGTTGTTCACAGCCTTGCAGAAAGAACCTTCAGTCTCGGAAGTGGGTAGCTTTTTCACAGCAGCATTGAGCCCAAGCAGCTATGTCTTGCTTCTCATAAATGTAATCTCAGTGAGGCTAATAAACACAGGCAAAGAGTGATGCTTAAGCCATCCTCTTCCAGAGGTAGCCATGCTAGCTCAGTGTGTTGCTGCAAAGTGCATTGTAGGTTAGACTTCTGCTGTTGAGGTGGGAGACCAGAGGAGTTAGATGATGGTGATATATACTTTAAATCTGAAATCTGTCTCCTTGACAAATTTGAATTCTAAAAAAAGGATATTCTAAATATCTTGAATGTCTATAAATAAAAATATGGATGAATTATGTATCTTGTAGGAAACTGGCAAAGTAATTCTACAAAACCACACATTTTTTGCTTTGCATGGTAAATTGAACATTTTTGCATAGGAGAATGATGAACACTGATGAACAGTCTCATCTTCTTCTGAGATGTTGCCAAAGGCAATATCATCTTGTTTTCTAACAGCACTCATTTAGGATCAAAGTTTACATTTTTGTAGCAGTTTTATGGTATAGCTGCTCCAAGAAAAAACACACCCACTTTAATTTGCTGCTGTGAATACAAATACCATATGACTGTGACACCACAGAGTTGAACCATTGATTTTATAATTAAAAAATCTTCATTTTTTTTCATGCCATAACAATTATAATGATCAAGTGCACCCCTATACTGTGTAAATTCAGATTTTATACATGTAGTGAAGTACATGAAGTTCTTTCAGTGTTGGAAGAGAATAGTGCAATCCCTTTTCTACCTCCACTGTAGCAATAGGAAGCCTTTGATTTACTGAGGGATGATTATAGCTTTAAATCACCTATGTTGATCACATAATAACATATAATTTGTTGTTACTCAGCACTTCTCTGATTGTTACTCAGCCTTCTCTGATTTTCCTTTTACAGTGCAAGACATATGCCTGTGTTTTGGAGAGTCATCTTATGGGACTTACCATTGACTTCAGCATGGGCTTCGTCTGTTTTGATGCTGCCACAAAGGTAAAGGTCTAAGACTTTTTTTACTTTATGTTACATGTTTGTGTTATTACAGGAATTCCTAATATATATTTTTAGACATTTTTCTTCAATTGTCTGTAAAAAAGGAAATATAATCATACAAATGTTTATATTGAAGTATACTTCTGCTGCCTAACTCCTCTATCAGCATTGTGCAGGATCCAGAAAGGACAGCCATTCAATTCAGCCACTGCCTGTATATCTCATGTTTTTCCTGTCAGCCTTAAAAATGCTCTGTACAGTTGGTGAAACAATTTGCTATGTCAAGTGATTAATATGCCATCAATTTCTACATTATATTAGTGCAGGTCCAAATTTCGGTAAAGTCACTGATGACCTAGGAATGTTTGCATTTGCACTAATTGCTAAAAAGTACTGAAATGTAATCAGGTTGTATTGCTGCAGCCTAGAAACTACTAGACACTATTGTTATGGAAGAACATGAAATATTTTTTTCTGAGTTCCACTTCTCTTCAGTTCCTGTTTTCATTGGAGATGCTGTAGGTGACAGTTCTCACTAGCAATTGTTAAAAATGCCCTTGTCTTTCCAGTACATGCTCCTATCCTATAGCTTAAGTCAGTCCTTCTGAACATGTTAGTCTATTGATCAGCACTTTATTCTTCCCACTTCAATCTGCGTTTGCACAAGGTATGGTGAATTTGAAACTCAAATTCTTGTGTGTATATATAAATATATTTTGTCAAGAAAATAGTCTTTTATGATTCATCAGTGGAATACATGACTGTCAACTTAGGAGGAATTATATAAAAGATCAGCACAACAGAAATAAAGTACAATAGTTCAAAAAAGATTGTATAGGTTTCCCCCCACTCTCCAGTAATACTATAGCAGTGCTTTTGTATGAAGATGGTTTGCATCTCCTCTGAAGATCTTGCACAGTTCTGATTCTGGTAAGACTTCTGAAGACATTATCTACAGTACAAACACAGACCAAATTTAAAGTTGTGAAGTACAAGCACAATTGCCTTTATACATGTTAGCATGGCTGAGTGGTGTGGTACTCCTTCAGTATGTCCTCAGGAAATGTACAGTGGATTTCCAGATACAGAAAAAAGCTCTAGTGAGGATGTAACTTCACTGTGCTGCTTTCTTAAACAAGTCTCTATGTCTTTCCAGTCATACAAAATTTCTGGACAATTTTACTGAACAATATTATTTATAAGACAGATTCTCCTTTGCTCTTTTTTGCCAAATACTTTTAAAAAAAAATATAATAATGGCATAAAAAGCAGAACAGTATTTCAATTATTAAAATTGACTACTGAAACACTGAGGCAATTGTTAGCTTTGACAACAGATTTGCACTTAGCTGTTCTGCCCTGCTCTTCTTGTTGCCCCATGCTTCCCCACCAGCTCACATGGGTATTATTAAAAATACATGATGAACTCCGACACTAAAATAAATGCATAAAAAAATTGTCATCTAACTTTCACTTCAAGCCAGAGGAGATCTGACTAGGTAACTAGGTAGTGTTTCAACCCTGCCTGGTAGAAACAGTACTTTCTTCCCCTCTCAAACTTAAACCACAGTGCACAACAAAGTATCAGATGATCCATAATTCAAGACAACTGGAATGAAGCTTTGGTGACTTGATGACAACCAGAGAAAAGCTAAGAAGGAATTTTCCATCTTCCAGGTCTCTCAAACTTGAGGAAGGACCTTAATGCATTATAAAAATATGAGTCAATTTACTCAGTTTCATCTCACCCTTGTCTTTAAAGTCATGAAACCACAGAATGAAGCTGATACTTCTGGGGTGGCATCCAAGCTTGGCATCCAAAAAGTTCTGAAATTTTAAGTCAGGCACTTACTGACTGAAATTTTCTGAAATTTAAGTCAGGCATTTAGTTAAGTTCTGAAATTTAAGTCAGGCATTTAGTGGGATTTTGAAATCTAACTAGTGTTGAAGCAGTACATGTTTACAGAATCTGAAAGAGGTTTAAGCTGGGTGTGGAAGGGTAGGAGATGTGTGGTGGAATTTCCTTCGTGATGGGAAGGACTTCATAGGCATTATGTGGAAAGAAGGGACAAGGATACAATACTTCACAGTGTGGAGGAAAGACATTTTTTTGTTGTAGTGAATGGACTGTTGTGGCAAGAGAAAGAGCAGTGCATCATCCGCAATTGACAGTCTGTACTGGTCCTCCTTCTTCTCACCTTCTACCATGGTAGTGGATAATAGCCCACAAAACACTTGTTGGACCTACACCAGCCTTAGCAATCTCTCTCAGGTGGTACCACTTAAGCTCTGCACTTCCATACAGACTGAAGGGAGGAGTGGGGGACTCCTGCTGGTCTGTCAAATTCATCCAAAGAAAAGGAGCTGTATGTTGTGGCAAGAGTGATTTCCACCGAAAAAAATATATATTTTTTTTAAAAAAAACTCCCATTTCTCAAAGTTAACTTATCTCCTAGTTTTCCTCCCACCTTTTCCACCCATGCAGTCCATGTTTTCTCTGTTTTTCTTGTTTGTATTTGAGACTGATTAAATAAATATGGCTTTACTGCTTGCTAGTTTTTCTTGTAAAAGTGGGTTTTACTTTCCTTCATGGAGGGGTAAACTAATGCTTGTAAAGTTTAGGCATCAGTACACAGGGAATCTTGACAGTTTCAGGGTTTGTTTTGTTTTTCTTTGATACAGAAAAACAAGCAAGCAGAAAGCACAGTTCATGATAAAGGCACTGTGTTAAAAATGCATGATCTGTTAGCACACATACCAGAGAAATGCCACATGCTAATCCATTTTAATGAGTACCTAAATAGGAAAACCATTACTTACTCTCCATCATTTTATCATTTAAAGGGTGCAATTTTCTGAGACAAAAATGTGTTTACATATCTTCATTATCATGATGGCAGGTGTGGGTTGTGGTTGTATCTTGGCTGGTAATGTTGTTTGACAGTGCTGCTAAATGCATGTAAACTGAAATATAAACTAGAAATATTTAGTTACATAAATTAAAAATAGTATTTCTCCACCTATGAAGGAGTTCAAATGAAGCAGGAGTTCAAAATTGCTTTGAAAAGTGAAGAAGTGAAAAAAATGAAAAATGGAAACCAGTTTGTAGGACAAGGAAAACATGAATAAAATTTAAATTAAATTATCAATATCTTATGAATACATACATATCCATCTGTAAACTAAGACTGTATAAATGTCCTAGCAATTTTCACATGAATTAACAAACTGGGGACTGAAGACAAAAATGCTACTTAAAATATCATACTGGCCATGAAAGAAGAAAAAACTACATCCAATTGCTTATAAATTGTATGAATTTTTACACTTAGTATTTGTAAAAACAAAAAAAACAAGCAAAAAAAAATACACAAAAAGCACAAACTATTATCTTTCATAAGTCACTGTAGTACAGAAATCGTGTTAGGTCATGGATTTAATCATTACCAAAATACATGTATAAATAGAGCATCTGAATAAATTGTCTGCCAGTAGCAGTTATGACTCTTTTGCTACATATTCACTTCTGTTGTTTTCCCATTACTCATACCAAATTCAACTTCTTCTCTTTGAGTTAGGCCTGAACTTTAAGCCATATTCTATAGACTTCAGAGTTCACTCATTCAGTCCAGCTTTTACTCGTTGCAGAATACTACTACAGTTACAAAATATTTTAATGAAGTTGAAGGGGTCTTGGACAAGTACTTGGAGGACAGATCATTAAAACAGACTATCATTAAATGGACAAGCAACATTAGTTTTATGAAATCTTCTGAGCTGCAGATCTTTGGAAGTTGCAAGTGAGTTAAAAGGAGATACTACATAGGCATTCCTTCCTTTTACTCTTTCCCCACATGTTGGTTTGTGATCATTCTCAAGAACAAGATATGGGGATAGATGGACCTTTTCTATAAACCTGTATATTTCTCAGCATTCTCAAAAATAAGTATCAACCAGTTACCTCTAAAATGAGACTTCCACTGTTAAATGGCAGCTGAAACTGTGCTTGAAGAGATCAGATTGATAAAATTAGTGTTGATGTTTTAAAAATTCTTAATCTACTATACTCTGAAGAAAATCATCTGAATAATTGAAAAAAATAGTCTGGCTAATATGAAGAGAAAACCTGCAGGGCAGACTTACCAGTTGCAACAATTAGAATCATAAAATCATAGAAATATTTATTACATCATCAGAATCATTATCATAAACTGACTTTCCAGTACAGGAGGGACATAGAACTACTGGATCAAGTTCAGAGGAGAGCTACTAAGATGATTAGAGGACTGGAGCACTTGTTGTATGAGGACAGGCTGAGAGAGTTGGGCCTGTTTAGCCTGGAAAAAGAAGGCTGAGGATATTTATATCAATGTGTATAAATATCTGAGGGGAAGGTGTCAAGAGGATGGAGCTGTTCTCTCTTCAGTTGTGCCCAGTGACAGGACAAGAGGCAATGGGCACAAACTGAAGCACAGCAGGTTCCAGCTGTATATAAGAGGACATTCTTTACTGTGAGGGTGACAGAGCACTGGAACTGGTTGCTCAGAGAGGTTTTGGAGTCTCCTTCTCTGGAGATAATCAAAACCTGCCTGAATGCCATCCTGCGCAGTGTGCTCTAGGTGATCCTGTTCAGCAGAGGGGTTGGACTAGATGATCTTCAGAGGTCCCTTCCATTGGCCATTTCATGATTCTGTGACTTTATATTTTCACCTTTTTTGTTACTCTTAATTCATTCTATCTGCAAACTGTGTGGATCTACACTTATATATTGTTTCTAAATAAGGTGAGGCTGAGCTGGCACATCCTTTTTTAGATTCTTTACTCTGTATCTTAGAACATTACTAAGCTGCACTCATCATCAGGAAGGAAATCACACACACACACACAGAATTTCCAGGTTGGAAGAGACCTCAAGGTCATCGAGTCCAACCTCCAACCTAACGCCAACAGCCCACCACTAAACCATGTCCCTAAGCTCTACATCTAAGCGTCTTTTGAAGACTTCCAGGGATGGTGACTCCACCACTTCCCTGGGCAGCCTGTTCCAGTGCCTCACAACCCTTTCAGTGAAGAAGTTCTTCCTAACATCTAACCTAAAACTCCCCTGGCTCAACTTAAACCCATTCCCCCTCGTCCTGTCACCAGGCACGTGGGAGAACAGGCCAACCCCCACCTCGCTACAGCCTCCCTTGAGGTACCTAAAAAGAGCAATAAGGTCACCCCTGAGCCTCCTCTTCTCCAGGCTGAACAAGCCCAGCTCCCTCAGCCGCTCCTCATAGGACTTGTTCTCCAGGCCCCTCACAAGCTTCGTCGCCCTTCTCTGCACCCGCTCAAGCACCTCGATGTCCTTCTTGTAGCGAGGGGCCCAAAACTGAACACAGTACTCGAGGTGCGGCCTCACCAGAGCTGAGTACAGGGGGACGATCACCTCCCTAGCCCTGCTGGTCACGCTGTTCCTGATACAAGCCAGGATGCCGTTGGCCTTCTTGGCCACGCCACAACAGTACTTGAGGCATACTTTATGTTTGTTTTTTTTTTTTTTTTTTTTTTTTTTCCAGCTTGTCTGTCAGTCATTCCAGCTATTGGTTTCAATTAACATTCAATTACTCCTCCTCAAGAGTGTCAGACGTAGACTGCCTCACAGAGATTTCTGCACCAAGCATCTTCTATTTCATAGTACAGATGATGAAGGGAAGAAGCTTGGTACAATGGAAACTACTACAATGGTCAGAGGCACACAAGAATTTGCTTGTACTTAATAGTTGACTTTAACCTTACAGTATCTTAAAGTAATTCAAAATCGTGGCACATAATCGTTATATATTTATTATGATTGAACCTGTAGATGAAGGCTGGGGGGGCAGTCTCCTACTGTAAGTGAAGAGCAGATTTGTGACCACCTGATTAAAATGAACAGGGGGCCTGAAGACATGAAACCCTAAGTCCTGAGGGAACTGGATGATGCAGATGCCAAGCCTCTCTCCATCATATTTGAAAAGTCCTAACAGTCAGGTGAAGTCCCTGGTGACTGGAGAAAGAGAAACATCACTCCCATTTTTAGAAAGGGTATAAAGGAGGAGCCAGGGAACTACAGACTGGTGAGCCTCACCTTTGTGCCTGGGAAGGTCAAGGAACAGATCTTCCTGGAAGCAATATCAAGGCAAGTGCAAAGAGGTGATCCAAAACAGCCAGAATGACCTGACCAAAGGCAAATCATGCCTGACCAATCTGGTGGCCTATGATGGAGTAACTTCATCAGTTGGCAAGGGAAGACTGACCAATGTTATCCACCTGGATTTCTGCAAGGCATGAAGACTTGACATGGTGCCACATGACATCCTGATCTCCAAATTGGAGAGATATGGTTTTGATGGGTAGACCATTCAATGGATAAGGAATTAGCTTGAAGGCTACACCCAGATTCAATGGCTTTATGTCCAGGTGGAGGCAGGTGGTGAGTGGTGTCCCTCAGGGGTCTGTCCTGGGACCATTACTGCTTAATGTATTTATCTATCTATCTAATGGCATAGACAGTGGGATCGAGTGCACCCTCAGCAACATTGCAAATGATACTAGGCTAGTCGGTGCTGTCAATACAACAGAAGGCAGTGATGCCATCCAAAGGGACCTGGACAGTCTGGAAAAGTAGGCCCATGTGAAACTAACGAAGTTCAACAAGGTCAAGTACAAAGTGCTGCACCTGGGTCAGAGCAATCCCAGACAGGAGTACAGACTGGGAGAAGAACTCATTGAGAGCAGCCCTGAAGAGAAAGACTTGGGCGGTTATGGTGGATGAAAAGCTCAACATTAGCCAGCAGTGTGTGCTTGCAGCCCAGAAGGCCAACTACATCTTGGGCTGCTTCAACAGAGGATGGAGAACCTTTCCAATGAATAAAGGCTGAAAGAGCTGGGGATTTTCAGCCTGGAGAAGAGGATGCTCTAGGAAGACCTCCTTGCAGCTTTTCAGTATTTAAAGAGGGCTTAAAAAAAGATGGAAAACTTTTTTTTTTTTTTTTTTTTTTTTTTTTTTCCCCTCGGGCAGACAATTACATGACAAGGGGGAATGGTTTTAAATTAAAAGAGGGGAGATTTAGACTAGAAGTTAGGAGGAAATTCTTTACTCAGAGGGTGGAGAGGCACTGGAACAGGTTTCTCAGAGAAGCTGTGGATGCCTCATACCTGGAACTGTTCAAGGCCAGATTGGATGGGGTCTTGACCAACCTGATCTAGTGGGTGGCATCCCTGGCCAAGGCAGGGGTGTGAACTAGATGATCTTTAAGGTCCTTCCAACCAAAGCTGTTTGATGGTTCTATGATTCTATGTAGACCCCAATGTTATAATGACCAAATGAAATTCTTTGTGATGGTTTATGTTAGGCATGGACATACACATAGACTATGATAACTGTTTATGAATAAGGTTTTGAGCCAGTGTAGCCACCTCAACAATTAAGGATGGGCATGGATAGATCGATAGATCCAAAAGCCTAAGACTTGTTCAAAACAGAAGTTCATCTAACTAGTATTCTGAAGGTGATACAGTGTGTAAAAGTACTTACTGAGGTGGCATTCAATAACTTATTTTTCACATGCTTCTCACAAAAACAGGCTACTCCCTAACCATAGATGTGTGCAGGTGTATATACATTGACATGTATATACATATTTCCCCCTGTACTCGACTCTGGTGAGGCCGCACCTCGAATACTGTGTTCAGTTTTGGGCCCCTCACTACAAGAAGGACATGGAGGTGCTTGAGCGGGTCCAGAGAAGGGCTACGAAGCTGGTGAGGGGCCTGGAGAACAAGTCCTACGAGGAACGGCTGAGGGAGCTGGGAGTGTTCAGCCTGGAGAAAAGGAGGCTCAGGGCGACCTTATCGCTCTCTACAGGTACCTCAAAGGAGGCTGTAGCGAGGTGGGGGTTGGTCTGTTATCCCATGTGCCTGGTGACAGGATGAGGGGGAATGGGCTTAAGTTGCACCAGGGGAGTTTTAGGTTGGATCTTAGGAAGAACTTCTTTACCAAAAGGGTTGTTAGACATTGGAACGGGCTGCTCAGGGAAGTGGTGGAGTCACCATCCCTGGAAGTCTTTAAAAGACGTTTAGATGTAGAGCTTAAGTATATGGTTTAGTGGGGACTGTTAGTGTTAGGTCAGAGGTTGGACTCGATGATCTTGAGGTCTCTTCCAACCTAGAAACCTCTTCTTTTCTGTTAGAAAGCCTTTGACATGGTCTCCCACAGTATTCTTTTGGAATAGCTAGCAGCCCATGTCTTGGACAGGTACACCCTTTGCTGGGTTAAAAATTGGATGGATGGCCAGGCCTACAGAGAGGTGGTGAATGGAGTTAAATCCAGTTGGTGACCAGTCACTAGTAGTGTTCCCCATGGGTCAGTGTTGGGACCCATCTTCTTTAATATCTTTACTGATGATTTGGATGAGGCGATTGAGTGCACCCTCAGTAAGTTTTCAGACAACACCAAACTGGGGGGAAGTGTTGATCTGCTGCGCGGTAGGGTGACCCTGCAGAGGGACCTGGACAGGTTGGATCGATGGGCAGAGGCCAATGGGATGAGGTTCAACATGGCTAAGTGCCAGGTCCTTAGCTTTGGTCAAACAACCCCGCACAAGGGGTTGGTGCAGAATGGCTCAAAAGCTGTGTAGATGAAAAGGTTCTGGAGATGTTGGTCGATGCTTACTTGAACATGAGCTGGCAGTGTGCCCAGGTGGCCAAGAAGGTCAAAGGAATCCTGGCCTGTACCAGGAATAGTGTAGCCAGCAGGATCAGGTTGGGGTCCCTCACGACAAGAAAGACATCAAGGACTTGGAGCATGTCCAAAAAAGGGCAACAAAGCTGGTGAAGTGTCTCGAACACAAGTTATATGAGGAGCAGCTGAAGGTACTGGAATTGTTTAGTCTAGACAAGAGGAGGCTCAGGGGAACTGAAAGGAAGTTGTGAGGAGCTCGGAGTCAGTTAGTTATCAGAGATATCTAGCTGGACAACACAGATATCTGCTAGTTATCACAAAAAAGTAGCAATAGGACAAGAGGTAATGGCCTTAAGCTGTGCCAGGAGAGGTTCAGATTGGAAATTAGGATAAATTTATTCTCAGAAAGAGTAGCTGGGCATTGGAATGGGTTGCCCAGGGAGGTGGAGGAGACACCGTCCCTGGGGGTCTTTAAGAAAAGGTTGGATATGGTACATAGGGATATGGTTTTTGTAGGTAATATTAATGGTTGGGGGATGGTTGGAACAGATGATCTTGGAGGTCTTTTCCAACCTTAATGATTCTATATGATTCTATATATTATATGTATTATATATATAGAATATTTATTTCTGTTTAAACTGGCATTTATTACAGTTGTTCTCCGTACTGTGCATATTTACGTTATATCTGGTAAAAAAGTTTGTGCTTATGTGAGTGTACAGTACAATGTACCTACCTATGCAAAGTGCTGTCTGCACTCCATCACATTTACTACTCATTAAAGCAGCAGTCAAAAATGTACATTTGTCAGAAGAAAAAAAATTATGCCTTGAAGGACTGAAAATAAATTAAAGTGCTGCTGAATTTTATGAAGATACTAGAACAAAGTAACAAAAGGCTCCATAATGGCCCACAAGTTGCGTATCAACAAAGCTCAATGTACTTGTTTCCCTTTTCTCTCAAACACATTGCAAACTTCATCAAAAAAGAGAATACACTGTAAACAATAAAGAGCATTGTAAATCTCTCTTTTTTTTTCATACAAAATGTCTATTATGTAACATAGAACAGAATTTCTTTGAATTTTGGTAGAAGCAAACCATCTTTTATAAGGATAAATACCTGAAGGCCTGTCCCTTTATTCATCTAACATACATACCACATATTGAAATAAAAATGTGTAAAAAAAAATGGTTTGTTACAAACAATGTTCATAAATAGAGAAGACAAAAGGGTATCAGGCTCACTTCAGGTTAAAGATTTAATAATGTAACTCTTGTGAACAAATATTTACTCCAGGCTTAGAAACTGAAATGCTGAATAAACAGCTACTATGGCTTTGATATAAACAGTCAAGCATAGTTCATACAGTTATGCTTCATACCTAAGAAGCAAACAAACAAATGTTTGTAGATCATCCATCAGTACTAAGCAAATAAACTAGAGTCTTAACATTCAATGTAACTTCAGTAATTGACAAAGCCAGCTATTTTATCAGGGATGACTTTCTTGCTGTTTTACTTTGTCTTATTTTTTTTCTTTATCCTCTGCATCCTCCTTTTTCTTTCCACTTACAGTTATAAAGCCACAACTGCTAACAAAGGAAATTGCCTTGGACTATAATTCTTTTGAAGTAAGACACTCTCCAGAGATTGGTAACACAGTAGAACTGAGCATGAACGAGATCTTAATCCTACTCAGTTCCCTTCAGTTCCCTACTGCTGCTGTCAGTATGAGCAAAGTGACACTTTGCAAGGATGTAATCTTTCTCAATTAGATATAAGACAAATAGCCAAATTAAGGTGTATCCCAGGTGATCAAAGACCCAATTACTTTTATTCTTGAAAATAGAGATCCATGGGGCATCTGCACTTGATTTAGTTTGACTTGTAGGAGTATCACTTATTTAGTCAGATGAGAGAAAAAATAGCTTGAAAGGTGTCCACGGAAATCTTGAATAATTCTGTAATATATACAGTATACAGTTTGCCTTAGAAAGCTGAAGGGAAGCATGACTTAATCAGTGAGAGTGTCAAGACAAGAAGGAGTGGTGGAAAATACAGCTCCAGTTTCTGAAGATACGAAGGAGGAGACAACAAAATTCTTTATTAAAACTAGCATCTGAAAAGTGACCTCTGAAATTCACTCTCTTAATAAAGCTTGTTTCTTTATTTACTTCATCATTTACAGGTGGTCTGAGGTCTTTTTAGCCATTTTAAAATACTGACAGACTTCCATTTTTTTTTCCAAGCATCCTACTGAAGACAAAACTTCTTTTGCTACTACATAATAAAAACTTTATTATTCATGTCAATGAAGAGTCCAGAGAAAATCCATATTTGGTGATGCACATTGACAGGTGAAATGATGCAGCTGCAGTGTAAGGTGCAAACATTATTTCATGAGCTCAGTAAGTGTACATTGTCTTCTTGCAAGAACATAACTGGTTCACAGTGCATATTCCAATATAGAAGAGGCAAGATGCTTTGGCAATAAACTTCAATGAAGCCATAGGACATAAATTAATTCTGTTCTGGTTGGAGACTCTTGTGTTGACAAAATATAGCTTTTCTTCCCAGGTGCCGATGCAAAATGCATGTTAGTATATCCTTGTTAAATCATACATCTATTACGGAGTCACGGAGTGGGCAAACAGTCCAATTTCTATGTAAATTCCTTGGAGTATGGCAAATAAAAATACAAAGATGGATATTTATTTTTTTGTTTGGTAATTCAATATCTTTGTAGGGTAACTTAAGCCCCTTGACCAAAACCAAAACTGAACCTAACACCCTCAATCGTACCCTATATAGAAATGCATTTCCAAGTTTTGTGGTACAATTATCTAGAGAACCAATTTTCTTTTATTGTATATTCAGAAAAAGCGATATCTCATCAAAATTTAAAATGCAGTTTAGTTCATCATTCTGAAATGACAGCAATGAGTAGCAAACTGTCATATGATACAATCACGAAAATATTTTCTGAGGTCCCTTGTAGAATATGTGTTCTAGATTTAGCACCAGTGCTAAGAAAAGGAGCAATATAATTTCCCTTTATCTCTGTGACTGTAGAGAACTACAGCAAAGTGTTATGGATACTGAAGTCAATAGCTTTTCTTCCATGTACCATTTTTGTATTGCATTGATGTCCTATCTATAAAACAAAAATATGCAGGCAGAGAACATCCTCAGGTAATTGTAACAAAATAATACTTGCAGAAGGTTATAGTAATTTTACTACAAATACTAGAGTAAACAAGTCCTAAATAATTATTTGTAAATATTCCTCATTAAAATGTTATGGTGGAGAATCTTGGTCCCAATTATGTCCAAAAAAAACTAAACAAAAATCCTATTAATTTCAATGGAGATATCACTTTTTGATGTTTTTTTGATTACAGTAATGCAATATTAACTGATGAGAGGTCTTACACCTAATTTATCAGCTCTTCTGCACTGTTCATCTGTTTGCATTACATTCTTATATTCTTTGAGAGTAATTTTTTCAAGTGTTATAAAATGTAAAATGCAGCCTAAGTCATCTATGAGTAACAGTTGGGGAAAGTACATATCTCTTTTGGTTATTTTCAGTGTTATGCATGCTGCATACCATATTGGCTCAATGGGATTGTCTTACAATGCATTTCTCTCCATACATGGATGTAACTTTGTCATATTTTCCATGATCATAACGGATGTATTCAAATTGCAAAGCTGATGGTATTTTCAGTATATCCAATAATCTCAGTCTCCAGTGTCTAAATCAGAGTGCTTGCTGTTATTGACAAGTTCTGTCTCTAATCACAGGCTGAGATTTCCCTTTCAAATGGAACTAAAGAACTCTGATAAATAGTATATATTGAGTTCTTACCATCATCTTCCATGAAGACGTTATAAGATTTTGTGCCTCGACTTGAGAGGTATCTCAGGGTCCTCACTAGTAGTTGATGTCAGCATCCACCAAAGACTCTTTAAAAACAAACAAACAACAACAACAAAAAACCCTATAGTTTGTCTTTTGAAATTAATTGCCACTTGGTTCACATGTTAAATTTATTTCGGGGTGAACAAAATATTCTGCTTCTTAAAAGTAGTATACACAGTCCTGTAAAAAACTCTTACTGATGTAGTCTATGTGCACAATTACTGAATATTTTACAAAGAAAGGAACAGGCTGTTTTTATTAACTAAAAGAAACCCTGTCAGAATGTATTATAAAATTTTGAGCTCAGTAATGAAACACATTCAGACCAGTAAGTACTTCCATTACAAATGATTCATAAAAACTGATTTAAGAATAATTTATATAACACACGCTTCATTTCTTTGGTAATTTGTCAAAAAGCCAACATGTTTTACAAACGTACTTATTGCTCAAAAGTCAGTCTATACATAAATATATATATATATATTTGTACAAAATTAATTCAACCTAATTTAATTCTCTGAGGCAAGCACTTAGCAAACAGTTCTGAAGAATTGTGATGCTCAAAAACATGGAAAAATCATTCAGTGGTATAGACCAGTATCCCCAGGGATGTGTATTGATTATGCAGGAGAATTAGCCTTTAAAATTAGTGTTCAAAGCAGTCACAGTGAGCACTGTGACACTGAAATAAGACCATAGGAAACATGAAAGATAACAGAATGTGAAACTCTGCCTCTCATGTGTTTATGTCAGTAATGTAGCTGCACATCTCTGTGAAACTGGACATTTAGGCATGCAGGTCTTGCTTCTTCTTTATACTTTTTCACTATGAGGTTGTCCCTGAAAATGGATAGGTCTAATCCCTGTTCACTGCTTGTGCATTTTGTAGTAATGAAAAAAATAAACAGGTCTTAAAAGTGAACACATGAAACCACAAGAGAAAGTAACACAGGATTCCCTAATGTACTACATTCTAACAGTGGTCTGACTGCTGGGTCACATCATTCTGCTTCTTGTACATCTACTGCACATGAAATGTGCAGTTCTGGCCATGCAACACAGCATTTAGCTTCTCGGGAGTTAAATGGGTCTTACTGGATATATGCTTAATTCACCTCACTTTAGCTAGCTAGAATTTGGACATCTAGTTTAAGCTACTTTTTACACTTCTGATGTAACAAAGAGGTGCATACACATCCAGAGTGTATCAGGAGGAACCAGTATTCATCCCAGTTCAAACCAGGATGAAGGAATTGTCCTTCAGAAATTCTCTGTCTAGGACAAATGAAATAGGCAGGATGACTAGTTTTAGTGTTAGAAATATGTTGTTTTCCAGACTTAATAACTTAAAACTCACAGTATTTTCCACAATCTTATTTTTACAAAAAGATTCCTCCTTCATGTGGATGCCTTTGGAAAAAAAATGTGTGCAATTTGTTGAAGACCACTCAAAAGAAGCAGATAGTTCTTTCATTTCTGAATAATTTCATGCATAGTCAATGGCCTTTTTAATCATTACGCTGTAGATGAAGAGGGTTTAATAGTTTTTGCGAAGTATGCTATTGAGATGTCAGTTCTCGGAACTTGTTTTGAAATCCTGAAGTAAGAAGTGCAATCTCGTTGGGAGTAGTCTCTAGAAGGATTTTGTCCCCTCCACACTACAAGTCTGATTTTGTAATGTACTTAAAAGCCATTGCTAAGTAGGACTCTCAATACTCAAACTGCATAAACTGAAGTGTGTTCCTGAACCATGCCTGTGGTTTGGTATGACTATCATTCTCTGTCCTCTGAGTGGGAATGAAGTGAGTAGCAAAGCTACATGGCAAATGCAAAAGTGTGGTAGTTCTGTGCATCCTTCATCTTCACTCAGACTTAATCTGATTTAGAATAAGGCCAGGTACCCCAGGTTTTTGACTGCCCAACTGAGGATCCTTGTTACAGCTGCACCTCTCTCCTGGCCTTCCCATACAAAGAGAAGGGGATTAGTACATTCGTTTGTGGTTCTCCTGAGATAAAGAGATGATCATTGACCTCTATGTTTCTCATTTAGAAAATGACATGCTTAAACAGGTTTGGTGTTCCTGTGGAAAGGATGTAGTCATGATTTTCTGACAAGATTTGTGGAGTAACATAGGCCCATAAAAATAGAGATTAGTATGTAGATAGGAAGTATATCCACCTGAGTGGTATACTGTTTTTGTTTGATTGATTGTTTGTTTTTTAAACTCATTATCCACGGTACATAAATAAATGTCATTATTAAACCAGCTAAAAGGAATTGCACACATTTAGAGATCAAGGAAGCTATTCTGTTCTCTGTAGCACAGAGTGGTGTGCTCACAAGGACAGCAAATCAAACAAATATGATACAGTTTCACATAAACTGCCAAATTTCTCTAGTTTATCTGAAACAGAATGTCTTTAACTGTGTTTATGGTAGATGATAGCTCACCTGTCAGATACACATGGAGAATGAAAGTGGTGCTGAGCTTATTTTTTTACTAGAATAGGCCAAATATATAGAGAATTTTTGTTATATACAATTACAAACTTCAATTTCAATGACTGGAGAATAAATCTTGCATTGTGTACTGTACACAGTTAAGATATTGTCCCTTTCCCCCAACTCCTCCATCTACTTAGATGATTGTAAATGTAGCAAACTTTAACTTGGTGCATGTTGGAGATTTTTGCAGCTTATTAGCATAAAGAAATCAACACCTCCTGAAGCAACGGGACCTTCCTGTGCTCAGGAAAGTTGAGAGTTTGACCTCTCTCATATTCTGTTTAATATCGACTATATATTAAATCATTTAACACATAGAGTCAAAGGGCAGAGATGGAAGTATCACGCTAAGCCACTGAAATGAATTCATTTACTTACAAACCAGTAGCAAAAAAAAAAAAAAAAAAAAAAAAGTCCAATGCATGTGAAATTAATGTCTCCTGAAAGCAGGAGCACAATACGAGTGAGGATGACAATATAATATTTATGTGAAATAATACTGCAATCACAATGAAAAATGCTACTGCTTCAAAATACATGTAGGAGAAAATATCATTTAATGAGGCTGAAAGTATTTATAATAAACAGCTCTTTTCCACTTCTAGACAAAATAGAATTTGAAATGCGGTTTGTCTATATAAATCCACATTAGATATAATAAACATATCTTTTTTGACATTTTTCGACTTTATATATATATATAATATATATATATATATATATAAAGTCTATGTTTATTCTGTCTTTTTTCAACATGATGCAATTCAATTAGCAATTTAAGGACTTGAGTGGCCACTAATGCTTAGAATTTATGATCTACTTAAATTTCTGATTAAAGATTTCATAAGTAAACTCAAAATGACTTCTCATTACAAGGTTTCCTTTTGTTATTTGTCATTTAAAATATATTTATTTTTAATTTGATATATACTTTATGGAAATACAACTAGATTATTATTATTATTAATAACATTATTCTTGTGTTAAAAAAAATAGGGATTTTGAGACAGGTTATTGCTTCAGATGTGTCAGGGAATCCACAGATCTTCAGAGGAAAAATCTTTGGCTTCTGGCATGACAGATTTGGATTAAATATAGTTAAAGGGATTTCAAAGTGCATTTCACAAATGTAGTCTGACTGATCTCAATCAGACACTGCTAAAGTATGCTACATCCATATGTAATATTCATTTGGTTAATTATGTACCACTAGGAAGCTAAAAGTTCCCCTAGAAGGAGATCAGCTGTTTCTATTACAGTTTGCCATAATAAGTACACTGACTTGCTTGTGCTTTTTTTTTCTAGGCTGTACTTTGGAGGTACAAGTTTTCCCAGCTCAAAGGTTCTTCAGATGATGGGAAGAGCAAAATCAAATTCTTGTTTCAAAACACAGATACTAAGCAAATTGAAGCAAAGGTAAAAACAATACATGTTCTTTTTTATAAAGTCAATATACATTCAAACAGTTATCAAAGCAGCTAGGAGACAGCGAGGAGTGAATTAAACTAAGTTACTTAAAACTGTTAGATCAATGTGTGCAGTCAATGAATTTAAAGAAAAACAAAGAAATCTGAATGAATTGTTTAGATTTTTTTGTAGATAAAGTCTTTTAAAGGGCTCCATTACATTAATGAAATAGATATGTATTTTATTGATATATATAGTTTCAGACATGTTTGCAAAGACTATTAATCATTTTAATAAAGATGGCTGACAGTTTGAATGCCCTCTCACCCAATACTTGTATCATGAAATGGTGCAAAACATATTCTTTAGTCAGCTTGGTCAGAAAATCCAGCAAGGGTCTAACATTGTTTTTATTTCTCAGAGAAAAATAGAGTGGATTAAACATAGAACCCGTTACAAGAAGTTGTTATCAAATCTTTGTGTCTGTGTCTAATTCAAAATTAGCAAAGTTGCATTTTCAGTTGTGCTTTTGATTCAACAGTTAATTTACAAAAACAGTCACCTGATATATTTATGCCTAGTTTTAAGTCTGTCTTTTGAGAATAGTGCATTTACTATCCCAATATATGTGAGGAAAAGTGATATACAAGGATCATTGATGACTGGAATTGCCTTAGAGTCTGACTCAGAGGTCTTTTTGGCTAGAATCCCAATATTTTCATGATCCTAAATATTTTTGCCTGGATGTCTTTTATGCCTTGCTTTTGAAGCACTTAGTATACAGTTTTTCCTGTTTGTGTCTGTGTCAGAGACAAAATAGCTGAATAAATGCAATAGCATTCTGTGAGGAAAAAGGAAATGGTTAAATAAATAGTTTTCTAAAAGGGCTAAAAAACGACAGCATAATAAGGTATGCTAAGAAAAACGGCATTGTATTTCCGGCAATCGTGAGTTTAAACACAAACAGTTAAGGAACATTAAGCCGCTATTCTTCCTTCCTTTCCTTTCTTCACCTAACAGCTATTTACTTGATTTTGAATATTATACTTAATACAATAAAGTATTTTTTAAAGTATAAAGTAAAAGCTTCCATTAAATCAACAGCAATGAAGTATGGTGGGCTGTGTCTTTCAATACAATCATATTTTGCTTCTTCTCAAGGATAAATATTTTCTTCCTATTTTCTTCAGAAAATGTTTTAATACTATAATTTTTTTCTTCACTAATAAAAAACCATAACTTAGCCTAAATTTGTAAGGATGGTTTTCTGTTAAGCAAATAATTGGAAACTTTTATCATGCTCCTGAGTACAGCTGAAGGATGAAACTTGTCATTTCTGTTTTGATATCTGTCTTGTATTGCTGTTAACGCAAGATTTTAGGACTAGTTAAGGTAACGATGCAATAATATTTCTCAGAATTTTCTTTGGAATCCGAATCCCTTCCCTTCCCTTCCTTTCCCTTCATCAAATTAAAAACAGTGCACAGTACAAAATCTAGATTTTGAAGAAGAAAAATAATTTCCATCAAAATGTTTCCTGATTTAAATTAAATTTGTAATGTAAATCACTTAAGATTTTGAGATAACTTGGTACTTTATGGTTACTACCGTTGCTCCCAGCTGAAATGAACAGAGCTTTATTTCTAAGAAATGGCATCTTTCTGCCTTTTATCAAGGTAAAAATGCTACTTTCTACCATATGAAGGCAGAATATTATATAATCTTACTAGCATCCTAATTAACATGCTATCATGTTCCCTAGGTACTTCTATTTCTTATAAGTTTAAACTTTCTTGTTGATCTATTTGGAAATATATATATAAATTTCCTTTTATTTAGTTTTGTTAGTGATCAAAGTATACCAGTTACATCATGATCAAAAATTTCAGATTGTGTAGTCCTTGGAAGGTGCTAGGTGTGAGAACTTCCAATGAGTGAGGTGCTACAGTAAGGACTTCCAATTTTGTTTATAAATGAAGTATGTGGCTTAGTCTAAGAAGTATGGGTAAACTTGTCTATAAAATGAAGGAAAAGATTCTCAGGTCATATTTTTTTCAACTTTGGTTACTTTAAAATTTTGTGGATAGCCCCATTGTGTATCTATTGAGCCTTTCAAATATTTAAAGCACTACTCAGCACAAGAGGAGGTGGTATTTTGTGGACTTTGCTAGCATTACAGAGCTATAGAAATAGCTATTCAGGGAACTCTCTAGTCATTAGGAAATGTTAATCAGATTTTAAGAAATGCTTGTAGTGCCAGGTTTCATGCATGCTGTGTGAAGGCTTCATTTGGAATCAAATGATGGGAATTTTCTAAAACATCTGTTAAAGGTTATGTTGAATATTCATAGCCAAAGTTATCATCAACTGTTAAATGAAACTCTGTGATATGCATGTCCTGGAGACCCACTGTCATAAGGGGAAAATAGAGGGTAACCTTTTATTGAGATAAATATAATTTTCTGTGAGTTATATTATATGGGGAATTATCAGAATATAGTAGGATGAGAGCTTACTGTTGAGAGGAAAAAAAAAAATCTGAGGAACTATTACCTCTACATCTTAAGGGTCGTCAATTTTGCATTCCCAAATGGTAATGAGGAAGCAGGGCATGACAAATAACTATGATGCAGCTCAATAAAATCTCTAGAACTGAGAGTACTTTTTCCTCTTCATCATCAATGGTAACATGCTCTGTGCAGAACCTGCTATGGTTAGTGCATACTTGATTTGAGACTCCTGATTTTATATCTCCAGTGCCTGTTTTACTCCATCTCTGAGTTTCAGCTCTGGCATTGACAAGGTGTGTTAAGTATTTAATGCAGTATAATTCAGTTTCATCCTGAAAATATGAAATGATCCAGACACAGATTTATTTTTGTATTTATTTTCAAATGATGCTGTTTTCATCATATATTTCCTCCTGGTAAGAGTATGAATTATCAAAATCCACATGTTGTCACTATGTACAATGCTGCACATCTTGTGTATCTCAGCCCAGATACGTGTGCCTATGTCACGTTGTGCCTATGTGATAATATCCTTTAGATCTAGAACACTGATTCGTGATCTAGAAAATCAAGAGTGTCAAAGTGCTTAGATATTTAATACTGATCCAAAATTTAGATACATTTGTTTCTATTCTAGAAATATATTCAGAGCTGTGAGTGGGCTTTACTTAAATAAATACGTAAATAGACATGCAGTAGCATTTTAAATCTAAAAAAATAAAAAAGACAAAAACCATTTAGGGGTAACATTAATCACTGGTATCCCTTAGACCTTCTAATCCATAGGTTATTTCCCAGCTGTCACTCAGTAGGAGATATTGCACAAGTTTCCACAGTCAGAAATTTTCAGACTGAGAGCTACAAAATGGAGCTATTGACATGGCAGAACATGCAGTCTACATGTCCCTCTGCTTTTTCTTTTGGGTTGAAAAAATAAACACAGAAGACAGAGCTTATTTCTCATCTACAAGATACAAAGGGATTCATTTAGGCACCTTGCTATCTATTTATCTATTTATTTAGCTATAGCTTAGTGATCTCTTGGTGTCTTTCCAGCATCATAGCAGCTTCACACACACACACACACACACACACACACACACGAAGATTATTGCTGTTTTTTTTATTACTACATGCAGTTTCCACTTGAATTTTGTAAATAAACACTCAAAACAATGATTTCTTTGTCCCATTACAAAGGCAAGAATTTGATACTTAGTTAATTAGAATAGCAATAGACCTACAGAATTGGACTGAGCAAAAATATGTCCTTCTTATATTTCAGCACTGTAAAACAAAGCATGGTGTATATCCCCAAAACTGCACTTCTCTCTGTGCTTTCACCTTTCTGAACTTGAAGGGATTTTTCACAGCTGAACAGTTTTCTCAGCTAAACTTGGCCAAAGTCACACAGCTACACTGTATCAGGTTAGCTTTTGTTCACAGACTAGCTGATTCCCTGAACTGAGAGTATTAAGAAACAGAGGTAAGCAGAGAAATCAGCTAATGCAGACCTATTCAGCTGGGCAAAACTACAGTATCAGCAAAAGAATTTTAAATTTAAAGACTTAGCATTAATACTAATTAATAATACATTGATAATAATTAATACTACTTAATTTGTACTTGAAAGTATCCTATATAGAAACATAATCTATAGTAAGAAAAATAGCCTGAATCACTGCTGTTGCAATGTGATCAAAATGCTTGCTTTCGAGTGCATTGCAAGGTGTCACGATGAATGCTTTTGCCATTTTCCAGGGTGATATTTCTGCTCATTTCAAGTATATTCTACAAAGTATAATTTTAATTTAATCCTTCTTCTTAGTCTTGTTGTTTTTTATGTGAGCATCATACTACTTTTCAAATTTAGAATATCAGCTTTAAATGGGTTTTAAGTAATTTTTTAAGTAAATCCTTCAGATTTTTACAGAGTGATTGCTCAGTTGCAGTGACTCCATTCTGAGTTCAGATTTCTGAACTGCATAGGTTTTTGTGTCTCAGTTTTTATTTTCCCTGTGTCTTGAACATGGAATATGTTTCATATCTGTTTAAATTAGATTCTATCCTAATATAGAGAGACCATTTAACATCATATTTGATGAAGCAACAAGTATCTTCACATATCAGTAGTTTATATATGGATTAAAGAGATTTGTTGTGACAAAAACAGGAATACTTACAAACTAACAATTGCTTGATTTTGTAGATGTACAGTTTATGTAGTTGCACCATTAATATAATGCAATAATAGTCAATTTGTTCTTTTTTTTTTTTCCTTTTTTCATTTGAGAACCCTCTTGATTTTCCTTTTTTTCCATCTTTGTTTTGTCAATCCAGATTTTCCTTGTGAAATTGTACTAGAATTTTCATACACTTCTGGCCATACTTTACATTTCTCACACACCTTTTTGCTGACTTATATTGTCCTCTACAGAAACTGCAAATGTTCAGATTAATAGTCTGGTAATGTCTGGTATAATGACAACAATGTTGGGTGAGAGTAGATTGGTCAAGAGGAGCCCAAGAGGGTATAATGATATTTTTGATAGAGTAGGGTTGTTGGTGATTGGTACAAACAACAGTTTGGAAATTGGAATAACAGTAAATTGTATTCTTGTACATGTACAAATAGATGGGGCTTAAGTTTGAATTTCCTTGCTTTTTGGGGATTCAGAGTATCTGCTTTTCCCTACAGGTGGCACCCTTAATAGCTTGACAGTATATTTCTTCAGGTTTCTTAAAGTTTATTTGTTTGTTTATTTGAAGATGGATATGGAATACACAATATCCTGCTAGATGGAAGTGTACTCAGACAAGCAGATGACTGATAACAGAGTATATACAAAACCAAAAAAGGGGGGGGCTAGGTGTGCAGAAAAGCTTGTGGGTTCCCCTCCATCATATAGCAGTATTACAAACCCATGGGTATTTAAAAATGCGAGTTCTCAACAGAAGTGAGGGAATGTTTTGTCTGTTCATTAAAGTTCCTTGTGACTAGTCCAGAAAAGTGTTGCTCCTGATGGATTTCATTCCACCAATTAGGCTCGTTTGACATAAGCTGCAGACTTTAATCAGGCTTGTACATATTCACCACAAACCAATATCAGCTTACTTTGATTCGCATTTCTTCCATTTCCAATTTTAATGTAAAGAGTGCTTATAGCAGTTTGTGTTTGATCCTTCTTTTTCCTTCTAATGCACTTCCAATTCTAGGGAAGTGGATGTGATCACAAGGGTGGGGATCCTGCCCTGCAAAGTCAGGACACAAGCTATAAGTGTCTTTAAACGGCTTCACAGAATTTGGTTATTTGATTAGCTGGTGTGAGGGAAATAAAATAAAATAAAATAAAATAAAATAAAATAAAATAAAATAAAATAAAATAAAATAGTGTATATCTCTTAATCAATCTGATGTTACTTGGAGCCTCAACATAAACCACCTTGAATGTGTGTACCAAGATAAATTCTGTGACCACAGAGGTTCCTGTTTCATTCAGTACGTGACATGATATGCAAATTGACACTGAAATAGGAATAATGTTTCATGCCAAATAGTAATCTAGCATTTGTAGACTTGTTAGTGCTCATCTTTACAATCAAGGTAATGTGTTGTGTCATTACTGTCAGTAATAGTGAACCAATGGGACTTCAGCAGCTATGCTATTGTCTCTCACATTTTCATTGAAGGTCCATTGAGCAGTGGATCTTCCCACTGTGTTACTGTTGCAGAAACACCTGTGATAACTGGCTGTAATTGTACTAATGCACTGTGAAAATTCAGTGTCCAGTAGCCATCATTATGATGTACATACGAACTTTCAGCTAGTAGGATTACCTAATTGACTCGAACAGTTCTCAAACTGTACTATTTGTTTTAATAGACTTGCTCTGTTGAGACATAGGCAAGAAGGTAGTCTTTCCACAGATAATACCGAAGTGATCCACTAAATTATTTTCTCATCTTAAGCTTCAGTTTTACTTTTATAGTACCAGAAGGATATTAATGAAAAGGGGTTAACTGAAAAGTAACTTAATTTAAATGACTGGTGTTTCTTGAAGTTCTTTTTTTTTTTTTTTTCCTATATATGATAAAATTGCTTATTTTGAAAATTTGAGGGAGTCGGGGGGAACCTCTCACATAGTATTATAAAATGAAAATGTCTCTAAACAGATTTTCAGATGGACACAGGTGGAAGGCATGTGAAACCTGGCATAAACTTAATCATCCTCATTGAAAATTGGTACTTAGGGGACCTTAAAGAAGCTTGTGAGCAATTAAAAATTCATTTCTGAGAATGTCCAAAGGATATCTGCTCAGGTTGTAAGAGAGTTGAACAAAGCTCCACTCATCTAGTACATCACTGGATATTCTGCACACACAGCCCTCTGCTTTCAGGCAGTTGTTTCCCCATGCAGATAAGGGATTTGTGAATGTCTCCATGAAGTATGTTTTACACAACATCTTCCAGGAAAGGTCAAGAGGCAGAAAATTGCATGTTAATGAAATTTTTAGAATTTTATCATTTGTTGTTGAATTCACAATATTATCAATATTCTTTATTAAAAAAATATATACATATATATATATACCTATATATATACATATATATATATAGGCAAACATCAACTGGAAATACCAGTGCTGGACAGAATGACAAATACGTCAGATAGCTGTTGCTGACTTCAGTACAGAAATCTACATAGACACTGAATCAAAGCAGAAAGATGGCAACTCTGCACCACCATCCCTACAAATATATGTATTCAAATACCTCAGTATCTGCTTTCAAATACAGCAGGTATTTATTGATTAAGTGTCAACACCAAAAACACATACTGAAGATACCCCCCCTAAAAAGCGTCATCATCATGATCTCATTGATCAGAAAAAGTCAATTAGACACAAAGGAGCATATTTATGTATGTTAAAAAAATGTAATTTGTATTTATTTCCTCTCTTGTGGTGTCTAAGAAAGTCTCAGTTGAGGAGCTATAAGAAAATGTAAATTAAAGTAGAACAAGAATGGCTTTGTCTAATATTGCTAATAAGTTTAAAGCATGAAGTCTTTTCCTTATTTTTTGTCCAATAACAATAATTGTGTCAGTGAAGACAGAGCCAGAATATCACTGTATGATAGTAGCACTTTTTAAGAATGTGTTAAAACAACAACAAAAACTAGAGAATCAACATAGGTGAAATCATAGTTACTGGTGTGAGGTAACATGACAAATATATCATATGTGGAACTCAGCATTGCTGAACTTTGTGCCAAATGCAAAACGTTCCAGATTTGTATTAACAACATGAGGGGAAAAATGTACTATATGGTTGTCTTCTTTATTGTATTCCTTCTTTACCAGGCAGAACTTCAAATTTCTGTGGAAGCACTTAATCAGAAAATGGCCACATCAGCATCCAAACAATTATTTATGGAATAGAGAGAATTCAGTCTCTAAGTCTCTGTAGGGAAGAATTGTCAGGCACATCAGCAGAATTATATCAAGCTATTAAAATTATTTCTGTTTGAATCATGGTTTGTTCCAGGGTGCATGTTTGTGAGGTCTTCTTTTGCTTCATTTTAAATCTTTTTGTTTTCACTTCTAGGAGCTGGAGTTTTCCAACCTGTTTGCAGTCCTTCACTGTATCCACTCATTCTTTGCAGCCAAAGTGGCCTGTTTGGACCCTTTGTTTGTAGGCAGTCAAGCCACAACTTCTGCTGCTCCCACAACTTCTGGTACTGGCAAATTAAAGTATACTACTTGATATCTCACATTACAGCACTGCCACTTAAGAAAAAGACGCAACAATGTATAAATATTCGTAAGATGTAGACCTTTGGTGAACCATGTACGTGGAAACCAATCCTGGAGTCAAGACATCTTGCAGCATCAGCAGATAGATGATCACATGGGATCATAAATTCATCTCTGTTCTGCAAGCCAAATAATCCCAGCCAAAACCCCAGAATAGGATGGATATGCTTTTAGTATGATCTATTTGTACTTATATAGTACTTTAAGCAACATTGGAAGCAAAGGAATAAATGATGCAATGAAGCACTTCAGTATTTAATAAAATTTTCAAATGGCTGTAATAATACACAAATAGAATTGTAATTCTCCTGTTTTCAGATTTTTTTTATGACAATATGCTAAACTCTGAGAATGAAATTAATACCCAATGATTGTGTTATAAATGACATAAGAGCAAGCAACAAGCATATAGTACATGGTGACAAGGAGATGAGCATGAAAAGGCATTTGTGTAAGTATCGCCTCAAATAAGAAAGCACTTTAAGCATTGTTGTAAATCCATACTTGTGTCCATACATGAAGTATGGAGTCATGCTACTTTCTCTATTTTGTTCTTTTATTCTAACAATAACAAGATATAGCCATATTGACTGGCATATAGAAGAAAAACAAAAACAAAACAAACAAACAAAAAAACATAACCTTTCTTCCATGAGTAAGTCCCTGTTCTTCAAGTGAAGATAATGTGATATGTATTTTATTTTAATTACAAGTTAAGTACAAATGTGTAAAATATCATGTCTGTTATTTACTTCTCCATTTTTTTAGTTAACCAAGTTCTGTAAATCTAAAAGTCTTTGCTTGCAAGACTTAGCTGTTGAATTTGTTTCAGACATAATCCACCTAATACATTGCTACCATGTTTAACCTTTGTCCCACTCAGGATCTCAACAAAATAGGAATTTGAATTATGCTTGAAAAATGAGTCCAACTTTTGAATTCTTAATTTCTTTTTATATATTGCTAGTAAGAGACAGGAATAACATAAGTAACATGTAACAATAGAATAGATGACAATGAATAATGTCTTTGTATATTAAAAATAATTACATCACCCTCAACTACATATTACCATACTGTTCCAGGGTCTCATTTATTGATGAAATCTGAAGGATTTATACATTCATAACTAATAACTTTATTTAAGTATAATTTTGCAAAATAATTTATTTTTGTGCTATTACACACATCAGTGAAGATGGCAAAGTGGTGAGAGAACGTGTAGGATATAGCTAAAGCAGCAAAAAAGGTGATGTGTTTTTCTGGCCAGACAGGATATAAACTTAAAAGAATGCAGAAAGAACAGTTAGTGCAGATTCAGTGTGTGCATAATATTTTAAATAATACTTTCTGGAGTTTCTATTTTTTCTCCTTCCCCAATTAAGCTTGTTATAAATACTCATAGAAGATAAGGGTTGGGGACACAACCTCTCACATGTAGCAGAAAGACAAAATCTTTCACATCCACTTTTATATATTAAAATAAGGAAAACTTCGTAAGAGAAACCAGAGGAAAGCTTTTTCACAATGGGAACAATTTAAATATAATGCAGACACAAAAGATGAATGAGCTGCAGTGGCAAATGCATCTTTTTTTTTTTTTTTTTTTTTGCTTTGCAGTAGAAATATTTGGATTTTTGTGTGTAAGAAAGTGTCCTTGCAAAATGGGGAACTGGAGTAAAGCTGATAGCAGAAGATTCTAGTTATATATATACCAGAATTCGAATTCTGATTATAACCAAATCTGAAAAAATATTTTCTGGCAACTCTTTATCATTTCCAAATGACTATCAGTAGGTGCTTACTTCTTATTAGTACATCTTCAAGTGTTACAGCATTAAAAATGTCTTATTTTCAATTTGTGATTCACATTTACTTCCCATGCTAAATACAATTGAATAATGTCATTATCCAGCTATCAAATGTTTTAAATGTCAACAAAATACAACATTTTCATAGTTATCATCCTGTTTACACGAAGCTTCCCTAAATAAGGGGGTCAGATCCTGGTCTTTGCATCACAAGTAATAATGCTGTGGCTGTCCATAGGATCTCGAGTTTGTTCCTGGGAGATTATAAGTGAGATTATGTTTTGAATCTAAAACTACAACATTCTGAGGGGCTTACTGATGGTAACTCAGGCAATGTCCTTGTCAAGAAGGTATTTAGTAGAAACGCAAATTTTGACAGAGCACTGACAATGCTGAAAACAGAATGAAAACAGAATCTGTTAATAACAAACAGTTCTTCCCCTCTGTACTCACAGATCATCTCCTTCTTGTTAGTGCATTGCCGTGGCATTCAGCCATCCCAGTGTTGGCATATGCCAACATCTCAGTAATATGTGCTCTGCAGGTAATAGCAGAATCTAGAATTAATCAACTGCCAGTTGTTGAATTGAAGTTTTTCCTTCAGCCAGCTCATATGAAGTGCGGAATTTCACCACTAAAACTGAGCTATTTAAGAGATGTTTAATACAGTTAAATGAATAATGGATAAATGGATAATGTATATCCAAAACAGCAGAAATTATGCTACTGTGAATTGTAGTAGATTAAGAGATTCTGCGACATGAAAGCCAAAAATAAGTAAGTAAATAAATAATTTGCTCCTTGTGTAGCACTGGTCTCATGCCATGAACTTGATAGGCTTGGACTCCACTAGGGTGTCTAAGAACTCTGTCATGTATTTTGTTTGTGGAACTGCTATATTTACCAATAAGAATTTTTTAACTGGGCATTAAATACACAATATTTAAGAGACAAACACTAGCCTGTAATTTAGAACTGCAATATTTTGTTTGGTTGTTTTGTGTTTGGTTTTTTTTGTTTGTTTGGTTGGTTGGTTGATTGGTTGTTTTTTTTTTTGAAACCCCACTTTTCAAAGAGCTGAACTGTTCGGTCTTAATCATTACTTTTAGTTTCAAGAAGATAAAAGTGTGTTTGGGAGAGTATAAAATGCTATAGCCTTGGCTACAGGTCAGAACTGGTTTGTAAACAAGAGGTCTGGGGGGCTTGGGCACTGACCTCAGAGTATCCAGGTTTGCCCTCTTGGGGCAAATTGGTCAGAAACTCAGCCTTGAGACAAGAGGGAAAATTTCAATCATTGAGTTGTAGCTAATGCTGAAACAACAGAATTTTATTTAAATAGCTACATATTTCATTTAAATACACAAGATTACAAATCATTGTGAATCTCATGTGCATATGTAAAAATCCAGGCTTTATATTACTCTCATTTAACATATAACATAACATTAACATAATGAATACATGCATTTTGTAAGTCAATGCAGCCCACTGAATATGGAAAAAAAATACAGTTATAATGAACTATTGGCTCTTGCTCAAAATTTGTATGAAAATTAAAGTAAATATTTAACAAATAAAAGAATAAACTCAAATTGTAAAACATAATTTGTTCTCTTTATGCATTATACTCTTAAATAAGTTTAATTAAAAATAAATCTTTATATAAAATCGTTATATAACATACCAAAAACATACTCTTAAAATATATTTGGGTTTATCTGATTTGCTTTATGATTGAAATTTTAAATAATCTGACCTCCACAGAACTAACCATATGCTAGGCTATAGTGTTAACATAATTTTGTTATGAAAGTGTTGCAGATTTATAGACATGTTTTTTCTGGATTTCATCAGTGAAATAATGAATACATCTCATTTCCTACATCTGTTTAAAAATACAGTTCCAGATTTTAAAAAGAGATTTGCAAACCAGTAGCATGAAGGCATTTTTGAAATAAAAATCAGGATATTTTAAAATATTTGTCATTTTATTTTTTTAAGTTAGTGCAGTAAGAATTTTTTGGACACGAACCAGTTTTAACTGGATTATTTTTGAAAACCAGTAATTTGAACTTTTGGTTATTCAAACTAGCATTCATAAAAATGTAAAATAATAATATACAATATCAATATGCTTTGAGAAGAAATTACTGGAAAATATTATTTTTCAAATTAGTACTTGATCCCGTGAAAATATACTTATTTACTTTCTGTGCTTTATCAGAACGTCTCACAATGCACAGTTAAAAACAGGAGCAGGTGGTTATATTTACTACATCCTGTTATTTAAAGTATAAGTTAGCTTATTCAATGCCTTAAGATGTTTCCTACATCAAGATAAATATTAAAAAGGCTGAAGATCTTTTGAATGTACAGTTGCTGTCCTTAAAATTCAGTAGCTTTACTACATACTGTTGTTTAAGCACCCTCTAGTATTCCCTATGCCAAAAAGAAACATCAGTTTTCATTCTGGCACAGCAATGCCAAGGAAAATGTAAATTTATTACTATTAAACACTAACCCCTGCACTGCACTTTGCATTCCCTTAAAGGGTCTGGTCCCTGAGAAAGTATATTCAAGCAATTGCTTTGGGCAATTTAAAACCTTCAGATTTGGACATGGGAGGCACTCACTCAAATACCCTAAATTTTAGCACCTGCCTTAGAAGCCCAGTACAGGCGTACAGGACTTGAGGCTCTCAAAAGGGCAATGCAAGGCAGGACCATGACTTAGGGCTCTGAAGGTGCGTTTGTCTCTAACTGCAGTAGAGGTGCAGCCACATTTATGTTTTCACTTGCATCAGCAATGTGCTTTTGAAGCTCCTGCCCACTGCCTCTCACTGTGCTGTTCTTCATTTTGCAGAGCAGGCTATAAACACATGAAATGAGTTTTTAGGTTGAAGCTAAACCAGCATCACACCTACTGAGTTCCAGCTGCTAATGGACATTCAGCCCATACGACCTGACTAAAGCAAGTTGAAAGTCAGAATCCCCCTGAAGCATTAGGGCTGCCGGGTCCTGGTGAGAGCCCTTTCTCTTGGCACGGTGGCTGATGCTCATGCACTGTGGGTGCTGGAAGGACCCCAGTAAGCTGAGCTTCCCTGTGCAGTCCAACAGAGCCTAGTGCCTGGGACAGGGTGTGGTGCTGCAGCAAAGGGCTTAATGGAACCTTCTTTTAGAGAAGGCAGCTGACAGAAGCCCATGCCAAACTATCCTGCGTTGCCCTTTTCCTTTGCCACAAAGGGAAACTCCTGACTGCAAGCAGGTTACATGGTGGTGGTCAGCCCTCTCCCTGCTGTGTCTTTCTACCCATCTATCACAAATGCATACCTACAAATTCACTCTGACATCCCCAAGAACACTACTGTGTCCCCTCAACCTTTGCTCTGGACAGATGGCAAAATTGCACTCACTCAGCTAAATAAGGGAGCCTCTAAACCTCTAATACAGCCAGGGGACAGTGTTTAAGCATTATGGCAAGGGCATCCACGTACCAGAAGAATGCTGTAGTCTGTGATTAACATTAGGCTAAAGTGAATAAAGTCATACCTGAGCTTAAGTGCTTTCCTGACTAGGACAGCCCTTAAATGCAGTTTTAGTTGTTTTCCTAAAATAAGGTCTGTAATGTCAACAAATTTCTACTTTCTTGACTCCTTTTCTCATTTTCAAGAAGTATAGTGGAGATAGCAATTCATATTCTGCTGGAATCAGAGGAAAAAACACAAGGATATCAGAATAAAAATAAATTTCTATTTGGATTCTGTATATTATTACAGTACATTACATGTCTATTAAAGTATGTTTAATAATGTAAAACTAAATGCTTTCATTTAGCTAACCTAGCCAGTTTTCATTGCTATTATACACATGCCTCCCACTTTCAACAACTTTCTCTACAAGAATTCCAACTATATATTACAGAAATGCTTTTATTATTCAGTATATACTAATATATAATGCATAGTGTGTGCGTGTGTGCGTGTGTATATATTAGTATATACTAATGGAAAATATTCAGTATACATTAATGAAAGTTACGTATTAGGCACAACTATAAAACAAAGCATAAATCCATGAAGCTTTACATTTAAAAACTTAATCTTATAAAGAAATATGTATATTAGTTGAAGAAATGGCTATTTTTGCAGGATATGCACAATCTGGATATATGATAATAAATTGATAAACATTAACTGATTTACTATTTCATACCTCCAGAATTTTGATTTTTAAATTATTCTTATCCTTAAGCACATTTGCAATATATGTCATATGTTTTAATTTGTTATGAACAAAAATGACTGAAAAAAATGTAATAGAAAGTGCTATATATTTTATAAATATTAAAAATTGAAGAAAAATATTCAATTTATTTATTTCATTTTCAGTTATGTTTTTGTGGTTGTTTGTAATATGTATTTGTGACAAACACATCACCTAGTTGTTTAAGCTCATTAATGTACCACTAATAAAATGCTATCTTCTGTTTTGTTTTTGTTATGTTTTGTTTTGTTTCTTTTTGTAACAGAACGTAACAGAAAAATATAGAAAATAAATACTTTTTTAACTAATCTTTTGCATTCAGTCATAGAGTGTATGAGTTTTATATAATTGAAAGTCAAGTCTGAGAGATCAAGAGAATCCTTGAAGAACCAGGGGTGCTAATGTTATTTTTTACCACCATGTTCAACTGATTATTTGATAGAAATAAGGACAATTCCTTACTTGTATGATCATTTCCACAAGACAAGTGACCCACTCAAAGTCTGACTAAGATTTCTAAATACCTCTCTTTCCCCCCCAGCTATGAACTTCACCCACTTCAATAACCAGATTATTTTACCATTGACATTTAAATGCTTAGTGTTGGTTGGAGTGATCCTGGGCCTGATACTACTACAGTGCTCGAAGGTATTTTCTGGTACATCTTTGCAATGTAAAAAATTTCAGACAGTGCTGCCACTATTAGAACAAAGCCAGCTTTGATCAGCTCAATTCTCTTTGTCTTTTTCCATGACTGAAGGCATGGAAGGGGAGAAGAGGAGCCCCAGTGGTTACTTAAGCAGCATTGTACTTTTTCAACAGCTAAGGAACATTGCAGCACACACTTCTTGCAGGCACATCTTTGGTGCCCTTCTTCTGCTTCCGGTGTGGAGAAGCCAGGTCATCTTCCCTGTCACTGTGCTGCTGTTATTCTCTCCCAACCCATTGCTCCATAAGCAATCACCAGGGCTTTCTCAGACCTCAGTCTGTGGTTACCTTCCTTAGCTCTGTACCCAAGGAAGTCCCAGTCTTGCTGGTCTCAGCCCTTTCAGCATCTTTAAGAGAAGGAAAAAAAAAACATATTAGAACTCTAAGCATGATGAATACTTCGTGCTGAAAAAATCCTCACTCCTGAGTGATTCAGCTGATGTGGGCTAGCAAACATAGCTATCTCTGGCACAACTATAGTTGTTTCAAGCGTCTCAAGTTTGTTTTTATACCACATTTAAGTGAAAGTCCAGAAAAGAAATGAGAGGTTAGAGCACTTAGAAGAAGTGAAGAATACCATAGAATATTATGAAGTCAGGATTTTTTTTTTTTTTTTGAAGTAAATATATTCCAAATGTAAAGAATTACAGCTGTGGTTTCTGTTTTCTCTTTTAGAATCATAGAATCAATCATTAGGGTTGGCAAAGACCTCTAAGACCATCTGGTCCAACCATCCACCTACCACCAATATTGCCCACTAAACCATGTCCCTAAGCACCATGTCCAGCCTTTCCTTAAACACCTCCAGGGATGAGAGCCCCTCAGGAATGATGTTTTATTTTGTGAGTGTTAACTCACATACAGCTGAAGATTTTATTTATTTATTTATTTTTATTCTAGAAGTGCTTATTTTCCTCTGAAATACCATTTTTGATCTAGCATCTTCTACATCCTCCCCAAAGATTTTGGCCTCACATGAAAATTATTGTTATCAAATTTTCTTAACATACAGTCCTTGAATAAGATCCTTTAAATTTATGGTATGTATATGTCACAACTAATATACTTGCCTTCCAAGAAGAAAAGTAAGAGAATCTTGGGGCACCTACTGGGTCCAGATGAGGCTATGCTGCTTCTGCTCCACAGAGTGCCAAACCATGCCACTATGGAGCCTTCCTCTGAGGCTCAGTGCTTGCACATGGAGAACTGCACAGTCATTCTTTTGTCCATGTACACATATCTTGGCAATCAAACAAGATTAAACTGGAAAGCTGTTAAGTGTAGGTAAGGCCTTACTGCCCAGAGGGCTCAGGAAAATGTTGCAAGGATGAAAACTATGGGTAATTCTGATGTAGGAAATAGCTGAGGGTGCTGAGACCATGGAAAGGTGGGTATTTTTTGCTACCCTTTAGTTAATCAAGATAAATTTGCTCTTTACTAGAAGAAGGATAGGGAAAAACATTTCGGAAGAGCCTATAAACTTCAAAGCATTTACTCTTACATCACTGGTACAGTAAAAAGGAAACATTGCGTGGACCAAATGATTATGGTACAAGTTACATATCATACATCTGGAGACAATTTAAAATTCAAGAGTCTATAAACAGAGATTTATTCTTTTTCCTAAACGACACAGTATAGAAAAAACAGCATCTGGCAGGGTGTGGGTGGCAGCTCTGTGTGACCTTATTAATGTTTATAAATATGTAAAGGGTGAGTGTCAGGAAGATGGAGCTGGGCTCTTCTCAGTAACACATAGGAGGTTCCACTTAAATATGAGAAGAAACTTCTTCATGGTGAGAGTGATAGAGCACTGGAACAGGCTGACCAGAGAGGTTGTGGAGTCTCCTTCTCAGGAGGCATTCAAAACCTGCCTGGACATGTTCCTGCGTGACCTGATCTAGGTGTTCGTGCTCTGGCAGGGGGATTGGACTAGATGATCTTTCAAGGTGCCTTCCAATCCCTAAGATTCTGTGTGATTCTGTGATACACTCCAATTGGGCCTTGCAAAACTGTAGTACTTGCAGATGGTGTTTCACTTGCTTCCCATTTTTCTGGAGTACCTAAGGTGCAACCTGACCCTTTTTTGGACTTTTTTTGCTGAAGGGTTGAAGGCTAGAAAGACTTCTACCAAAGATTAAGACATCATGTGAACATACCTCTAGAAACTGGGGTTTTAACAAAAACAAAAGTACTCACTCTATCAATTACCACTCCCAATGAAAAGACAACAAAGAAGCTTACTATGAGGCCAGGCAAGAAGGAAACTTCCTATGAGGTCAGATCAAAGCTTTCTCTTTTGAATAGATATAAAATTATTTGAGATAGATGTCCTTTTCTTTTCTTTTCTTTTCTTTTCTTTTCTTTCCTTTCCTTTCCTTTCCTTTCCTTTCCTTTCCTTTCCTTTCCTTTCCTTTCCTTTCCTTTCCTTTCCTTTCCTTTCCTTTCCTT
>CM021732.1:116440598-116470909 GCA_011075105.1 Heteronetta atricapilla
TTCCCATCCCTTCCCTTTTTACTTTTACTTTAGTTTTCTTCTTTCTCTTATTTCTTTCTTTTTCTTTTCCTTTCTCTTTTTCTTCTTCTTTTTTTTTTTTCCTTCATTTTGCTTCAAAAGGCTACTGAGGGAAGAGACAGAATTTCAGAAAGGTTAAGACCCTTCACTGAAGCAAGAAAAAGATATCATGGGCTGGCTGGCTGTGGTCTTTGCTACTACAGTTTTGCCAATTACAGCAAAGGGCAACATCACAGACAATCTATATTCTGTCCACACTGGAAGGCAAATATTTGCAAATAGCATGAATTTAAGGCTTTCCATTGGTTCACATGAAAAAACGGGAGATTATACTATGGTAAAAATGGAAATTCAAAGGCAAAGGGAACTCAAATCTGTGTGGTTCCTGCTTTCAGTTGTATAGAAATATTCACTGAGCTTTCCCTGATAGTGAGGTAAAGGGCCTCAGTGCTGATATGGTATAAAAAGGTCTGAGCTGTCAGGGTGGATTAGGGGAGCCTAGTGACCTACTATGAAGGACCAAGGGGCTTGTGAGATGATAGGAAAATCTTTGGAGGAATACAAATTTAGGAAGAACAGACCGAGTCACTGAATCTTATCCAGCTTCCTCAGGCAGTCATGTCATATAAAACCTCTCACAAATGTTTAAACTTCATCTTAAAAGTAATTAGGCATTTTGGCACTCTTCCTCTTGCTGGAAAATCTTCCAGAATTTCACTGCTCTGATGGCTTGAAACTGTCTTCTAGTTTCCAGCCTAAACCTATTTGTAGCTAGTTTATATCTATTTGATCTTGTGCCAGCATTATCCCCTAATTTAAATAGTTCTTTTCCAGCCCTGGTGTCAGTTCACACTTTCCCCTACTCTCCTCAGTATATTTATAGCAAGCAATCATATGCCCTGACAGCTTTCATTTTGCCTGAATGCACAAACCAAGCTCATACAGAAGATGTCTATGCAATGCAGGGAAAATTGGTGCAGAGATTCCTAAGCTATTGCTGAATCTAGCTGATACGTCTACCTGTTGTGCTCCAGCAGTACCAGCTCAGGGCTAGAAGCAGTTCATCCACTTTAATGCAACTTAAGATAATAAATACTGCTGAACAGCACCACACCATGATGTACTGCTTCCAGAGCAGATGAAGTCCATGGCAGCTCAGGGCTCTCTGCACTGCTCTTTGTTGCTCAATGCAGACATTCGGTAATCGGGTTCCCTGGCTTGTTTACATACCATCCTAATAGGATGCAGTCTTACTCTAAATCTGTCCCAATCAGACATTTTCCCTAACTGTGACTACTTCTTCATTGCATACCATGCTCCAGATATATCTGCCTTATGTCCTACCTTATGTCCTTAATATTTGTTGATATTCTGAATAGATGGTGACTAGTTGCATGAGTTATTCCCATGGCTGCATCACACTGGTGACTCACAGTCATCCTGTGAAAATACAGTATATCACGGACCTACTTGTTCTTCTAGTCTTGTGATCAGCTCTCAGCTCATCAGTAATGAGGATGGGATATACAAACAGGTCAGTTTATCTTTTTTTTTTTTTTTTTTTTTTTTTTTTTTTTTTTTTTGCTTTCCCCCTCAATTTACAGGGGGAGGGGGGGGATGGAAGTCAGTGAGAAATTCATAATTTTAAGTGTTTGCTTTTAGTGAGAAAGCTCCAATGTGTGTCAGGGTAAAGATAACGATTTGGATGCAAATCTTTTTTTTTTTTTTTTTTTTTTTTTTCCATGGAAGGCAGGTTAGAGGATTTATATTCCAGCCCTTCCCTTTCCACATCTTTTGGCTTCCAGCCATGAGTGAACAGAAGAAAATAAAAAGCCTTCTAAAGGGCAAATGAGAAAGAATGAAAGGCTTATAGGAAACCTTTTCTTTATGGTCTTCCAGAGGTAAAATATCTCTAGCATTTATCAAGTCTTGTTTCATCTTTGCAATCAGACAGTTTAATTCTGAGTGATTAATCTTTCCCTTTTTTCCCCGTGCAGTTGGATTATTTTCAGGAAGCCTTGGTTGGGACAGAGCTTCAGTGACAAAATCAGCACTATATTCTATATGCTTCTTTTTGTTTGGGCCAAATAAATCACATTTTTCCAAAGCTTCTTCTCACTGTATGTGAGCAGAGGTTTTGGAGCACAAAATACACAACACCATTTTATTTTTTTTCCTTGTACATAATTAAACTATGGTCAGTCCATTGATTTTGACTGTCAATCTCAAGGATTCTTACAAACAGAAGTGAAGATTAATATAAAATCAACAACAACAAAAAAAATGGTTTGCAAGAATTAACAACAATGATGAGTCTAGAGGTGATATGAAGATTTAATAGCAAAAAAGTATTTGTTTTGATAACAAAAAAGTATTTGTTTTAATGAACAGGAACATGAAGTTACTGAATATAGATTCAGCATTAGCTTTAAAGCTAATGCTTTAAAGTTATCAAGTTATCAGATATTTCTACAGAGAAAAATATAACTTCTGATACATATGATATGTATGATATGACTATCTCATAGTAAATTTAAAAAGCTGTATTGTAATATGATGGCTTTTTAAAGCAGTGTTAAATCCCTGCCATTTGGCGCCCAGGAGGTAAAGCAGCTGAGCAGACTTAAGTCTTGAGAGTGCATAGGTATAAGCTAGTGCCATCAGGTTGTCAGAAGAAGGTTGTCCTGTTCTTGTGTTCTTCACAGAAGGGTCTGTGGCACTCCGATCTATTCCAATTTCAGTGAAGGACACTTCTGCTTTTGTCTTCTATTATTTTATGAGAAAAAGCACTGGCCTCAAAAAATGAGCCAAAAACAAGAGAGAGAATTGAGAGAGTAGGCTGGTTGAGGAGGGCATCTACTTCAACATCCCATACCCCTGGATGAGAGGAGGTCAGAGCACTGCATGCATTTTTATTTATTAGTTAGTTTGTTTATTTTTCTAAACCAAAATTCTTCAGCCTTATGATAGATCTGCACAATTTTGGGTTTAGGAACATTAATAGCCTGCATTTCTGCAGGAGATGGGTAGAAAAAAAAAAGTATTTTTATAAACTCTTGGCTGTTAAATATCAGTTTTGAATAATATGATTCCCAGCTGTCATCTAATGTAAGTAAGAAATACTATGTATGGTATAGTAATGATTTAATTATAATAATTTAATTTGTTAGGTTGCTAATGTGATTCCTGTACATTTTGCCATGATATCTCTATCCACTCTCCCTTGTAAAAGAATTACTTTTATGGGGATGTTTCCTTAGACTAAATGTCTTCCCAGCATTCGGATGCTGCTTCTATTTCTGTTGTTCCTCACTTAGTTGTAGAACTGTCTGGTTTTTAGTATTTCTGGATATTTTTAGCATGTCTGGATATTTAGTATAATAGTTTTATGAAAGTGGATTGTATTCAGTTTAGATTAATTATGCATCATTATTTTCTAAGTAGTGTTTTGAAAAGGGGGGAGAGATAAGGTGTGTTTTACTAAAGATTGTTAAAATGATTGTTGCTTTCTGTAAAATTAATCATCACATTTCTTGTTGTTTGTACTTTAGATAACAATAATAAGAAAAGTCAATGGGACCATATTTTATTTTATGAGCTCTGATCATTTTTGTATATGTTATAAGAAGTGTGTTTTCTTTCCTTAAGGCTATAAATGCATTTATTAATTTATTTATGTCAAATCAACTTTTTAAAGTATCAAACTTCTTGTACACTTACTGAAGCTGAAGTATTATTCTGAGTCCATGTGTGACAACCTGGGAACAAATGAAGCCACAAAATTGCATTTTTTCACCTTGTTTTTATTACTAGCTTTTTTTATTTATTAAATTTAGTGTGAACATATTTTCAGAAAAATAAATCTGGGATGTAAAAGAACATTCAAGTTAATCAATTCCAAAAGATATGTACTTTTACATATTTTCTTGAATTCCACTACCACAATGGTCACAAGTTCCAGAAGAAAAATTGGTACAAATTGCATAGCTTTCAGAAGCTAATCAAACAATCTCTCTGGTTTGGATTATGCTCTCTCAAATAATCCATGGGAGTTAAATTATATCATTTTCATTAAACCATTTTCCTACAGCTGTGTATGCAGCTGACCCTATTTCCTATTTTTGTTTGGGTTTGATTGTTAGTTTGTGTGTCTTTGTGTGTGTGTGTAAAATTTATTGTCCAGGACTTCCAGGGAAAGAAACTGCTGTTAAAAAAAAATATAAAAAGTTTTTTTAAAAAATACATGTTGTTAATATGTTTGTCATATGTCATAAGCTTCTACTATAAAATCCTATACTTAATCCTACTCATGTGTTTACAATTGATCTGTAAAGTACCTTGGGACAATGAAGAATAAAAAAAAAAAGATGTTCCTGGAGTTATTTCAGATTAAGGCCTCTATTATTTTCATGAAGAAAATCATTCAGAAATCAAGAGACTAAAGTTGGTTTTTTTTTTTTTTTTTTTTTTTTTTAGATTCTTTAAAACCCAGGGGCAAACGCTCTTCTGTGGAAAAGATGTTTCTTCACTTTAAAACACTAGAAACTGTTGGTACTCCCCCCGCCCCAACTCCCCCTCCCCTTCCTTTTTTTTTTTTTTTTTTAATTATCCCCCCTCCCCCTTTAAAGTCTGTGAAGGTCAAGGTCATAATTAAAATTAAATCTTTTTCTGTCAGATTTCCCCATATATCAATAACTTACTATTTTGAGCCCTTAACTGTATGGTGTCTACATTTATTAATAACCATTGACTTTTTGTTAATGAACACTTGTATGAACACTGAACATCAGGAAGCACATTTCCTGTGCAGGTGATAGAGCACTGGCAGAGGTTGCTCACAGACGTTGTGGAGTTTCCCTACCTGAAGATCTTCAAAAGCTGTCTGGATGTGGTCATGAACAAACTGCTCTAGATGTTCCTGCTTGAACAGGGTGCTTGGATCAGATGAGCTCCAGAGGTCCCTTACAACCTTAACCATTCTGTGATTCTGTGATTCTGAATGAGTTTAATCCACTGGCTCCTTGGATGTCATCAGGGAGTGGTGGGCTCTGGTGGTGTGCTCTGTGCAAAGTCTCTCTGAACGTTTTTTGCATTTTTGGCTTTCACTATCTTTCTTTTCTTCATTCATTGTTCCCTTTGACTGCTGGCATCTTGCTGAATTCTCTTCCCTTTCCCCTTACACCTTCAGAAGAAGGACGTTGAGATTTTTATCAGTCACTCAAGCGGTCCTAAGGGAAAATCTGTATGGACAGGAAATTAGAGGTGATCTTTAAAGATGTTTCATACTTCTGCACCTGAGGATTGCTGTATATGCAATGTCATGCGTAGACACAACCATGCCTTGTCTAGTACTCTTTTCAGACCTGTTGCCCGTGAAGTTGCCTAATCCCTTTTAAATTAGCCAATATTATCTTCTCCCACAATCTCTCGCAAGATTAAGTTACAGAAGCTCATTACATAAAGAATTACTTTATTTTGTATGTTTTCAAATAACCTAATATTAGCTTAATCAAAAGCCTGTGTTTCAGCACAGTTTGATATGGTGAATAATGCTGCAATGATCTTGTTCATCATCTCCATGATTTTGTAAACCTTGAGTCATGTCCATGCCCCATCGCACTCCTCTCCAAATTGAAGAGTTTCAGTCTCTGTGGTTTCTTCATGGACAGAAGCTGCTCTATCCACCTGATTGTTTTACGTGGTTTTCTCTGTATCTTATCTATCTTGATTGATGTCATTCTTAGGTGTAGAGGCCGGAACCATATACAATGCATAAAGTCTGGAACAGCATGATTTCATTTACTAGCAAAATGGCATCCCCTGTCTTCCTCTCAGTGGCAGTCATGAGCAAAATCCATTCTGGTGGGTTTTGTTTCTGCTACTGTAGTTGGAGCCAATGATTTAAAAAACTTTTAACCTTTACTAATTTTTAAGTTATACTTCCAAATTTAGCCTCATCATTTGTTTGGTGAGTTCTTTTTCAGTACTTCGTCACTAGTATATCATTTGACTGCTTGCAAGAGGTTAATAAGATATATAAACTTGTAAATGTACTCAATAGTCCCTTCTCCATGTCCTGAAAAGCTGAATAAGACTGGTCACAGGATGAATTCATGGCTGCCTCTTCTCCAAAATAGAAAATAATTAAGTTCTAAAGTTTGCTTCCAATTTTTAAAACACACTCTCCTGGACTCTGTTGACAGCTCAGTTCCTTTAACAGATTTGGGTGTGGAAGACAATCAGAGGCTTTTTGAAAATCTCGTTATATGTTTTCCATGGTGTCTTCCTTATTTATGGGCTACCTCAAACCCAGCAGGTCAGTTTGGCTGCATTTCTCATCTCAGACAATCTGGACTCTTTCTCAGCATACTATTTCACATGTGTGCTCAGTAATCTGTGCTTTATTATAGGCTCATCTGCCTTTTGCAGTCAGTGAAACTGCAGTTCCCAGAATTCCCTCCAAAACCCTATTTCAGCGATGTGAGCACAGGCAACTAAAGATGAGCAATGTGTTGGCATTTGTCTCAGTGGCAGTTTGTAATGTTATCCATCTTTTCCATAGTCCTTCAGTTTTTCAGCTGAGTTCCTTGTGTGACTTGTTATCTTATCCTAGTGACATCTTCTCCTTGGTTTCACATTTTTGTATTTCTCTCAATTTACTGTCACTCCTACAACCTGTCTGTTACCACAACCACATTATTTGTGGTAATCTCCCCCAAATCCCCACGCAGATTCAAATAATTGATTGAGCTTCTCTCTTAAATAATTTTTTATGCCATTTTCCTTAAGCATTTGATGAGAGTAATTTATTAATATGCAAAAATATTCTGAACTTATTTTTTATGTATGTCACTACTTTTGCTACTTTTGACCACAGCCTGAAAGTTTTCCTAGCACTGTAAACATATGCATAGAAACAACTTTATTATTATTATTATTATTATTATTATTATTATTATTATTAACTGCCAGAGTTAAAGTAAGTTGAAGCAGGAAAATAAAGTACCCCATGTACCACAAATAGCTTTATTTGTTGCAAATCAGAAATGACAGAAATCCAGGAAATATATATATATATATATATATATATATATATATATATTCTCGTTTTGCTTGTTTTATTCAAATTCTTCCCTACAGATCAAAGTTCCCCCATGGTGCCAACCTCACACTTTGAGATTTGCTACTTTACACTTAAAGCACTGTGAGGTGCAAAGAAAAAACAGGAGATGCTTCTTGGAAATGGTCAATAGTTTATTACGGACTCTTTCACTTTACCAGTAGTACCTTAAATGATTTTAATTTTAATTTTTTATTTTTGTCTGTAGGATCAAATTAAAGCTGACAAATACCAGAAGTGAGAATTTGATATTTTTTGATAAAATAGTCTTCCACTTCAAGAACATCAAATATGTAGTCCAAATTATAATTATGCTCTTAGGAAAAGAAATATATCCTCCTGAATCATTTCACTTGTTTACTATTGGCAAGTCATCCATCTGCCTCATAGTTTACTTTTCTGACCTGAAAAATCAGCATAACACCTTAAAATATTCAAAGTTCAATTGAAGAGTTATCAAGCTTACTTAAGAAAATGGACATAGTGATTCAAGCAAGTCTATCATATCAATGTTACATAAGTCAGAGCTACATATTCAGAGAAAGATTTTAAAAGCGCTTTAAAAATATAATGATTTCAAATAAAAATATAAATTGCTGATGATGTTTTCATTGTAAATAAAAAGTTTACTATGAATAAAATTAATCTCCAAAACCATCAATCTTTCTCATGCTTCTGCTCATAAAGATTTTTGAGCAAGCTTAGAGGTTTGGATCCTTAATGAACATGAAAAACTTATTTTCTGTCCATCTATTCCACTTTTAAAAGACTTAAGAGATAAAGGAAAAAATATTATCTCTGAGTTTTAACCTTTTAAAAACCTGTTTATATGTTTTTAGGGGGTATACTAGTGACTGTTAGTATGTATTACAAATATAGTCACTAGTACAGTCTTAGAAGCAAGAGATTTTGAATTATTCTGCTGAGTTACATTTCCATAAACTAACCATAATTTTTAAAAATAATTTAATAAGCTAACATGTTACAAGCTCTGCAAACTGTAATATAATTTTAAATAATAAATACTTCCGTTTTTAACAACCCATGTCTTTTGGCAAGTTTAGATCTCAGGTATACTATTGAAAATTTGATACAACTTCTATATCAGTAATTATATCAGTAATACTGAAATATCACTAATCATAAAAAGAAATTCTGTATGTTCACAATTCAATCAGAACAAGAAAGTGCAGCATCATCTCCATTAACCTAGAAAAATAGCATGCGTTCAAACTCTAAGCCTTTACAAGAACTCAATTTATTTCACCTTACCTTTTAATATTAGAGTGCTTTGATGCAAGTCACTACCAATCATCATATTATATTCCAGTTTTGGTTGTCATTCCATCACACTACATGGTTAAGGCACTCAGTTAACTAAACTGGTAACTACATTAAAAAGCTTGAACTGAAAATAAAATTAAAAAAAAAACTAGAAGGATCAAAAACTTGATTGTTTGAAATACATTTAAGAAAATTAAGTAATAAAGAGGCTTCTAGACCCAGCTGCTCTGGATTCAGATATGTTTGGATTTTTGAGGACAGAAAAAGGAAGAGGAAATGATTTCCAAGGTAAGTAAAGGCGGTATTTATGCCTTGTACTGGCTCTTGACAGAATAGTGTTTGTACTTCTCTACAAGTTTCTGCCAGTGTTGTAGTTTAATCCAGAAGGCAGCTAAACACAACACAACTCAGCCGTTCACTCCGTCCCCCTCCCTGCCCTCAGTTGGATGGGAGATAAAATAAAGAACAGGAAAATAATAATAATAATAATAATAATAATAATAATAATAATAATAAAAGTTTAACAGGATAGAAAAGGAAGGGAAAATAATAATGATAATAATAATAATATATTACTGTTTTGCCTTGTAACACATTTACCTGTGCCAGGGTCAAGGCAGATTTTCCATCAAACTTCTTCATGTCATCCCTGTTGTCATACAGATAAAAGCTCAGGGTGTTTCATGGTGTGTACTTGTTAATAGTTTCCACTGTAAAGTTCCCGACATGCAAAATGATGGTCATAATAAGTAAAAACACCAGATTAAGTTCACAGTCAGTGTAATATGAACACATGATATATTCTAATGGGCAAAAGAATAAACAATCTTAGACCAAAATGTAGTGGGTTTACTTTGCAGGTTTTGGTATCAGGGGCTGCCTTTGTGAAAAGAATCCAGAAGCTGCTCCATGTCACATAAGGGTCAGTTTCAGGCAGCTCCAAAGGGACTCACTGCTGACCAGAACCAAGCCAGTAAGCAATGTTGTTTGTGCCTTGCTAAGAAAAGATTTAAGAAAAGGAAAAAAAAAAAAAAAAACAAAAAACAAAACAAAAAAAAAAAAAACTGCTGCACAGCAGCAGCTGGGAGGTCAAGGAGTGAGAACCAGCCTTGCAGACCCCAAGGTCACTGCACAAGGAGGGCAGGAGGTGCTCCAGGCACACAGCAGAAGTTCCTCTGCAGCCCATGGAGAGGCCCCTGGTGGAGCAGGCTGTCCCCCTGCAGCCCATGGGTCCCACATGGAGCAGATCTCCATGCTGCAGCCCGTGGAGGAGTCCCCAGTGGAGCAGGTGGATGTGGCCTGGAGGAGGCTGCGGCCCATGCAGAGCCCCCGCAGGAGCAGGCCCAGGGCCGGAGCTGCAGCCCGTGGACAGGAGCCCAAGCAGGAGCAGGGGTCTGGGGGGAGCTGCTGCCCGTGGGGGACCCGTTCTGGAGCAGTTTGCTCCTGGTTGATGGCGCCCATGGTAGGGAGTTGTGTGGGAGCAGTTCTGGAAGAGCTGCTGCCTATGGGCAGCCCCCGCAGGCTCAGTTCAGGAAGGACGGAATCCGGTGGGGGGGGGACCCCACGTGGAGCAAGGGCAGAGAGTGACCATGAAGGAGCGGTGGAGATGAAGTGTTAGGGACTGACCACAGCCGCCATTGCCCATTCCCCTGTGCCACTTGGGCAGAAGAGGTGGAAGAGGGTGGATGGGATTGGTTTAGTTTGTTTTCTGTGTTTCTCACTGCTCCAGATTGTTAGGTAATAAATTTCTCTGTTCTCCCTATGCTGAGTCTGTTTTGCCTGTGATAATTGTTGAGTGATCTACTTGTCCTTATCTCAACACTTGAGCCCTTTTCATCACATTTTACATCACATGCTTATAATGAATATAGTTTTAACACTCTCTGGTCCTATCTGTTGTTATCTCAACCCTATATATATATATATATATATAGGGTTTATATATATATAATATAATATATATATAATATAATATATATATAATATATATTATATATATAATACAATATATATATAATATATATTATAATATATATAATATAATATATATATTTATATATATATATAAATATATATATATTCAAAATATATATACATTCAAAACAATTGATGCACAATGAAATGTCTCACCATCTGCTGACTGATGCCCAGTCAGTCCTGAAGCAGTCTCCAACCCTCCCTATTGTCCAGGATGGTGTCATATATTATGGAATATCCCTTTGGGTCAGCTGTCTTGGTTGTGTTCCCTCCCAGCTGCTTGTTAACCCTGAGTCTCCTCACTGGCAAGGCAGCAGGAGAAGCTGAAAAGTCCTTAACACTGTGTAAGCAGTGCTTTGCAACAACTAAATCATGAATGTGTTATCAACATTATTTTCTCCTAAATCCAAAACACAGCTCATATCAGCCACTATGAATAAAATTAACTCTATCCCAGCTCAAACCAGAACAACCAGATATCTTCTGTCTTGGTTCCTTGATTTAATATGAAGAGATTACAGCATAAATAATGCTGATTTAATTTGTTTGTTTGTTTCTGTAAAGAAGAAGATTTCATGTTTTCCTTTTCATGAACACCCACACGGAAAGCAGCAGAAAATTTGCTGATGTTCACAGTGTCTGTGTAAATGCGATGTTGTAATTTATTTGGTACTATCGCCAGATAATGGCAACAAAAGGATCAATGCAAGTTATGCAATATTCCCACAGCTTTATTGTTATGTCCCTGTGTAATTTATCTGCATGGTTTTTGCTCTCAGACAGCTCAACTCTCTTTTTCATTGTAGCTTAAGTAGCAGTAAAAGACAAATTAAGCAAGAAAATACTTAGAAGGAAAATACTTACATAGGAAAAAGAAACTATAGGGAACATAAAGGAATAGTGTTAGTTGGGGAACTGACTACTCTCTCTGTGGGAACATGACAGTTTCACAGGTATGAGCAAAAAGCTAAGGGCAAACAGATTCCTCACCAAAATGAGTAAGCAGGAAGACAACTGATCTGTGTAAATTTAATGACTTGTAAGTTGGAGGTAACTGGAAATTATATTCAAGAGGGATGTGAAAAGGGGATTTGGGAACCATGTCTTTTAATTTTATGGGAACTCTGAGTCTTTGAATTTGGCAGTGGAAACATTAAAAAATGAATCAAAGTCCTCTGCTCTCTCATGTTTCAATAAGGATATTATGGAAGAAAGAGAATATGTATTACAAATATAGATACTGTTTTTTTGTTATTTCTTTGTTTTGTTTTGTGTGTGTGTGTATAACCTAATTTCTTAATTATGTGGTTATTTGTGACTATGCTTTTTCCTAGTGTTGTGCAGTGCACTAACCTCAGAATTAGGGCCACTTTTTTGGACTGGAATAATCTTTTCTGATTTATTCTTGTGTAAGAACATCTCTAACTGCATTTTGTAACATTTAGGTTCCTTCTGTCGCGATCCTATGTCTACTGAGATAACCCACTATCATTCTTAAAACAGAGTGCTTTTATTCTGACATTATCAAAAGGCTGTACAAAGCCTTTTGTATAGGGGTTATAAAACATCAAACAAGTTATATGCACATTTTCTTATTTCATGCTTTTCCAATGCAATGGTGCTGTAGCTCATATGGTGTCCTAACTAATCCATATACACTACTGTGATTCTGCATGTATCTGTGGATTCTCCACTCTGGATATCAAGTTGTAGCCCCAAACTATGTCTCTCTGAATAACAGGAATAATTCTTCATTGCTTTGTTTGTGTTGGCAGGCCTTAATCCCCCTCAGGCCTAATCAGTTCCAAAAGCTGTTGGAGGCCAGAGGCATCAAATCTAATAGTCTGGCATTATCTCTTAATGACTCTTTTGTGGGCTACACACAGTCATCTATTTTCTGCTTTGCCCATCTCAGACAATTTCAAGTAAGAGGCACTTAAGTAAAAATATTTGTACAGAAACCACTAGGTCAACCTACAGCATTATCAAGTGATTTAAGAGCAGCTCTAGATGAGTCACAACAGCAACACTGCATTGATGAATACTGTATAAATCAATAGCTCTCTGCATCTGCTGAGCAATCTGTATAAATTATCATTGTAGAATCTAAAACAGAGGCCAAAATTCAGCATGCTAATAAGATCATACACCAAAATTACTTTAATCTTACATTTGATCTTCAAAGTTGATCAGTCTTTTAAAGGTCAGTGAGAATCAAACAAGGACAGCAGCTATATGACAAATTCTTAAAAGGATCATTTAGCATACAGCAGTTATCTTCCTTATCAGCCAAGGTGGGTTTCCATGAACCCTTTGTGGATGGAATAAAAGAAGGGTTTAAATCCCTTTCTTCTCTTCAGAAAGGTTAAGTGGAGATTTTGAAATCAGTAGAATTTTAAGAATATATTAAACTTGACTGTTTCACAGACAAAAAGAAAGACTCCCTGAGACTTGGAGAAAATGCTCCAATGACGTAAAAAGTAGTTATTTACTTCTGCCTAGAGTTCTTTTCAGTATGTATACTGCCTGAATGGTATTCACCAATTGTAAGTGAGCCATTGCTATACCATAGTGGTAAATGGCATTGTACCATAGAATCTGATCTTACAATTTTCAGAACATATAAAACCATACATGTAATATCAAAGTGGAATGATAACACATTTTCAATTTTGATACTGTCTTCAACTGTGTATGAGGAGCAAAGGAGCAAGAAAAATATCTGCAGTCTACTTCGTCAAGACCACGAAATTTTACCTCAAAAGACAGGATCTCAACTTCCACTTGGAAAAAAAAAAAAAAAAAAAAAAAAAAAAAACAACTGTAGGGTATTATAAACCCAAATTAACTGGATTTCATTTTGGCAGAAAATTGATTTAATTAGCTAGATATGTCATGGGATCACCAAGTGGTAGCACAGGAATCAAAATCAAGTATTACCAGGAAATGTCTAGGGACCATATAAAGATTTTGCCAATTTGGAAAGAGTACTGCAAGAGTACCGCACCCCTCCTCCCCCTTCCCTGATATCACCAGATATATACAACATAATTTCATGGTAATATGTTTGCCACATTCATGTCATATCACAATATTTGCAAGCTGTCCTGGTTTCAGTTGGGACAGAGTTGTTTTTCCTCCTAATGGCTGGTGAGGTACTGTGTTTTGGATTGGGATGAGAAGAGTGCTGATAACATGCTGGTGTTTTAATTGCTGCAGAGCAGTGCTTACACTAAGCCAAGGACTTTTCAGCTCCTCGCTCTGTCCTGCCAGCGGGCAGGCTGGGGGGGGCAGCAAGAGCTGGGAGGGGACAGCCCCAGGACAGCTGACCCAAACTGGCCAAAGGGGTATTCCATACCATCTGACATCATGCTGAACAATATATAGGGGTGGCTAGCCAGGGTGGGGGGCCGGCTGCTCGGGGTTGGGCTGGGCATCGGTCAACAATTGCATTGTGCATCACTTGTTTGTACATATTGTTATATTATTATTATTATTATTATTATTTTCTCTCTTAAATAAACTGTCTTTATCTCAACCCACAGGCTTCACTTTCCCTTTTCTCTCCCCCATCCCAGAGAGGGAGGGGGGAGGGTGAGCGAACGGCTGTGTGGTGTTTAGCTGCCGGCCGGGTTAAACCACAACACAAGCAAACAAGGAATTTGATGTGACTTCACATATTTTCCTGTCCCTGTTATAAATGTATCAAAAATAACAGTAACATAATTTAGCTCATATATGCAAGAAAACAAAAAAAGAAAAAAAAAAGCATTGAAATTGCTGAAACTGGAATTTCATGCTGTATTACAGCTGAAGCAAGAAGGAAATTCTTAAGTTTTCAAGAGAATAGAAATGTTCAAGATTTCAGCACTTTGAATAAATACACCAGTTTTTTTAGACCTTTATTATAAAATGTTATGAAAAATACATATCTAGTAAAAATGGCAGAGTAATCAGCCAGCAAATAGAAAGTTATTTTCAGAGAAACTGCTACCCTTGAAATACAAGAGTAGCTTTTCATAGAGTCATAAAAAGGCTCGGGTTGGAAGTGACCTTGAAGATCATCTAACTCCACCTGCCCTGCCATAGGCAGAGATGCCACCCACTAGATCAGGTTGCCCAAAGCCCCATCCAGCCTGCCCTTGAACACCTCTAGGGATGGGGTATCAACAGTTTCTCTGGGCAACCTGTTCCAGTGCCTCACTACCCTTACAGTGAAGAATTTCCTCCTAATGTCTAGTCTAAATCTATTCTCTTTTACTTTAAAACAATTCCCCCTTGTCCTATCATTATCCACCCAAGTAAAGAGCCCCTCTCCATCCTTTTCATAAGAACCCTTTAAGTAATGAAAGACTGCATTGAGGTTGCTCTGGGGACCTCATTTCTCTCCCCTCCTTTCTTCCATGACTATAAATTTTGAATTGTCTTAAAAATATTAACTTTTTTGTTTTATTTTGTTTTGTTTTGTTTTTTTTGGGGGGGAGGCGCTGTCCATAGCTGCACCTCCCAGTAAAGGGCCTGATTCAATACCTAGTGATCACTGTCCTTTGGACTAAATAACACGAGAAGAAGTGCTATGTCACATATTCTGGTGAGCTAATTATTCTTCTGTTCTGTTTAGTAAAGTGATACCTGGTAATGTTCCTGGGCACTGGAACTGAACTACTTTTACTGTTAAATTGTTATGATCTTATACTCCTACTGATGTTAAATGATTGATTAAAATGATCTCTGGCACAGACTCAGCCTGGGATGCCTCTGAAGCAATTCCAGGTAGGATTAAGGAGAGAGCACAGAGCAAGTCTGTTCACAGGGAGGAGACTGAATGTCATCACCCTGTTGTGGATGATGGAGGGTGGAGGGTGAGAGAGTGCAGCTTTGTGCATGAGGGCTACTCCATGCCAGCTTGCTTCAGTGACAGAACACAATATTGGGCATGTTTAATTTAGTAGAGTAGATATAGCCTTGGAGGCCTTTTCCTGTGTATTAACAGAAAATCATTTTAGAAATCAAAGCCCTAATTGGAAGCAAGGCATTAGTTTAATTTATCCCTGTCTATTGATATTTTGATGTGTTTGCACAGCATACCAGTGGCTGTGTGGTCATAGTTTCACATTTAAAATTTTATTGTTACTGTCAAACTTTTCAATATATCATGCAATATGAAAGCACTGGATCAGATCTGTACAATGTAGGATCATGTAACATTTGAGCTTTGCCTCTCCTGCTGCTCCAGGGATACAGAAATATATATATATATGAATATATATATATATATACATATATATGAATATATATATATATTCATTTAGATGTAGCATAATGTCTATTTGCATAGGTAAAGTCTTCTTGAAAAGTGTAGGAAAAGAAGGAAGAGACCTGGGACTTTACGTTGGAAATGTCTGTTGCACCCTTCTGGAAGGTGGAGAATCCTGTGAGTTTGTTTGGGAATAGAGCTTCAGAGAATGTTTGCTATCCCACTGAACCTGAAGATAAATAACACTACAGATGGTTCTGATAACTATGCAATCTTATCAGACTTGGGAGATTGTATAAAATCACGGAATCATAGAATCATAGATTGGTTTGGTTTGGAAGGGACCTTAAAGATCATCTAATTCCAACCCCCCTGCCATGGGCAGGGAAAACTTCCACTAGACCAGGTTGCCCAAACCCCATCCAACCTGGCCTTGAACACTTCCAGAGATGGGGCACCCACAGCTTCTCTGGGCAACCTGTGCCAGTACCTCATCACCTCATATTAAAGTCCCTACTATTGGGACTTTAGTCCCAACTAGTATTGGTCCCTACATCTAAACTACATTTTTTTTTAGTTTAAAGCTTGTCCTATCACTACACTTCCTAACAGAGTCCCTCCCCAGCTTTCCTGTACCCTTTAGGTACTGGAAAGCCTTTATAAGGTCTCCCTTGAGCCTTCTCTTCTCCAGGCTGAAAAACCCAGGGTCTCTCAGCCTGTCTTTATAGGATAGGTGTTCAAGCCTTCTGATCATCCTCGTGGCCTTCTCTGTACTTTCTACAATAGGTCCATGACCTTCTAATATTGGGGCCCTGGAGCTGAATGCAATGTTTCAGGTGGACTCTTGTAAGAGCAGAGTAGAAAGGGAGAATCACCTCCCTTGACCTGTTCATGCTGCTGTTGATGTGGCCCAGGATATGGTTGGCTTTCCAGGTTGCAAGTGTACATTGCCAGCTCATGTTGAGCTTCTCATCAACCAACACCCCCAGGTTCTTCTCATCGGGGCTTCTTTCAATCCATTCTCCACCCAGCTTGTATTTGTGCTTGGGATTGCCCCAACCCAGATGCAGGACCAGGCACTTGGCCTTGTTGAACTTCATGAGGTTTGCACATGTCCAGCTCTCCAGCTTGTCCAAACCCCTCTGGATGGTATCCCTTCCCTCCAGTGTCTTGACAGCACCACACATCTTGGTATTATCGACAAACTTGCTGAGATTGCACTTGATCCCACTGTCCATGTCACCAACAAAGATGTTAAATAATGTCTGTCCCTCCAATGTCAAATCCATGTCCCTCCAATTTAGAGACAAGGACATTATGCAGGACAGTGACAAATGCTTTGGAGAAGTCCAGGTAGATCATGTCAGTTTATCTTCCCCTATCCACCAGTACTGTAATCCTGATGTAGAAGGCTACCAGATTTGTCAGGCATGATTTGCTCTTAGGGAAGCCATGTTGACTGTCAGCAATCAACATGGAGAGGGCCCCCAATTTCCCTAGTCTTCCTTTTACCACTGATGTTCTTACAGAAGACTTTCTTCTTGCCCTTAATATCCCTGGACAAATTTAAATACAATAGCTTTAGCTTTCCTAACCTAATTTCTGGCCAGTTGGAAGATTTCTCTGTATCCCTCCCAGCTTTCACGCTCTGAAGGCCTCATTTTTTCTGTGTGAGTTTGTCCAGGATCTCCTTGTTCATCCATGCAGTCCTTTTTTTTTTTTTAATCATTATTATTATTATTATTATTTATTATGTCATCTTTGTTGGGATGTATCACTTCTGAGCTTGGAGGAGGTGATCCTTGAATTAACTAGATTTCTTGGGTCACTCTTCCCTCCCAAGCTTTGTTCCATGGCGCTCTACCAAGCAGATCCCTGAAGAGGCCAAAGTATATTCTCTCGAAGTCCAGAGTAATGTTCATTTCCCTTAGGATCCTAACCTCCACCATTTCATGTTCACTGCAGCCAAGGCTGCCTTTGAGCTTTACAACAATAACAATAACAATAATAAACTATAACAATTATAATACAATCACAGTAGACTTCATATACAAAGAGTTTCCTGGTCCCTTTTGGATTTGGATCAAAATATTTTAACTACTTAGCTAGGGAGAAAAGTACAAATACTAGAAGTATATAGCAAATTCAGTCATAAAAAGTTTCTTCAGAGTATAGAAGTACCTTTACCTTATTTAACTTATAATAGAATTATATCTGTTAGCATCAACTATACTGTAAATTTTCACTAGATGTTAAAAAAATGCAATAATTGAACAGATTTCTGCAAGATAACTAATGAGTATGACCAGCACAAGAATAGTGATAGATGGTCAAATGAAGCAGTATGTTTCCTGCAAATAAACTACCTTTGCCTAAAAATAAAGCTATTAACCTTTCTCAGGGAAACTGACATAATACAGTGTAGTGATCTATATCATTGGGCATATATTTCAAATGTATTCTCCTGAAATAAATGTTGAAGATATCATAGGCAAAAATGTATTCAGCTATGGCCATGGTCAGGCAAGATGAGCAAATTTGTCTTAGGAAAATCTGTAAATAAACTCATTTGAAAATCTGTAATAGAGATATGAAAATGTGATAGCAGCTGGTAATTAGAGTTCTATTGTCTGGAAGAAACTTCAGTGACCCAAAATCTGCAATCATCTTTTGTTTCCATTTAGAGAACAAATGCAGCATTCTGGACTTAGTGCAGAAAAAGAGTTAGTACCTAGATCTCCTACTTATGCCTCTGTTTTATGATGTATTACAGATCTTTTTTATTATTATTTTTTTGAGAACAGCTGAGAACAGGTCAGCTATTGTCATTATAGTAAATACATGACTAAGCTAATATGTCAAGTTTCTTGAATTCTGAGCAGCAAGCTCTAAGCTATTTTGCCCTAACATGACAACATTTTGTGTTTTGGAATCATGTTCAAGTGAAAAAGAGTATTCACAATTAAAATATTAAATGAACACATCCAAAAATAAACCAGCATGTATTGTGAATGTATAGTGTATTAGAAATTCTGACTTCAAATATTTCATTCAGAGTTGATGACCTCAACAACTTTCAAGTGGTGTTTTGTCTTTTAATTCTTACTTGTTTTTTAGGGGATTGGTACACAGTGCTTTGTGGGAAAAACAACAACAACAACAACAATAAAAAAACAAAATTGAAAAATAAAAATAAAACCAATAGTCTAGGTAAATTAGGCTTTTACACAGTAGATGTTTTTTTTAAATGTTTGTGGTGCTCACAATAGGCTCAAGCTCACATCAGCTCTTCTAGGGTGCTTCTAGAACAAGTCCCCAGTGGTAGCAAAAGTGCAAACAGTAAAGTAGAATGGCTTTTGGCAGCAGCAGCCTACTGATGCTTTCCCTTTCCACAACAAAGCTATTGTTCTCTAAATGTCAACAAGTGTAAGTGAGCAGAACAACCTACTGCCATTCTGTAACCAATGCCTTTTTCAATGTTACCTGCAATCTTGTGGATACCAAGTAATGCGAATCCAATGTATTGTAGTACATAACTATTCCTCTTCCACGCCTTTCCAAGGTGTAATGAAAAGCAGTGAGCAATGATTACTATAGTGTCCAAAACCAATTTTACTGACTGACAGCTGGAAAATCATATTCCATCTGCTTTTATCATAAGGGAATATTTATTTATTCATACTCTTCATTAATAACTTGTATTGCTTCCTTCTCATTATTATTCTTACATTCCTTGTACTTGGGAACTAAGTCACGTTTTCCTCAATTTTGACACGTGGTTTTGGAGCAATTAGGGCAGCAAAACCTGTGTTTGAGTGAAATAAAAGGGAATGGATACAGGTTAGTAAATTTACTTTAATTTCCTTTCTCTGCAATGCATTATAATTTATGTTCTGAAGTCAGCTATGGGTGTACTTCTATGTTGTCAAACATACATCTCCCTTAAGGATACATTAATATTTATCTTTTTTTTTTTTTTTTTTTTTTTTTCCTGAATACCTGATCTGCACACTATATCTTTATTAAATACAATGCCAGTTCCATTAGTGAGGATGAGGATTTAAACTGTCAATTTTTAGGTATTCAATGGTAATCATTGCAGTACTATTATTGGATTCTTCTTGATGGATTCAAATATGTGCAAGAACAATTCCTGTAAGATCTTGTCTTTTGCTATGTATCTGCTTTATTCATTTGCAACTATTGAATGTTATTAGTGTCAGTGCATATGCTCATAAATATCACCTTCTTCTATAAATGGCACGTGCTTTTTAACCCAAAATAAATATGAAGGAACATAATCTGTATAAATCAGAGAACTACCAGCATACTTATACAGAATCAATCATACTTATACAGACTAAAGATATGTCTGATATTCCAGATGAAGATCCCAATAAAGCATTTCTCATTATTAAAGGATTTTCCATTTTAATGTTTTATTGACTTTAGTAAATTAAACACATGGAAAATATCATCACAGAACTTTCCTACACCTTGTCAGTATTAAAGAAATAACACTATAGGAAAGAAATAAAATATAAAACACATATATATATATTTTTTTAATCTGTTACATCCTTGGCCTCAGTGTCATATGTTCCAGTTCATTCTGTTGTATAATTATTCATTTTTCAGACTTTTTAAAAAAGATAAAACTTGCTGCATCTAAATCTTATTGATTGTTCCTATCAATTTAGAGTGTAAAACAGAGGGAAGATCCTGATAGTTTTTTTCTCTATTACATATTGCTTGATGTATTTTCAGCTTTTTTTCTTCTTCTTCCTTACCTTTACAGTTAGCAATCATGTTTCCACACTGGAAAACAAAATAAAAGACAATCCTTCCCTCCCCCCTGCCCCTTCTCCAAAGTAACAAAAACTTCTTTAGAGAGCAAAGAACAGTTTTGATGTTGTAGTATTAAGTATACTAAATATTAGGAGATATTAGTATTACCCTGACTGAAAAAAAACTTAATTGCTTCTTTCCTGTCAGTGTCAGGCCATATTCTGTTCTCCTTAGTTATATTATCATCTACCATTTTCTTACAGAGGTTTCCCATTTTGTTCAGATCACAGTTGTGCTTAACGAACCACTAGCTATTCAATACTTATCATTCACTTATCATTCAAAGTTTGGTCCATGCCTTATTTAATGCATGGACTCACTCTGAAGAGAAAATCACTAAATCTCCTGGGTTTTCCCATGGTTCTCATCACTATAATATCTGAGCACCTCTGAAATAGCAATGGACTTGCTTTCACAGGGTAGTGAAGGATGACTGGGTATTTTTCTTGTTTATTGACATGAAATTAAGACAGATGAATTACCAATAAAATTTCTCCATTCACATTTGGTATCAGTCAGAACTGTGTAATGGTCTGCAAATCTGTAAGTTATCAAGTGATCTCTCTGGCATCAATTGCAAGTGTGTACACCTGGGAATTTGGAAACAAGCCTCTAAGACAGGAAACCATAAAACCAAAATGGTTTACACTGGCTTCAGTAGGCTCAAAGGAATGGTATTAGACAGAAAGAAACATGTTCTTCAGTCATAATTCACTTGCTTCAAAGATAAGACCATCCTTTCTTTACTAGGAACGCTACCTCATTTGTACCACATCATTCCATGTCTACAACAAAAGATGCATTAAATTTGCAGACAGTTTCTTTTTCTAAACAGTACTGTTTTCCTGTCAGAGGGTGAAGCCTACCAGAAAGCATTACTTGATTCGTGAGATGTTGAGTATGTTTGCCCAGCTCTAACTTATGTGGTTCTGGTAAGTGGTGGGAAAACAAAGCTAGCATAGGTAATTGTCATGGGACAATTGTTATATCTGGTCAGCTTTAATGGCTTAGGTTTCCACAGAAAAGAATCAAAGAAACACAGTTACTTAAAATCCACATAACAGGTTTAGGGCAGGACACCAGAAGGTGACAGTGAGCCAGGTTACAGTAGCTCAATGGCTTTAGACACAGACAAAAACAGATATTGGCCTGGGGTGACAGCATGAAAAAATATTGTGATAAGAAACACTTTTTTACTGACACTAATTATTCTGAGTACATTTCTGAGTAAGATATCTTTCTCTGAATCTTGCTTCACATGAGATCTTAACGTATCTTTCAGCTGCATTAAATGTCTATATTATTTTCTGACATATTCATTTTGAATCTTAATGTTTCCTTTTCCCCTTTTCCCCCCTTTTTCCTCTTTTTCCTTTTCCTTTTGTATGTATGTATGTATGTATTTTTTTTTTTTTTTTTACTTTAACTGTATACTGCATTTTTCACTTATCTGTCTATTGCAATAACCAAGGCAGGTCCTTAAGAATTATTTTAGGAATGTCCTTCAAAAGAGAATATTCTTCTCTTTTCCCTTTTCCCCCTCTTGCTGCCAATTTTGCTGCCCAGAAGGCATTTCTCCTTTACTAATGCATAGAAAGACTCTCATCATGAATCTCCAATTCTCCCTGGTCTCCCTAATAGCTGTATATCATTATAAGCTCTGTTTCCATGTCCCGATCATTCTCCTGCCTTGCTCCAAGGTTTTTATTTCTAACTGAGTGGTTGAAATTTTCAATTTGGATCAATTTACCTGAAAATAAGTAAAATAATTCCCATCCTGAGCAATATACAAATGAGGTCTCAGATTTTATTATTATTATTATTATTATTTATTTTTTAGCATATCCAGTACCACTGAAACATGCTGTTATATAAAGAAAACCTAATATTAATGACAGTATTTTGACTTTTAAACTGTCAGCAACTATTTCATGAGCAGCTGAAATATTACTGGTGTTAAAATGGAAACTTCTGTGAGGGTACTGAGGAGAAAAACTGAAGCAGGGGTTGCAATAATTTAAGGTAAGTAATTTCCAACAAAGATATATATTTTTTAATTTATTTTTTACTGGATAATCTTTCTACCAATATTTTTAATTTCCTTATCCCTACTACTATCTATTATTACCACTGGAGTCTGCAATAGGGAAACACAGATTTAAATATCTTCATGGTATGGAAAGTCTTAAACACTCTTGATCTTCCTGTATGCTGGAGTAGTGAAAATGGCAGAGCACCCTTTCTTCCAGGGCATGAATCTCCATGTCACAAAACCATCTAATTCAGAGCTATTGAAAAGCAACTTGGTCTAAGCATTTGGAGTGCAAACACATCCCTGTCTCCCAGGAAATGCTCAGTTTCCTGATATTTTAAGTACATATGCAAGATGTGGAACTCACCAGGACTTTCTAGCTTACAGGAAAGAATACCAGACTGCAGATGCAGCTTAATCATATCTGGACTGCATAATGGGACTGGGGAAGATGTATCATCTCTCTCCATCTGTTCCATACTTTCTCTTTTCCAGTGCCCTAGTTTCAACTGGAAGTAAATTCAGGTAGGAAGTATTCCAGGGAGGGAAGTATTTACCAGCAGGACCCTGTTCAGGATAGTATCAGAAGAGAAACTGAACATGCCACTTAAAAACAACAACATTAAGTACATTTGGGTGAGGAAATTAGGTTGCTAAGTCCAGATTTAACATTCCACTTGGCATCTGAGTACTTGGGATGATCTCAACCTGCAGAGTTGCAACAATGAGCAATCTGGTGCTCAGCTTTCATTTGCCCTGGCACCTAGCTGAAGCTCTTCTTTTGTAAGTAGGAGCATGTAAATAAGGTTGAACTGTAAATGTTCTCATGTAATTCATATTTAAATATCATTGGATAGTTAGTTTGTGACTCTATAAGGTGCCATGTCAATGTCTGTATGAATTTAAGAATACAAAAAGAAGACCTCCTGGGATTTTGCAGAGAAAAAAATATTTCTTAGGGAGTTTCAGGTTGGGAATTCTTGGACAAAAATAGAATATCACAAGATGTCTGTCTTGAGGAATGGCTTTGTGATGACCTGTGTTTCTACCTCCTTTAAACCATCTTTGTTTCCATGGAAACAAAATGAAAGCAGAAACACAAGGTAATTTGATAGATGGATAGAAAGCTGTTTGTTTAGTGGTTATATAAGTAGAGTAGAAGGAAAGCATCAAGTAAGCAAGCATGAAAGGAAATAATTGTATAATGGCAGGCAGTGCTAGTTATAACCCTAAAACAATATGTATAATTTATATTTATATGGAGATTTCTGTGAGAATATATTTATCACTAATACAGGGAGACTAGCAGCTTTTTTTTTTTTTTTTTTTTTTTTTTTTTTTTCTGTAAATTACTCAAGTAGAGGGGAGAGGGAGACATTTGTGCACAGAGTTAATAATTTTCTTTTAGTGGCATAAAGGAAGATCTACAAGGTTTTTTTAGAAAGTCTTTAGTTCTCTGAAGGTTACAGGGCGGTAAAATGCAAATGTGATACTAGAGACTCCAAACCTTTTGATCGGGACTCTATGAGCAGCTAAGAGTGAAGAGAGATCGTGTCCAGAAGATAATGTTGCCTAGGGGGAACAAGAAAAAAATGATTGTGAGAATGGCAATACAATCTCTATGTGAGCTGTGGGTGCTAGTTGAGTCCAGATCCAGCTATGCTGCTGTGCACCATTGCACAGTTATAGAGACTAAAATATATTCTGTTCTGCAGTTTGGATTTACTGCTACATAACCTTCTTGCACAGTCATAGCTCAGGAGCTGCATTACTTATTTAGATATATTGTTATTATTTGGCATATAATCACTTCCATGTACTTTGCATTCCTGATCCAGGAAGCAGATATAATCCAGCAAATCTGGACTCTAATGTTTTGTCAGTGACTCACTGAATAGTGTTCAGTTCCCTATGAGTTTGGGGTCCAAAAATCTTATTCCAAGTTTCTCATCACCACAAACTCCTCTGTGCATACACACCCAAATTGCTTTGCTGTCAGTCAGGAAGCTGTTAGGTCTTGCAGATGTCCATTCTCTCTCATTATCATTATAGGAGAGGAGGCAAAGTCAATGAAAGTCAAATCCTCACCATGAGAGGCACAGCAGTGTGGATCAAAGCTAGCGAGTTGAATAGATGGAAAGACTAACACAAGAAATCATCCAAGGGCTCAGGTGTCTGATTCAGTGGTAGCAGCTCTCTCCCGATATTTTCCTGCAGCACAAGTGACCCAGTGCATATTACTAAAGATGAGAAAAAAACAGTGTTGAATTTGGTAGATCCTGTTGAGATGGCTGCTAATAATATGGTTAGTTTATCTCAATGAGTATCATGAGGGCTAAAGTGGAACTCTGACCACACATGATCCTTAAAATGTTCTTGACAACTTTCCCCAAAGGCAGATTTTTATTCTTAGAATTAGTGTAAAATTATGTTCCTGGTAAAGCCTAGCTACTTTGTCAAGTTTCTTTCCTAATGTAGACTGCTATGCAGTGGTACTGTCTGTTAAATGGCTTTTACACTTTGACAAACAGAGCTTAGCTTCCCTCTTTTTTTGGTCTGATAAATTCCAGTTTGGCATGTGGAAAATTCCATGCACTTGGTGTACATGGATTAGTCTTGTGAAACTGGTTCATTTTCTTTTCTAGTACTAACCTTACATTAAAAAAAAAGTTACAGGCAATCCAGGCAATCTGTTGTGGTATTAAACAAAGAGGATAAGAGCCTTTCAGGTGCCTCTTGAGAACTCTAGCAACTAAGTTATCACCTATTTTTAATTAGTTTATTTTATTATTGAGTGTAAGGGCACATTTAAATGAAAATACTCCATAAAACTTTTTTTTTTTTTCCACTTTTTTTTTTTTTTTTTTTTTTTTGTAGCAAATATATACTTCTCTAGTAGGAGCGATAGTTTCTGGTTGTCTTTTCTCAGCCAAAAGAAATTGAATTGTGTTATAGAACTGATATATTTTACATACTTACTGCTACCCAGGTGGTATCCCCATTTTAGTCCATATATAGAAACATGTTATTGCATGCTTTCTGAATACTAAAATTAGATTTTCATCCCAGATATTAAAACTGACAGCCTTCAAGGGCAAAAAAAAAAAAAAATTATACCATGTAAGAAATGGTCTATTCTTTGAAAATGAAATGCAATTCTCAATCAGTGAAGCTGAGACAGTGAAGTAAAATCCCTGGAAAATTATATTTTGCAACAATATCTTTCATTGTTGAGTTCTTCAATAAAAGTAAAGTTATCAGAGTAATGTCTTATATCTATACAATTTGTTCTCCTTGACAAGTAGTTTCCACACCCTTAAATGTATTTAGTGGAAATTGCATTACTTATTCTTAGAGCATTTTTTCATTGTCAAATATACTAAAAGAGTAAACAATGGTTTCCAGCATTAGCCCTGCTATCTCATCATTTTAAGTTAATTAGCTGATGAGGATACCACTCCATTTTTTTTTTTTTTTTACAAAAACCAATCATTTGTACAGCAGAGCTGAGAAGATAATTGATAAAACATTACCTACCCTGCCTACCCCCAGTACTATCTTAAACAAAGAAATAATAAAATCAGAAATATGTGTATTTAAAAATTAAATGTGGTAACTAAGTGACATTAATCTAACTCTGGCCTTTTAGCTGTTCTGGACAGTAGCTTCCCTTCTGAGTTCTCTGCTTGCTGAAGCATGGTCAGATGTAGAATGAGTCATGGGGCTGAAAGACGACAAACAGAGAAAACTTCATGTTGGGGAGAAAAAAAGCCAAGTTCCATTCTCTGGACCCTGAGTGATTTACACAATTTTACAGCTGGCAGCAAAAAAATGAACAGAAAATCCTGGAAGCATATCTGAAACTTGTGTATCTCATTTTGGGTGAGAACTCACACTGAAGCTGTAATCATATTCCTAGTTTGCTGTTGTTTGTTTGTTTGTTTTTCTCCTTCTGGTTCCATCACTCTTGCTTGCTTAGCACAATGACAGCTTTGCTATTTGATAGCAAATATTCCTTCTCTCATCCAAGAGTAGATTTAAAGACATTCCCTAAAGAAAATAGAGACATAAAATCAGATCTCCCTGGGTAGACACAGGAGCTTAATTCAGGTCATCCATTTACTGGACAAATAGATGTTTTTGGCCACCAGGAACAATGAATATTGTATACAAACAATGGATTAGTTATGTTTTCAGCTCAGTTATTCCAGAATTACAGATCAGGACTGTCATCCTGTGACTAAAACTAAGATGTGAAGTCATTTAATGTGATTGTATGTGGGGCCACCAAATGATGAGTTCAGCATTTGTAGTATACAAAATTAAGAAACACAAAAATACACCAACCAAAGTTTATGCAGATTGTATGCAGACACATAAATGAATTTTAACTGAGTTAAATCCAGCCAGTGACTGGTCACCAGTGGTGTTCCCCAGAGATTGGTGTTGGGGCCTTTAATATTTTTACTGATGGCTTAGATGAGGGAATTGAGTGCACCCTCAGTAAGTTTGCAGATGACACCAAGTTGGGGGAAGTTTTGAGCTGCCGAAGGGGGTAGGAAGGCCCTGCAGAGGGACCTGGACAGGCTGAGTCAATGGGCTGAGGCCAATGGGATGATCAACATGGCTAAATGTGAGGTCCTACACTTTCGCCACAACAACCCCACGCAGCACTACAGGCATAGGCAGAGTGGCTCAAAAGCTGTGCAGAGGAAAAGGATCCTGGGGTGCTGATTGATGCTTGCCTGAAAATGAGCTGGCAGTGTGCCCAAGTGGTCAGGAGGGCCAATGGCATCCTGCCTTGCATCAGGAACAGTGTAGCTAGCAAGACCAGGGAGGTGATAATTCCCCTGTCTTCCTCTAGTGAAGCTGCACCTCAAGTACCATGTTCCAGTTTTGGGCCCCTCACTACAAGAAAGACATCAAGGCCCTGGAACATTTCCAGAAGGGCTACAAAGCTGTTAAGGGGTCTGGGCACAAGTCCTGTGAGGAGCAGCTGAGGGAAATGGGATTGTTTAGTCTGGAGGAGGCTCAGGGGAGACTTCATTGCTCTCTACAGCTACCTGAAAGGAATTTGTGGGGAGCTGGGGGTCAACCTCTTCTCGCAGATAGGACTAGAGGGAATTCCCTCAAGGTGCACCTGGGGAGGTTTAGGTTGGAAATTGGGAGAATTTTCTTCTCAGAATGATTGGACCAGATGATCTTGGAGGTCTCTTCCAACCTTAATGATTCTTTGATTTTTCATGCTTTTTATCCCTAACATAAAACATACAAATGCCACATTAAGATTATTTCAAACAGCTAACTGTTCTTTGATATCACAACTTCATGGGATTTAATGTTCCTGGAATCTTACATATATCATTATTTTTTGTCACATCAGTGAAGTTTCTGAAAATAAGTTGCTGCAGAAAGTGATTTATTTCTAACTAGATAGGATGTGAACTATTTGAGTTCATCTACGTTCCTTTCCTTGTAGACTTAATAAATCTGGGTATAAAGCCTACTTTTCTCTACATTAGATGGGATAATTGGTGAGGGAAAATCAACATAGATTAAAGAAAGTTACACAGCTAATCAAGATAGATTGGAGGAAGTGCCTCTGTAATATGTTTTATTCTGAATTTAGTTGTCTACAGAGAATGTGTATTCATTTATACACAGTGTATTTACAGCTTCTAACCCTTTCTACTTAGGTACATAGTAATCATTCTTCTCAGATGTATCTCAAATATGTTTCAATTGTTCTCCAAAGAAGATTGCAGTCAAATGTATTTAAATATTGAGTACTGGAATGCTAATCATTAGAGCCCTGTATTTTATTATTATTTTTAATGTGAAGACAGTAAGAATTATATTTTAACAAACATCACAGCCCTCCTCATGTCTGTTGAATTGTATAATTAATTACAATGACAACTCTTATCAGATCTTTTTTGCTGGGCCTAGTGACATTCATAAACTATATGAGCAACCTTGAATTTTTTATTTTTTATTTTTTTTTCTTAAAAAAGAGCTTCACTGACTTTAGTAAAATATATCTCAGTTCCTGTTAAATTTATACTATAAAAGTTTTGGTAGTGACTTAGAAAAATTTTCAGGATGACTTTCCCCTGTAGCCCTGGCAGAATATTTTACTGACTCTGCTATTTCTTTTCTCTTATTTCATGTATTTTTTCCACTTTAACTGGACACATGCTTTTCATGTTCATAGTGCTTTGTGGAGAAAAGAGATCTTACTGTTCTTAGATGATGTGCTGCCTAAAAAAGAAGATGAAAGGAATCAAAAGATTTCACCCAAACAAACACACTACCTAGTTTGTTAATTTCTTATTTCTATTCATATGCAGTGACATATCACTGCTGACATCACACTTCCATCACTAAAGATGGAAATATTGAACTGTCATTCTTTCACACTTTATATTTGCACATTTCCCTGTCTAGACTCACATTTAAGTAGGGGACAGAGGAAATTTCTGCATCAGGAATACCTGGATCTGTACCTGGTTCCATCAGAAACTTTGTCAGACTTACCAGTGATCTGCCTTACTATTTTGCAATGAACAGATAAAGAGTTTTTTCTTTGCCTTCTTCTGGACACTGCCATTCTTAAATAACATAGTGATTGGCCTCGCATGTCATTTTTCACTATTCATGGGCAAATGAGCTGACACAGATATTGCCAGATAGCTTGAGAAGGTTTTTTGTTTCTTTTTATTTTTTCTTAGTCTGGAATCGGATATTTCTTGGGGGGGAGCTGCTAACGCTTACAATCTCTTAACTAGTCAGTGATCATATTTGTCAGTTTTCAATGCAACACCTAAATATAATCAATGCAACACCTAAATATAATGTGGTAAAGCTTCCCATTAACTGTTCTGGGTGATACCATACCTTTGTCACTCTGGAGGGATTAGATGAATGATCTTTTACAGATAGTGAGTGTTGCATAGTTGCAGCTGCTGTTAATTGTAGGCAAACACTATTTAGTGCTTAGCTAGCCAGACCATTATGTTGATTTCTGCTGCAGACTCTTGTATGAGTTAAATTAGACATAGATTGAAAGTTCAGTAAGACATTGTCATCCTATATGAATCAGATGTGACAATTATCTGGAAGAGCAAGGTCAGGAAAGAATTGCTCAGGTATGCACTTTTTACAATGCTTTGATGTAAATCTCCCTGATATAGATAGTCATGTCATGACAAAATTATATGTTGATTATATGTATATTATTAGCCTTATCTGTAAAATGGAAATTAGCTTTGTGTATACACAGAACATACACAGATACAGATGTTCACTGCATAGTTAATGATAAGTGCTTCAGTTGTGTTCTAACCAACAAAAAGGAACCAGATAAACATATCAAGGGAACTTGAGTAAAAGTGATTATGAAATAATAGAGGTGATAACCTTTAAGTTAGGAAGAAATAATAACAGAAAAAAAATAAAACAAAAATAAAACAACAAGCAATATATTTCAGGCAGGCAGACTAATAAACTCAGAAAAATGGCAGCCTCTCAGCTGGAAGTTTAGTCAAATGGAAAAAGCAAACTGGCAGGTTCTTACAGAAATGATGTTAAGGTCACAAATGGACACTATCGCCATGTAGAAGAAAAATGGAAAGTGTGCAGGAGATGAACTGGATGAAATCATGTGTTTTTCTTTGACTTTGAAGAAAGACATGTTCCAGAAATAATATATAGGGAGTGAAAAGCGGGTTCCCTTCCCTTCCCTTCCCTTCCCTTCCCTTCCCTTCCCTTCCCTT
>CM021732.1:116470919-116483396 GCA_011075105.1 Heteronetta atricapilla
CCCTTCCCTTCCCTTCCCTTCCCTTCCCTTCCCTTCCCTTCCCTTCCTTTCCCAAGAAGAAATTATAGGCCAGCCAATTTTCAATACTACAAATGATCAAAATGTATTTGTATGTCCCTGGAAGGGAACAAGGAAATGAGTAGCAGCCAAAATGAATTTGTCAAGAAAAACATGTGTCAGGCCAATTTAATTTCCTTCTGTGACAAGGCAGCAGATATTCTGGATAGGGAATAGCCAGTAGATGTCATATATCTTAAATTTAGTAGAGCTCTTGACACAGTTTCATGACATCTTCATAAGCAAACCATTTGGTCTGTAGTAAAAATGATTGGAAAATTGTTCATAGAGAATCAGAGCCACAAAATTACAGAACCACTGAATTTGGAAGGGTCTTCTTGAGATCACCTAGTACCTTTCCTGTGCCACCCCACACCCCCACACCCCTTCTGTGCTCAAGAAGGTTCAGCAAGAATAGATAGCCCAGGACCATGTTAAGTCAACGTTTGAGTATTTCCACAGGAGGAGACTATAAAATCACACTGGAAAACCTTTTCAAGTGTTTGATCTCCTTCACATTAAAAAGCTTTTTCTTGTATTCAAATTGAATGTTGAGTTTTTTAATTTATTCCCAATGATTCTTGTCCTTTAAATTGGTGCTACTGAGAAAAGACTGGTTCCCTGGTTCCATCTTGTTCATTGCCTTCCAACAGGGCAGTATGGTTTCTTAGGGCTGTGTGTACTATCACTGTTAGTAGATGTAATTTAATTGGAAATTTATTTGATTTTCTTAGACATAAGGAAAATTTAGGATTATGATGTGCAAGTCAAGTTTCTAACAGCTTTTATCTGAAAAATTTTCCTCAAAACCACTTTTGGACATTACTTGAGCATTTGCTATTTGTACCTCTTTTACAATTAATGGAAACTCAGAGTTAATGGCCACTGACTGACCTGATGGTAACACTTAAATCAGTTTCAAAAGTTTTATCTTGCCTGTTTGTCTAATGTAAAAATAAAAATAAAAACAAAAACAAAAAAGCAACAACAACAAAAAAAAAAACACAATTGAGTTTAGAGACTGTAAGGATTCTTGTTGGTTATCAAAGATGAACATAGAAAAAAGTTACATTCTGAATTGAGATCCTTGAAAAAGAATCATTTTTTCTTCTCAAAGTAGTATGATGTATTTAGTATTTCATAGTCTTTATTTATATATAAAGGAGTTTTAATCCTATTTAGTGTCAAATTATAACACAGTATCAACTGTCTAATTTCTAAGCAATGCTATTATTTCTATGTTTTGCTCCTTTTCTTATTCCCTATGTTTACAAACAATCTTTTCTCATAGAAGACTCTTTTGAGACTGATATTGAGGCCATCAGATTATTTTGTGAACAGTGATTCACTTCTAAGATTAGTACTCAAAAGCATTCAGTTTCAATACTTTATTTCCATTGTATTAGTGGAAGACAAGAGGAGGGGAGAAGGTTACGTACACTTACATTATATTAACGCTGTTTTCTTAAATGGTGGATCTTATCAAATAGAAATCATCAAATAAATAACATAAATATTTCATGAAAATGTAACACCTCTAGGAGATGTGTACTTGTTCTGGAGAGGTCGCAACTGAATGAAGCATTCACATCAAATTCTAGATATATGTTAATAACATTCCAAATGACTCAATCACTCAATTCACTCACAGCAGATATAGAGTAAATGACATGAACAAGGTATGTTGAATAACTTGTTTCTCAGACATTTTGTATGTGATGATGCATAGTTTTTGAAAGTGAGCCACAAAAATTAGCCTACTTTGCCTGGTGGTTTCAAAACTAGCCAGCTGTTCCAATAAGACATGTATACCGATACCCCTTTAAATTAATTCCTACCTTCAATAGAGATGATTTCAGAGATTTTATTTATTTCTCTGGACCATTTGAGGAAAAGCGTGTCTTAAGTACCTTTGTGCATGTAAGATCAGTTTAGCTGTTTCCATCTGCCACAGTGTTTCTTGTTGCACAGAGATGTAGCACTGTGGAGCATATTCACCATTAATTGTTTGCACTGAGAAGTACACAGTTTGGTGGTTCCCCATAGAAATATCAGAAACAGCTTTAAAAAAGTACTCAACTTCAGAAATCAGTATTAGTGTAGCACTCAACTAGGGCAGTCCTCTGCTAAGAAACAAAGCTAGATGGCAGAGTGAGTACTGCATGCCAGAATTCATAATTCTAATAAATTTTCAAGCATATATTTCTGGCTTATGTTTCTCTATGTTGAAAAGCATATTGCTTTCTGATGATGTAAACCACTGCAACTGAATCCAAAGATATCAAGTTTATTTATGTCATAAGAGGCCTGCCACCAAACTCTAGTTATTGTTACAAACTGTTTTTCAGAATAGGAAGGCAGTAAGAAATAACACAACTGGATTCTCATAAAAAGTGGGCAGGTCAGTGAGCATGCACAAAATAAGATTATAAACTAAAAAGGTTGTAACTAAAGGCATAACTACAACTGAACTTTACTGACCTATCAGACAGTGATGCACATTCACCAAACAAATTGCTATTGACTGATTGAATGTCTGCAGTTGCCAAACAGATTAAATTTATAGACATTTTGGCCATTGTTTTGCTATGAGTGCAACTCAATATGATTTCTTAGGATTTATTTTTCATTTAATTAAATATAGGGCATTTTCAGCCTTTGGATCTCACACAACATATACACTGAACTGTGAATGTTAACTGTGTAACATCTTAAAAAGAAAATGTATGCATGTGAAAACAAAATAAAACAGAACACTTTTACTTTGATTACTTCAGTCTTTGATGATTGAAATCTATTATTTATTCATTTATTTATTTTGTTCTAGTCCTGTTTCTTCCTTCCACTTGTATTATCGAATATTATCTTCATGTCCTCCTCATCTATTACATTTTACTGTTTAGCATTACCCCTTGATGTTTGTTTCTTCACAAAACTAAAATTTCTTAAATAAAAGGATGCATTTAAGAGAAAAAACTAAATAAATCTTTGCATTTATTAGTAGGCCAACCCAAGTAGTGACTCTTCCATTTCATAAAAAACAGAAGACAATTTTCCTGTTGAATTAAAGGGGAAAGAAGATCAACCTGCTGCAAATGGCTACAAAATGCTGGTACATCCCTAAAATAACCAGTAATGTGTTTTCCATTCACGATGCACAAATGTACTTACAGGCCAGATTACTGCCATTGTCAATCAAATGAAACAACAGAAAAAGAATGAATAAAATCATAGGTAAAAAGCTTCCAAGTATACTTCGGGAGACCGTGAGTATAAACAATCAAACTAAACCTGATTTTATTTTTTTTTTAAATTAGAAATTGCCATATTCTTTTTTTTTTTTTTTTTTTTTTTTTTTTCCTTTTATGATGACACTCTTCTGTTTTTTATCACTTTGCCTTACATAGAGGAAAAGAAAGAATAAGAAAGAATAGGGGGGATAATATCTTTCCCAAAAACAAACAAACAAACAAACCCTCCAGAAATACTCATGATATTTTTCCAACTTAAGAAGTGATTAAACTTTCCGGTTTAAGAGGGGATTCATGTAAAACAATGCCATAGTTTTTACAAGCAGACATATGGTAACACCTTTTTTTTTTTTTTTTTTTTTTTTTTTTTTTTTTAAATAGTGTGTCTCCTGGAAAATAATAAAGCTTGAATTTTGAAACGACTGTATAATTAATATCTGATGAAATAGTTCTTAGTACCTTATTATCACTGTGAAAAAGCCTGTTCATAACTTTTTGTTACTGAGTGAGCTTATGGAGGCTGAAGAGAAAATGCTACTTAAGGATTGTAAGTGCCTGGGGATGATAGTGTAGTATAAAATTTTTCATCTGTAAGTTATCAGTTTAGATAGAATCAACATTAAAATGGCTGAAGTCTTTTTGATGTACATTGTGTTACTGGTGATTATTTTGAGGTCATGTCTAATTATTCAGGTGTCTACTACCATGTCTATTTATAATCTGCTTGATTACCTCAGCTAAGGGACAACAACAAAAAAGGAAATTTATTGGTGTATTAGCACTGAACAAGTATAACATTGACATAATGTTCAGTTTTCCATCAGCTACCTGAAGCAAGATAACAAGATTAGTGTATACTTACTTGTTAGCACTGAGATTTTTTTCTTGATAATCCACTGCTAACTGTAAGTGTTCTGTTAAAAAAATCTTGACTGAGGTAGCCACAAACTACACTTACTACAAAAGACACTGGCAGCTGGTATACTTTTGATTCACATGTTCAAAAGTCAAGGCTTATGTTACTATAAGGCAGTATGTAAGTGCTGAACAAGATAATTGAGTATTCATCAGTCTAATTCATCAGTCTATTCATTCTAATAACTATATAAATTACCATGTCATAAGGGAAAACAATTTTCTACCATTAATCAACTCAGTCTACCATGGAAAGAAAAGCAAAAATTAGACAGAAAGAAGATGATTAACTGATGGCAGGTGGTTAAAAGTTATTTTATTTCGTTCATTAGAATTAACTAACAATGACATGACATCTATACAAAGAATTTTGGAATCCCAACCACTTAACTGAATTTACAATATAATAAGGCCCACAGTGAAAATTACCAGAGATGAAAATAACTTCTAAATGAGAAGTGTTTAAATGCAAGTTTAGAGGAGGGGTGATTGGCAGATAGCATATGAGAGAAACACTCTCAAAAGTCAGAAAGAAAAATAAAAAAAAAAAAAGAAGAGCAAACCAATAACGTGGGAAAGTTGTAGAGAACATTGGGACTGTGTCAGTCACAGAAGGAAATGAAAACAGAGATATGAAACAGGATATGACTATGTGGAATTTTTAAAGATGAGGGTGTCCTAGAAACCTAAATGCATTACATTGAGAGAACAACCAACCAGGGTGAGACTTTTAGAATGAATAATGGAGCTAAAGGAAAGGAAAACAGATTATATGGTGGCATTCTAAGTATAGAGATGACATTTTAAAGTCAAAGAGAAATTGACTTTAATCAAACTATGGTATAGCTATGTGTATTTTAGAATACATAATGCATAATTAGAGAGAAATAAATTATAAATAAACAGTGAAAACAGACACATGGAAACTAGAACTGGCCATGAAGATCGCAAACAGGTATCTCATCAAGCACATTTACTGGGGAATGACTTCTGTGCATCCAGTAAGCAAACCTGCAGGATTGCTCATACAGTACAGGAGAAACCTGTAGACTATGTATGTGAATTTATTCAATGATGCTTTAGAAAAAAAACAAACAAACAAATAAAAACACAATCATAGAATCATAGAATATCCTGAGTTGGAAGGGACCCTTAAGGATCATCAAGTCCAACTCTTGACACCGCACAGGTCTACCCAAAAGTTCAGACCATGTGACTAAGTGCACAGTCCAATCTCTTCTTAAACTCAGTCAGGCTCGGTGCAGTGACCACTTCCCTGGGGAGCCTGTTCCAGTGTGCAACCACTCTCTCTGTGAAGAACCCCCTCCTGATGTCAAGCCTAAACTTCCCCTGCCTCAGCTTAACCCCGTTCCCACGGGTCCTGTCACTGGTGTTAATGGAGAAAAGGTCTCCTGCCTCTCGACACCCCCTTACGAGGAAGTTGTAGACTGCGATGAGGTCTCCCCTCAGCCTCCTCTTCTCCAGGCTGAACAGGCCCAGTGCCCTCAGCCATTCCTCGTACGTCTTCCCCTCCAGGCCTTTCACCATCTTCGTAGCCCTCCTCTGGACACTCTCCAACAGTTTCATGTCCTTGAAAATCATTTATTGATTATTCTGTCAAGCTGGTTTTAAAAACTGGACTTGGATCCTATGAAATACTACATAATAACTGCAAAATGAGAATCCACTGAAGAGTGGTAATTCCCAAACTAATTGGGAAGTTAATTTGTGCAGTGATTTTACCCAGCTGGGTAGCTGAGCTCCACCAAAAACACTCTCTCACTCCCACTCATCAAAGGGAAAAAGGGAGAAAAATCTGATACAAAGGGCTCAATAGTTGACATAAGGTCAGGAAGATCACTCAACAATTATAATCACAGGCAAAACAGACTCAGCATAGGGAGATTAATAAAATTTATTACCTATAACTAACAAGCTAGAGCAGTGAGAAACCAAAAAAAAAAAAAACAAAAAAAAAAAAACAAACAAAGACTAAGACCACTTTCCCCCACCCACCCTCTTCCACCCTGACTGGCATAAGGGATTAGGGAATGGGGCTGCAGTCATTCCCTGTCACTTCGTCTCCGCCGCTACTTCACAGTCACTCTCTGTCCCTGCTCCAGGTGGGGTCCCCCCCCCACCTGATTCCATCCTTCCTGAAAGAGCTTGCGGGGGCTACCCACAGGCAGAAGCTCTTCAAGAACTGTTCCAACATGGGTCCGTACCACAGGGTCCATCCATCAGGAGCAAACTGCTCCACCACAGGTCCCCCATGCCCCCCCCCCCCAACAGGCGGCGGCTCCCCCCAGACCCCCTGCTTCTGTGTGGGCTCCTGTCCACGGGCTGCAGCTCTGGCCCTGGGCCTGCTCCTGCGGGGGCTCTCCATGGGTCGCAGCCTCCTCCAGGCCACATCCACCTGCTCCACCGGGGGCTCCTCCACAGGCTGCAGCATGGAGATCTGCTCCATGTGGGACCCATGGGCTGCAGGGGGACAGCCTGCTCCACCAGGGGCCTCTCCATGGGCTGCAGAGGAACTTCTGCTGTGTGCCTGGAGCACCTCCTGCCCTCCTTGTGCAGTGACCTTGGGGTCTGCAAGGCTGGTTCTCACTCCTTGCTCTCCCAGCTGCTTTTGTGCCCCATTTTTTTTTCTCTCTTTCTTAAATCTGCTCTCCCAGAGGCGCAAACAACATCACTTACTGGCTTGGCTCTGGCCAGCGCCGGGTCCCTTTGGAGCTCACTGTAACTGACCCTTATCTGACGTGGGACAGCTTCTGGATTCTTTTAACAGAGGCCACGCCTGCAGCCCCCCATTACCATAACCTTGCCATGTAAACCCAATACAATATGTTAAGAAGAAATTTATTTGGATGTAAAACTCTAGTGAGTAGAAAAAATGTAAGAGGAAAATACAGTTATTTTTAAAATTAATGAGGGAATTAGCTGGAAGAATCAGAGTTTTAAAATTTTCTGAGTGATCTTATATTTTACGCTACTTTTAAAGTCCTAAAGGTTTCTCAAGGATCTTTGATACATAATTTCAAAGTGCCTATATTCATGGCCATACATCCAAAACAAACCTTTTTTGATGGAGGTGAGAGAGACTCCCTCAGGGCAGCACCCTCCAGAACACCACTGAGGATTGCTCAAGGACAGAAAATTCTGGGTGTATGGGCACAGAAGAACTGAAGATGAAGAAATATGAAAACAGGGTATGCCACAGGGCTTCTTTTTATATTTTGCTGTTCAATGCCAGTCTTAACACAAAAGATGTAAAACTTCCTAGAAATATCTTTCCTGTAAGTTGTTCTATATAATTACATTGAGGAGAGGATTAATTACAACGACTCAGTCCTAACATGCACTTTAATGTGTTTTGTGATGGACATCCAGACCTAAAATTTTAAACTGCATTCAACTGAAGTTTATAACGGGAAACTTACTGTAATGCATACACTGGTTTATCATGTGGAAGAATATTCTGTCAGAATTAATGAGTGAGCTCTTGTCTCTTTCCTTTGGCAATATTACTTAGAGGTCTCATCTATTTCAAAATATGCAGTAGAACCCATGGATAAAACCACAAATTACTGAACACTTGCTCTGTAATGTCCTGAGTTTCTATTTTACTCTGCACTGCTCATAATTCAGATTACCTCTGACCTCATGTGTACCCTTGAGATTTATCACCATTGAAGAACAGAACTGTGGCCTTTGGAATAGGTTCTGGATCCTTATTGTATGGCTGTGCTATGTTATATCATTCAGGATTAGCAATGTGATAGCTTTTATGATATTTTATCTGCCTGCATTATGAGACTGACTGCATTGTGAGACTCCATACAGTAATCCTCAGGGATTCTTTCATCATATGAATTACGCTGTCTCATCATCTCTGTGCTGTTTTGGTCATCATTTTTTTTTTTCTAATTATATTTTTCTTTTAATGTGATTGACACAGATTCCCCAAATCATATTGGAAGTAGGTGTTTGAAGGCATAGATCAGCAGTGCAGGAAACATGATGCTAAAGAGTGTACAGTTAATAATTTTTTTTTTTTTTTTTTTAAAGTACATCTGCAACAACAAGCTTATTTTATAAGCATCCTTCACTGAGGACATACATGTTTTGGATTTGAAGATGTTGATGACATTTCAGGCAGTCAAATTTACATAAGATCATAAAAATTTACATAAGAAAGATCATCAAATTTACATAAGATCATCATCACACACAGACCATCTCTATCCATGAGTCACTGCTCCCATGAGCCACAGAATTGTGATGTTGCTCATGGCATTTTTCTTAGATTCGCTATTCAACAAAATTTGTATCATTTGTACTGTACCCAGAAGAGAAGCCTGTTTGATTTTTCTATTCAGGTGTCTGGAACTTCATCAGTCAAACAGATCAGAATAACTCTGCCTTGTATCTTTCTAAGCAGTTGCCAGTAAAGGAATGCCCTGATGACTATCATATGATGACTGATTTCATTTCCTTGCTCATAGATGGAAACTGCTAATATCTTCAAAGTCTTTCTCCTAGGCTCAGGTAGAATGTACTGAATTTTCCAACCAGATTGAAAAAATCATCTTCATTGCCGTTTGCTATTTTTATATTAGCTTTCACAACTGTAGAGATACTTAGGAATATTTAAAACCAATCAATTATTGAACACAAGTTTGAATTACCTTGCATTTACGGTATACCAAATAAACATTATGTATATTATATTAATCATAGAATCATAGAATATCCCGAGTTGGAAGGGACCCATTAGGATCATCAAGTCCAACTCCTCACACCACACAGGTCTACCCAGAAGTTTAGACCATGTGACTAAGTGCACAGTCCAATCTCTTCTTAAATTCAGACAGGATCGGTGAAGTAACTACTTCACTGGGGAGCCTGTTCCAGTGCACAACCACCCCCTTGGTGAAGAAACTACTCCTGATGTCTAGTCTCAACTTCCCCTGCCTCAGCTTAACCCCGTTCCTGTGGGTCCTGTCACTGGTGTTTATGGAGAATAGGTCACCTGCCTCTCCACTCCTCCTCGCGAGGAAGTTGTAGACCGTGATGAGGTCCCCCCACAGCCTCCTCTTCTCCAGGCTGAACAGGCCCAGTGAGCTCAGCCACTCCTTGTATGTCTTGCCCTCCAGGCCCTTCACCATCTTTGTCGCCCTCCTCTGTACTCTCTCCAGCAGTTTAATATCCTTTTTGTACTGTGGTGCCCAGAACTGCACACAATACTCAAGGTGAGACTGCACCAGCGCAGAGTAGAGAGGGACGATCACTTCCCTCGATTGACTAGCAATGTCATGCTTGATGCATCCCAGGATCTGGTTGGCCCTCCTGGCTGCCAGGGCACACTGCTGGCTCATACTCAACTTGCTGTCAACCACAACCCCCCAGATCCATCTCTGCGTGGCTGCTCTCCAGCGTCTCGTCGCCCAGTCTGTACGTATAGCCAGGGTTGCCCTGTCCCAGGTGCAGGACCTGGCTTTTGCTTTTGTTAAACTTCATGCAGTTGGTGATCGCCCAGCTCTCTAAACCTGTCCAGGTCTCTCTGCAAGGCCTTCCCACCCACATCCGAGTCCACAACTCTTCCAAGTTTGGTGTAATCAGCAAATTTGTTCAAAACACCTTCTAGTCCTACATCCAAATCATTTATAAAAACATTGAAGAGGACTGGCCCTAAAATGGAGCCTTGAGGCACCCCACTAGTGACCATCCACCAGCCTGATGCGGCCCCATTTACCACAATCCTTTGAGCCCTGCCCGTAAGGCAATTGCTCACTCATCGTATGATGTTTTTGTTAAGTTGTATGGTGGTAATTTTGTCCAGTAGGATCCTATGGGAAACCGTGTCAAAAGCCTTGCTGAAGTTCAAAATGACTGACTCCTTTCTCCAGAATCATTATATTTGTTTACATGGCAGCACAATTTCATTTTCTGACCACAGACCATATAAAGCTTTCAATTCATCTATATCCTTCTGTCTGTCTATCTATCTATTTATATTCAACATGCATAAATATATGAAAGCTGAATCTCTTCACAGGGCTTTGCTTTTTTTTTTTTTTTTTTTTTTTTTTTAACAAATGTTCATTCATAAAATGTCACTTCCTATTATTTGGAAAAAGGATTTTTTTCTTCCCTTGAAGACAAGTTACTTTTTGTTTATCTGGTTTTGTTTAGTCTTTCCTGATGCTGGACAGACAAGCAGAAGATTTTTTTCCGGGTGATAACTATGCTTTTGCTGATCAGAGATGTTGCAGATCTGGCAAAATGTTATGAAAAATGGCAAAACCATGCCATATAAGTTGATAGTTGCTTTTTTGTTTATTTGTTTATTTTGGCTTTTTTGTCAAAACAGTTGTAAATCTTTTTTTTTTTTTTTTTTTTTTTTTTTTTTTCCCAGAGAAAGGACCACATTGCATGCTTTGAGTGTGCTGTCTAAAATCCTAATAGTACTTTCATTTTTAATCCTAATATTTAGGATAATCCTCATATTAGGATATATTAAAGTACTAAGTTTTGCCATGGTATCTTTTCTAAGTCATGTCAACTAAATATGGGAGTTATTCTAAACTTTATGGACCTATCTCTACCCATTATTTTGTAGGTTATGAATTCAGTTTAAAAGATTAGTATAAAGTAAGAAAAAAAGTTCAAAATACCTTTGGAAAGGTAAGACAAAATAAAAGGAATTAAACTGAAAAATCTTAGGAACACATTCTTTCACAAAGAAAATGTTTGCACTACTTCTGGTCTGAGATAACTTCTGATATAAAACTGTTAGAAGCATGGAATATAAATTGTAGGTCAAACATAATTTAATGTAGCTATTGGTCCTGGTTTTGCAAAGCATTATAGAAAGGCTAACTTTTAAACAATTTGAGTATCCGCATTCGCAATTTCCCAATTTCAGTTGTGCCTAGATCTTTTTAAATTTGAACCCATTTTATAGACATTTCCACTTTTTTTTTTTTTTTTGGGGGGGGGAGGGGGTAGAGGGGTAGGGGGGGGTGGAATGACTTAAGTTGTTTCCCAATAGCTATCACAATAAAAAAAAAAAGATGCACAATTTTGATATATTAAAAATTCCTATTTATTTTCACATCCATTCTTCAATAACAGCAATAATCTTTATGGGAAGGTCAAAAAAAAAAAAAAAAAAAAAAAAGAGTAATATATTCCATATTCCTTGTTTCTAACACAGAATAGCTCAAAACTATCTCTAAGGATTTGAAGCAATGTATGGAAATAATATAAAATAAAATAAAATGGTATACTTTGAAGAGTCTATTATTTTCAGGAAGGCTGTATTAATTACTCAGCTTTCTCTGACTCATACAAAATAACCTACTTCTATGCATCTTTATTTTAAAGGGAAAATTAAGTCCTGAGGCACAATCCTGAGCAGGCAAGAATGTATGACATTATCCAAAGAGTAGCTCCATGAGGCTATGACTTGCAGGCACATCTTTGAGTCATAATCCCTTCCTCGTATCTTCTTGCCAAAAAAGGGAACTATTCGGGATCTATATCATTACACTCATCCAAATACTAGCGCTGTTCAATTTCAATCAGACTAAGAAGTGATAGACTTTATTCTTCTGTGCCTGGTGCTGTGGTCTGGTCAGCCTGTGCAGATGTCTCAGGATCCTACCACAGTGATGAATATCCCAGCTCTCACTCCTGGGGATCAGCTTCTTGAGAATTTATATTTATAGATTTATTATTCATGCTCTGCCTTTATGGCAGAGCATGAATAATACTTTAATGGAAGTATTTAATTCTACTGTGCTGAGTTAACATGATTTCCTAATTAGTAAATTAAAAAAATTAGTTTTATGGAATTGTGAAATTGAGATTGGAATTGTGAAATTGAGCTGTTTTGGCTGAGTTGAAAGGCAGTGTCTACATTCTCACATTCTACGTTCTCAGTAGGAGTTTCTACATTTTCTACAGTTTCTACATTCATATGTCAATGTTTCTTTCCCTAAACAATGATTGCGTGGATACTCTTTTTGCATTTTGTATAATTGTTACTGTCAATACATTCCATCAGGTAAGAAACATTTCACGGCTTTGTTTGTTTGTTTGTTTGTTTTCCTTCATCATTCAAAAATATCACTTTGTGAACAGAAAATTGGGCTTTACTTTTTTTTCTCCTTTTATTCTTCTTTCTTCCTTTCTTTCTTTCTTTTCTTTCTTTCTTTCTTTCTTTCTTTCTTTCTTTCTTTCTTTCTTT
>CM021732.1:116483406-116517814 GCA_011075105.1 Heteronetta atricapilla
TTCTTTCTTTCTTTCTTTCTTTCTTTCTTTCTTTCTTTCTTTCTTTCATCCAGGCAAGGGATATGCAATTAACATTTCCAGATATTTAGATTCTATTTAAACATGTAAAATCCTAAAGATGCTTTTTTTGCTATCAGGATTACATTTTAAGATTTTTTAAAGGGTTTTAAGGACTTAAAATTATTAGGTTTTGTTTCTTTTTATGATTTTAAAACAAGTGAACAAATAGGAAGTCAAGCATTTATCAGCATTATTGAAGTTAGAAATGCCAAGCTGTAAAGAAGAATCTTTTTAACAAGCTGATATAGTTGTAGAAGTAGACAGGTTCCAACAGGTCTGGCATGAACAGAACAAATAAGCAGCTTCGTAGAAGTTGAGCACAATAACCATAACTTTGGGAAAGGAAAGTATTGAGGCTCTGCACAACAAAGACAGAGATAGGAGTTGGCATCTTCTTGACAACCAGGTGGGAGATATCAGAGAGGGAGAGTTATTTTTATGAAAAAAGCTTATTTCACTAGTAACTATGTGGTTTAACTCCTGTAGCTTGACAGTAGAAATTTATCGTGATACACAGCAATCTGTTGCCTTCACCGTTACATCTTCCATAGCTTAATTCACTGTGCTGAAAGAAAATTCAGAAAATCCACTGTGCTGAAATAAAAAGAAATGATTATGTAGGATGTATGAAATATGGTGGGGATTACCTCGCGTATAAATCCTCACAGCCACTGACATAAATGAACACACACAATCAACGTATAAAGAACAGAACAGAAGCACAGAAGAAGCAAAGAATAATTTTCATTCTGTGATCTGCAGAAGAGCTTCAAAATAGGAGATGGGAAATAATAATCTCAAAATTTATCAAATTTTAAGAACCCTGGATAAATTGTAGATCATGTTGAAACTGATGTTTTGATGGTATCAAAATACCATGAAGATTTTCCTATTCTTCACTTGCTGCTAATAGTTCATTCTCTCATACATGCAAAGTACTTGCATTTACTTGTCAACTTTTGGCTTGTCTGTATCCCAGTATACTTTGCTATTACTAATTTTCTAATTCAAAGTGTAAAATGGATTAACATATTCACAGATTATTGTTCTCAACCTGGTCTTGGATTTGTGTGATTTGTATTTTTACTTTTTTCCTGTTAATACCATCATGACAATGAGTCCATTTTCTCAATTATATCAATTGCTCAACTAAAGACACTATTTTGTAATACTTATCTTGCTTTTACTATATCCCTAGATATATTCAAGCACCCATTCAGTTCAGATAAATATTTGACACTAAAATATTAGTTAAAGTGTGAAAATATGGAAGAAATTTAAGGGTTTTTATCTTCATCATGAAGCAAAATTTACGAAGACCAAGCATTTTGGGCTTTGTTTTCTGCCAGAGACATATTTGGAAAAACAGCCAAAATGAACACTGCCTTTAAATGTAGAAGGCAGAAAATTTGAAATACTGCAGGGTGATGGCTGTTGAAAAATTAACTGAAATCTTTAATTTTTAATATTTATAATTCATTATCTCTGATGTTCACAACTTATTAGTCAATACCTATGAACAATTTTATCTGTGAAGGATAAATTTGGATCTAGATCTGAATGCAAGTGCTATATAAAATAACAACTAAAATGAAATTTGATTATTTCATCTGTGTGGCAAACTCTTTACAGAGAATTTGGTATTTCTACACTACTGAGGGTTATTGCATTTGCTAATAAAGTTTCATTATGATTTATTTTTTAAGAACCATGTGCTTCATGTTGTACTTACATGTATTTAGATTTCATTAACTGTGTACTTTTTACAGCACTGGAGGACTCATTAATAGTGATGAACAAAGTGTGGAAAATCCACAGAGTTGAGATATTTCTAAATATTTCTGGATTTTCCAGCAGACACCTTAAGTGCCAGAGCATTAAAAGGCCAATTTTTAAAGGAATCTATATATTGATTAGAATAACCCTTTGTATATTAGATACATACACTGAAAGTGATGAACTATAAATAAACTATCGTTATTCTGAGAACATCTCACAAATCTGGTGAATAATTTGATGGGAAAAAAAAAACAGCTTCAGTCAAAATAAAGTGCATGGTAGGAATTACTTCATATAAGCATAAAATAAAATAAAATAAAATAAAATAAAATAAAATAAAATAAAATAAAATAAAATAAAATAAAAACACTCTTACAATGTTGTATAAACTTAGATTATATTCAATCTTGAATATTTATATGCTCTACCTGAATAGGCACATAGAGAATTACAAAGACTGGTCAAGGGAGTGGGATGCTGTCTGTAGAAGGGGACACTGAATAGATTGTATCTCAGAAGACAAATGACCAGGAGAAGACATTATGGAGGTTGTAAATGGTTGGGTGAAAGCAAACAGAATTTTATCTTTTTTTTTTTTTCATATAAGAACATACCAAATAAAGTGATCAGACTGCATGTTGGAAATACATAAAAGACAATTTTCAAGCACCAAGCAGCTGAACAGCTGAACTTCTTGCTAAAATGTTAGTCCAAAAGCATAAATAAATTCATAAAAGATTAGATACATTCATGGGAAAAAAAAAAAAAAAAGTGCTATTAAACACAGACCTTCCGGCTGAGGCAGTCCCTAAGCTGAAGATTGTCCAAAATTTTCATTTCTCTACTCTTAAGAGGTTGTTTTTGCTAAGCAATGTTGTCCCTGCTCTGAGGCAGGATTCCAGGCGTATCTTTAATCTGACCCTGACATATGTACTTATGCTGTCCTGAAAAACTTGAGTTTAATTTGAAACCACGACTCCAGCATGTACTTCGATGTGCTGCCAAGCTCTAAACATTTTGCTAAAGTATGCTTCCATAATAATATTTTACATTTTTTTTTTTTCTGGTGCAGTGTATTCTCTTTTCCCATCTCTATTTTTGATTCAGCCAAAATTTACTCTAAAGCAGAGGTTATAGCTCCATTAACACAGAGGTCAGTTTTGTTTAAATGGCAACAGTGAAGCATGACAGGTGAATACTGTGTTGAAACTGGGTCCTTCGGCTCAGTAGGATATACACTTCTGAAACTTATCAGTAAATGTCATCATGTCAAATAAAAAGTCATGACATCTAGACATCTAAAAAAAAAAAAAAAAAAAAAGACATCAAATGTAAGTGGCTCGTTTCTCCAGTGCAGGATTTAATAAAGTGAGTGGCACAACTGAATGAAAATAAATAAATAAATAAATAAATAAATAAATAAATAAATAATAGCTGACAGTAAATGTCATTTCATATATATGGAAAGAATACCTCACATATTGTGAAGGGACAATATATGAGTTACAAATTAAGTGTTCTCCCTTAGGAGATAGTATTCCTCCAACTTCTAGGACAAGATGACTGAAACAGATACCCCAAAATTAAGCTGGGTTGTTTTAGTTAATGGCCAAAAGACATATGTTTTGATGTACCTCAGAGCTGCATTGCCTTGAAGTTGCTATTACCTTTGCCCACCGCTTCCCTGACCTGAGTTGAGATCACATGTGGTTTCAGTCCTTACCCCTTCCTTTCTGTATTGTGCAAAATTTCTACCCTTGTTTCTAACCCATCAAGATCAGCGCTTTTTCCTAATTATAGCCCAAGTAACCTTTCTGGATTCTCAAGATTTTTGAAATGTCAGGACATGTAGTATGACAGAAATTGTTCTGTGAAAGGCCCAGAAGCTGCTTGCACAAAAGCTGGAACAAACAAACAAACAAACAAACAACAACAAAAAACCTTCTTACTTCAACAGAGTCAGGATGTGCCACTGGGTAGGTATCTTCCACTTCTGTAGAGTAAAAGGCATTTCGGCATATGTTTCTCTCTCTGATCTGTCCAAGGCCTATATTGCTCAACCTGTCCTAGGAAAATGGGTTGTGCTCAGAACAATCACCACAGGCTGTGTCACACAAGTAAAAATAAGTAATCAAAGAGCCAAAGTGCCAAAACCTTGCTGAGAATCAGAATGCAAAGCCCTGAGCTTGTCACTTTTGAATGTCACAGAAGCCCTTTGGAAATATGGGTAGTTTTCAATGTTTGTCCAGTGTATGAATTATTTGAGGTTTAGTTTAAGATTTCACTGGAGACCTACAAATGCAGGTACAGTATTTAGGATATTTTTACTTTAAGAGGAGGAAGAGAAACTACCATAGGAAATCACAATACCAAAGAATCATATTGTCAAAGAAAGGGGGAAAAAATATACCAGGCTTTCTGCCTTCCTTTCAATGGCAATGAATTAAGTCTCCTTTTAAAAGTGAGGTAGGATTTCTACCAAAGCCTAGTAAACAAATATGAGAGAAAATGAAGGTATTTAAATACAAGTCTAACAGGGAAAAATAATAATAATAATAAAAAAATTGTTTTGTTTTGCTTTTGTTTTTTTAAGTGTTTACTTGTGCAAATCAAGTATTCTGAATGAAGAGAAATACAGTAAAAAAATTTCAGGTAAATGGTGCTTTTGGAAGGAGAAAGCTCACTTTGTATGCTTTGGAATAAAAAACAGGACCATTAAGACTGATTTCTGTTGTGAGCAGGAGCTCTGTCATGCAGCAACAATCCCAAGCAAAGAGCTACAAGTAGCTAATATATTTTACTAGTGCATGAAGAAAAGCACTGCACTAGCCACCTACTGCTTTTTGAAATATATCCCCTTGTTTTCTAAGGAAGAACTGCCACTCGTGCTGCCATCTGGTGGTTTGTACTCAGTGCAACTGCCTTGGATTAAATTTCCACTTGGGGCTTTTATCCAAAAGCAAGAGTCCCTCTTAAGGGGGGGGACGCAAACTGATTTAAGCAATGAATTCACAGAATCAGACTTATTTAAGCAATAGTTGATAACAAATGGATGCTTTTTCAAGTAACAGTTGATTGATTTCTTGATGGTTCATTTGGGCATATATATAGAGGACATGCTGTGATATAATTTCTCTAATTTTATGAATACATAATTGAAAATGAAGGCTGAAGAAAAATGTTGAAGAATAAATTTAATGCTTTATTGAGATAACTGTGTTGGTAGCACTAACCTACTAATTGATTCTAAGTTGCTTGATGAAAGTGAGGATAACAAGGTTTGTGTAACACTGTAAGATAACCATGGATAAAACAATGTATAAATTATCTATTAGAACACCAAATGAAAACAGAAGTGCAAAACATAAATCCAGTATCATGAATGATCTACTTTAACCAAGTACAACAAAAATCTGTAACGTCACGGAATATAGTACACTTTATACTGTGGGGAATCTATCAGCCTGGTCTGTTAGAATTATGATTTGATAATAACATTATGAAAATCAGTTCTTCATTTTGATGGAACAGTTGAGAAACTGTATTCTTCAAGTTTATCAGAACAGCTTAATTTAAAAGCGAAACTTTTAAATTTTACTGCTACATCAATTATGAAAAAGAACTTTAACAAGGTAGTATGTAATTACCATTTTGTTCAAGAGGTAGTGAGTTTTTTAAAAAAGCATTACTTCACATTTTTTTTAATTATTATTATTATTATTACTATTATTATTATTATTTTGTAGAACTGTGGACATCAGTATGCTTTCATCTACCAATGGCACTAATTAAGTAAATATAGTAGAATATTTTTTTCTGTGTAAAGCTGGGAATTTATGAACAAGGCTTTGGTTCCAACTTGTTATATTGTTTTGACCAGTATGTCTTTTGTTCTGTTTTGTTTTGTTTTGTTTTTCCCTTCTTCTTATATTAAATTAGCACTAAGGTCACATACCTTTTTGCTAATTTCATGTTGACACAGATTGGCAGTCTCTGCAAATTGCAGGTACAAATACATTTTCAGTTGACTGGTTGCAAAGTGATTATCAATAAACTAAATCTATAACTACTGAAACAACACAGCTCCAACAGCATGCAAAATAATGTATTTTTTCTGTTGCTTTTAAAAACAAATCTTTTTTACCTGGAGACATATACAAGCCATTTGCTAAGGATTAGAGAACTGTTGGCATTTTTTTTGTAAATCATAGAATCACAGAATGGTTGAAGTTGGAAGAGATCTCCAGAGATCATCTAATCCAACCCCCCTGCTCAAGCAGGGTCACCTAGAGCATGTTACATACAGTTGCACCTAGGAGGGTTTTGAATATGTCGTAAGAAAAAGACCCCCACAGCCTCTCTGGGCACCCTCTTCTAGTGCTCTGTCACCCTGAATGTAAATAAGTTCTTCCTCATATGGTGATGAAACCTCCTGTGGTTCAATTTATACCCATTACCCCTTATCCTATCACTGGCCAGCACTGAGAAGAGTTTTGCCCCATCCACTTTACATTGTTATCTCAGGTATTTACAGAGGTTGATAAGATCCCCTCTCAATCTTCTCTTCTCTAGGCTAAACGGGCCTAGCTCACTTAGTCTTTCCTCATAGGACAGATGCTCCAATCCCTTAATAATTTTCTTGGCTCTGTGCTGGAACCTCTCTAGTAGTTCTACATCCCTCTTGTACTGGGGTTCCCAGAACAGCACAAAATATTCCAGAAGTGGCCTCACCAAAGCTCCCATGAGCTCCTTGCCCATCCATGGAGGTCTTCTGTCCCCCTTGCTCAACTTATTTCTTGTAGGGATGCACTGATCATGAGCTTGGAGGAAGTGGTGCTTGAATATTAGTCAACTCTCCTGTACCCCCTTTCCCTCTTGGGCCCTGAATGTTGACATTTTAAATATTTCCTTTTCCACTTACAGAAAAAAATATATTTGGGTACTAAACTGGGTATAACACTAATGAAGAGGTAACAACAATCTCTGTACAGTTCCATCAATGGAACCTGAGACAAAATTTACAGAGGTACCTATATAAATGGTAGAGCATAAACCTTTGGACAATTTATTTGACTTCAAAGTAGATACTATTAGAGATTAATTTATATTCTCAGTTTACTCAGAACTTAGACATACATTCTGAGTGAGAGTATATTCTGACTTGTCACAGCCTATCAAGAAACTTTGTCTCTCATTTTTACTTGCTTTTAAGATTTCTGTTTACTGTATCATGTGGTAAGGGTCATTATCTTTCTCCTTCCGTTCCATGTATTCCTCTTATTCTACTAAATTCAGACAACAGTTATACATAAAGATAGAAAAAGTGAAAGAGATAATTTCTTCAGGAAGACCTGGTTCAATATAAACCAGTATAAACCGTACTCGCAAATTGGGATTTTTTATTAAGAAACATGGTCAAGAGTCCTAGTATAAAAGGGAACTGAAGTCTGAAAGTCTGAAGGTCAGTGAATAAGTCTTTAAAATATAAAGAGTGACATTTCAGATTAGGGGTTTTTATTCGGTGCAGTAAGGTAGTTGATAAACCAATGTACAGTAACTGATTGAGACTTCTATGTTTGACAGAGACCAATAATAACTTTGCTACTACAGAAGAAGATTTTGCCCCCATGTCTGTCATATTCCCTGTCAGCTCAGTGTATAGCTCTTGCTATAATTCTGCTTTGAGTAGAAGCTGGCCTAATGTAAGTGGAATAAGGTACCACCTTGATTTAACAAAGCATCAGACCTTGTGGAAAGCTCTGCTCACTTAAATACTAAACATCACCACTGACAGTGGCTCACCAATATTTGCAAGTTACGGTTTCAAGTATTAGCTGCAGTCGGTGTTACAAATTGTTAGGGACAAGAGACACTGAACAAGTCACTGCTGTTCTCGTTGCCTATTTTCTGTTATAGAAAGAGTGAACGTAGTCATAAGAAAAGGGTTCTTTAACAGTTTGTATAGGGAGTCCAGCCTTAGACTGGGAGAGCTAACAGAATATTTTATTCATTAACACTTTATTTCTGCAGGTACTGAGTCAGCTTGCCATGAAAGGATGTAGTAAGTATCTTGCAAAACAGTTGTGCAGCTCATGAGGATAGAATAAATGAATATCACAGTCCAGCAGCTGAAAAAACAGGGACACCGCCTGGCAAGACAGCTGTTCATTATGTGACTGGCTGTTGGTCTAGGTCCATTTGCTCTTCCTTCTGGCTCCCTTTCTCGACTTCCTACATGTTGGGATGCTCTGATCTTGAGCTTGGAAGAAGCAGTACTTGAATGCTAACTTTCTTGGGCCCCTTTAGTTTAAAGTACCTTGTCCCATGCAATTTCCCCTAGCAATTGCTTGAAAAGGCCAAAGTTGGCCCTACTGAAGTCCAGGGTTGCGATTCTGCTTAGTACTCCGTTTCTGCCGTATGAGATCCTGAATTCCACCATCTCATGGTTGCTGCAACCAGGGCTGCCCTCAACCTTCAGCACTTCAGTCAGTCCCAGACCCTCCTTGTTAGTGAGAATAAGATACAGTAGTGCTCCTCTCCTAGTTGGCTCATCCACTATTTGCATCAGGAATTTATCATCAGTGCACTGCAAGAACCTCCTGGACTGTGGATGGCTGACTGAGTAGGCCTTCCAGCAAATATCAGGGTAGTTGAAATCCCCCATGATAACCAGGGCCAGTAATTGTGAGCTTGCAATCAGCTTAATTTTGTAGAAAGTAAAAATGTAGAAGGCCTCGTCAACTTCCTCATCCTGATCTGGTGGCCTGTAATAGACACCCACAGCAGTATCCTCCATGCTAGCCTGTCCCTTTATTCTCACCCACAGACTCTCAACTTGCTCCTCATCTATCCCTGGACAATACTCAATACAATGTACTTGCCCTCACATGTAAAGAGCAACTCTGCCAGTTCGCCTTGCTGGCCTGTCTTTCCTGAGAAGAACATACCCATCCATCCATGACCACATTCCAGTTGTGAGCTGTCCCACCATGTCTCTGTATTTGCCACCAGATCGTAATCTCCTGACCAAACATGGATTTTAAATTCCTCCTGCTGGTGTACAGGCATTTCAGGGAGAGAGCTGAGCGGGTCGATTTCCCCCCCCCCCCCCCCCCCCCCCCCCCCCCCCCCCACAGGGAGGGGGTAAGGCCTCACAGTTTTCATCAGTTAAAGTGTGCTGCCCCACTGGTGCAAGCCCAGCTACAACACTATACCCCTTTCTGTACCAGAACCCTTTTGTCCCTGTGAGATAAACCTTTCCCATGTATTACTGCCAGGCCTGGTGTCTTTATAATATCAGCCGTTATCAAAGAACCCAAAGCCCTGCCTGTAGCACCAGTCTTGTAGCCAAGCATTTATGGACTGTATCATTCTATTCTGTCCCATATCATGACCTGAAAATGGAAGGAGGGAAGAGAAAATAACTCTTTCACCAACTGTCTCAAGGCCTTGAATCTTTCTTCATTCCCCCCTCAGACTACGAGATGCAGCTTCCTCCCCACCTGTCTGGAAGATCAGCGGCAGGTAGTAGTCTGTCAAGCGCACCAGGCTGGGCAGTATCCTGGTGATATCCCTGATCTGGGCTCCAGGTAGACTGCAGACTTACCTGTGATGAACTGCATATTGGGCTCTCTGTTCCTCTCAGAAGGAATTGCCTACTACAGCTACCTTTCTTTCTTTCTTATCGGAGGCAGTCTTGAGGTGTGGTGTCAACTGCCTTTTCCTGTGTGACCTCATAGTCGGGTCTTCCACCACACCCTCACCTACCTCTCCTTCAAGATCTAGGGCCTCACACCTAGTATGGAGGGGCACCCAGGGAAGCAAGGTAGGGAGGGAGGATGTTTGCCTTTGATGCTGAACTGGGACTCGTTTCCAACCCTCCTTATCTTTTTGGCCCCCTCACTCTGCCTGACAGCATCAGGGCAGGGGCTCTACCACATTCTGGGGGGCACCTCTTTGGTGCCATTCTCTCTGGCACACCAGGGAGTTACTCTACCAGTCAATCTCTGCTCACAAGCCCTGATGCTCCTTAGTCTCTCCACCTCCTCCTTGAGCTCAGCCACCACAGTGAGCAGACATTCCCCCTAAGAACAGGCAGTCTCCCGGCTGCCGTTCCCCAGCAGCAGCAGGCTCAGGCACTCCCTGCAGCCAGAGGCCTGAAAAGCAATGTCTCTGGACAGGCCCTCTGTCTGGGTCACCACAGCCTTTTTAGTGTGAGCTCTCTAAATGTTTAAATGTTTAACATTATTATTATTATTATTATTATTTTTTATTTAAACATGTCCTCATGTTTAAAGTGGTCTGTTTACCATTTTTTATGTTTACAAAAAATTCTTGTGTATCATTTATTTTACAAACTTGCTTTTAAAGAGAGAACCTTTGGACATCAGTTAGTTACTATTAAAAGATAGTACCTTTAAAATCTTGTCTCAGTAGAAATTTTTAGGTATTTCCTCAGTATATGTTATTCTTCTCTCTCCTGCTTACATCCCTTTATAAAGAACTGCTAAACTGTAATGGCATTGACTTGCAGACTCGTTCCTGTGCAGAAAATGAGAGTGAGTGCTATGCACAAGACACTTGTGAATGGGGTCATCACTGTAATTATTTTATTAACATAATTAAGTCTCAATCAATTGCAATCACTAAGCACTGTAGTAAACAGTGCAGTACTACAAAAATCTGCTGAAAGTAATATAGATAATGCTCCTTTCTAAATTCTACTTCCATCATCAGTTGCTTCAACAAAAAGTTATTTTCCTGAGAGGCCTTACTTTGAAAACTCTTTTAGTAATTCTGTGTCTCAAATACAGTAAAACTAAACCATACCTATGGCTAGTCAGTCCTCTAGAGAGCATTTAAGGCAGTTGCTGTTATTGTTTACACTGAAAGTCAATAAAAAAGCAAACATACTCAGAGTACAAAACCAAAAATAATTAACTTCTCCAGCCTGCATTTTTTCACATTTGTTTCAGAGACTGCCTCTCAAACACCTCTCTTTTCAATCCTTCTTTCATATGCCTGCATGAAGCTGATCAGAAGGCTGAAAATCAACCTTCAAGAATGTCTCACAGCAGGAAGAATTTACCATTTGATCTTTTCCTCTATTCCATGCTGTGAGGAAAGTGTTTCATTTTTATGAACTGAAAAAGTATTTAGTTGGCTAAAATCTGCATTTAATTTCAGAGGCAAAAACTTTGAAATTTATCCAGAAAACAAGAACAATTTTTAAAAACTAAAATATCTTCACCCCATATGACTATTTTCATAGTTCAGATCATTTTAAATGGTTAATCATATTATATCTGATAGGACAAATGGATAGAAAGTCCTTGATGTATCTATGGAAACACTACTTTTTCCACCTTTCAGGTTATATTTTCAAAACCGTGTATTCATGCATATCTAGATTTAAGGTATTTGTATATCTATAAAAGGATGAAAGATCATTGACAAATGCCATTATGCCTTTCACTATTTTTATATTGTTCATTATATGTTACACTTTTCGTATCTAATATGAAGAAAGGTGTTCTGTTTTGATTTTCAAATAAATTTGTTAATATCTCCATTTCTTCCAACTTCACCCTAACAGGGGAGGAATAGAAACAGTTCTTATTCAGTGATAATACCATGATGACTTACAGAGCTAGTGTTTTCTTTCCAGAATTGCTTTTCATTAGGCTGGAGACAGCAAAAGATGTTTTACATGGTGCTACTCTCTATAGTCTTCTGCATTGTGACTTAAGAGCAAAAAAACTTAAGAGCAAAAAAAGTATCTTTTTGCATTTGTGAGCCAATATTACTGCATTTGATAATGTTTAAATGATTAAATTGATTGTGATTACAGATAGATCAAAACTGATAAATGCAGTAGAATAGTTTCTTAACACTGTAGATAAGGTGTTCACAGCTAAGATTGAAGTATGTGTCTGGGTTCAAGTGTCTTGTTTTCTTTTTGCACCTTTGACTTTCTTCTGAGGGTTTCTTCAACATCAGAGTCAAAGATAAGTGTTAAAGAAAGTCAAAGGTGTATTTCGTGACTGAAAAATATTAAGCTGCTCATAGCAAATAACTTTTTCTTGCCACTTGCAAGAATGCAAGAAACAGATTTTTTTTTTTTTTTTATTAAATAGAGCTCTGCAGAAAGGAACATGAGCAGAAGTCAAAGGAAAGTCTCCATTGTGATAGAAGGCAGAAATTAACACAAAAGTAATTTGCTCCTTCGGAATTCTGTTTTGCTGTATTTGACTGGTTGGAAGAACCCTTCACCCTTACTTCTCCCAAATTGTTATGTCAAGGGAATGTGACATATCATTCACACTCACAAAAAAGTTCTTTTCCCTCCAGTATCCAAATAGTTAGATAGGATTAATGGCAGGATTAATCCTTCATGTGAATTTGATTGCTAATAAAAAATTACTGTTTTTATTTATTGCTCAGTTTAATAATTAATTTCCTCCATCTGCTATTTGACAGCACTTGACTGCACACAGAGATGGGAAACAAAAATATTAAAGGCTGATGGATTTATGCCAATTTATGTCAGAATAAAAATGATCCTGTGCACAGGCATTGTCCCATTTTTTTTTTTTCCAGAAACACTATTACACTATGTAAACAATAGAAAGTAGGACATTTTCTGGACTTACAAAAATATTATTGAAAATGGTGCTGAAAATCAACCCAAATGGTTTCCAGTACAATAATAATTTACCCTACCAACTTTGTCATGAACTTAAAGAGCAATTTAGATATATACCTTATCAGTTAATCACTCTGAATAATGTTTTAGTGCTAATTATAAAGAATCCTGTACCTGCTGAAAGAAGAAAATCAGGTCAGTTGAATTGAGAACAATATATCTGCTCTAGGGAAAATATATGCATATGGCTTTATGGATAGATACAGGGTACATTACAGATACAGGTTTACCACCGTATCTGTAGAAATATACAGAAATATCTTGTATTTGCACATGCTTACACATCAAAATTGTATGCACTTATTTCTATGAAGACATAGACTATGAATCCTTATTTTTCCCTTCATACATCAGGGGTAGCTTGTAAATGATGGGAAAATGTTATTTCAGTTAATAATGGATATTCCTGTTGAATATGATATTAAATGCCATTTGACTGCCAAAAGATAAATCAAGTAATATAGTATACCAGCTTTCTTACTATTCACACAATATAAGCATATGTAAAAGCTGTTTATAAGACTAATATTTATAATAATAGAATAACAAACTTATTTATTTATATTTATTCAAAAGCAAAAAATTCATCAGTCTTGGATGAATATAGTTCACAGTAGGTAGCTTCTCTACAATTTCTTCTTATTAAAAATAATAATAATAACTAATTTAAATAGGACTCAAATTCAAAGGTGAAAATAAAATAATTTATCCTTGATTCAGGTCTAGATCATGAGAAATTGAAGCAATAAGACATAAAATACTTTTGATGGTTGTTCTTTGTGTTTTACATAACAGAAGCTTTAATGTTTTTAACGTTTGATAATCATAATACTCATGATTTTTTCCAAATAGCAACTTATCTTGTCACCATGCCTTCATTCTCATCTGCCCTCCCCCCCCCCCTAAAAAAAGAAGGGAGAGTTAGGAAGAATATAATTAACTTTGAATATATTCATGAAAAATATAATAAGGAATTGTACTGAATACTCTGCATATATTATTAACATGGTCATCTTAAATAATAATTTCTTAATTATATTTTGGGTGAATTTGGTTAAATTAGTGTCCTAATTAGTTGAAGGAAAATCTACTTTATAAAGAGCAGCTTCATATTCCTAAGATTATTGTCCAACTACCTATGGAGCTATATTAAAATTTAGAAGGTGTTATAGTGAGCACAAATTATGTTAAAGAATTATATAAAAAACATCATGTCTGAGTATAGATAGATAATAGCAAAGACAACAATTTTCTATCCTGAAATTGCAGGAAAGCAAAACAGTCCTTTGAATTTGCCTTGAAAAGAAAACAAATTTTAAAGAAAAATTGCCAAAAATTTAGTTTCCATCTATCCTTCAATCACACAAGAGATCGTATAGCTGAAGTCCCTTTTCTTACTCTTTAGCTCTACTTAAAATTAATTTGTTACTAATGTACAAAAGTGCATATATAAAATATGCAGGTGTTTTAACTAAGTACCTTACAAATCTTCATTTTATAGAAAAAATATTTACTTTCAGTCACATAGTGGGTGATTTTATAATTCTCTAGTATTCTTCCATTATTAGGATTTATTTGCATTTTTTCCTTAAGAGATTATGTATGTGTCTTATGACAAAACAACAAAAACAAATCAAAAACATTTTTTTTTCTCTCTTTTTTTTTTTTTTTTTTTCCTTTGCTAGATAGATCAGGTTTCACAGAATTACAGAATGGTAGAGGTGGGAAGGACTTCTGGAGGTCATCTGGTCCAACCCTCTGCTGTTGCAGGGCCACATAGAACTATTAGCCCGGGTCCACATCTAGATGGCTTTTGGGGTTCTTCAAGGCGGAAGACTCTACAACCTTTCTGGGTAACCTGTGCCAGTGCTCCATCACCTGTACAGCACAGAAGTACTTTCTGATGTTTAGACAGAACCTCCTGTGTTCCAGTTTGTGCCCATTGCCTCTTCTCCTGGTACTGGGCACCACTGAAAAAAGTCCAACTCTAACCTCTTTGCAACCTCCCTGCAAGGGAGACTGATGAAATTCCTGAGTCTCTCCATGCTCAGCAGTCCCAGTTTTGTCAGCCTTTTCTAATTTGAGAGGTGCTCCAGTCCCTTCATCATCTCTGTTAGACTCTTTCTAGTCTGTCCAGGTCTCTCTTGTACCAGGGAGGCCAGAACTAGACATACTGCTCCAGGTGTGGCCTCACCTTTGCTGAACAGAGGGGAAAGATCAGCTCCCTTAACCTGCTTGCAATGCTTTGCCTAATGTAACCCAGGATACCGTTAGCTTTATTTGTGACAAGGGCTCATTGATGACAGATGTTCAACTTAGTATCCACCAAGACTCCTAGGTCTTTTTCTGCCAATCTGCTTTCCTGCTGGGTGGCCCTCAGTATGTGCTGGTGCATGGTGTTGTTCCTCCCCAGATGTAGACACTTCTCTTTGTACTTCATGAGGTTCCTATCAGACCATTTCTCAAGCCTGTTTCATTTTGTTTACAAAATATCTTCTATAAATTGCTGAAATGTATTTCAAAGTGTAGAACAGTAATACTTGCAGGAAAAAAATACAAATAAAAATTTATTCAATTGTGTGTTCTTGGTAGGGGAATACAAGTTTCCTGTTTATATTTTGGTTCAATAACAGTGATAAGAATCAGTTTATCAACTTTTCAATGCAGTTTGTCTAATCATTGTCACCTGCAATTTATAAGTTTAATTCTATGAATGTCACTGCTAATTTGTCTTTTATTATTATTATTAATAGTATATAAATTTTACTAAGAATTAGAAATGAGGTCTTATTGCTTTAAATGCTGTAGGAATGGTAGAAAAACCTAATACGACATGTCACTTGCTAATCTTTGACATTCAGCTAAAAGAAAGGTATTAGAATGTTCTGCTGGCACACATGAAGGAACGGAGAGATTTGTTTAGACAAGCAAATACTTTTAAGGATCTGATAATATCATTGCTTCCACGCCATGATGCTGAAAACACAGTCTGTGCATCAAATGCTCTTTCTGGCACCTCAGGGAACATTTGTTGGTTGTATGCTAAGAAAGCGTGAAATAAGACAGTAAATAACTGTACACAAAGTAGGTCCTTCCAATATCAGGGATGAATGAGTTGGTATGAGAAATACATTTGAATTCATCCTTATTTAACTGTTATTATTAGAGTTATTTTTTGTTGGTAAGAGTTAACAACTGGCTAAGAGAAGTATATTGATTACTCAGGTTAAAACTGATGTAATTATGCATCTCACACAACATTCAAATAGGTAAGCAAGTGGTCATGAAAATGCCTTGGTGGAGAGTAACGTTGATGACAAACAGACCAGATTATGAATGCAGAAATATACAGTAAAGTGCACTTTCACACATTTCAGTGTTTCCTACTCTAACATTGCCTATAGAATTTAAGGATTGCATACATAAGAAGGTCAAAACCAAAAATGAACAAACAAAAACAATTAATCAACCCTCCCTCTCCTCCCCCCCCCCCCCCCAAAAAAAACCCACAAAAAACAACGTTTCTGAAGATATGTAATGATTACATTTAAACTTGGAAGATTATATAGCATTTTTCTTTTGCATCATTTCATGAATTAAAGTAGAAAACAAACAAACATCAGTTTACTTGCTACTAGAAGTTGAAGACAGGCTTTTAGAGTAATTTCATAACATTTTTTGATGGTCAGGTAAGTGTTATTTTGCCAATGGCTCCCACATATTTTAGCTCTTTTCTGCTCTCCCATCAAGAGGAAAGTTTGAGTGTCCCAAATATATTGATGAAAGGCCCAGCCTGCATGTGTTCCATGGTGTGGTAGGGAGAAGAACCATAGCAGCATCTCTGTGCTTCTATTAATTAAAACACAATGTCTTCAAGGTAGAATGAAATAGTTTTTAAGGAGGGTATCCACTATGTAGAATATTCTAGTCTCTGCAAGTCTAGAGACTGTTTTCATTCATCTTCGTGAATAATTTATCTTACAAAGCTGAAAGTAATAGCCAGTTCCATCAAGTACTCCAAGCTCAAAAATAAATCGTCGGTCCTATGTTAGAGGCAAATAAGTTCCAATTTAAACGAAAACCAATATATAAATTAGGTAGCTTACAATGTTACAAATACTTTGGTGTAGAATATACACATATTATAGTTGTGCATACATGTGTGTATAACACAATTGCATATAATTTCAACACATTCTTATAAAATATCTGGCTACACTTAAGCTTGAGTTTTACACTTTATTTATTTATTTATTTATTTGCACATTTACAGTTGGACATATAAGATGTAAGCTCATAAGAAATCTGGTCTGTGCTGTTAGATTTGGTTAGATTGGAAAAACATGCTACAGAACTCTCCAAAGAAAAACCTTGTGCCTGGGGTCATTGGAGTCATATTAGTTAGAACTAATATATTCAAAAGTACACACATAAGGTTTACTCACAGCCTGCTTCAGAGGAGAAATATATAAATTACGGATTTATTAAGAATTCTGGTGAAAACTGTCCATATCCAGAAAATGAAGCTTATTGGCAGTGGTATAGGATTCTACTTCCTTGTCATTTCAGAAAAAGCCTTGTTAATTCACACTGAGAGGTGTTTTGCACATAAATCACTTTTGGTAGGATCGTCTCACAGCCATGTGTTGTGCAATAATACCTGATGATACTTCAGACCTCTAGTCAGCACATTTGTGGCAGAATGAGACTCTTATGATGGGTATTGAAGACAATAACAAGTTTCCTGCTGGAGTATTTTGAAGCTACAGCAGTTAGATTCTACACTAAAACTCTCTGAATTTCTCCCAGAGATTATTAACAAAAATGAAAATGAAAAAGAAAAGAAAATGTGAAAGGTTAAAGGATATTTTCATCTGTCTTCATGCAAACTAGAAGTGACAATACTTTTTCCCCCATTTGACAAGGGAGTTTCTCTTGAAAGAATTGAAGTGTGTTCATATGTTTGATTTAATCACAAGAAATCAAACATTAATTTAACTTTTTGTTTTTATTTATGTATATATTTTGTACAATAAGATTTGCTGACTCCAGCTTGTGACTTGGGTTAAAATATTTTTAAAGGATTATTCTCTATGTTTTTAAGACTTTCTAGGCATAGCATAGCCTAGAAATAAAATTGAGTACAAATAAGTAACTGTTTGTTATACCAAAAGCAATTTACAAAAAAGGTCATGAAATCAGAAGCACAGGGATAGAACAGGTTTTGTGTGAATCTACTTTAGTGACCAAGACTTTAGGAGAAATTTATATCAATGTATGCATTTATGTGAATACATCTATCTATGGATATCTACTATCTCTCTTTTGTTAAAAATGTATATGCATTTTAGTGGATTTCAGTGCTTCAGGGAAAGAAATATATATGAACCAAACAGTATCTCATTTAACATTTTCTCTACACAGCTCTCAGCACAGCTGCTTATATGACATTTCATAATGTCACAGAAGTCAATTGTTCTTTTTAAAAAATGATAATCAGGATGACTTCTAATGTCAGCTCCTCATGTACATTCATCCATTTACATGATTTCTATCTGCTGTTATGGTCCATCCTCCATTTTAAGGCAATATGGTGATATTTCTCAATCATATTGCAAAAACAGTAGTAAAAAGATTGCACTGTAGTTTAATTTTGTCTTCCTGCTGCTCATCTTGTATTCTTTACACAATCAAAGCTTCTGCTAGTGTCAGATGTCTGAATGTCTGAAGAATGAAAATTAGACCTTTTGTGTGGGTGCAGAAAGAGAGCTTGACCACTGAGGGAACAGCTCCAGCATTCTGGATGTTTCTTTATTTGCAATTTTACATTTACAGATATTTCCTACAACTTTTTCTTTTGCTGATTAAATTGTATATGTTGGGACACACTGGACATTTTGGTAATGAATAAAAAAAAGGAAAAAATCTTTTCCTATAATACACATTTTTCACAATGAATATACTAGAGGTTATATGAGATTAGTACCTAAAGAAAGACATTAACACTGAATTGTACTACTGGGTCTCCTATGGCATCTTCAAAGTCATAAAAAGAAGCAGATCTTTAATAAATTTATCACATTCATATCAATAACTAAAAGCAATAAAAAAATCTTGCTCTTGCACTTTCTAAGCTTGTGCGTTGCAATGAACCACTTGCATAATAAAAAACTCTCTGAGGCCTGAGAATGTCTTGCTTTAAAGTAATATTATATTTTTAAAGTTAGCATACAGTTTTCAGAACTAATATAAAGGGAAAATAAGAACAACAAATGTAGAATTATAGCTGCAACACATCATATAGCACCTGTATGAAAACAAGCAAACAAACAAAGCATAGTATAAAATTATCAATGTAAACTCTTAACTATTAGGTAGTATCAATATTGAATAACTATATGAGATTCCTATTAGTGAGAGGACAGTTAAGAAAATAGGCAGAAAAGAGTAAAAGGACAAGAAAAAGTGGAAATAGGGAAATCTACATCATACAACTAATTTGTACTGGTTTTACTGCTTCATCCTGCAAAATCTCTCTATTATTCACTACATGCACCCTCACAACCAAGACACTCTTAAAACTTCTGGAGGTATGGGAGAAAATTATATTGATTAAATATACAACCCATTTCCATGCAGTCAGTTTCTCAATAATTTTTTTGCTGTAGGTATCCCTGCTTTAGCAGAGGGTTGGACCAGAAGTCCCTCCCAAACTCAGCCACTCTGTGACTGATTGTGTGATTTAGCAAACTGAATATTTTTGACCCAATGACCAAAACTAGCAGATGAGTATAGCTTTTGTACAGAATGTGACAAGAAGCTCCTAGAATTTATACATATTTTTGAAGGAGTTATTGGAGAAAAGAAAGTCCATCAAGGATTTTTTTATTATTATCATTATTATTTTTCATACAGAGTAACAGGAGAAAATACTGAGTTTGATTAAGATTCTATATTACATTATCGGATTATTTTATTCAACCATAAGCCCTCTCACTAATCTTTATATTAGAAGCGAAAACACCTAACAGTTACAGTTTGATGAATATTGCACTGTATATTGCAATATATTATCTGTAGCCTTGATAACAACATACTTAATTAAACCAAGACCCATAGCTGTGCTTCCAAAACAAAAATGCTGTCACAACTTACAAAAGTATGGAAACTGTAATGAGTAGTTGGGGGAAAAAAAAAGAGGTTCCTTTCTTGGAACTGTAGATATAAATATTTACAGTCCAATAAGCTGTCCTGATCAGAATTATTGTAACGTCTTCAGAACTATTTGTAATATTATATTTGTGGTGTTTTTTTTTTTAGCTGATACATTATCTGTATGTCACAGAATTCAGTATATTAAAAAGGAAGACTTTTTGTCAGTACTAGATTACTTGTTGTCAGTGCTAGCTTAAAGGTCAGCCTAGATATCTTAGAGGCCTTTTCCAACTTGAGTGATTCTATGATTCTATGATCTCTAAAAAATGTATTTCTAAACAAGAATATGAAGATCTAAGTGCTCTGAGGCACCTAAATCCAAAGTAAAGGTGCTCAGATCTACTTTAAACTATGTACTTTTTTTTTTTTTTTTTTTTTACTTAATTCTTTTACTGTATTATAGCCAATCATTAGTCCACTGAAATTCTTTATGTAAGAGAGAGAAAGAGAGTGTAAAATACATTGTGCAATGCACAAGTGCAAGAACAGCAAGAGGGTAAGAGCTATACAGTACTGAGGAAGGGGTATTCAAATTATTTCTGTAATGTCTAAATTTCAGAACTTGGTATACTACTGAAAATGGTCTAGAGATTCAGCAAACTGTTTTATCAGAGTTATGAAAGACAACAGCAAGTACAGTAATGACTAAGGAAATATGACCTAGTGGCAGGTAATGAAAGACAATAACATACAGAGACAGATGAAATATTTGTAATGTATCTAAGAAAAAAAAAAAAAAAAAAAGAGTACCACTGTTGTGTAACAGGAGTGCAGACAGGTTCATGTTGCTCAAAAGAAGTATCAGAACACAGAAAGAAAAACTTGACAGTAAATATGGCAAACACAATTATAGAGCATATGCATATGGCTCAAAAATGAATGATGATAAAGTATCAGGAAATAACCACAGTACAAGTTTTAAAAAATGTTAAGAGAGAACACAGCATGCTATTGCTGCCCATAAATATACCAGGAGGGAAAAGACCTATATTTCTTAAGTGGGAATAATGAGTTAAGATGAAGAACAAATATGGGATGGTTGCCATAAACTGGCCACAAAAAAAGGTTTTCTGGAAATCAGAAAAATGATAAATATTATGAAAAATGTTTGCAAACTGGTCAGACTTCATATGAAATTGCTGTTCATAATAACAACAGTAAGTCATCACTGGTTAAGAAGTTCCTTTCAAAGTCATATTCCTCCAAATTTTGTTGTCTAACAAAAAGGGGAAACTGCAGAAAACTATCTTAGTATGCTTAGGTTATACTTTTTCATTATCTTAAGGAAGGGTCTATTATAGCAGCAAATTTAGTTATACACTTGTCTTGGTCATCATTTAAATGCCACAATGATATTTGAAAAGAGGTCTAAAGAACTAAAAAGGTCACTTTTTAATGGAATACACTGCCTGGAGAGTTAGGAAAAAGGTTTCGGGAAGGAAGAGATTTGAGGAGGCACTGTCAAGTTAGTCCAGGCACAGATGACTAAGATGCTATGCATATTTGTGGTACAGGTATATTCTAAATAAGAGCTATTATAAGAGCTATTATTTTAAGAGCTATTAAAATTTTCCAAGAGAACAACCTTTCCTCTTACAATCCAGAATGCAAAACTTTTTTTTTTTTTTTTTTTTAACTGTATAGAAAGACCCCAAGCTGCTATCAATTAATTAAACTATCACACAAACATGGACAGTAAATAGAATGCTCATTGCTCTAATCCAAATTGAGGTTTAAGGGAAAGTTAGATAAAGAAAACAGAAGGAATAGGCTGAAATATTTTTGGATGAAGGTATACAAAAAGCTGCACTGGAATAAAGTTATTTTTTGTTGTCAGTATGTTTGGAGAAAATAAAAACAAAACAAATGTGGAAGCAAAAAAAATAATTATATTTATGGTCCTTAAAAAATCCTTAAGGATTCCCCAAAATACTGTCTAAACTGAGCAAAATTTTAAGAAAATATATATATATATATTTTTTTTTTTAATGAACTGGCTAACATTTTTTTTTTTTCTAGTGGAAATTTCTTGAACAGTATGTAACTTTGATAGCAGAAAGAATTGGAGTCATGCTTTCTATTGAGTTTTATGATTCTATATTGAATCAGTCAGTAGGCATGACTGTTTTTGAGGTTTCATTTTATCTTGCTTATTATTAGGTGAAAATTTTAAGGCAGCAATGAGTCATTTTAGCTGTGAAGTGTAATCTATATCTAATGCTATTAGGTGATACACTATAACTTGCTAATATCTTAAATTAAACATTATTCATAGCTATATTGCTACATCACATAATTTCATGAAAACGGCAGTGTTTTATTTCTGGCAAATGCTACACTGAAGGCCACCTCATTCACAGAGTTGGCATATTACAGTGGGCTGAAATATGTTATTGATAGAATTTATGTAGTTGTAAATTCAAGCTCTGTGAAGACCAGTATCATAGCATATTCCTTTCTAGGATTGAATACATCCTTCTTCTTAATTTTTATTTGTTTGTTTGTTTGTTTGTTTGTTTTTTTCCCAACTAATCCAAAGTATCATTCAGGTGATTTTGAGTAATCTTCTTGCTGTACCTTAGTGTATAGATATATTGATATAAATGTGTTCGAGACAGGAAGTACAAATTAGAAATTATTTCATACAAAATTGCTACTATAGTATATAGCATAGACTCCAAGAAACTATTTTTTTAGTGCTTAAACAAAAACAAACAAGAAAGCAAAACAACAAAAAATACTCTAAAACATTTGGATTAAATTGTGAGTGCCCAGAGTTTTTATTTATTTATTATTTATGAGTTAGGCTCATAAATAATATGAATTGATTGTCTCCCATGTAGTGTTACTTTTTCCTGTATCTTATGAATGGAACGTAAAATATAGCAATGGAATCTATAAATGTCCAGGAAAGAGTTCTTCCTGAAAAAGCAGTTTGCACAAGTCAGTTATATCAGTATATTAATTGCTAGCACGCAATAAGTCTACCTCTTGCCTCATTCTTCAGCAACACATAACCTCTTTTCAGATCTCATTTGATAGTTATGACAAACTTTTGTGTTCCCCTGTTTAATTACCTAAGACCTCATTGATCTTTAACTGCACAGATTTAAACCATTTATTTATTTTAAAAATTCTCTAAAAAAAACCACCCAACCAAACAAAAACCACTTAAGGTAGAAACTTTGCCCATCATTTTCAACTGCAGAGAGAATGAGAATGAGAGGGAGCTATTTCCATTCTCTCATGAAATGAAGTGTTAGTGAAATTGTGCTCTTAATTATGAGTGGAAAATGCTATTGTCATTGTGTTATGTTACACATGCATTTTTTACTGTTTGTGAGGAACTTTTTATGTAGAAACTACACAATAAGGTTCCAAGTGGTATGTAAAGCATAAGATTAAGTCAAATAATCATAATATTGTCATAATATGGTCTTCAAACCATCAGATCTTCAAATGTTTTAGACTGTAAGCTGTATCAAGATCCCAACAGGTAAACTGCAACCTTAGAAAAGGTTACAAAAACAGTAAAAGGTGAATGGAAAGTACTGGAAAATAGGATAGGACTTTTTTTTTTTTTTTTCCTTTTTGTGTTCTAATTTATTTGTCAGAAAAAATGTACACACATTCAACTTACAGTTTAAAAAAAATTGTTCAAAGAGTCAAAGAGGATTCCCATAACAGTTTCCACTGAAGAAGAGGAACTATTTATTTATTTAGTCTAAAAACAGTGAATTGATAAATAAAGAGGCCTTGCACACTTAGTTTCATAGGTAAAGAATAAATCAGTAATAAATGTGATTTTACTCTCCTACTTCAATATCTTAAACAACATTAGAATTTTTAGTTGATATCTGATAATTCTTCCTCTTCAGATCTATGTAAGCAGAAGGACTGGATCTGGATTTTCTATTTACTTTCCACATGCAATCATTTTGTTGGCTCATGTCATGTTTGGCTCATGTGAAGAGGTACAATAGTGAACCTAGAATTTCTCTAGTATTTTTTACAGAGGCTCCCAAATGACACATCTTATTGAAGATGTGTAAAGTAAAACACTTAGTTCAATGTGAAGCAGTAGCTCACTTTTTTTTAATTTGTAAAGTACTATATTAATTATACTATATATATATTATATAAAATATATTAATTATATTAATTAAAAATATTTTAAATGCTTATTTCAAATCAGTCTTCATATATTTTAGCCATTGAACTTAATAACCATTCAGAATTTGATCACATTATTCAACATGAAAGCAACTTGAAATAGATAGATTTTAAGTTCATTGACTTGAGTGAAACCAATAGAGAAGTTAAGAAAACATTCTTACAGTGAATATTACAACTGGCATTTTGATCAAGGACTGTATCTCTACACAGTGAATATTGCTGTCTAAGTGTCTTGGAGGCTTCCTCTTCTGAATCATCACTAATAAAGGAAGTGAACCGTGGAATTAATATTCAAGAAAGTAAATGCAGGTTTTAGGAGAGAATGAAATATCTTCAGAACATATTTTAAATCTAACATAGTAACTAGCAATTGCAATATTTATTTATTTATTTATTTATTTATTATTTTTTTAAGCACTAAAAGCCAATGTACTGAAATAACAGTTTCCTGGAGACATTCTGTTTTGTCTCACTCGGTTACTCATTTCCCTGTTCAATGTTCAGTTTCTCCTACTGAGTCACTAATTGCTCAAAGTGTAGACAGTCTTATACAGAAATAAATTACTTTGACTTACTTGTGCAGTCAATTTTATTTTTCTTCTTTGCTGCTAAAAGGTACCAAATGAAATGATTTTTTGACAACCTAAAAGGTTCATTTTCAATGTTTAAATATTAGGCATATTTCATACTTATGCTCGGAAGAAAATTAAATTAATTTCAAGAAGATATATTAATGTATAGGACAGAGATTGAAGATATATTTGTGAACAATTTGTAAGCAATGGCATTGCTTATAACATTACAAAAACAATATTTAGAAACAATTCATGAAGTTGTGACAACTAATCAGTGTTCTTTCACTTTTTTTTTTATTTTTCAAAAATTGATGAAATAAAGAAATTCTCAGTTAGATTTTAGTACTCTAACATTATAAGGATGTCTGTCACTTCCTGCTTATTGTCTTTGAACTTCTCACAAGTAAGAAAAGAGTGGTGTTTAAGTATATTCATATAACATTAAGAATTTAAAGTATTCTCACCCATTCCTTTGTGTTTCTTTCATTCTATACTTAAATAGATTAAATAGAGTTATTTATTTATTTATTTATTTATTTTTCCAGACATCTTTGGAAAAAGTATTCATACAGATACTTGTTTACATAAACACCATACATTGGAGGAAAAGTCACAGAATTTCAAGCTCTAACTTCTAAAGTAAATTTTAATGACAAAATATGTTATTTAAAGCTTTAGAAAAGCAGGAAGTTCTTGGTTGTGCCCAAGCAATATTCTTTTTTGGACAAGTGTCCAAAAAAGTGTCTGGACAAGTTGACTTCACTACCAGTTGAAGTCAACATCTTCAGAAATTTTTTAAAGGATAAGAAAATATTATCCATCAATAAGATTAATATTTAATATTTTAATAAGGTCTTTCAATACTTCTGAGCATTGTTCTCCAGAGTCTTCATGTTTTGCATGAACTTAAATAATGATGTTTAATGTCTTATGAAAAACAACTAGGTTTGTACAAACCCATCTTTTGTTCACATTGATAATATTATACTCAAAGACTATTAAAAACAAACAAACAAACAAACAAACAAACAAACAAAGAATTTCATCCTTCTCTTTCATAAAAGAGAAATTATGCTCTACCCCAGTGAAAATGTATGGAACAAATATATTTTATTAAAAACTACAGACTTGACTGCAGAAACAGAAAATTCCAACATACAGTCAGGGTTAAATAATACTTGCAGTTTCTAAAGACTTTAAATTCTTTAACAGACCTAACTCTGAAAAGTATCTAACAATTTTGTAAGGTATCCACATACACCATCAGAACCACTACCCTAGTGATGCACATTAACTCCTGCAATATTCTACCATCAGTGCTTCAAAACCCAAATATGAACTGCAAATAAACACAAACTGCCATATTCTTATTAAAATTTCTTGCTAGATTTTATGATTGCAATTGATGTGAACAAGGATGTATATGAAAACACCATACAATTTATTAGCTGTGTCCCACTTCAAATATGTAATTTCTCAACTATTTATTTATTTATTTTTAAAGTAAAGCTTCTTGCCTACAGTGTGTGTCGATAAATGCATATGGACTTAGCCCATATTATTACTATCATACAGTTGTAGCCTATGGAAAGTATATTGAAAATAGTGACAGTTCTTTCAGCAAATCACACTAGCATCACTCATTTCACTGTGTTTCTTAAAGTAATGTGTTCTGGTTGAAAATGCACAAAAATAGGTTATTCATGTTGAATGGACAGACTTTCACTTTACAGTGACAGTGATCACTATTAATTCAGTTCTAAAAAAATTAAATAAAATAAACAATGCTGTGCTCAATATATAAGAGAAGGCCAGATTCTAATATAAATTGAAAAATTATAATTCAAAAGTAATTTAAATTGTGTCAATAAACTAGCATTGCTGTATAACTGACATAAATGAGAGAAGATTAAAGCTTTTCAAGAAACATTTCCATTTTAAATGGAAAATTCTGTGGGACAGTCATAAATCTAAATAGGTTTGTGTCCTTCATTTTAAAACTTTGAGATATCATATTTACCTTAAATTTATCATCACACAAAGAGACTATCACAGAACTTGGGGCACTGCAAGGAATCTTGAGCTGCTTTTTAATACCTTAGTGAGCAACACCATTTTCAACTAACACTCTGCTTAATGTATTTGCATTATCTGTGCTAGCCTTTAAAAAATTATGACATGCCATAACTATTTCTCCCCAGGGAAGCATGACTGGCTTCAAAATCATGAAATAAATAAAAAGTAAACCTCTGGAATTTCACAGATTAAGATTATATTCAAAGCTCTAAGAACTAAGAATTTGCTGCTTTAATAAAATAAAAACATTAATTAGAAATCTGTCTCTGTAATCATATGACTCTAAGGCTTAAGTTTTAAGACAAACAGAAAGCATAATGATAGTACCACAGCAGTGTGTAACTTATTCTCTATTGCTGCATTGATCATGCTTCAGTGACAATGCTTCAGTGACAACCAGCTGCTGGGCAAAAGAGTTACAACAACTTTCAGTTTTTAGCCTGTTAACTATGTGCTAACAAATCAAGGTGAACTAAGTACAGGAGGACAATGATGAGAAGTTATCTGTGCAACAAGTGCAACAAGTGTGCAACAAAAACATTGGTTATTTTTTCTCCCTTCATGTGATTTTTTTAGTATTATTGTTATATTATATATATATATATTATACTAATTTAATTATGGAATTTAATTATGGAATTAAACAATAATATGGAATTATTATTCTAAAATTTTCATAATGCAACTCAAATTTCTAGTGCATTGCCTCCTGTTAAATGTTTGAGATACTAAAATATTTCAGACTTCTCTTTGTCCTAGGCATGGGACTTGGGAATGTTTCCCAATTGCTGGTGCAAGGTACATCATTCAACTACCTGTTGATTCCATCTTGGGCTGGGACCCAAATATGCACCACTCATTATCCTTTTCTTCCTCAGGGAAAATCAGATATTCAGACCAAGCAGAAGACAAAGCATTCATCTACATTGCTGCTTTGGAGCCTGGCAAGGATTATTATTTCAATATGGATTTGGAGTCATTGTATGCACTGAAGTACAGAACCTCTGCACGAAAACCAAGCTTGAAATAACATACCAGGCACCATTTTGAGAAACTGACTTGCAAAATGAACTCAAAGAGTTTTGTTCCATAGGAAAGTGCATATCCTCAGAGGTCTTTTGGCAGCTTGGTTCTACAGGTGTAGTGCTCTGTTAGTGATGACAAGACTAGCTGTGATGGCTGCACAAATGCCTATTTCATATCCCCTCTATACAGACACAGGATAAAAACCCAGGCAGAACACCTAGAACAAATTTTGTTTCCAGTAAACAAGTAGTGGGGACAAATGGTCCCAGAACCATAACAGAAGTCCAGGTTTGTCCCTCTACAACTCCACAGGTTGTTCATGTAGATGTAACATGTAGCCAAAAATGGATCCTAATCTTTCAAATAAGTCACTGAACATTTCAGAAAAAGCATGTATTACAGTATATATTATATAGTTTTAAGTATAGGAGAAATTACATGGTAAAGTCAATATAGTCTGTTCCACTGCCTCTTAGACAACACAGTTACAATAGCTTCACTTTCTAATTTCTCAAGTCAGTTCTCAGTTCATTGTTAATTATATGCTTTTTAGTAGCATAAATTATTCTTCTTTTGACAGTAATTACAATGAGAAAAAAATACTTTTTAACCAATTTCTGATCTCTAGTGACAACCTGAATTTAGGTTAATTTTGATTTAATTAATATGAATCTCGTGACTGTCCGAAGTTATTAGAAGAAGCTTGACAAATGAATGCACTATTATGCTTGAGTTTAAATTCAGACATTCATTTTATATTAACTTAAAATTAGGAAAAATAAAAGGCCTAAAACAGAGGTATTTAGCTGGTTACATTTAGTAAGCATACTAGGTGTAAATTTGTTAGGCAGATTTTTTTCAGAAAATGTATGTTTGCTCCTCATGTCTCCATGAGAATGCATGAACTAAACATTGTTGTAGCTAATATTAATTGATATATGCCAAAGCATTTACATAGCAATAAAATTACTGAAACAGTAGTGCAGAGGTAAACTGATTCTTTAAAGTACAAGGGAATTAAGTGCACCCTCAGTAAGTTTGCAGATGACACCAAGATGGGGGAGAAGCATTGATCTGCCAGAGGGCAGGAAGGCCCTGCAGAGGGACCTGGACAGGCTGGGTCAATGGGCAGAGGCCAATGGGATGAGGTTCAACATGGCTAAGTGCCACGTCCTACACTTTGGCCACAACAGTGCTATAGGCTTTGGCAGAGTGGCTTGAAAGCTGTGCAGAGGAAAAGGATCCTGGGGTGCTGCTTGATGCTTGCCAGAAAATGAGCTGGCAGTGTGCCCAGGTGTCCAAGAAGGCCAATGACATCCTGGCTTGTATCAGGAATAGCCAGCAGGACCAGGGAGGTGATCATTCCCCTGTACTCTGCTCAGTTGAGGTTGCATCTCAAGTACTGTGTTCAGTTTTGGGCCCCTCACTACAAGAAAGACATTGAGGCCCTGGAGTGTGTCCAGAGAAGGTCTATGAAGCGGGGGAAGGGCCTGGAACACAAGTCTTATGAGGAGTAGCTGAGGGAACTGGGGTTGTTTAGTCTGGAGAAGAGGGTGCTCAGGGGAGACCTTATTCCTCTCTACAACTACCTGAAAGGAAGTTCTGGGGAGGTGAGGGACAGCCTCTTCTCACAGATAACTGGGAATAGGACTAGAGGGAATGGCCTCAAATTGCGCCACGGGGAGGTTTAGGTTGAAAATCATGACATATTTATTCTCAAAAGAGTAGATAAGTATTGTACTGGGTTGCTCACAGAGGTGGTGGAGTCATAGTCCCTTAGGGTGTTTAAGGCAAGGTTGGACGTGGCACTTAGGGACATGGTTTAATGGGTGATATTAGTGGTAGGGTGATGGTTGGACAAGATGATCTTGAAGGTCTTTTCTAACCTTTATGATTTAACGATTCTATGTTTTAGAACAGTCATCTCTAAGCAGAATCTCACTGAACTGTTTCCAGTATACAATACAAGCAGGCACAGTGTATGCTAAATATCAGCAGTCTTCCACAGATTTCTGACACTAAATACGAAGTCATAAGTAATTGTAACAAACAAGAACCCTTATACTTGAAGAGGCGATCTGCAAAATTATTAGCTTTATTTAGATTTATACATTTATTGCCTATTTTGATAGAAATAGTGGTAATGTTGGAAAGATTCCTAGGCATACAAGCACATATCTTCCAAAATGGAAGCCGCAGAAGGATTGAAACCCTTTTATTTTCTCTCAGTAGCACATGCTGGAAGTTGAAGTACATCTTTTGAAATGCTGAAATCATATTTATATAGCTTTCTTTCTAAAGTATCACAATACACTTGATCCATTTGAAAGCTTAGTGAACTTTGAGTTTACCTTTGGCACTCTAAAACAGCTAAGAACTTTCAATTGGTACATTGAAAGTACTATGCAGTACTTCACAGATTGTGTATATCTAAATGTTAAAAGTTGTTAATAATTTTCCAGAACTGCACTCCACAACCTGTGGCATGAAAAGCTTATCTTTTCTCAAACATTGCCTGAAATGCAACATATTTCTTTTTACAGTCACAGCACTATTATAAGAGACATTATTCCATGGAACAATTTTAAGAAAGAGTGGCTACGTACTGTTTTAAGTCTTTGTTAAGCAAAATTGATATTTTACGAAATTCTTTAAGTTATTGAAGCTCCCTTAGGGGACAATGCAGTCATTGGTCCCAACCAACATGGGTTCATGAGAGGTAGGTCCTGTTAGACAAATTTGATTTCCTTTTATGATAAGATCACCCATCTAATCGATCAAGGGAAACCAGCTGATGTGATCTTTTTGGATTTCAGTAAAGCTTTTGACACAGTCTCCCATAGGATCCTATGGGACAAAATGTCCAGCATACACCTAGACAAAAACATCATACGATGGGTGAATAACTGGCTGATGAGTACAGCTCAAAGGGTTGTGGTACATGGGTCTACATGAGGCTGGCAGCCGGTAACCAGTGGGGTCCTCCAAGACCCCATTTTAGGGCCAGTTGTCTTCAATGTTTTTATAAATGATTTGGATGTAGGACTAGAACATGTTTCGAGCAAATTTGCTGATGACACTAAAATTAGAAGAGTTGTTGACTGTTGAGGGTGGAAGGGCCTTGCAGAGAGATCTGGACAGATTGGAGACCTGGGATCACCGACCACATGAAGTTTAACAAGAACAAGTGCTGGGTCCTGCACCTGGATGGAGCAACCCTGGCTAGTACAGACTGGGTGACAAGATGCTGGAGAGCAGCCCTGCAGAGAGGGATCTGGGGGTTTTAGTTGATAGCAAGCTGAATATGAGCCAGCAGTGTGTCCTGGCAGCCAGGAGGGCCAACCACATCCTGGGATGCATCACGAATGACATTGCTATAGTCAAGGGAAGTGATTGTCCCACTCTACTCTGTGCTGGTGCAGCCTCACCTTGATTGCTGTGTACAGTTCTGGGCACCACAGTACAAAAATGATATGTAACTATTGGAGAGTGTCCAGAGAAGGGCTACTAAGATGGTGAGGAGCCTAGAGGGCAAGACATATGAGGAGTGGCTGAGCTCACTGGGCCTGTTCAGCCTGGAGAAGAGGCTGAGGGGAGACCTCATCGCAGTTTACAGCTTCCTCACAAAGGGAGTGGAGGGGCAGGTGCTGATCTATTCTCTTTAGTGACCAGTAATAAGACCCGAGGGAATGGTGTCAAGCTGTGACAGGGGAGGTTCAGGTTGGATATCAGGAAGAGGTTCTTCACTAAGAGGGACATTGTGCACTGGTCTCTTTTCTCAGGTGACAAGCAATAGGACACAAGGAAATGTTCTCAGGTTGTGCCAGTGGAAGTTTAAATTGGATAGCAGGAAGAATTTCTTCATGGAGAGGTTGGTGAGGCATTGGAACAGGCTGCTCAGTGTAGTGAGTATTTTGGAAGTATTAAAGAAATGTGTGGATTTGACACCAAGGGACATGGTTTAGTATGGGACTTGGTAGGTCAGGTTGATGGTTGTTCTTGATATCTCTAAGGTCTTTTCCAACCTACATGATTCTATGATTCTATTATTTTTCCTGGTCATGTTCTGTTTACCCAGGAGTGAGTTTACCCTCCTGAGTTTATAGTGGGGTTGGTTTCCATTAAAACCTGTTTATCTCCACAAGAGTTTATTATTGAAAGTGTAGTGCTGTGTTGGCTTTGTGCAGAGACAAAACATGGGTCTGGCAAGACATGCTAGAGAAGCATTAGCAATCTGCTACACATAAACAGTCTCCAAGCAGAGTTGTATAATAGAACATACCTTCATAATTGTAATAGCAAATATACATTTTTTTAATGCCCCAGTACTTCCTTATCCAGGATAACAGGGCTTCAATGTACCTCGTAATACTTACAGTATATTTTTTGTTTTCTTTTGTTTGTTTGTTTGGTCTTTACATAGTTTGTTTTCTATGTATTGCCTGCAATATTATAGCCATCTGACAACCATCAGTACAAACTGACGCAGCATGTAGTCAGACCATACCTTAGGGAGATCTTAATTATCATTATAAAATAGCTCTGCTTGTCAGCGCTGTTATTTTGTATTGCTTAATCTGCAAATCTGAAGAAAATTAAATTTCCATTCTACAGAGGAGACTCCTTCTTGGGACTTAATTGTCAGTTCTAAATCATTTAAGGACATTTGAAATTCTTTAGATTGAAGAGCTCATTGTATGAATAAAACCCTTCTTATGGCAAATACAATCAAGCTAATTTGAAGTGAACTTTTTGTTTGTTTGTTTTTCTGTATATAATAAGCCATAATATGGAATATAAGCCATAATATGGAATATTATTTTTTCCATAACCAAAAATCAAACTTTACATTATGTCATAGCAACAGGATGTTACTTAGAATAGGTCCTTTGTGGTAAGCATACCCGAGTCATGTATGACACATCCAATTTCTAAGGGGAAAATAAAAATATTATGATTTTTCAGGCTTCCTCTTTTAAGAACAGATATTCAATTCTGATTCCTGCAGCTTCACCCCTCATCCAAAAGTCCCAGGTCTGCAACCTGTCAGCACAGAAATAATAATAAACTTGATCTTATGAACTTAACTGGCAATATATAGGAAGAAAAAAACACATAACTAATTTATCTCTGAGTATTTTAAAGGAATGACTGAGCTGCTGTGCATAGATTTCTCAATTGGTTGACAGCAAGAACTCATTTAGGATTTTTAGGCTAGTGGAAAGGCACAGTTTCTTTTCAGCTCAATTATTTGGATAGTTGTGGAAGACCTTTGTTTAAAGACCAATAAATTCTTCTTATACCTGAAACAAACAAACAAACAAACAAAACCCTAAGTTTTAAAATATATATAATGAAAGATAAATTGCGTGTGTAGGTTTGTACCCCCTGGCTCGCTCTGTTCCTCTTGTCTCTCCTGGCATGCCAGGGAACTGCTCAGAATGCTGTGGAATTTGAGCATTCACAACTTAACTGCTTAGTTCCAGAATAGGAAGTGTAAAGGTTATCATTAAGAGATTATCCTTCAAGGTGGGAGGGTTGGCTTCCTCTGCCATTCTACCTCAGCCCAGAGGACTCTCAAGAGAGAAAGAAATGACCCACACCTCTCTCTCCTTTACCCTCAGTCTTTCAGGGTCCAAGTCATCAGCTTCCCTGTCTCTAGCTTTCACCAAAACTCCATCACACTCTTAATAAATAAATAAATAAAAGAACAAGGAAAAAATATGCTAATGAATGTCTTATTCAAATGAACACATTTTCACTAAGTTTTAATTTTGTTAAATTATATGACTATGTATATATGTATATTTAACTACAAATAAACTTCTGCTTATTTAAAAGCTTCAAATTAGTTTAAATTGTTTTTAAATAGCTAATGGAAAAATAACTTATTTTTATCTCCACACCCATAAGTCATACTGTGCACCCTTTTGGAAATAAACAGTGCCTCAGTCACTCCAAGTAGTCTCTGTGCTTGAACATCATTGATATGTGTTTTATAGCATGTCAGATTAGATTGTCATAGTTCTCTCTTATGACTTTCTAACATAATAAGGAATTATCTGGTGCTTTAGTATGTTTCTCTGCTGGAATCCTATTGGAAGAAAATTATGAAAAATGGTTTCTGTGAACATGGAGGAAGTTCAGAACAGTTCATCTCTCCCTTTGCTTATACTGCTGGATGAGTTTTATGACAGAAAAGTAAACCAGAGTTTATCAGAATGGAGCCCAAAACTGTCCCTTTGCATTTGGTCTTCCCCAAGGTACTGAAATATAATCTCTTTTTCCATTACATCCTGAAAAAGTCAAACTCATTACAGAGTGTGACTGGTTAGATTCATAAGAAATTTCTAAAATGTATGTTATATTTTATTTTTTTGAATACACATTGAATGTTGAAACAGAATACCAACAGTATTTCAATTTATTTTAAAAATATATATTATTTATGATATGATATTCATTAATTATTTGAACAAGAAAAAACAACCAATAAAACTAACTTAGATAATTGTTTGCATCTTTAATTATCAGAATGCTGACTGGTTATATTCAATTAATGTGAACAGGCAGATGTTTCCAGCAAGCAAGAAAGTAGGAAAGAAAGAAGAAAGGAAGGAAGAGAAGGAAGGAAGGAAAGAAGGAAGGAAGGAAGGAAGGAAGGAAGGAAGGAAGGAAGGAAGGAAGGAAGGAAGGAAGGAAGGAAGGAAGGAAGGAAGAGAAGGAAGGAAGGCAAGTAGGAAAGAAAGGAAAGAAAGAAAGAAAGAAAGAAAGAAAGAAAGAAAGAAAGAAAGAA
>CM021732.1:116524610-116566032 GCA_011075105.1 Heteronetta atricapilla
TCTTTCTTTCTTTCTTTCTTTCTTTCTTTCTTTCTTTCTTTCTTTCTCTTTCTTTCTTCTTCCTTCTTTCCTTCCTTCCTTTGCTTCGCTCTGCTCTGCTCCGCTCTGCTCCGCTCCGCTCTCTCTTTCATTTACAAAGCTAATGAGTACTAATTTCCTCCCACACTTTCTATTCCTTTCATATCTAAAAATTGTTTCTTTTTACTCAGCCCCCCCGGAAACATAATGATTGTACTTCTGGTAACATTCCCTCTGTGCCCATCCAAAATGAGTAGCAAGAAGATTTTATCCAGCAACTTAAATAAAGTGACAGCTGTGCATCACTGAGAGTTGATGCAGCCATCAGTCTATCAGAATATGTCATTTGACAACCAGTGTTTCCCATTGGGGGCTCAGAAATTACTTCTGCTCTCTGTTAATTCAAACCAATTCAACTGCTTACATGAAGAATCAGAAAATTCCTGAAATACCAAGAAATTTGACATAGCAAGGGCATGAAAACTGAGACAGTGAAGACTTTTTCTCTCTCAATCACAAGCTGAACAACTGCTGTATGACGGTTCCTCTGACAAACTGCCACTGGCTAGGATGGTGTTTCTGTTACCTCCTCTCAATGCTCTCAGTGACACCACTGTGTAATAGCTACTGCAAATAGATGTCAACATTCCTCCATATCTTCTAAACTGCTAGACCAAAACCTTGTGTCTGAAACTCCCATTGATTATAACCAAAGCTGAGGCATTTAGGTATTTTTTCCTCTTAAAGAGTGACTCCAATTTTGGGCATTCTGATGATTCTCATGATTCTCATGAGGGAAGATGTTAAGAGAATATGAAAAGAAAGGGCCAGGAAAAATGAATATTATTTAAAGCTATGTGACTGACTGAGCAAACATAAGGAACTTAATTTATTTTGAATATGAGTTAGTGTCTGATCAAAATTTTACTTCTCCAGAACATAATCCAACATATTTCTGTCACATAAACAATCAAGAAAATGATTAATTTTCTCAATTCTGTTAATCAATGATGATTAAACACATACATAATTAATAATAATTATTAGTTTTCATGTTTATATTATGTCATACAGGTGGACGGACACCTCAAGTTTCAGTGTTATTTAATTACTGAAAAACTTTAAGTGGATATCCTCTTAATTCACTGCTCTTGTCAGTAAAATACTCATCTGTGACATTTATTTTAATTCAGTTGTCAGCAACATTATGTCAAATCATCTCCATATTTTGATAATTTTTCTGATTTTTCCTGCATTTTGTGCTAATAAATACATAAGCAAATCAAACTACAATAGAAGATAAAAATGCATAGACCTGCTAACTCTCCACATGCATATTAAGATTCATGTGAAGCAATCATTTTTCACATCTCAGAATCACCTTAGTTTATAGGAGAACACATAAATTGATTCAATTTGTACATGAATTAAAGAAATTTCAGAATTTGGATCAGATTGATTACCAATAAATAAATAAATAAATAAATCACAACCATACTCAGTTGCTCCTGCTGTTCTATGATCAGATCATCCCTATTGGATTAAGTGAAAACACTTAATAGATAGTATTAGATGGATAAAGGACGCAGATCTCCTGAAAACAAACAGTCTTTCAGATATTTGAAAGTATTTAAAGCTGTTTACTGTAACCTAACTGCTATATGCTCTGTTCATACAGCTGATGTTACATGCTTAATCCTTAAGGAGATTTAATTACAAGTAATGTTTAGTGTACAAAACTTATTTTCCATGACATCATTTATATGATTGAATAACATATTAGAAATCTAGTTACATTGATTTACTTATTATTTTCTAGCTCATATCATGCAAACAAAAAGAAACCAGTCCTCAATATTACATAATGCAGTCTTTTTTGTGTACCCATTATCAAAATTAATAAAATCTTTATGTGAGAATTTACAAATAATTTTTGAAACCATTAAAGTTTATTAAAAAAAAAAATCAGAATTGTTACATTGGAAATTATGCTGAAGAATTTGTGACTTATGCAGTTAATAGTCCAATTCCTTCTGCTTTTATGACTGATATATAAACAGCATATAATGCGTATCTATAGTAACATGACAGTAGTATATTATTCAGATTTAAGAGAGCTTTCTCATCAACTTGGTATATATCACAAATATAGTAGTTCATTCAGATAATAATTGTGTTTTGTTTTATAAAACAACGTAGAAAATTCAAGAGGCATGCTTATTTCCTTTTAATTGTGATTGTAGCACTGCTGTGTTGGTTTTCTTTCTGTTTCTGTTTTCCATATTATAAAGTTCCTATGGCTAGCCATTAACACAACCTGTTAATATAGGACATCTGTATTTTGGTGACTTCTAGGACATTGAAAAATTGTAAATAAATACTTTCTTAAAAGTTTCTTATAACCTATATATTTCTTATAATCTATACTCTGTATGTCATATTTCTGAAATAACACATAAATGGAAAACTGCCTGGTTGAAAAATCTATCAGCTGATGAAAAATCAATCAAAGACATGGTTCCCTTTAGGTTAAGATGCATATTTGAGGTTTGTTTTTGACATTTATTAAACATAATTTTCCTGTTCCACAAAATTAAATCCCTTTTGTTTTCAGTTTTACCACAGCTCATCCGCAGTCTCAGATCATCACATTCTTAATTACATGAGAAACATTTTAATCTGGAAAACATGAAAGTAATAGTATTTGCTTGCAGTACTGCCTTTGCTTCTCAATCATACTGATAGAACTTGTATTAGTCTTTCTAATTTATATTAAAGCCAACAATTTATCCATGGGAAATGAAATCTCAGTTAATAATATTTACAAAGCAATATGATGCAGAGTCTTCCTTTATTTTAACACATGCCTTTTTACCATATCATTTTTTTGATTGCAGGAGGAAGAAACACAGCCTGCTTCCCCAAAGTGATATCTGGCACAACAACCTCTCATTTTAAAAGCAAACATCAGGCTTTGTACTTGATGCAAATACTCAGTCTGAAATGACTACTTGTACTGTGTCTGGATGGGATGGAATTAATTTTCTTCATAGCAGTTCATATGGTGTTGTGTTTTAGATTTGTGATCACAGCCATGTTGTTAGTACACTGATGTTTTAGCTGCTGCCGAGCAGTGCTTACAACATCAAGGCTTCCTCTGTTTCTCATTCTGCCTTCCAGTGAATAGACATGGGGCTGTGCAAGAGATTGCAAGAGATGACTCAACTTGACCAAAGAAATACTCCATGCTCCAATACTCCAATGTCATGCTTGGCAATAGAAAGGGAAAATAAGGGGTTTAGGGATCGGCCATTTTTTGTTCATGAACTGACTGAGGATCAGTATTCCCATGGTAGTGGGTGGTGGCTTTTGAGTCAGTCATTTGTCTTGTTTTCTTTCTCTGTTCTTTCACTTTTCTTTCACTTATTAAACAACTTTTTATCTCAACTGATTTTTTTTTTTTTTTTTTTTTTCAACTTCATAGTGTTGATCTGACCATTGGGTTTAACCCACAACAGTATGGGATGTGCCTGTCATGGAATACTTTTATCCATCTTCACCATGCCCAGAGTTAGGAAATGGGAAAGGTTGTATTCCCCATTATGGTTTTGTTTCATTAAATAAAATAATAATAATTTTGTTATTTATTTGTAGAATGAATAATAACAAAGAAATGTAACACTCTGTTTCCAGACTTTTGGAGAATGTCCTTGGAGGAGAGCTCAGGGGATCAGTTCTCACATGGCAAATGTGAGCACCAAAATCTGGTTTGGAAGCTGACCTTCTCAACCTTCAGCAGGAAACAAAGGTGTAAATCTTGCAGCTGCTTGACTCTTGTCAATTTACCATTTTTTCTCCTTTGTTTGAAAGTTGCAGCTTATACCCATGCAACATAATTTTCCTATACCCATGCAACCAACATATTCCCAAGAAGTGTACTGATGCTTATAGGAGTCAGTGCTGAGCCAATCACCCAACTGGCAGAGAGCAAGCAGGTGCCTGGGTGTGGATATGAAGTAGTTAATGTAGAGCCAATCTGATTATCTCTGTATTCTCACAGATATTTTCTCCCTATCAAAGGTTCTTCAGATTTCAAGGCTTCAGACAGAATCATTATTAGGAAATAGGATGAGACTCTACTAGTTTATAGTTACAGAAACTTGGACTACAGAGAGCCTAGATTTTTGCAATCAGTTGCAAATAACTGAATGAAGGTATCAAGAGAGGCAGATAGGAATGAGTTCACAGGTCTCTTCTTTGAGGTTCTAGCATCAGGACGCTCAGCAGCCAAAAGTATTTTATGTCTCTCCCAGAAACATATAATAGATAATAGAATATTCCAAGACAAATTAGACTATCCAAGCACAGGAATATTGGCATTTGAGAACAAAGTAATAATTGAGTCATCAGCTGAAGTCAACTGCAGATATCTGTATCTGGCACTAAAGTAAAATATTCTGTGTAACTTAACCCATTGGCTGTCTCAGCTAACAAAAAATAATAATAAAAAAATAATAATTAAAAAAAAAGAAATGTGGCCATGGCCTCAGAGTAAGGCAGCACAGCTCCGCCAAACCAATTTAGACAATCTGAAGCTAGCACTCAGTGATGTTAAATTGTTCATTTGATTAATAGACCAACTGTCTAGCTCTTATCTAACCTGGACTGCAACCAGTCTTTTTTGTTGTTACATGCCAGCATGAAGTCCACAACCATAAGCCTCTGTAATTTAACATGTAATGAACTGAGAGACAGCACCATAATTTTAGCTACCTTGATATATGACTTAACTATACAATTCAATGCAAGATTTGTTTTCTGAGTTTTAAATAAGATAGAAACATTAGCCTGAGGAGGAGAAAGTGAAAGGACTGTGTAATCTGCTAGCAGCATCTGCATTTGGATTGTTGACAGTGAATGGAAGAGCAAAACACGTTTTGCTGTTTCAATACTAAGTGCATCACTGCTTGAAAGGGAAAGTCAGGGAGATGGAAAGTTAGCTGTCCATGGTATACAATTCCAAATTACTACAATTACAGATTCTACTATAATGTATATAGGGATTTACTTACATCTGGATAACTGTAATAATGGATTCCTAGATTGCTACTTTTTATTTCATAACCTGAGTTTTGGTCCCTGTAATTCCTCCTGGTACTGACTAGTGCTAGTAGTTACACAGCAGTTTAAATACATTATAGTTGTTTTTACTTCCATTAAGATAGTTGCTGATTATTTAAATGCATGTCTGATGAATTCCACTTATGAATAGCAACCTCATACAAGGTGTCTATTTCTGAGCGACACATTTCCCAAGCATTATTGTGACATCATTTGTATGACATTACTATTCTGTAGGAATCCATGGAATTTGTCAGGAGGTTTAGATGATATTAATGTATAAAAATTCAAATGAAATTCTCACCAGGACTGCAAGTGTGGATTATATTGCTTTTTAGCAACTTTGTTATTTTGAAAACCCAGAATTTGTTTCAGGTCCCTGCTTGTAAAACATATAAGTTGCTTCCACCCTCAGGTACCTCTCTCACTAATTGCTGAAATATCTTTTAGAAAGGGTGTGGTGGTTGTACTCTGGTGGGTGAATGAAGTCCACCACAACCACTCTCTCACTCCCCCTCCTCAATGAGAAATATGAAGAAGATACGATGAAAAGGTCTCAAGGGTTGAGATAAGGACAGGGAAATCACTCAACAATTGTTGTGATGGGCAAAACAGACAGCATAGGGAGATAGTAAGGTTTGTTGCCTATTACTAACAAGCTAGAGAAGCGAGAAACAAAGGAAAGAAACCAAAAGCACCTTCCCCCCCCCCATCCACCCTCTTCCACCTCCTCTTCCACCTCCTCTCCCTGAGTGGCACAGGGAAACGGGGGAATGGGGGTTATGGTCAGTCTATAGCACTTCTTCTCCACTGCTCCTTCTCAATCACTCTCATCCTCTGTGCTGTGGGGTCCTTCCCACAGGATGCAGTCCTTGCTGAATTGATCTGGCATGGGTTTCCCACAGGCAGCAGCTCTTCAAGAACTGCTCCAGATATGGGTCCATACCATGGGGTCCATTCCTCAGGAGCAAACTGCTCAACCTGGGTCCACCACAGGCAGCAGCTCCTGCCAGGCCACCTGCTCCTGTGTGGTCTCCTCTCCATGGGCTACAGGTCCAGCCCGGAATCTGCTCCAGCAGGAGTCTTCCACAGGCTGCAACCTCCATCATTACAGGTCCACCTGCTCCACCATGGTCTCCTCCAGGGGCTGCAGCGTGGAACCCTGCTCCACCGTGGTATTCCATGGGCTGCAGGGGGACAGCCTGCTTCACCACGGTCCTAACCACAGGCCGCAGGGGACTTCTGCTACTTTGTCTGGATCACCTCTACCCCTCTTCTTCACTGACCTTAGTGCCTGCAAGGTTGTTCCTCACTCCTCTCACTCTCCCAGCTGCCGTGAGTTCTAATGTGGTAATTCAGGGGAGGCAAGGCTGCTGCAGCTCTGTGGCCCTAGATCCAAGCAGCAGTGAGGTTGAGCTTGTGTGCCCAATATACACAAGCACACACAAGCACAGATATACAACACATACATACTTATACATATCTAGCCACATACATATGACAGACAGAAAGCACAGAACTCACACAGACAGTGCCAAAGGCCTTATCCTGATTTCCTTTTGGTTCACCAGGTTGAAGGCTGATTTCTTGATATATAAATACACAGACATACAGTGTAGATGCCTTTAGCATATGGGCTCAGACACTTTGCTCAGCAGCTGCCCCCAAATCCCAGTCTCTCCAGTTGCTGGCACACGGACATACAAGCCCCTGGGGCCGTGGCCCCTCTCCAGCTTCTGGTACAGACATGCATGCACACACACACGCATGCATACACACATACTCAGTCAACTCCCATACCCTGTGGTGTTGCTGGCCGTTCCCTTACATAACCCTGGTCCCCTGGCCATTCCACCTATCTGTGGACCAATTCAGCTTGGAACTCCTTGTGATTGCATCCTACCTGCAAATGCTCACCACCTCCTTTGCTGGCACCATGGACACATGGGTCCTAGTGACCTGCTGCCACATGCCTCCCTAGTTGCTGCTATGGAGACCTCTGTGCACACAGAATAGAGCCCCCTCATCCAGGAAAAGTCTTGGGAAAGCCCAGTGAGAAAACACCATAGACAAGGGTGGATGAAGGAGAGCCCAGCTGGACATTCATACGGACTAACATCCTGTTCAAATGGAGCCCATCCCTCTGACCACTTTAGGGCTTTGTATTCCCATGTTCATTCCTCCCAAACCAACTCCTTCCTGACCAACCTCATCTCCTTCTATGACCGGGTGACCCACCTGGTGGATGAGGGAAAGATTGTTGACATAGTCTACCTAGACTTCAGCTAGGCCTTTGACATGGTTTCCCACAGTCTCCTGGCATCCTATGGCTTGGAGAGGTGCATGCTATGCTGAGTTAAAAACTGGCTGGATAGCCAGGCGCAGAGAGTGGTGGTGAGAGTGGTGGTGAATGGAGTGAAATCCAGCTGGTGACCTGTCAACAGTGATGTTCCCCAGTGGTCAATGTTGGGGCCCACCCTCTTTAATGTCTTTACTGATAATTTGGATGAGGGACTTGAGTGCACCCTCAGTAAATTTGCAGATGACACCAAGCTGGGGGGAAGCATTGATCTGCCAGAGGGCAGGAAGGCCTTGCAGGGGGACCTGGACAGGCTGAGTCAATGGACAGAGGCCAATGGGATGAGGTTCAACATGACTAAGTGCCACGTCCTGCACTTTGGCCACAACAACCCCATGCAGTGCTATAGGCTTTGGCAGAGTGGCTTGAAAGCTGTGCAGAGGAAAAGGATCCTGGGGTGCTGCTTGATGCTTGCCAGAAAATGAGCTGGCAGTGTGCCCAGGTGTCCAAGAAGGCCAATGACATCCTGGCTTGTATCAGGAATAGTATAGCCAGGAGGACCAGGGAGGTGATCGTCCCCCGTACACTGCTCTGTTGAGGCTGCACCTCAAGTACTGTGTTCAGTTTTGGGACCTTCACTACAAGAAAGACACTGAGACCCTGGAGTGTGTCCAGAGAAGGTCTATGAAGCTGGTGAAGGGCCTGGAACACAAGTCTTATGAGGAATAGCTGAGGGAACTGGGGTTGTTTAGTCTGGAGAAGAGGGTGCTCAGGGGAGACCTTATTCCTCTCTACAGCTACCTGAAAGGAAGGTGTGGGGATCTGGAGTTCAGCCTCTAGATGACTGAGACAATTAGTAGATGGAGCAGAAGCATCGTTCATGCTTTCCTCCATCTTTAAAATGGCAGGGAAGGGTACAGAGAGGACTCAGAAAGCCCACCTGATAACTAGGTGGCTCAGAGGCTGGTGACAACACAGAAATTTTTTTTTCTTTGACCACAGGATCCTTCACTTGGCACCCAGCCTGCTAACTGCAGATGGGTCCTACCTGTCTTGAAGGGGAAAACAGACACTAGCACAAGAGTTGGCAGGGCTCATTGACATGGCTTTAAACTAAGTATGAAGGGGGATGGGGACGGGGAGGGAATAAGGCTTGTTAGAGGTGTGCCAGGGAGAACAGTGTCAGGGCCAGGGGAGCAGGCAATGGACAAGCTGAAGTGTATCTACACTAATGTGCTCAGCATGGGCAACAAACAGGAGGAGCTGGAAGCCATTGTGCAGCAGGCTAGCTATGACTTAGATGTCATCACTGAACTGTGGTGGGACCACTGCCATGACTGGAGTGCTGCAATGAATGGCTATAGGCTCTTCAGAAGGGACAGGCAGCACAGAAGGGGTGGTGGTGTGGCTCTCTATATTAGAGAGTGTTTTGATGTTGTGGAACTCGAGGCTGAGACTGGGAATGATAAAGTTGAGTCCCTATGGGTTAGGATCAGTGGGAAGGCCAACAAGACAGGCATCCTGGTGGGGGTCTTTTACAGACTGCCAAAGCAGGATGAGGAGATGGATGAGGAATTCTACAGGCAGCTGGCAAAAGTTATGAAATCATCGGCTCTTGTCCTCGTGGGGAACTTCAACTTCCCAGACATATCCTGAACATGTAATACAGCTCAGAGGAAGCAGTCTAGGAGGTTTCTGGAGAGCGTGGAAGATCATTTCCTGATGCAGCTGGTTAGTGAGCCTACCAGGGGAGGTGTCCCGCTGGACCTTCTGTTCACAAACAGAGAAGGACTGGTGGGAGCTGTGGTGGTTGGGCAGAGTGACCACAAAATGGTTCTCTGTTCTTGGCGAAGTCAGGAGGGGGACCAGTAAAACTGCTGTCTTGGACTTCCAGAGGGCAGACTTTGAGCTATTCAGGACACTGGTTGGCAGAGTCCCATGGAAAGGAGTTCTGAAGGGCAGAGGAGTCCAGGAAGGCTGGGCACTCCTCAAGAAGAAAATCTTAAAGGCTCAGTTGCGGTCTGTCCCTACATGGCCAAAGACCAGTCGGTGTGGAAGAAGAACGGCCTGGCTGGACAGAGAATTGTGGCTAGAGATTAGGAACAAAAGGAGGGTTTATGATCTATGGAAAAGAGGGCAGGCCACTCAGAAGGATTATAAGGATGTTGTAAGGATGTGTAGGGACAAAATTAGAAAGGCCAAAGCTCATCTGGAACTCAATCTGGCTCCTGCTGTTAAAGATAACAGAAAATGTTTTTATAAATACATTAACACAAAAAGGGGAACTCAGGAGAATCTCCCTCCTTTACTGGATGCGGGAGGAAACTTAGTGACAAGAGATGAGGAAAAGGCTGAGGTGCTTAATGCCTTCTTTGCCTCAACCTTTACCGGCAAGACTAGTTGTCATCTGGATAGCCAGTACCCTGAGCTGTGGAAGGGGATGGGGAACAGGATGTGGCCCTCACAATCTACGAGGAAATGGTTGGCAACCTGCTGCAGCACTTAGATGTACGCAAGCTGACAGGGCCAGATGGGATCCACCCGAGGGTGCTGAGAGAACCAGAGGGAGAGCTGGCCAAGCCACTATCCATCATTTAGTAGCAGTCCTGGCTATTGGGGGAGGTCCCAGTTGACTGGGTCCTGCACCTGGGGTGCAACAACCCCAAGCAGCACTACAGGCTGGGAGATGAGTGGTTAGAAAGCTGCTTGGCAGAGAAGGACCTGGGAGTATTAGTTGACAGTCAGCTGAATATGAGCCAGCAGTGTGCTCAGGAAGCCAAGAAGGCCCACCGCATCCTGGCTTGCATAAGAAACAATATGGCCAGCAGAGGTAGTGAAGGGATTGTCCCCCTGTACTCAGCTCTGGTGAGGCCGCACCTCGAGTGCTGTGTTCAGTTTTGGGCCTCTCACTACAAGAAGGACATCGAGGTGCTCAAGCGAGTCCAGAGAAGGGCAACAAAGCTGGTGAAGGGTCTGGAGAACAAGTCTTATGAGGAGCGGCTGAGGGAGCTGGGATTGTTCAGTCTGGAAAAGAGAAGGCTCAGGGGTGACCTTACCTCACTCTACAGGTGCCTTAAAGGAGGCTGTAGTGAGTTGGGGGTTGGTCTATTCTCCCATGTGCCTGGTGACAGGATGAGGAGGAATGGGCTAAAGTTGCACCAGGGGAGGTTGGATATTAGGAAGAAATTCTTTACTGAAAGGGTTGTTAGGCATTGGAATGGGCTGCCCAGGAAAGTGATTGTGTCACCATCCCTTGATGTCTTTTAAAAGATGTCTAGATGTAGAGCTTAGCCATACAGTTTAGTGGAGGACTTGTTAGTGTTAGGTCAGAGGTTGGACTCGGTGATCTTGCAGGTCTCCTCCAACCTAGACTAATCTGTGATTTTGTGATTCTGTAACTAGAGATAGGACTAGAGGGAATGGCCTCAAGTTGCACCGGGGAGGTTTAGATTGGAAATTAGGAGACATTTCTTCTCAGAAAGAGTAGTCAGGCATAGGACTGGGTTGCCCGGGGGGTGGTGGCATCATGGTCCCTGAAGGTGTTCAAGGAAAGGTTGGATCTGGCACTGAGGGACTTTGTATATTGGGTGATATTGGTAGTAGGGTGATGGTTGGAGATGATGATCTTGAAGGTCTCTTCCAACCTTAATGATTCTATGATTCCATGTTTCTATGAAAAGATAACTTTTATGGCATCAAAATCATGAAAAAGATGGACTCTGACAAGTTGTCTAATACTCTTTTTCTAACCAGAATGTCAGACAAAATTAAATTATTTTCATAAAATTCCTATTATATTCACAAATAATTATATACTATTGATCCCTGCTAAACCACAAAACCAAATGGTAATCAAAAATCTTACCTTTCAAACTATGTACCTACCTATTCTTGTACCTTGTATAGAGCTTCAGTAGAGGAAAAGTGCCTGGCACATGTGGACAAAAATCTTAATCTAAGAATTCACTTCAGAGAGAAATGTAGTGATAAATTTAAGAAATTATGTAGGTCCTGTTTAGCTCAGTTATCTTGAGATCTCATAATTTTCACTCAATTTTGACTGCTCAGCAGCCTTTAAAAATTACAGCACTTAAGAAAAATTATAATTTTAAGTGCCAGGATGTTACTTGGAAATATGAATGTGAACATAAAATACAATCTGTTTAATACATTAGCTAAATGAAAAAGACTTTTCTGTTGCTCAGATAGTTAATATAGAGAACTGAAGAGAGACCTCAGATCACTCAAGCCTCATTATTTTTACAAATTACCCACATTTTCAGACTTTCATCAAAAGGGTGATCTACTTATACAGTGTCATTATTAATGATAAAAATCACACTTGTAAAATTGGGGAAAAAACAAAACAAAACAAAAAAAAAACTCTGCTTTGTTTAGCAGATTAATCTTTGTTTATTTGATTATCTCAGTTAATCTCAGTTAATATGGATAAATTTCAATCTGTTAGAACAGTGTCTGAATTCTAATAGCAAATCTAGAAGACTTCTTTCTTTTAGGATGGCAAACAGATGCTCATACATTTAGACTTCTGTTAGTACTGAAAGAGATCTCTCTGGTTAAAACTGTAAAGTCAATTTTCTCAAATCTTAAAAACAATCTGAGCTTTTTTTTTTTTTTTTTTTTTTTTTTTTTCATTTTAACATTACTTATTATTTCTTTTGAAAAGCTATGAAATTATTCCCTTCTCATCTAAACTGCTACCACACACTTATGCAAACACACAAAACTTGATTTTTTTTTAATCTAAAAACATGGAATCCCCAAAGTTAGGCAGTAAGTACAGACCAGACATAATGTACTTGAGAGGAATATGTGAGGCTTATTGAACAATAAAATGGATAATGGATTTCAAACATGATAAATATGAAGTGATACACATAGGGAAAACTAAAGTCCTACATACAAAATTCTGAGATCTGATCAGAAAACTGTAATTCAGATTGATATCTTGGATTATCCCAGAGATTTTGGTAGAGACATCAGAGCAGTAGCAATCCTGAAGGAGATTATACATTCAGGAAAGCAGAGGAAATTAGACAGTGTTATTATGTTGCTATATAAAAAATGTAGATAGTTTGTGTAATTTTGATGCTCTTATCTCAAGATACTTTTAGGAGTCCTACTACAGCTAAGAAAAACTCAGGGAAGGGCAGAAAAGCCAGGAAACATTGGGCAATGATTGAGCAGCCCAGGCTGAAAGAGGTACAACTTTGGATGTGTACAATACAATTTGATAAAAGGCAAGAAATGGGAAAAATTATTCAGTGCCTCTCAGAGTTTCTAGTTCTTAAAAGGTCATAATATGAAACTACTAGATGGCAGGTTGAAAACAAAAGGTGATTCTTCACACACACTAGAGTTGAACTGTAGAGATTCTTGAAGCAAGAGAACACACATAAAACATATCAATGAAGATTGTTTCATGCAAAAATATAACTCGTGTTTTAGGAAATTCTTGGGCCATAAATTGAAGGAGAGGGGAACATTCTGAGAAAGTATCACTAAAGGCTAAGCTCTTTCCTAGGTGTGTTCTTACAGTCATGTCTCAGAGAAACATAAAGCACTAAATGTAGCAATGTTCTCCTCTCAAAACAATACTCTTATGTTCCAAGGCATCATGAGGTGATAGAGCTAGGCTCTTTATTACATGTACAGCAGAAGAATGAAAAGAAATTTTCTTGCATTGAAACGGGAAAATTATGACTTGATATATGGAATAAAATGTCACCAAGAGGATAACTCAGCATTGGAGAAGGTTGCACAAAGAGTATAGGAAATCTCCATGAACAATTTTAGGACCTTGAGGGACAAAACAGTAGATAACCTAATATGAATTGAGTATATACTTCTAGCAGGGAGGTTGGACTGGAAACATTCCAAAACTCCACTTCATTCAAATTCAATGATTCTGTGACTTAAAGAAATATTGAGAAGCCCATGTTAAAATTTTGGTTTACTGATTTCAGAAGATATTTTTCTTCACACATACACAAAAAGTGTGTTGTTATTGTTGTTGTTGTTATTATTTCATCATGTCTAAAAGGTGGGATTGCGATACATAAAAGGAGACATCTGACGGGTGGTCTTGTCCAACTAAGGGCCCAGTGAGCTCAGGAACTAGGGCCTCCAAGAGAGGAGAGGCAATGTCAGACAGTAAAGTATGCAGGAGATATGTTACAGCTGGTAGGGGAAACAGCTATGACATTACATCCAATGTGACAAACAGTTTAGCTACTTCCAGCAGCAGCTGCCAAAAACAACTAAGTTTAAGTACAGATTAAATAAAGAGGATGTTATTACTATTTTAAATGCAGCACAACTGAGAACAGGAACAGACCTATGATTTCCTATGTATTTCATCTCAGCATTGCCAGTTTTCAAGTGGATTATCTTGGTCAGTATATCAAAATTAAAACACGTGCATATTCATTTTAAATTGTCAAGGCTAAACAACCCCACCATTTTGTACAAAATTATTTCTCTGTGTACCATCTGTTCAGTGGGAATGCAGCTCACAACCATTATTTCAGTAAAATAAGAAATGAATCTGTTTTCTCAAATTTTATCATCCAGTTAAAAATTATCACAATGATGTCTCTGTACAGTTAATCAGGGTTTATGAATGAAATTAGAATTCCAAGTCATGCATCAGCAGAAATGTTTCATCATTCTTTCTCCTGTGACACTTCAAATGATAGAATGGTGTATTCCTTTAATATTTATGTAGTTATAAGCTTGTAACCAAAGATCTTTATAACCAAAGATCTCTTTGGTTAAAGGTCATGAGCAAGCTTCATTACATGAAATATAATTTATATTGTTTATCTCCAAAGTTTGCTTCATAAAACAAATAAATATAAATTTATTAAACTGTTCAGTCATTTAAATTTCAATACTGTACAGTACAAAATTATTGCTTTACAGTAATTGATGTTTATATATTGTATATCCTTTTATAATTGAATAATGCTTTTACACACAGCATAGAATCGAGTTATTGGAAGTCTGTGGCTACATGAACAATGTTCAATGTGCAAAATTCCTTGTCATTTTGAATTGTTTGATGAAAAAGCAGATTTCCATATTACTTTTCTGCCTTGCTCAAATTTGTATTCATGTGACTATTAGAATCTATCAAATAATACAAACCTGTATTTTCATTTTCACTAAACAGTTTCAGATACAGCACTCAAGATATCCAATCCACATGTATTCAATGTTTCCCAACACTCCCAAGTAAACATCCTTAAGACGTCTTATTCTGTATTCCTGTATGTATACCAACATATACTCTGACCTTGCCAAAGCCATTTCTACTTGATTTTCTTCTCATTTAATTGTTTTCCACTTAAGAAAATATGTAGCAGCAAAGATGAGATTTGGCTTGTAAAGTAAGACGTAGTTAACAATGCACTTAATAAAATAGATTTCTTGTGAGAGATTTCTATTAAATATAAATAGAAGCTTAAGAAAAGGAACTTCACTGGTTTTTTTTTTTTTTTTTTTGGTTTTGTTTTGTTTTTCTGTTGTGAAAATAACATTTAATTTTCTCAAATTGTCCTTTTAAGATTAGCATCCTTTCAGGGACAAACAGCTGCACTATTCCAGTTCTAATAAACCCCCTTAAATGCACAATGAATTATGAAATCTCATGCAAAATATGTCCAGACCTTAAGTTTGCAGATGTTAATCTGGTATTTTAAGAGTTATTGTTATTTCACTTTATCATTTAAAATTTATGTTTAGAGGATTTTTCTTACTGAATTGGTCAAAGATCTGTTGGAAATTTTGAAGTGCTCCATTCGATGTACCATTGTGAAAACATATGACCTCTTCCTATATGATTCAGCAAGCTTTGCTTCCAGTCCTAACATTTTAAATTTCCTTCATATTAACAAAAACAAAGAAACCTAAAATTAAATATTTAATTTAAATTAAATGCACAAGTTGCCACCTCATACATGTATTTAAAAAAAATATTCAGGAGGCATTTTCTGTGAACTACTGACAGATAGCTTGCAAAGACACCTCCTGAATAAGAAAGGTAAACCACAACAGCACAACTGATGAAAAATGAAATCTATTAAATAATGTATGTTCCCAATAATTTGTTTATGAGGGAATTATCTTCATGATCAACTCAGAAAACACTGCTGATTGTTCAGAAATGTCAACCTGGGTTCAGACAAGAATATTATGCACAAAAGGATTTTGAGAATCCCTCACAGAAAAAATCTAGTCCCTAAGAGTATGATCAGCCATCTTCAGATACATTAAACACATTTGAAATGTTTCCCTTAAACACTTGTCCTCACTAAAAATTGGTTTAAAGGTTATGATTTTTTTCTTTTTTTTTCTTTTATTTTTTTTTTCTTTTTTCCTTTAAGCTGGGATTTAAAAATGTATATATATAGATTTATTTTTTAGATTTTTTTTTTTTTTTTTTTTTTCTGGAGAGCTTGGGTCACATATGTATAAAATCTGAAGTGAAGGAGTGCAAAATTTTACCACTATGTATGTTCTAGGATTTATTAGTACATCAGTGATGCTTATACTACATTTTATGCATTTTCTAACCTATAAAGGGTAACAAAAGCGATTTATGTGATATAACAGTAGGTATTTTGGTCCCATAGTTCTTTATGTCTTGAGGCTCTTACAAAAAGGTAGGCTAAAATTTAAAGTTTAGTATTAATCCTCTAAAATTTCCTTTTGTCAGACGCAAGAAGCAGGAGTGGTAGATAACATCAGTAGTCACAGTGACTTCTGTCCCTGGACTGAGCTGTATACTGATTTAAAGTTATCTGAATACTTCCCAGTTCGGAAATACTCAGAAGCCAAAGGACACATCTGTAAACAGCATTTGAAGGGCTCTTTCACTTAGAGAGAGATTTTATGGTCATAAAACAGAGTAAACAACAAGGTCATTTTTGATGAAGGAGTCGAGAGAAGCAGATGTGACCTTAATGAAGGTTTTTCGTAGAAAGCCAGACATGCTGAGCTCATCTCAACAAATTGGCTGAGTCCAAACCCAGGTTTAATCAAAACAGTAATTGTTCTACACAGTTTTAATTAAATGCTGCATTGTTCTATTAAACTCTAGATAACAATGTAATTATGTAAGTGGATGAAAATAGGTATTAAGGACTGCAGACAAGATATCCAACAAGCCGATTTAAACCTTTACCTTCAAGTAATGGAAGAATATTGGCAAAACTGATGGCAAAACAACCAAAAATTTAAAATTAAACCTACTGTGAAGTAAAAAAGACCATGTTTTCATAGCTGCAACACAATCTGTTCTGATTTCACAGATCATAATGGGTGTTTCCAATCAAGGAATTTCTTTTACAGTGAGATGTCTGCAAGTATTATATTTAGCAGCAGCTAAAGTAAGTATTGAGTCATTTGGAAGCTTATCCTTAGCAAGGATGAAATAATTAGGTTGTTTTCTTCTTGAGGGGATAGTAAATAATTCAACCAAATGTACAGAAAGAAATCATCTTTAAAACATCTAGAAATTCCTAGAATGAGACATAAAGAAATAATTTTATAGTAAAAGCTTGTAATAGGTCTTAAGGCACTTAAATCTGTGATTCACTACCAAAGGAGCTATTCTTATTGGTGAGGCATTGATTCCAAAGTGAAGCTTGCAGCTTCACTTGTAATTTGTTATAGGAAATATAGAGCTTCTATAGTAGAGGTAAAGTAGCAATTCTGAGTAAGGGCAAGTAAAATGGAATCAACACTAGTGAGGTGTCATTGTTTTTTCAAATGAGGTTTAGCTTTAAAAAGAATAAGATTAACTGAACTACTTAATTTACAATTAATCCCAACAACAATTTTAACAAGGCAGGAGAGCAAAGTGATATGGATGTTTGAGTTAAACTCATATTACTGTAATAATAACCGGAAAATAATTTAAGGTATAAATCTAGCTTCCAATCAAGCAGAAAAAGCATATATTACTGTTGCAGAAGTGTTGTAAGGTTACTATGCAATTTTTGGTTTCCGATTTCTTTCATTTACAAAAAATGAATGAGGAAATCTAGGAAGACATGCAGTAGTGAGAACTGCTGGCTGATGAAAGAACGGTTATTTTCAGACAGACTTTGTACACAACAGAAGACTTTGATCTCCTCCTATCTCCAGTAGAAATCAGGTTTTGAGGCAAAATAGTTCTCTGAAAGATAGGACAACATTCCTAAAATGAGAGTTGTTGACCCAACAACTTTTGTGATGGGCCTTTACACACAGTTGACATGTTCTTCTCTTCCTACATGTAAGGCAATAACACTTAAGGTCTGGCTAGTCTGGATTTAATACCACATGCTCACTTTCATTCTTTTATGCCATTTAGTGAGGTAGAGCTCATTTGCAGAGCCCAAGCTGCTAATGTGGAATCAAAGGGCAGAGAGGTGCCACAGCATTACACAGTGTAACAATGACATAAAGTACTTACCAATGGAAAGAATAAGATGTGTAATGACACAGAGTTCATGGAACTGATAACAAAAAAATGAAATGGATTTGCTGCTAATCTGCGCTACTGATAATTTTATTTTATTCCCATGAAAAGTAGATGCATAGGTTCTTAGATATTTCCTGCCACTCCAATGAGTCACAGAAGTGTAACAATCCAATGCCACTCTTAGTTATCCTCACACAACTTCTGAATTCCTATGGATCCTATGGATCATCCTAATACTCATATTTCCTTGTAGCTGTTAACAAAACATCTTCTGTTTTGTTTGTTTGTTTGTTTTTGTTTGTTTTAGTAGAATCTGTCTACTTTTCCTTTTATCCTTTTTAAATCTAGAGTTAGAGTAATTCCAGTCAATGAAGAATTTATTTTTTTTAAATTAAACCATTAGAATTTGTACTCGTAGAGTAGAAAATATCTGTCTTTCTCCTCACTAACAACTGCAGAGCTGCAGTTTTTCACATGCAGCATCTTTCTCTGTTCTGACCTTTGCTCATACAAAACTTTATTATTATTATTAATTATTATTATTATTTTATTATTATTATTATATTGTTATAGATAAAATGTTGAATCTGTCATGTACAACTTTTCTGGATGACATACAGTAGAATAGCAAGTTTTGAAAAACCTTGTTTTGAAATAAACTACCTCATACTTCTAAAAATTTTAGTGTTCCATCAGCAAGAACAGTATGTTCCTATGTTAATAAGAATTCCCACATAAAATTCATCAATATTGCTTTTATTATTCTATATTCCTGATAGTGACAAAAATTTAGTGGGATAGCTACTAGATCAGAAGCAGGACTGAATAACATTATTTCTTCTTACTGTCTTGACAGAACAATGGGGCAAATCTGCAATTTCTGCTCCATTTCTCCAGAGCTGGACAGATTTTAACGGATAACAACAGGTATAGATGACTGGCAGACTAATATTTTTTTCTAATTGACAAGCAGACAAAAAACATCTGTCAAAAATGCATATAAAAAGATGGGCTACTATTGTGAACTTTGTAATTTTGTTATTTTTTTTGAAGTGCTTTCCCTACTTTAATGAGTGCTTGAGAAACCAGAGCCAGTATTATAATACTCATGTTGGGCAAATGAACTGCTGAATTATGCTAAACCCTAGAATCTGTGTTCTAAGCTTTGGACTGCATGCATTTTTGGATCTCTCGTGCAAGTCAATGGAGGAGATGTGTAGATAGTTCCTTTTTACTGTATCACTTATAAGAGTTTTACAGATGTGTATGCCATATTAACTCCCTTAGGAAAAACAAAACAAAACAAAACAAAAACAGATTCTGATGTCTGATAAACATCAACACTATTAAATGTTAGATTTCAAGATATACAGTGTGGTAACATGAGCAATATTTTTGCAAACATGATCCAATCAACTAACTTGCACCATTAACTTAAATATGCATTAAAAAAATTATTAATCCTGCAGATGTATATGAAAGTGGTAACAGCTGTTACTTGCTGATCTCAGCCTGTTCAAATAGCTTTTTTACATGGATTCATGTTTGTACTTCTGTTTCTGTTGAAGCAGTGCATAAACACCAAATTTATTCACGGCATGGTAAAGTGTGAGACCATTTGAAGCACGACACACTAAAAATAACAATATATAAACTTAGAATATAACATACATTCTGAATTAAAAGAATTCATACATTCATTGTATACATGTATATACATGTATACATATTTGCATATATATACAATGGTTAGGATATAAATATCACTTCCTAAGTAACAGGAGAAAAAGTGATGTAATAAAAGAAAATGTAATACTCCAAGCTTCCTTCGGTCAGTATCCATGATTCTTCCATCAGTAAGTATTTACCATGGAAAAAAAAAAAAAAAAAAAACATTCTGTGAAGTTTAAGAGCTATGGTATATCATTAGTCCTTTGAAAAGGTTATGGGAGTATTATAGTGAAGATATACAATGAAGTTTGTTCACTGACTCCAAAATAATGGACAGCGTGATCCACTTGTGTTTTCTCTGGTTGTAGGAAGAACTATCAAGTACTACCAGCATTCTGATGGCTTATGTTCTTGTTATACAACATCTTCAGTTGTCTTTTTTATTAGCATAGGAGCAACTGTTTAGTTGTGTAAAAGTAACTGTTTCAATTTTACTTTCATAGACTGCTGGAAAAAGAAATTGGCAAGAAGGAGTTGTCCTGTATTTGTTTTGCTTACTATTCTTAAAATAACTTTCTAATATGGTGTTTGTGTGTGTGTGTGTGAACAGTTTCTAAAGGGAGGTTCCTGAATTTTTGTTTGACTTCATATAATGTTAATGTCACAATTGTGTTTTTCTTCCTCAGAAATGCCCAGCAGTAATGTTTTCCAGAAAAAGGGGAAATATAGCTAATTCTACTACTTTTTCTACTAGTTTTATAGATTTTTTTCTTTTGCTCTTATTTCACAATGAGATCATTGTAAAGACCCTGAGGTACTTATTTGGTTAAATGAGATATCATCTGGTTACTTTTCTGAATGGCTATGGAAATTCTGAAAGCTCAGTATACTCACAGGTTCTCTGAGCTTAAGGGCAGAAATGATGATCAGGTTAGATTAAGCCTGCATAGCACTAGACATTACAGTCAGCCTTGTGATTCCTAACTATTTTTTATCTCAAGTTCCTTGTATTAAATTAGTTTAAAAATTAACAATCACATCAATACTAAAATCTACATATTTTGTACTAAAGTGAGTATTATGATTGTGATAGACTTGACACTTCAGGGCAGAATATATCACCCTTTGTGGCTCTGGAAGATAGAGCACTTGGTCTCAACAAAAATGTCACCACCAGGTTGATAGCAGCTATTTTTCATTTGATTTGATTTGATAGGGTGCTGAGGTATTTTAAGATATTAAGATATATAGACTTTCAACATAGAGAAAAAAAAAAAAAAAAGGAATCAAATTCAGGCAACAAAGGTGCTGCATAATATATTAGACCTGATATACATAAAATTATGAAAATTAGGTATTACATTAAAATGTTCTGTCTTGTTCAATGATAGCTTTCAAGATGTCAGGAATAATCTAACTTACATAAACTTACTTTATGTTCATGAAGTTATGTTTTCTTTACTAGTCTAGCAATTTTCATTTTAGTTAAAAGAGAAATCAAGATAACATTCACTGAAATTGACAGAAAAAGATGTTAGTTTGGCTTCATTACTGTAAAAGCAAATTTAAAATAACACTAAGATTTTAATGAAGGCTTTGCCTGCAGCACGTATGAGGGAAGCTTACTGACTAGGTCATTCTTTAAAAAAAAATACTTCAAAATGAAAGACCAACTAAAGACTTCAGTCCCTGGCTTTATATGGATGAACACATGCTCATTTTTTTTTTTTTTAATTTTTTTATTATTTATTTTCATATGCTATATGCAAAAGATGAGATAACATTCATTACAGGAATATATATATATTAATTTTGTATTACATATTTGTATATATGTATATATTGTAATAAAATATATCATAAATATAATAAAATGTATAATGAGATATGTATTATTTTATTATATATATATATATAAAAAGGATGATGACTGACTGATCTCAATATATTCCTTCAATAATTTTCAAGAATAAAATTTACATTTGACTTTTTCCCCTAAAATGGATCCTTACTGTTGTCCTTTAATGTTGCTGTGATCGAAAAAAAACATATATTTGTCCCTGTTTTAGAAATGGTAAATACCATGACAATGACAAATAATGTAAAGATGAAGACAGCATTCTGAAGGAAATACCTTCCTAAAACCACTTATTTTCTTTTTATGGAGATAAAATAATGAAAGCTGTCATTCCACTCAAGTAATTTAAAAACAGCATTCGGGAAGATGCAATTTTACAATTCAGATTATAATTGGCTTCTCTAAACAAAATAACATTCTGAATTGATAGCATGCATGATTAAATGTAATTGCACAAAATTAACTGATCATCTAACAGCAAAAAGGTTTAAACTACTACTACTACTATGACTACGACTACTACTACTACTGCAAAAATAATAGTAGCACTTTGTAAGATAAGAAATACAAAGATGTTGCTAATACTGAACATTCCTGAAATAAATTCTTCACTTACAGGAATAGAAATATTTCCTTAACAGTTAAGTGAACCCCTCCAAATAATATCCCCACTTGATACAAAGTTAACTCATTAAAACAGTGCTGAACAAGGACAGGATTGCACAAGAATCACAGAATCACAGAATTGTAGGGGTTGGAAGGGACTTTGAGAGATCATTGGGTCCAACCCCCCTGCCAAAGCAGGTTCCTCAGAGCAGGCTGCCCAGGTAGGTGTCCAAACGGGCCTTGAATATCTCCAGAGAAGGAGACTCCACAACATCCCTGGGCAGACTGTTCCAGTGCATCCAGGGCAGACTCTTCCACCCTCACCATGAAGAAGTTCTTTCGCATGTCGGTGCGGAACTTCCTGTGCTCTGTCTTGCAGGCATTGCCCCTTGTCCTATCCCCACAGGCCACTGAGAAGAGGTTGGCTACATCCTTCTGTCTCCCACACCTCAGGTATTAATATAGATATTGATGAGATCCCCTTTCAGTCTTCTCTTCTCCAGGCTGAACAGACCCAGGTCTCTCAGTCTTTCTTCATAGCGAAGATACTCCAGGCCCTGTATCATCTTTGTGGCCTTCTGTTGGTCTCTTTCCAGGAGATCCCTGTCATTTTTGTACCGAATCATTGAGCCCAGCTCCTGGACCCACACAAGACCACTGAAAACAATCAAGTGCTAGCTAATTTGTCTTTCTAATCTGAAAGAACTCAGTTTAGTCTTCCTATTTAGAAAACCCACACAGAGAGAAGAGAGGGCTATCGCTATAGCTTGCTTTCTGCATATATTTACATTTACTCTGCATGCACCAGAGTAATTGTTTACCAATATTTCCAGATAACCCACAAGTAACATTGTGAATAAAATACCATCTTAGCCAGAATTTCCTGCAAGTAGAATATGACATTTGGTCATCCTATTATTCATTCAGAGCTCCTCTGGGAAGGAGGAAACCTGGAAAAAGCCATAGGATAGTTAAAATTGTCCTGGTACCCACAGATGGAGCACCTTTGTAACAGTTCTTCAAGCTTTGTTCTTCCTCAAAACTGAGTAACTAGTTGATTGGTATAAACAGAATACATAGTCTGTTTAATAATGTTTTCAGTTAAATTAGGACAAATGGTTTTTATTTTTTTTTTAAGTTTTACAGAAAAAAAAAAAAAACACTTTCCACTTTTCTAGTTATAAAGTATTTTGTGTGTTCCCTCATGTTCTGTATCTTTATCAAGAGAAGATGACTTAAAAGAAGGTGTGTGAGGGTAAAGAGAGAAATGGTGTCAGATGCTTTCCTCTTTACCTTTCTTTTAATTACAAGGAAATTATTTCAGACAAACAGAGTTCACACTGAAGTGAGTGAGCATTTGGTACACTTAATATTCTGTTTTTTTTTTTTTTTTTTTTTTAAATCAGGTATGATTTGACTGAATATTTTCTCAACAAGCCCACTACTATAGTGCTCTTTATTTGTATACTTTGCTTTCTTTTGGTATGTCACCAGCAAAATTCTTTAAAATCAAACACACTCATCCTTACACAAATACTGCCCCATCCATCCTGCCTTGTAGAAACAGAAGAGGCTAGTGCATGATACAAACAAGCTAAACAGATAACATAAATAAACAAATCTGTTTGCTGTAGAGCTATATTCAGTGGAAATAACATATCTCACTGACTGCATAAAATATTTATGTTAATTTACATTTTTTTCTGCCAAACTGTATTATATATCCACTTATTAAGAGCTACCTATTTAAATTTGTATTTTAGTATACAAGAAAAACAGCCAATCTCAAAGACACTCCAGTGGTACATTTTGGTTCCTTCTCTGACCTCTGCAGCATTTTGCATGCCTGAGAATCGCACAGAGAGGTTTTTGTAAGGCAAGAATGGAAGAACCTGCTCAACTAAAGATGACTAATCTTATTCCAGTGTGATACTCTGTTTGAAATCATCATTTAAAATTAAGCCTTTTAATTATTATTATTATTTTCCATTTATTAATTTATTTTAAATCTGAAGATTTTAGCCAGACTCCAGTGATTCTTGTATTCAAACCTGCTTACACTTTTCCAAGTTTCATGTCCCATCTGTTTTTTCTGAGCTACCATGATCCTGACTTTATTCCATTTGGAACAAAGGAAGCATGATTAAGGCAATAGTAAAATTGTTTCCAAGGGAGGCAGAATGAAAACAACCTTTTTTACAGAAGGCTGGTGCAGAGAATTCTTTAGCTACAGAGCAATCTTTGAGCTTCACTATGGTAATTATTTCTCATCAGTAGCGATGACAGACCAGTTTCAAAAGAAACATAACTATTATTATTTTTTTCATGCATAGTCATTGAAGAAATTAATCCTATGAATAAAAAAGAAACAAACAAACAAACAAGTAAATCAAACAAAACCAAAAACAAACTAAGAGCTTTAACCTGGATTTCAGAGCTGGGTCAATTCTGGTACTTCACATGTCCCAAGCTTCTTCAAAAGAAGGCATAAGTATTCTTTCTTATAATAGGCCTTTTAAACAACAAAAGACCATTCTCCTTGTGTTTAGTTCTAGTTGAACCATCAGGGCTTCTTCTACAGTCTTCAATAGGAATGGAGCTTGTGCTGTGCTAGGTTAACTTCACCATTGCTAAACATATTTATTTTTTTTTTTTTTTTTTTTTTTTTTTTTTTTTTTAAATAATATCTTCTGCAGAATCCATGTCCTCTTTATCTTGTTTGGCTGTAAGATTGTCTCAGATCAAGAATAATAGAAATTACTTTCATCTCAATTATCTATACGATCCATTAAATGATTTCTAATATAGTCTTTATTTTAATTTATTATTAATTTTATTTTAATTTATTTTGTTTTATTTTTTATATTATTTTATTTATTTTATTTTTATTTTATTTTATTTTTTATTATTATTATTTTAATTTTATCTCACTCTTCTAAGCTGAAAATGATTAAGTTTTTTGTCATAATTCCCTTAGTCATTTACTGGGTTACTGCCACAAGAAACCTTGTCTTTTTAGAAACACTCATATATGATTCTTTTTATAATTGGCAAATATGTATTCTAGTTAGCTGAGTTTATAAAAATCCTCGGGATTTTCTTTTTAAAAAATGCAAAAAAGTTCTTTCATAGACCTTATTAGGTGTTATTCTGTATGTACTGTTAGTGTTGGAAAAGGTGATTAAAAATATAATAAAACAAATTATTAGAATGTTAAAAACCTCTATCAAATATAGCAAAGATGTAACACTTGCCACAATTAATATTTAACCACTGATGAAAAAATTGCTTTGTGAGAACTAACAACTGCATATAATTACTGTATTTGTTTCTATCAACAGTAATGAAATAACAGTATATTAAGTGATTGTATAAATTATATAGCTCATCAAGAACATCTAGTGAAAAAAAAGGGGGGGGTCATAAGCATCTTTCCTGTAGGTGATTCATTTTCAGTTTTCCAAATTCACTTATTTCTTTCCCATTTAGACTAAACAAAGAAATCTTAGAAATTATCAAAAATGATAATTTTGATAGAATCATAGAATTATATAATGGCTTGAGTTGGAAGGGACCGCAGAGGTCCCTTCATTCAGTTCCAATCCCCCTGCTGTGGATAGGGACACCTTCCACTAGACCAGGTTGTTAAACACCTGGTCTCAAAGACCAACCTGTTCTTGAATAGGGATGGGGCATCCACAACTTCTCTGGACAACTTGTTCCAATGCCTCACCACCCTCGTATACTCTCTGATAAAGAGTCTCTCCCCATCTTGTAGACCCTCCTTTAAGAAAGCTGCTATAAGGTCAGCCTTGCCTGGAGACTTGGAGACTTTTTTTTTTTTTTTTTTTTTTTTTTTCTCCCTAAGCTGAACAACACCAACACTCTCAGGCTGTTTTCAAGAGAGAGGTGCTCCAACCCTCTGATCATCTTCATGGCCCTGCTCTGGACATTCTCTACAGGTCCATGTCTTCCTTACGCAAATATCACTTGGATTCTTCTGGTGTTAATATGTATCTATATTTTGAATGTTGTATAACATATTTCAAAATAGAGTATGCAAATTTTTTTAGTAGGCTGCTGACATGCAGGAAATCATATTTTCATATATTAGCAATACTATACAGACAAAATCCTATGCTTTGATGAATTAAATTAAAAACAACAACAATAACAATGGGGAGTTTAGTATGACAGTTAAAATTTAACTTAAAAAGTGTGAAATCTATATTCTTTGTGTTCTTAAAAAGACCTCTACCATGTTTAATTCCTGGTTGCTATTTAACACAGTCCAATGTGACTTCATTTAATTCAGGTTTGGGCGAATGCCAAGAAATTTTTTGCCTTTTTTTTTTTTTTTTTTTAAAGCATGGACCTTTTGCACTGAGATGTAAGCTGCACTAATGCTGTAGAATCTCACAGACCATTCTGCCTTTCTCAGAAGATGATATATTCTCCTTTTATATTTGAAATACGACATTATCATACAAAGAAAGTGAGAGCTAATGTTTAAAGCTTCAGTATTTGAGACATTCTGAATCATGCTATAAATTCAATTCTGTATTAACATTTCTATTACATCCTTCCTGCTATTTGTGTAAGGATTGTGATGCAAACAAGGTGTTTTATTCATTGAATCTTGAAATATATATCTTGTCTATTTTACTGATTCTTCAAGTACCTCTTCTGGAATGTCTCAGCTAATCACACATCCTAATTATGACTTTAAGATATGCAATTTATGAGAATTAGCTATTTAAAATGAATGTCATTTAATAGAACACTTACTCTGTCATTAGTGGAGATAAATATGCATGATCCTAAGTGTTTTGTATTCAGGTTATATACTCAAAATTTGTCCCTAAAGGCTGCCTTTAGTGAAAGTTCTTTTTGGATCAGCAGTGTTGCAGACAAAAACAAAAGAGCAGGTTGATTTTTTTTTTTTTTGTCTTCTCATTTTTAACCAAATCTGTGCAAAAAGTTCTTGTTTATTAATTTTCTTTTTCAGATTTCAGCAAGACTGTGCAGAAATCAGTTCAAGTCTACATAAATAGTGAATAAAGTTAGGTCCTTAGGATCATTTTTTTTCAGTTTAACATGTTCTTCTGTAATGTTTACTACCATGCAGTTAGGGGTTTTGTTGTTGTTGTTTTTGTTGTTGTTGTTGTTTTTCAAAAGGAGCTTAACATCCATATTTGAGGACTTTAGGTTTCTATAGGTAATGTGATTCTGCTCATCATTTGTTCTGGGCAAAAATGATAGTTATTAACTATCCTCCATAAAAAAGGACTAGGTGGTATTACAGTGTTGTGAAGGCAGAAGATCCTACAGGTACAAGGTTATTAAAGATATAAGATGATCTACCCTAGCTTCCTAAAGGTGATGCAAAGGTGATGCAAAGTTTCAATAGATCTTATGTTAGTGTATAATGCCTCCTACTCTTTTTCTTTCAGAACTGTTTCTTATTTGATGCATGTTTCAAAGACATGGCACTGATTTCATCCTTGATTTTACATTTGGAATTAATGGCAAACTGCATGATAATTGCTATTTAGCTATTGCTCATTTTGAATAGTGCCAAGAAATATTCCACTGATATATTCTATGAGTAAACATCCATGAGATTTAAGCAGAGTAGAGTAAGCAGAGTAAAAAGTAATTTCCAGGTTTTAAATGCCCTCTGTTTTTATTTTCTATCCACACTTTGGACTTCTGCCTGCACTGAAGATAGCATGAGTTTTGCTGTGTTGTATAACAGACATGGAACCGATCCTCCTTTCAGGTTATAGGGAAACTATTTGCTTTTTTATCTGTTCTTAAACAGAAGAAGGTAAAACTGTTTTCCTAGAAAAACACGTCCAGAATAAGATCCAACTTCCAGTCAGCAATACTGACTGGTCAATAAGAAAGAGTAAGAACTGTAAAGAAAGAACAAGAACTGTAAAGCTACACTGACACACAGTGTACTGACTGGCACTCAAAACTGCTTACTCCACATGTACTTGGTAAATGCTCAAAATTCTCATTTTATACCTAAAATATTGTTTCCATAGTAACAGTGAAATTGTTTGCAAATCAGTGTCCAGTAATTTATTGTTCTTTCTCTGTCACTAACAGATTGAGTAAAATTTCTTGAGAACTCAAACTGCAGAGAGGAGCTGCTCTGTGTAAAATAACAACCAGCAAAGTTCATAAATACGTGGAGAACAAGCATTTTAGAGTGTTTAAACTATTTCCTTAAGTGAGAAAAAAAAAAAAAAAAATGAACTGAACAAGAGCAAATATGTTTTTATGTGAAATAGCAGTAGATTCTTCCTTTTGAGTAGACTTTATTACTTTTTCAGAATGGTTAGTTACACTTTCTCCAAAACAAATTTATTTTTAGCATAATGTAAAGTATTGAACCTATCAGTTCTCTTTTCAGTAGAAGATCCTGCCCTGCCACATTTGCTCTTCTTTCTTATCTCTTACTTGATGATATAGTGAAAATAAAACAGGCAGACAGATGAGTATCAAAAAAATGTGAGCATAAAAAAAAAAAAAAGGAAAAGAAAAAAAAAAAAGGGGGGTGGGGAATTCATTATTATGGCCTACTATAATGTGTTGGATCATTTAACCATAAGGTCCCATGTCTGCCCCTTGTTTCATGTTAACCACAGAATAATTTCCACAGACTTCTGTGTAACCACGGAAGAAATATGTCCTTGATTCTCCCCAGCAGTCCAATCTGAGAATCTCACAAACACCAAATCTATCGCCTTTATTTGACCTGTGTGCACGTTGGACCCATTCACTTTAAGAACAGAAGGAAAACAAAAACAAACAACAAAAACAACAACAAGTTGTTAAAAAGGGGACTGCATGTCATTGAGAATAGATGTGCGTGCCCAGAGACTGTTGCAAGAATGGTGTTGACTGTGATAGCAATGTCAATGGGGTGAAAAGGACTTTACATTTTGCAAGGATTCTCACTTGTCATATCACTTCTTGTGATGAAGACAACAATTTCTTCTATCAGTCCTGGCACCAGAACATATCTGATTGCTAGTGAGGATTTCCACCTTATAGACTTGAATTTCTAACCTACTCAGTCCTAGTTTATTAGGGATATGCACGTAGTGCCATTAGATGCTATTAGTATCCCATTAAAGTCAGCAGCATACCCAGCACACATCAGGGATGAGTGCTTTCTATTTCAGGATTCAAAATCAGAGTGTTTATGGAAAAAAGTTTTACACACTGCATGTTATTAAGCTGTACTACTGGAACATGGACATCATGTTGGATACATTTCCTGCTGAAGACAGTGGGAGCTGTACAGGAGGCAGGAATGGCAGACCTTTAAGATTTTCCTCTGTGTGGTGAAGAATTTTAGTTTCCCATTAAAATTCATGAAAAACTGATTTCATCAGAGCTTAAATTAATTTAATTTAATATATTTAAATACATATGTATATTTGTATGCGTGTTTGTTTATTCTGGCATCTTTTTGCATAAGTCCTTGATGTATGATTCCACAATGATATTATCTTGTGAATGAAATCTCAAAATAGAATGATGTACACCTAATTCTTTTTATCTTTAGTTTTCAATTTCAAAGTCACAAACATTTGTGACTTGGGTAAATGTTATAATCAGTGCTACATTTATTTATTTATAGTTCTACATGTGCTTTGTTGCTGTGAATTATTTTTCTTTCTAATGCTTTGTCTCAAAATATGAAATTTTAGAAGTTATTGGTTCTTAAACTGAAGACCATTAATGAATGGGGGTAGAAGACATAGAAAATAAAATTGAAATATCCTTTGAATTATTATGTTATGAAAATCACGTTATTTTCCCCTCTTACACTATGAAGAATCTTGGCAAGTTTAAAACCTTTATGAAATAGGTATTTAGAAAGATTGCTGTATCTGTCCTTGGCAAGCAGAGACCACTCAATTTTACTTTTATATTTTTCCTCCTGTTAAAGATAAATTTTATTTTTTTTGTCTGTTTGTTTTGTTTTGTTTTAATGTGAAGTTTAATTTAATATAATTTTAGAATGATCTATCCCAAGTTAAATGTCCATCCTTAAGTATGTCTAGGTGTTTGTTTGTTTTGTTTTTGTTGCTTCTTTGTTTGTAATATTTTTATGTCTATATTTTCTTTGTTTTATTTTATTTTATTTTATTTTATTTTATTTTATTTTATTTTATTTTATTTTATTTATTTATTTATAAAGAAGCACGTGGGTGTTTTGACTTTCCAAAGGCAATATCTTGCTGAGTGAAATAGTGAATGTGGTAGCAAATGCTTTATTACACATGGGTCAAAATGTAAATACTAGCAAAATTATATTTTGTAGTACAAATAAAATAAAGCTTGAACTGACTTATGCTTCATCTGTACACAAACATACATATTTGTGAAAGGAGCAGATATAATTATATAAGTGGACACTTATAAGAACAAGGTAGGGAGAGGGTGGGATCATATGATCTTGGAGGTCTTTTCCAACCTTAATGATTCTATAATGCAAAAAACCAGCCTTTTGCATCAAGGGCCTTACATATTTTGCATATATATGCATATTTTGCATATGAACAAATGTTGATTGTTCATATGAACAATGTAAAAAGATATTGAATTCTTCTTTGTGAAACTGTTAAAGGACAACAGTAGAAGTTTGGGGTATATTAATATGCCTTGGTCTTGTCAAGATGAACAAGAACTGGTAGGATTAGTGGTTTTTACAGTCCAATGTGGGCAATAGCCAAAGTCAGAAAAATACACATTTATGACACTATGACATTTGATGAAATACTGTCAGAGTTTGCTGGATTTGAACTTCAAATTTCTATCCTAAGATTTTATTGTTATTATTAAGTATTTTAATATAAACAAAGTGCATATGATGTTAATGGCATTAACAATTATGTCTATGTAAAGATTTGTCAAAAAGAGGAGGAGAAGGGGGCGAGGAGAATGATGCTAACACCATCTGATGTAGCACACGTGCTCAAATGCACTGCTCTCCATTTTTATCATTGTTTATTCTTACTGAGTCAATCAACTGCAAAATTCAGCAAGCAGCTAGATATTTGTCATACTCTTGGGACTTAACCTAGATTCACCAAGCTTTTGGAACATTAAAGACATTATCAGGTATTTTTACAGAAGTGGACACAGGTGAAAAATGCAAGTACAGATGCACACTGCCTCAAGGCTGTATTTATTGACTCCAGCCTTGAATTGGTGACATCTTTGAACCAAATAAGACAAGTAAAAGTGATTTTAGATAAAGATCCCCATGGCTAACTTGCTTCAATTAAAGATGTTTCAGATGATATAGGGAATAAATAAGAGAAAAGAAATGTGGATTATAAGGCAGTTTCTTCAAAGGCAAACTTGTAAATTTTTTCAAAGTAGCCTGACTAAAGCATTCTCTGGAAGAGCAGAAGAAGGAATACTCAAATATATGCAATAGACATCATGAAAGATTTGTAGGTAACCGTAACTCTGAGTTTGAGAAGGGATAAATGGGGATGGGGGAAGGAAAGTGTTAAATGAATTGTTATTTCATTGAAGGTAAGGGTGTAAGTATAGACTGCCCTAATGACATAGTAAGCAAAAGAATTATATGAACCACAAACTCTACCTTACCAGATGTAAAGGATTGTACAGAAAACGCAGGAAAATCAAGCCACCAAGAGAGTATACCAGCACAGAAGTGTATTTAGATTCAGTGATATGAAAAGTTGAGACTCAGGAAGAAGCACAACAGGACAGGACAACAGGAAGAAATAGAGAGAGAGAGAAAGAGAGAGAGAGAGAGAGAGAGAGAGAGAGAGAAAGAAAGAAAAAAAAAGAAAGAAAGAAAGAAAGAAAGAAAGAAAGAAAGAAAGAAAGAAAGAAAGAAAGAAAGAGAGAAAGAGAGAAAGAGAGAAAGAGAGAAAGAATATAGTAAAAATATTTCATTAATATTTTAAACAAGAACCGGGAAATGGCAAGTCCTCTGACTTCTTGTCAGTGACAGAAAACTGACAATGAGAAGGCCATTATCTTTAAGATATTTTTGTTAAAGTCATCACTCTGCAATGGATTATCAAACAACAGACAATAGCTCTAGAAATAAGTGGGTATGTACTTAAAGTTAGATGAGAAGTTTTCAATAAAATTCCTTTAGGCAGTCCAGACTGAATGACTGAAACAATCAAGCAAACCTAGTACCTTTTATTTTAAAAAGTACAGAGATCATAGACTAGTTAGATTAATTTAAGTTCTTAAAAAATGGTGAAATTATTTGTAAATATATGAAATGAAATAAGAGCCAAAAAGAATTCCTAAATCCTATTAAATTAGAAATAAAGGACATTTTGAATTCTATAGAATTTAGTATATTTTAACTGCCATGACCTTTATTCCATCAGGAATATGTGACCTTACTACAAATCAATTTGCTGTGGTGATAGAAAATAGGAGGGAGCAATTAGCAATAGTTAATTATCAAAGTGGAACCATATATCAGGTAATAGCTTTGTGCAGGAGAGGGGAAAAAAAATGCTTTTCCCTTTATGATTCTGAAAAAATGCCAGATTGAGTAAAAGAAAACAGTTCCTTTGTGTCTTTCATTCTGTCTTGATATGGTATTACTCAAGAATTTTAATTATTGTCTTTATTTTCAGGAAAAAAAAAAAGTAGAAAAAGAGAAGTTGCAAGCACTTTAAGGTTCAAAACAATTATATGAGTAAAACAAGCTTCTCATTGTGATGCTGCTGGAGAGAAACAGTAATTAATGAGTATCTAATATATACATAGCTGTGTCTATATATAAGACTGTATTAACACAAGTGTATTTTCATGCATCTTGTTACTAAAGATTCACTTAGAACTTACATTACTGTTTTGTGTTGAAAGACATTTTCTGAAGTTGCAGGACTGTGTATCTGAAAACATCTTAGGATATTATTTTAACTTAATTTAAAATACTTTACAGAAGTGTCAGGCAATTCAAACAACACTCTATTTGGAAAATCTGATCTAAGTTATGGTTGCAAAAAACATATTAAGAGCTCTGTAAATATTTCTGGTCATTTCATGATACCTGCATTGCTAGTATAGATTTTTCTTAAATATTTACAGAATACTTCCAGTCATAGTTCTATAATATGTTTTTCCTGATAATAGAAAAGTAGCTGTACATTGCAAATAAGGACCAAATCCTGAAGTGGCATTTAATGAGATCTTTCAAATTAAAAAAAAAAAAAAAATAGTGTTAAGACACTAAGTTTTACTCCTGACTTTAAAGTAAATGTGTTAAACACTTAAGTATATCCACAAATATATATACATATATACATATATGTATATACATATTTGAAGGCAGCAGCTGACATTGTATTTATCCACTTCACTTTTTTTTTTTTTTTTTTTTTTTTTTTCAGTGACAGCAAGTAAAGTAATATTGTACCAGCCAGCACTAAATGGTCACTCTCTTGCATGTGATCATTTTTGGACCTAGTATTTAGAACATACTAGTACATCTTTGTCAGGATCTTAGTCTTTTTGAACTTACATGAATATATGGCAGCAATTTCAGTAGAAGTTTTAATCTTTGATCTGTTCTCATCTTTTATGTGGTAATTGGCTGTAACTGTCTCCTATGTCCTGTGTAATGCTTTCCATTAATTGTAATCCTTTCCATCCATGTAAGAAAGAATACATTTTCTTTCAGATAACAAAATTAGGAAGGATTCTCACAGATGCAAGGTGGGTATCTGTCACTTTCAGGTCCTTTATCCCTAGATCTATTACATCCTTTTCTACATCCACAGGAAGAAAAATAAAATCTTCATATTTCTTCAGGTGTCTCATCATAGAAGTCAAGATAAGTGGCAAGAGACTCTTTCCACCTATTATCTTCTTTGGGTTCTCTGGGTTTTCTTCTGACCTTCACTGCTTAGCATAGTATTTGTATCCTATTGCAGCTTTTTACCATGGTTTAAAATCTCAACACCTCACATTCAGTCTACTCCTCATGGAGTTTGTTAGAGCAGTTGATTTTAATTGTTTTGGTAAAATCAAAGATAACTAGAGTTTTAATTAAACTTATCTAAGCTGCTGCCAGGTGTGTCATATGTGTCTTGAGACTGTCTGTTTCTCTACCAGGGTAGCTGTTGTGAAAAATTACAGATGAAATCACTTGTATATCAAGTTGTGCAGAGCCAAAAGTGATTACAGGTCTTCTTACAGGTCTCCTCCTTGCTTTGAAAAGGAAAGGAATTTAATTCTTGCTGACATGGACAAATCATTACAGAATTTTCCTACTGAAACAGACCAAATCACAGATTGTTTTATTAGGCATAACGAGAAAGAGAAATCCTATGTGTCATTCCCAGAATCCTATACCTAGTCCTAGGGCAATGGCAATCATAATACACAAATTTACTTTTTCACACCATATTCTCAAGACTGAGTTGATTAAATAAAGGCAGAAAAGGTGTACAGTATGAATAATGTGGATATTAATCCATGTCTAAACTTAATTTTTCTTTTGGCCTGTTGTCTTATCAAGGGGATGCAAAAATCTTAGCCATAGAGAAGTGATAGAGTGAACATAAGTAAATCTGCTTCCCCTACTACCATACCTCACAGGGTATCATAGCTGAAACAGAATATTTTGCTTCTCATTGTTCAGCTCTGACATAGTCAGGTTCCTAGAAGTCCTGTTTTACAGACTGGGAAGTAACCAGTGGTACAGTGGGAAGGATTACAGTCTATGAAAAGAAAACAAGTACACAGTAGTCCAAAATTTTCAAAGATGGTCTGAAACTCAGTCCCTGTGATATCTACTATGACAAAAAAAAGAAAAAATGTGGGGGGAAGGGGTCAGAAACATAGAACACTGAAACTCACTGAACTCAGTGGGAAAAATGAATATCCCACTACTCTAACCGTAATGCTTCCGAATTTTATATTATAAATATAACTTCGTACCCTACCATTTGGCTGTGGTAAGACAGCTTGAATAGCGTGTTCAGTTTGTGGCCCCTGACTACAAGGACATTGAGGTACTGGAGTATGTCCAAAGAGGAGGACAATGAAGAGAGTGAAGGGTCTGTATAACAAGTCTTCTGAGAAGTGGCTGATGGAACTGGGGCTGTTTAGCCTAGAAGAAAAAAAAAAAAAAAAAAAAAAAAAAAAAGAAGGCTCAGGGGAGACCTTATTGCTCTCAACAATTACCTGCAAAGGAGGTTGTAGCAGGTGGGGGTAGGTGTCTTCTCTCTAGCAGCAAGCAACAAGAACAAATGTCCACAGATTGTGCCAGAAGAGGTTTAGGTTGAATATTAGGATACATTTCTTCACTGGAAATATTGTGAGACATTGCAACAGGCTTCCTGGGGAAGTAGCTGATCATCTTCCCTGGAGGAATTCAAAAGATGTGTAAATATGGTGCTTAGGGACATGGTTTAGTGGTGGACTTGGTAGTGCCAGATTAACAGTTGGACAGTGGTTCTATACTGGATCATATAATGTACTATGGTAGTACTTTGAGGAAATTATATTTGCTGCTTTAAATTTAGAGAAAAAAAAAGAATTGCTACTTGATGTGAAATAGAAAAATAATTGTAGGAAAAATAGATATACTTACACAAACAGGGCTTTGGCCAGCATGGTGGGTTACCCTTGGCCAATGGCCAAATTCTTTTATTTTTTTATTTTTTTCTTTGTTCTACTTTTTCTACATTTTTTTCACTTTTTATAATTTTTTTTTTCTATTTTTCCTTTTTTCTATTTTTTCTATTTTTTTTAATATTTTTTCCTGTTTTTTTTTTCTATTCCTTCCCATTCCTTCCCATTCCTTCCTTCCCTTCCCATTCTTTCCCATTTTTTCCCATTCCTTCCTTCCCTTCCCATTTTTTCCTATTCCCTTCCCTTCCCTTCCCTTCCCTTCCCTTCCCTTCCCTTCCCTTCCCTTCCCTTCCCTTCCCTTCCCTTTCTCTCCCTCTTCCCCTCCAACTCCCCCTCCCCCTTCTTGTCCCAGTCCTGTCCAGTGCCTGTCCCATCCTGTCTGATCTTGTGTTTTCTGCACTTTTTTTTGAATGTGTTTTCACACAGTCATCAGAAGCTTGGATGACGGATTCATCTGTGCCCTTTGGTGTGTCAGTTAGAGCAGGAAAGAGGCATCTCTGGCCTCTCATAGAGGCTGCCTCTGAAGACTCACAGTTGCCAATTGGCACCCAGTGTAGTCAGAAAATATGTACTTCTTAAGAGCCCCTAACCATAGAAAACTGTTTGTGGGGTGTGTGTGTGTAAAGATGATGGTGGTTAAATTCAGCATCCACTCTGAATAGAAGTTTATGCTGGATAATTTATATTTTATATACTTTTAAAAAATAAATTCTAGGCAGATAAAATAATCAATAAACCCTTTTATGTTTACTGTTGCAAAGAATCTTACTGGTGTTTCTCTTTTGATATCAAGAGCATCCTGATATTAATCTTTTGAAATAAACATGTATAATTTAACTACCTTTCCTGTCTGCAACAAAAATCTAATTATTTTTTATTTCACAGTAATATTTTCCTGTGAAGAATAGTAGCCTTTTGGCCTGGTAATACTCTTAATCTCCATTTTTCATGATAGCAAATGGCGAGACACTCCTGACAAGTAGATGATGCAATTAAGGCTACCTTTCATCACTACAGTCCATGGTTTTGCTCACAGTTGACATGCACATTTTATGTCACTGAAGATTAAGTATTATAGTCTTTTCCAATGACATTTGTAGCTAAGCACATTCATATTAAAGTTCAATGTTGTTTTAAGTGGATCAATAAGAAACTTGACAGTATAATAAATTATTGTAGTTTCTTAGCACACCCAGTTTCATAAGGTTTTATTATAAGTTGTCTTCCTTTTTCTCATTCTTTTGCTATATAGAGAGCAGAAAGCAAGAGCAGTATGCTCAGAAGAACAACAGAGAATTTTGGTCCTAGTACTCCATGGAATGAATACACTGTACTTTACTATGTTCCAGAGGTATTTATTTAGGTATGTGGACGCGTTGAAACAAAATTAATTCCTTGATTAAGGAATCAAAAAATAACCTCACTTACAAGTAATAGAGGAGGAAGAACCAAGAGAAACTTTGGTTAGATATTATGATTTTTTTTTTTTTTTTTCTTACCACAAAGACACTCAGGTTGTAGAATTTCCACCCTCAAAGCTATTCAAAATATGATTCATAAAGGTCTTGAGGAATCTGTTATAACTTTAAAGTTTGGTCTAACTTTAAAACTAATTTTGGTTTGAGTCATCTGTTGTACCAGATGACCTCCAGAGATCCCTGATAATCTAAATTAATCTGTAAACCTATGATTGTAACAGATTATATCCTCCAGATGGTTGTGATAATCTATATTACTATCACATAGTAATAGAAGAAAAACATTGTGGAATACCAAAAACATTTTAACAGTTATATGAGAAAAATCAAACAAGCAATTAAGAAAAGGTAGAGAATAACACCTATACCTAAAAGATTTGCAGTAGACTTCCACTATGTTGGTCTATATTACCAGTAAATTACAATACTTTTTTTCTAATATCTTTATAAACCTTTACATTTATTTTTTTTCAAAACAGATATTAATTTCTATTCATTCTTCCTTCCTCTACAATTAAGGATTAAGGGATGCTTCACAATGTGGAGGAATTCTGCTAACCTGAAAATGTTTGTCTTTAGTCTGAATACCATAGATCCTGAATGAATAGAGAGCAGCTTCTTCAAAAGTCTTGAAAAGTCCATTAAGTGTATTTTCTTGAAAGCAGTAGCATGCAGATAATTTGCAGGCTTCTTTTGCCATTAATACCATCTTTGCAATGAATGTATTCTTGGCAGCTATCAGATGCAGTTGTAATTCTTTCATCAGGCCTCTCAGTTGATTCTTGGAAACTGCCTGAGTAAGAATAATAAGCCTAGCACCAATAACTAGCTTCACAAAACAAGAAAAAATGGTCTTGGATTATATGGACAGCCCTTAATATGATGGTGATACATGCTATCAACTAATTACATTGCGACATAAAATGGCAGCAATGTGCCACAAATCCGTGTTCATTACTGATGAAATTCACAAAGATAACTCCTTGCTAGGATTTGCTTCTTCTTTTTTGTAAATCCTGATGTGTAAGTGAATGAAGTATTTTTCAGGAGAAAAATTAATTTGACATCAAAAAGAATAACTTTTGCATGAGCAGAACAATTTTCCAAAACCACAGAAATGTCTGATTATGTGCTACTTATCATTCACTATTTAATTGTGATATATTTTTCAAGTTTTGTTCTCATGCTTGTATTCTGTCATAATCCGTAATTTGTTGATTACAAACCTAGATTTAGTCTTTCAAATATCATGGGGTTTGATTTTACCACTTTTGAGAAATTTCATCTTGTAACTTCCATGTAGCAATGCATTCAAGAACCTTGTATTCTTTCTGAATAATCTTCAGAATTAGTTCCTAATTTTGTTAATATTACTAAAATAAAACCATATCACTGTTGTTAGCAGCACGTGTGATATCCCATCACTTCTCTAACAACTCTACTACCGCCACTCCAGGGAAGGGCAGGTGACCAAAACTGAACAAAGGAATATTCCATACCATGTGATGTTACGCTCAGCAATTGCAGCTGGAAGAGAGAAGTAAGAAAAAGTAGAAATAAACAAGTCCACAGACATCAAGGTCAGTGCAGAGAGAGGGCAGAAGGTGCTCCAGGTACAAGAGCAGATGTTCCCCTGTAATCTGTGGAGAGAGCCACAGCAGAACAGGTTGTCTCCCTGCAGACCATAGTGTACCACGGTGGAGCAGATCACGCTGCAGCCTGTGGAGGAGTTCATGGTGGAGCATGTGATCTTGTGGAAGCTATTGTCCATGGTGGACCTGTGCTGGAGTAGTTCATTCCTGAAGGATGGACCCCATGGTAGGAACCCATATCGGAGCAGTTCTTGAAGAACTGAGGTTTGTGGAAAGGCCTCCCAAGATCAGTTTGGGAAGGGCAGCAACCCCTAGGAGGAACCCCATCCTAGAGCAGTTGGAGAGAGTGACCATGAAGGAGTAGCAGATAACAAACTGTTATGGACTGATCACAACTCCCCAATCCCTTGTGTCACACAGAAAGGGGAGGAGGTAGAAGGAGGTGGATGAGGAGAAAGTGGTTTTAGTTTGCTTTTTGTTTTTCATTGTTCTACTCTGTTAGTAATAGGCAATAAATTATATTAATCCCCTAGTTGAGTTTGATGGTAATTGGTGAGTGATCTCCCTGTCCTTTATCTTAACCCTTGAGCCCCTTCCATCATATTTTCTCCCCCTCTTCCTTTTGGGATAGGGGAGTGAGAGTGGATATGGAGAATTTTAGCAGGGTGAAGCCACAAAACTAACAAAAATCCTCAATTTGCAACTACTGTGTTTTAAGAATTTAGTAGAGACAATTGAACAAATTAACAGTTTTACATTACCAGCATGAACAAGCTTGAAAATCAGCTACTAGTATGAACTTCCTCTTCCCATTTTCTCTTCTGCCTTCCAATCCCACTGCAGTATGTTTTCATTTAAGAATAAGGTTGGAAAATTAAATTCACTAACAACTTTGTTAGTGGGAGCATCTTTTATGAAAGACTAAACAACCTCAATATTATTTTCATCTGTGAGGAAAATATAAAGTTTTTTCTTTTTATCTTTCATTTACAAGTAATTTATGCCTTTCTAGAGGCATATTCTCCTTTTTTTTTTTTTTTTTTTTTTTTTTTTTTTTGAGGAAATAGACCTCCCCAGCATTTTTGAAAGTTTAAACGGATATCCATAGATTCTAATCCAAATTTCATTGAACAGAGATCTACAGCTAAACTGAAATCCTTTCAGTTTAGAATTATTCAAATATAAAAAACAGGCAGTAGGAATGTACTACAACTGCAATAGTTTCAGATAGTTTAAAAATCTTTAGAATGAGAAATACCAGAATTCTTAATATTGTTATTTAACTTGTGCTATTCTTCCAAAGTTTTCATTTAAGTGAAGAAAACGCATCACATTATTTTTTTTTCAATAATTTCTAATTTATACTGTTGCTGAAAAGGCACAGTAATGGAAATATATATATATATATAGTAAAGATAAAGAAGCGTATTGTACTAACAAAGGGCTTTCACAAAATATAAAAACAGAAGCATAGTTTTTGAAATAAATCTTTGATCTCCAGAGGTGTCCACTAAAATTATTTGAACAGCAATACAAAATGCCACAACTTTATCAAGTGAATAATGAGCAAAAGTGAAAGCCATTGTGGAAAGTTTGAAAAAAAAAAAAAAAAAAAAAAGCAAAGAAATAAAAAAAAGGTGAGAACCACAGAGTTTAAGATACTGTCAATAATCATGAATACTATGCAGGTAAAAAGTTTCAGAGACAGATCCCCAAAATCTAACTTGAAGTAAAGGTGAATTATTGATCCTTTTGATGGAAGAAGGAAGATGATAAAGTTTCAGACCTGTGGTTTAAGGAATGTGGGGGTTTTAATTCTAATACTTGGCCTGGTAAGCCATGCATCTGGCTGTAAGCATATAGTCCATTTAGAAAATCTAAGAAAATCTAAATCTTAACTAAATCTTTAGAAAATCTAAACTGGATCTAAGTTTATCTAGTCCATTAAAAAGATAATCCTGCCTTAGTCTATCAAATTGTTTTCTGGCATTAAATGAAATAATAAGTGGTGGTAGACTTTTGCAAGTTAATATTTATCAAGCTTTTAGATAATCTAGTGGTTCATTACATTCTATTTGGATGTATAACATCAGAAATAGTGTTTTTAATTCTTAAGTATTAAATGAGAAATTAAGATCTCATTCTAGTCTTATACTATTTTATTAATAAACTTTTTTATTTATTAATAATCTTTTCTAAAGGAAAGACACATGAAGGAGCAGGTAATAAATATTATATGATTTCCATGTGAAACATTGAAATGAAGAGGGCAACTATCTCTCTATTACAGAAAACAATATTTTTCTTCTTTATTAACAGGTTTATTTTATTTTTTTTGCATATTAGATTGATTTTTTTTTTTTTTCAAAGTGGTTCTTAGCTTTAATATATATCTAATTTATGAAATGTAGAATGCACTGATGAAGCATAAGGACATTCAGGAAATGATTTCTCAAGGATTGCAATTAAAAAGGAGTGTTATGTATTAGGAAAGAATAAGGAAGAGAAAGAGAAAGAGAAAGAGAAAGAGAGAGAGAGAGAGAGAGAGAGAGAAAGAGAGAGAGAAAGAGAAAGAGAAAGAGAAAGAGAAAGAGAAAGAGAAAGAGAAAGAGA
>CM021732.1:116566132-116608851 GCA_011075105.1 Heteronetta atricapilla
AAAGAAAAAGAAAAAGAAAAAGAAAAAGAAAAAGAAAAAGAAAAAGAAAAAGAAAAAGAAAAAGAAAAAGAAAAAGAAAAAGAAAGAAAAAGAAAAAGAAAAAGAAAAAGAAAAAGAAAAAGAAAAAGAAAGAAAGAGAAAAAGAAAAAGAAAAAGGAGAAAGAAGAAGAAAAAGAGAAAAAGAGAAAGAAGAAAAAGAAGAAAAAGAAGAAGAAGAAGGAGAAGAAAAAGAAAAAGAAAAAGATAAAAAAGGAAAAAGAAAAAGAACAAGGAATTAACAGGTAGATATCAGCGAGATGCAAGAGAAGCTTTCTCTTATCTTTTGAAAACAAGAGATAATAAAATGCATTCATTTAAATAGAAGCCACTCAACACTTTCAATTCACACTGTGGGGTTGATATACAATTATGGTGAAGGGGGCCCATGTGAACTGCATGAAGTTCAACAAGTTCAAGTGCAAGGTGCTGCACCTTGGTCAGGGCAATCCCAGACAGGAGTAGTGACTGGGAGAATAACTCATTGAGAGAAGCTCTGGGGAGAGAGACTTGGGGTTCTGGTGGACAAAAGGCTTGACATGAGCCAGCAGTGTGCACTTGCAGCCAAAAAGCCAACTGCATCCTGGGCTGCGTCAAAAGAGTGTCCATCAGGGTGAGACAGGTGATTGTGCTCCTCTGCTCTGAGCTCGTGAGGCCCCACCTGGTGTGTTGCATCCAGGTCTGGGATCCCCAGCACAAGAAAGAAGTGCACCTATTAGAGTGAGTCCAGAGGAGAGCTACAGAAATGATCAGAGGGGTGGAGCACTTTTCTTATGAAGAAAGGCTTGGAAAGCTGGGCATGTTCAGCCTGAAGAAGAGAAGGCTCCAGGGAGATTACATTGAAGCCTTTCTTAAAGGGTCTTACAAAAAGGATGGAGAGGGGATTCTTTATTTGGGTAGATAATGATAGGACAAGGGGGAATGGTCTTAAGAGGATAGATTTAGATCAGATATTAAGAGGAAATTCCTCACTATACATGTAGTGGGGCACTTCCAATCTGCAGGTAGATATTTAGCTACTTCCTAGAAAGCAGGGCCTCAGCAAAGGTAATGGTTGCTTGGGTAAACAAATGCCATTGTGACAAACGTCTCCCCTTCCTTCTTCTTTACACAAACTTTTATTACTGAGCAGCTTATTGATCAGCTGTCCTGGCTAAGTCCCCTCCCAGACTCTTACCCAGCCCCAGCTGGGCTTGGGTATGCTTTGTGAGGAAAAAGCAGTGCAGAGTGGGAAAGAGAAAATGCCTTAATGCTGTGCAAGCACTGTACAACAATAGTGAAAATGGATGTGTTATCAACACTAATTTAGTCGCAAATATAAAGCACAGCACCATAGAGTCTAGTAAGAAGAAAGTAAATCTCATCCCAGACAGTCCTAGTACTTTTTTTTTTCTTTTTTCTTTTCTTTTTTTTTTTTTTTTTTTTTTTTTAATGTGGAATGTTCTTTATGGAGATATGTCTTTTGACATGAAGGTGATGCCTTCAAATTTTTTCTGTACCTGTACATAAATTGGGAAGTCTACCCAATCATATATATTAATCAAATGTGGCAACAAAATTATTAGATGGAAAAGCCAAAACTATTTGTGGAATAGTTCCACCTATAGTTCCCCTTTCCTACCCATCCAGGTGTTTTCTCCTGCAATCAGAGGGTGTTGCTTTTTGATTTAAAGGCTTCAATCACAGTTTAGATCGTAATTCGTGTAAGTGCTTAGCAAACTGACAAAAAATTCCATAAGTGATAAATGCTTGAGTCCCAAATAGGATTAAAATTAAAGTTTGTAATTTATTAAGCGAATAGAGGCAAGCAAACAGCGCTGGGTGCACCGGGAGTCTCTGCTCCACCAAGATGCACACCTGTTACATCAGGAGGCTGATTTTTATGCTCCTAGACTAATACATATTCATCACTATCCTTAGAAAAGGCAGGGTTATTATAATTAGTTCCCAGAATCCAAACCCTCTCCGGACGCATGCGTATCAGTCTCTGGTGGTCTTTCTGGGGGTCTCTTGTGCTGAAGGCTCGTAGTCGTCCTCCCAGGCTTTGTCCTTCAGTAGTCCTTCAACTCCCCCTTTCTTCTTATTTGGTGGATCCCTTTGCCAGACATCAGAAGCTTGGGCAGCATCTCATGCAGAAGTCAGTAGTTTCCAAAAAATAAAACTCCTTGGTCCTCTTATCTCCCAGACTCGAGTCTCAGTGTCTGTCCTTCAAGCCCTCTATTTACACGAATTGCTAGAGTGTCCGTCCTTCAAGTCCTCTATTTACACAAATTGCTAGACTCTTATTTTGCACAGTACAAGAACTATGTACACTAATCACTCTGTTTTTCTTGGATAGAAAGTTACATTTCATCATGCTGCCCTAGCATTGTTTCATACATGACACGAATCAAATGGACACATTTCACATTAAACTAGAGGATTCAATAATATGAATAGTAGGAAAATGGGAGAAAAGATGAGTGTAACACAAAGCCAGAACTGGTGCGTAAGAACACAATACTTAAAATAAGAAAATATATATTTCAATTGGGAGATTGCACATTAAGAGCCAGGTCATGACATTGACTGCCAGCCACTTCAGGTCTGTGAACAACAGGAGTCCCTAAGAAAAACTTCAATTCATCCTTTCACAGAATTACAGAATGATTAAATTTGGAAGGGACATCTGGAGGTCATCTGGTCCATCTGTTCAAGCCAGGTTTCTGTCTACCTCACTGCTCATCCAATCCATATTTCAACAGCTTCTCATGAAGATCTTATGGGATCAAAGACCTTACTGAAGTCAAGGAAGAAAATAACCACTGCTCACCCCTCATGTAACAGGCTAGTGATTTCATTGTAAAAAAATATAAAAAATTATCAGGTTGGTCAAGCATAACTTCTCCTTGGTAAATCCATTTTAACTACTCCTGATTATTTTCTTCTTATTTATGTGACTGGAAATGGCTTCCAGGATTAGCTTTTGTATTACCTTTCATGGGACAGAGGTAAGGGTTACCAACCTGTAGTTCCCTGAGTCTGTCTGCTTGCCCTTTTTGAAGATAGGAGTAGCATTTATTCTCCAGCTTTGGGGCACTTCTTCTAGTTGCCATGATCAAGCAAAGATTATAGAGAATGGCCTCACAATCACATTTGCTGGCTCCCTCAACACTCATGTGTTTATGTCCAGCTTGCTCAAATATTACCTGTCCTGACCCTTTCTCACCAAAGGGTACATCTTTCTTGCTTCAGCCTTTCAGCCTCACCTCGGGTTTTTTGGAATTCCTGAGGGCCAGTCTTGCTGGTAAAGACTGAAGCAAAAAGGCATTCAGTAACTTGGTGTTTTCATTGTTCTGAGTAAGCAGGTCTCCTATTTACTTCAGAGGTGGGCCCTCTTTGTTGCTAGTTTTCTCCTTGTTGTTCCTTTTAAAGCCAAAAGTTTAAGGAGGGTATGTCACTAACTTGCTGAGTTATATCAGGTAAAGATACAATGTAGAACTTCACTATACGGAAAGTCTGTATCATACTCTGGGTTATTCCACAAACAGCTCAATTCAGAACAAGATTGCCCATCCTGCAATATATCATTGCTCATCACCAAATCACAAGATTCCAAATGATACTTCTTAATAAGAACATGAGAACTTCTCAAAAAGAAAATAACATTTTGTAAAGCATATTAGATATTTTTTGATTGTGCTTTCTTTCATTTTTATTTTAATCCTATGTCATGACCTCCTGTTATCTGTAGAAATGGTGAAGTTGCATGAGAATGCCTGCTAAGCTTGGAACAGACAAATGAACTGGGCTACTTAAGCATTATGAAAGCTCAGCTTTCTCAAGAAATGATTCCTTGCCATCATCTCCAGAAGAACACTAAAGAAGCATCTCAGTCACTCTTACTGAGGCAATGATTTATGGTTTTAATGGTGATATTAAACATGACTGGCATACTTCACATTTTTAAGCAGTCATAAAACTTGAAATGATCAGACAGCACTTGCTTTTTCTTCACTGTCCTACTGGCAGTTTCAGTTCTGCTTCATCAAATGAATGGTCAGAGAAGTAAAACTCAAAATAAATTTATTTTTATTTATTTATTTATTTATTTATTTATTTATTTATTTTTAACTACATAACTCACTCATAATTGTTACAAAGACCAACCTTCTGATCATTTTAATATCTCAGGTATTGCCATCTACTTTTGATTCCATCTGTATGTTCTCTAGCAGAAAACAAAATTATGCAGAAGGAATACTGAAATTTAACATAAAAGGAATATAAAAGAGAAATAATAGTTGGTGGTTACAATGATCCAGGGTTAAATCTTTCTAACAAGTTTAAAGAAGAGATCATGACAGATAGTCAAAGAATGTGAACAAGGCAATATCAACAAGGGACAAGACTGAGGGATCAGGAAGAGAGAGAAGTAGAACAGGTGGGGAAACAGATGCAGGCTGTCAAAAATAAAATGACAATAGAAGAGGAAAAATACAGAAGACAGACTGTGAGAAAGAATGAAAACTATTAAGTATTTAAATAATAATAAAAAACTTAAAACTTTTGAAGAAGCTTATTTTTAAAGGATAGTAGTTCTTCTTATAAAAAAATAATAATAATTTAAGGATTTAAGGTCATCAATAATAATAATAAAGTAACTTATCAGAGTCACTTCTGAAGTTCTTAACCTAAATTCTGATCTACTCTTTCAGCAGCTACCTATGCTATACAATTAATGACAATACCATGAGTCTAAAGGATTCATTAAGCACAATCATCTACCAAAATATCTGTGAATCCTTTTATTTAATTTCTTCAAATGAGAATATTTTCATTAGATTGCTTTAAAGCTGTCATAATGAAAGGAACAGAAGCTTCTAAAATCTTGAGTAAATTGCAAGCCCAAATAATTTTGGAATTCAAGGCCAGCAAATCAAAGCAGACATTTTTGTTATAATGGTATTATTATATTACTGTTATAGGTGCTTTAGTGTATAGTATGCTTCAGTGAAACCTCATTATTCAAGCTGAGAGAGATTCAAAATGTAGCTTTTCATGGACAAATTCATTTACCTTGTCCTTTAGATTTTAAAAGCTTATTTTTTTTATTATATTTTTTAAGGGGAAAAAAAAGAAAAGATACCTAATCTTACTTATTTAGTATCAGTGTGTTTATATCATTGTTTCTTTCAGTTTAATTAGACTAATATCTCTTTATCAACCAAAGCAAGTAGCCATTCTCTACTCAACAGAAGAGCAAGAGGTTATCAGTTTAAAGATAAGACAGGAGGTCTGTATTACTACTATCATGAGGAAATATCTTACTCTACACTTAACATGAGGTTGCACTTGTCAGTCTTTCTTATCCAGTTAAATTTGTATTGCTACAACACAGGGTGACAGTGTCTGATAAGTTGTCCACAGTATCTCACAAAATCTGATGTTTATCCAAGAGGCTATACTGGAAAATTAACAAATAGCTCTAACTATTTTGGAGATTATATTTCTAACTGTAAACAGAATTATAAAGAATAATCTGATCCTTGGAAGAAATAAAATAAAACTAATGTTTTGAAGTTATGGACTGCATGTTGAATTGATTTCATTGTAGAGAGAAATGTAAATTGAGAAGTAACAGCTTGCAGAAAATTAAAACCAACATTTTGGTACAGGCAGCCTATATGAAGAAGTATCTAAGCAACTAAAGAATTTCACATTCTTTCATCAGATACTTCAGTGATAATGGAATGGAGAATCACAAAAAATGTTTGAGAGCTACATTTCCTGTCTTAACTGTCCTTGGTGTTCCAAGTTTAATATTCTATGACCAGTTTTCATTCAACATAAGTACGATTGGCTCACTGCTGCAAGGCAAGGTGCTTCCATCATTTTTCAAGATAAATCTCTGGAAGACAAATCCCTGGAAAAATATCAGTGACATTTATAAAACCACATTCTATAATATTTAAATTCCAGCACTCTGAATATGTTTGGTATTTTTTCACCTGCCTGTTCTTACTATAGTTTCCATGACTAGAGCAAACGCTAAATGAAAATACAGATAAATCAATATACATGTGTGAATATGCAATATAACTTCTCTGCTAGTGCCTTCTACAATATCAGGGCAGGTATTGCTTGTTTCAGTATCTGAAAATAAGTACAATGGATTGAGCTCTTCTAAACCAGCAAGTTTATTATTCAAGATCTACAGCAATACACTGCATTTCCAGAACCATACCAAGTATAGCTAGAAGATATCCATGGCAGGCTGGTTGGAGCTAGATGATCATTGAAGTTCCCTTCCAAGTCAAACTGTTCTGTTTTTCTAGGATATCCTCTTGATCATCAAGCCAATTTAAGTTTACACATAATTTTTCAGGCCCAAATGAAAGACCTACAATTTACTATTTTATGTGTCCCTGATAGTCTTTAAGCAATAACATTTTTTCCTTAAAAGTAAACATTCTTCTGTTCATTCCAAATGGATACTGGTATACCGAAAAAAGTTGAACATGGTTCCTCTCCTGTAATCAGCATGTCTTCCTTCTCCAGTTGACATATGTACCTGCCTTTCTTCCACTGTTTATGTGTGCTACATCCTATCTTGACTGATACATTCACTGTTTACACTTTCAAGGGTGGGGTATTCTTCCATGTGTTTTATATGCTGTTCTTCCTATACTTGTAAATGTTACAAAATGCAGAAGTAACATCTTGTTTGCACTTAGCTAAAGCATACCTATGTATGTAATTCATTTTTGTTCTTCATGTCCTTACTTTCTTGTGACAGTGTAGATTCTTGTTTTCACATCACTCTCCAGTAAATCTGCCAACACAATCCACCACATTGTGCTAGCAGGAACACAGAGACTTTTGAGAGGCTCCAGTGTTACTCTAAACAGTGATATAGTCTTAACTTCTAGGATTTGCACTTTGAGATACCAGAAATCAGAAGACTTATACCAGTTACCATGGTAAATGTGAAGTTTATAATAGATAAATTGATGGAATTCTAAATTATTTGCTGATATGTCATCCTGTCATATCTGTATTAATACATTATTTATATTGTAAATTAATCAACACAAATTTATTTTTAAAGGATCATTATGAACATAAATGAGAAAAAGATGCAATTCCCCAATCACACACTACTCAGGATCATCTCACATGGAGGACAGTGTGAAAGAAAATGTTCTAAATACAAAGTAAAGATATTTGTATTTTATATTCTTTGCAGTAGGATAAGTATCTATATGCTTTATCTGAAAATGTGGATACAAAAATGGTACTAAAGCATTTTAAGTTCTGATTCAATACATTTGCAATATTTTAGCATTTTCTGAATCAGCACAACTGCCAAATAGATCTGGCTAGGATAGTTTATTATTCTAGAAAATACAGACTTTAACAACTAATAATGATTTTACAGTCAATTTTAATTCACCAGCTTCACTTCTGTGGGCTCAGTGAATAAAAAACTCCAGCAATATATACTTAAGATGATGAACATTTATAGTATATTTAATCTTTGTTAATCAATTTAAAGGGCAACAGTCATCATGATACTATTTAAAGACTAACAAAACTGTTCTCCTACTCAGTTTTAGTTTATAATTCAGGTCAAAATCTCCAGATATTAAAGTCAACCTGAAGTTATATCTCTTTCAGATAGAGATATAAATGTCAAAAATTCTATAGCAGCGGACAATAAAACTGCCTAACCAAAACTGGCAGTAGCAGCTTCTCAGCATAAAATATAACATAGTTAATCAAGCAAATAAAGGTCATGTTTAAGGAAGCAGGGTAAGCAACATTTGTGATAATTAACATTTTAGTCAACATAAATTTAACAATTAGGAAACTAAGACAATAAGGGAGCTTGACATTTCTCTACAATCCCTTTCATTAGAAGCAGCATTCATTTACTGTTCTGTGTGGTTTATTAAAATGGAAAATATTGAATCATGAAATTATAAGAGTAGAATTGTAAGTCTTGTTAAATGTCTTTAGATATTGAAAATGTGCAAGATTTACTTAGGAAAAAAAAAATCCACTCATACATTGCCTTGTTAATTGACAAAGCATTTGCACAACAATGAAAAACAGCAATTCTAAACCATCTCATTTAAAAGATATACGGCGTTACAGGATTATAATGAAAATTGTGGTGCGCTTCACATTACTGGAGTGAGAGTATTGAATAGTGGATTATACTTTGAAGTTTTCAAGTACAACGTGTTTATAGCCAAAGACAAATATGTTGTTGCAAATATGCAAAATGGGGGATATCATCAAAATGACAGATTCTAGTCATGGTCATGATATTCCGGCTCATGTTGTATAGATCAGTCAGTCACATTGAGGTTGATGCTCCTGGAGTAAGTTGTCATTTCACAGAAGCAGAAGCATAGCAAAACAGGTAATCCTGCAGTGGCAAACTGGCAGACTCCAGGCTGTACCTCTGGCATTAATTAATGCCACTATCCCAGCAAGGAAATGACCTTATCACCCCAGCTGGGACTGAGCAAGGATTAGATATGTCAAATCTGAGGTTGTAATTAGTGTGGTTATTAGCAGGATAATACCTCAGGGAGCTGAGGCAGGTAACTTAGCATTACTGGAGAGGAACATGAGATTTCCTACTGTGGAATCACACTATCCTGGAATGAGCTAACCAACATTTTTGAATAAGGTTGTGTAATGTCAATTTGTACTTCAGACTAATTCTCAAAGTTCCTGAGTCCAAAACCACTGTGGACTTAAAAATCGATCTCTCTTCAACAGTAATTACTGATTCACATTTCCAGTGGCATGATGATGTCATACAGAGTTCCTTGTTATAGGAAAACATAACTAGAAATTTTAACATAAACACACATATTTATATTATATGTTCCTGTCTAAGTTTTCCGTATTTTATTAGCTTTTTTATTATTATTATTATTATTCACAATTAAGGTGCAATGTTTTTGAAGGTTAAACTGAGCCATCATTCACTTTTCTCTAAGTCTAAATTAACTCTTTATTTTCTTTTATATTCTTCCAAATATTTTTTTGTAAATGGCTTAGCAGTTGAAGAAAACGCTATTCTGGGTACTTTTCCAACTTAATAATCTTGAAGAAAAGAATTTAATTGTTCAAATTTGTCTTAAAGATGTAGAGTCTGAAAAAGTAGTTTGAAAATGGCAAAATATTTTTCCTGTCTTTCAAAGTTACAGTTTGGACAATAATAGCAGAGTTATGACCAATGAAGGAAGAAAGGCCTCTGTTAATAATGTGATATACAAGAAATACTGTTTCCATGCAGAACTAACCAAGATTTTTAAACATAACACAATAGGAGATGGGGAGGAGGTTTATGGTTTTTTTTTTGGTTTTGGCTTTTGTATTTTGTATCTTTTTGTATTTTGTATCTTAATATCTAAGCATTAGACAGGGCACAGAGAAGTAGTAATTGGAACATCGTTTTGTCTACATTCTCCACACCACACAAAGAATGCAGAGTATAACACTTAAATTATATTTTCCTTTAAAAAATAAAAATAAAAATTTATTAGCTCCCACTGTTACCAAATCAGGGCTATCTACTTTGTGATTAAGGTAAAGATTAAACCAGAATTGCTATCATTAAAGTCAAACTTCCATTATGCAACTCTAATAAAGAAAGATAATATGGTGGGACTCCTGTTGAAATTTGGTGCTTGTAGTATTAAGAAAAATATTAAGATATTATATTAATATTATTAATATTAATAAAATATTAAGATATATACAAATAATATTGTAGTATTAAGAAAAATATTCCTGATTTAGCATGGTGTTTTCTAAAATGTATTTCACTTCATCCATCTTTTCGTGATGAAATTCATCAAAATTCTGAGATTCAAAAATATAATTTATTCTGTCTTGGCCCTTGGACACTGTTTTCTTTCTCAACAATTTTTAAGAAAACAAAATCTTTCCCACATATACAATGAATAAAAGCTGATAATTAAATATTAATGTTATGTAACAAAATAAAATAAGATTTTACTTATAATCAAGTTTAGACTACTTCTTACTTAACAGCATTATTTTGATCTTTAAAATTCAGCTTTTATTTTTACATTACATGTAGTGTTTGCATATGATTACCAGATAAGAAATCTGACAACATTACTCAACTAAAAAGGGGAACACAAATTTTTAGTGTACCGAAACAATAGACTTAGAGCACCTGTATGATTCAGAGTAAAGCATGCATCCTGTTGGTAAGACCTATCCTTCTTCCTCTCTTCCTTCCTTCTTTCCTTTCTTCCTTCCTTCTTTCCTTCCTTCCTTCCTTCCTTCCTTCCTTCCTTCCTTCCTTCCTTCCTTCCTTCCTTCCTTCCTTCCTTCCTTCCTTCCTTCCTTCCTTCTTTTTCCAAGGGTGCTATTTAGTATTTATTTATTATCTATTCCAAAATTTAATTGCATGTTGGGAATTGGAATGTTCGCAACAATTGAAAAATTTAACAATTTAACTGGGGAAAGAAATGGGAAAGTGAAGCCTGTGAGTTGAGATAAAGATAGTTTATTAAGACAGGAAAATAATAATAATAATAATACCAATAATAATAATGTGTATGAAACAAGTGATGCACAATGTAATTGCTTACCACCTGCTGACTGATGCCCAGATTATCCCTGAGCACCCAGCCCCCCCACTCCGGCTAGCCACACCTATATACTGTTCAGCATGACGTCAGATGGTATAGAATACACCTTTGGCCAGTTTGGGTCAGTTGTCCTGCGTCTGTCCCCTCCCAGCTCTTGCTGCACCCCTAGCCTGCCCTGTGGAAGGACAGAGCAAGAAACTGAAAAATCTTGGGCTTAGTGTAAGCACTGCTCTACAATTAAAACATCAGCATGTTATCAGCACTCTTCTCTATGTTCATTTTGTGAAATTCCAATAAAGGTTGGAATTTTGTCATAGTCATGACTAAAATAAATCAGCTATCTTCTGAGAATAGTATATGTTTATTGCATGTTTCAAGTCTCAGCAATATGTAACTGTCATAACTATCGGCTGATTTGGTTTATTTACTATATTAGCAATTCATAGGGTTAATGATAATGAAATTTAAATGTGTCTTTTCATAAAGAGGTGAAAATTAATTTAATTTTTCTCCCTGAAATTTGAAAAATCTCACATCAATATTTGTATCATGATCAATGCAGTGAAATACAAACTCATATGTGGTACAATTTCACGAGCTTCTGGATTGCATAAAAGATGAACTGTGAACCTGACTGTATAATAGAGTAGTACTTCAAACAGTATTTTTAGCAGATAAAAAACTTTGATTTCTTTTTTAATTTTTAAAACAAATGTAACTATATCGATCTAAAATATATCATAGTTATTGTTTGTGCTCCTATAACCAAAAACAATTTAATAATTTGAATTTCCATCTGCTTCAGAAGCAGTCACTGCTGAAAAGGTTGGCCTCACTTCCAGGATGCTTAGGTTATGCAAGGAAAATTGGACAGACAAAAGTAAAAGTTTTCTGATATATTTTTAGAATTTTATTATTACCTTCAGCATCAGCATCTTGAAGTTTTGTATGTGCTATAGAAATCTGCCCTAAAAAGACACACATTTGCGCAGATGGCAGTCATCAAAATGAAATATTTGTTGATAAAAATGCTATGTAGAGCACTACCGCATTTTCCATCCATGTTTTCATTCATTGAACAGGAATTGTAAATATTTGAAATTCTTTTAAATGTAATAATTACTGCAGATATGCATTGTAGTTACTCTCTGTGTTTCTATAACTGCAACTATGTACAAGTTATTGCTACGATGGTACTTTTTCTCTGTTCTACACACATCCTTGCCAGAATTGAACTAAAGATGCATTACAGAAGATATTTCAGCATCCTTGATGATTATACAGAACACACTACCCATGTATATTGCTGTTGAAACACAGTTAGATATATGTTCAAATTTTATTTCATTATAAACAATATATATTAACAATTATAAGCAATATATTTTAAACAAAACAAAACAACAACAAAAAAATCCACTGCTGTTGAAATAATATGCTGTTCTGTTCTTCACTGTCACAATTAACATTGGTACACTGGTCAACAGCCCGGGAGAAGGATACAGGCTTTCATCCTGTATCAGCTTTGTTTCGTCGTACACAAGAATCTATGGCCAGAAAAGCTCAGTTAAAGCTACTGAGTTACTGTACCCTCTACAAAAGCAAAACCAGGCTATAAGGACACAGAGTAGCACAGTTATGGAAAATCATTCTCCTTCAGTGAATGTTGAGGAACATTTTCTGGTATTAATGGTTTTTGTTCCTGACAGGATAAGATATATATATATATATATTTTTAAGAGAATGTTTACTGGAAGTTCTTTTTTTCTTTGTTTCTTTCTTTCTTTTTCAACCTGGGGAGAAAAAAAGGAAAGAGATTTATTTTTTAAGAGTCTTTTGGAAAGTAAATCCATTGCTCACAGAAGCTGCCTTCTTTGTAGCAACTGCTGACACAAAGAGATTCAAGTAGTACTGCAAACACTATTTTTAGTCTGGTACACTGTATTAGATGTCCTAAGCTCAAACTACTTGTCATATCCTGCCATCCAAACTGACATCAGGTGAGATATCGATGACTAGGAGTTAATGTGTGGAGCCAACAACAGCTCATTTTTCACAGAGGGTCCTCAGTCCTGGAACCTACTGATAAGTGTAAAATTATGTCTGGATATTCCAAATCTTTAGCAATATCACTTCTATATATCATACATTCTGTCATATGCAGCTGAAGTGCACTATCTCAGTGCTCATACTTTTTTCTACTCTAATGTTGGAATTTCCAGCAACTGATATGTCCGCCAATACTTGTTCCCCTTCAAAATTATTCATCTACTTGATCTGACTTGGTCTCTTGGATTCAGAAATGTGACACTTCCAGTTATTCTGTGTTCCTCTGCCACTTCAGACTCTGCTGACCTTGACAAGCAAGACAATTTTTTCTACAGATCCTTGGGGATCCCCAGAGAGATGAATCACAAATACTTTGTATTGTTTCAATCTCCCTCAACATGAACTTCCTTATTTTTTGTCTCTGCTGAAGAAAAATATGGACCATCATGGCATTCCTCTCCAGCCTTTTTCTGGCTCTTGCAGATTGCTAAATTTGTGTCTCCATTACAGAACTTCTGAGTGATCAAATATGATCCCCTCTTCCAGCAGTATAATCTTTTCCTATCACTTTGGAGCCAAGCTTAGCAAGAAGGACTACTAAGCCCTGCACAAGAAGCCTTGTACTCAACAACTGCTTTATTTTCTTAGAACTTTATGTGCTTCAACTCTCTGGGTTTAAAGAATTTCTCCATTTTGGCATTTAGCCTAGGCTTCAATTGCCTATTACAATATGCAACTGTAAAACAGCAGGTGCTTCAAAGCACAGCCAAAGTTTTAGGTGGTAAACAAATGCAGTTTCACAGAGCTATGGGGAACTGCTGTTCAGCTTGGTTCAGTGAGTGTACTACAGGCAAGAACCAACAACCTTAATCACAGAATCACAGAATTTCTAGGTTGGAAGAGACCTCAAGATCATCAAGTCCAACCTCTGACCTAACACTAACAGTCCTCCACTAAACCATATCCCTAAGCTCTACATCTAAACGTCTTTTAAAGACCTCCAGGGATGGTGACTCCACCACTTCCCTGGGCAGCCCGTTCCAATGTCTAACAACCCTTTCAGTAAAGAAGTTCTTCCTAAGATCCAACCTAAAACTCCCCTGGCTCAACTTTAGCCCATTCCCCCTCGTCCTGTCACCAGGCACATGGGAGAACAGACCAACCCCCACCTCGCTATAGCCTCCTTTGAGGTACCTGTAGAGAGCAATAAGGTCGCCCGTGAGCCTCCTTTTCTCCAGGCTGAACAAGCCCAGCTCCCTCAGCCGCTCCTCATAGGACTTGTTCTCCAGACCCCTCACCAGCTTCATCGCCCTTCTCTGGACTTGCTCAAGCACCTTGATGTCCTTCTTGTAGCGAGGGGCCCAAAACTGAACACGGTACTCCAGGTGCAGCCTCACCAGAGCTGAGTATAGGGGGACGATCACTTCCCTAGCCCTGCTGGCCACACTGCTTCTTATGCAAGCCAAGATGCCGTTGGCCTTCTTGGCCACCTGAGCACACTGCTGACTCATATTCAGCTGACTATCAACCATCACTCCCAGGTCCTTCTCTGCCTGGCAGCTTTCCAGCCATTCCTCTCCCAGTCTGTAGCTCTGCTTGGGGTTATTGCGCCCCAGGTGCAGGACCCGGCACTTGGCCTTGTTGAACTTCATGCAGTTGACCTCAGCCCATTGGTCCAGCCTATCCAGATCCTCCTGCAGAGCCTTCCTACCCTTGAGCAGATCGACACATGCACCTAACTTGGTGTCATCTGTGAACTTACAACCCTTAGGTGCACTCTATACCCTCGTCCAGATCATCAATGAAGATATTAAAGAGGACCAGCCCCAGCACTGAGCCCTGGGGAATGCCACTAGTGACCGGCCTCCAACTGGATTTGACTCCATTCACCACGACTCTTTGGGCTCGGCTATCCATCCAGTTTCTAACCCAACGAAGCATACGCCAGTCCAAGCCAAGAGCAGCCAGTTTCTTGAGGAGAATGCTGTGGGAAACAGTGTCAAAAGCCTTGCTGAAGTCAAGGTAGACCACATCCACAGCCTTTCCCTCATCCACCAAGCGCGTCACTTTGTCGCATACAAATAAAGTACAAATAAAGAAAATAATAGGAAAAGTGTTAGAGCTACAGCATATGGAATAAAGATAATAGTGATGGCTTTTGAATGGTTGAGAGCTGATTAACACTGCATAAAATTAAGCAAGTATTAGTTCATGTTGTCATTCAGCATCATTCAGCCACTGCCCCCTTTATCCAGTTCTGTGTTTTTCATGTTATTCCCCTTAATCATGTCTCCAATGTTAATATCATTGCAATGATCACTGGTTTTCCAAATTTAAATTGTTTCTATGCATCAGCAGCCCAGTATAATTTATTCAGTATTGACATAAAACTTGTCAAACAACTGGTTCAGTGACATGATATTTCAATATATTCCTTGGTTCAAGAAAAGTATGGAAAATTACAATTTTTCTAATGGAAATGACTTTGATATATATATTCAAATTAATGAATCTTACATAACAAAGAAAAAGTATACCTGGGATTTTTTTTTTTTTATTTTAAATTTATATCTTATTTTACAACATTTTAAGATGTAAAAGCAATGACAAGAACACAATTAAGTCATTAATTTTAAATAGAAATATAATTTCTGTATCTGTTTTTATCATTATATGCAGAACGGAATATTTTAGAAAAGAAAAATAGGTATGATTTTGCACAAAATATAAGCTTATATTTTTCTGATAGTCTAGATGGCGTAAGTAAGGCAGGATGAAATTATGACATTATGGTCTTACTAAACTGACGTGTGCTCTGCCATTAACTTATGTAGAGTTGAGATTTTGCCTACAGAATAAAAGTTTTGCTTCAGAAGTTGGGATAAGATTCCCCTTAAAAGAAGCTTAACATTATTATTATTATTATTATATGATATAGAGAACATAACAGAATCCAAATAAATCATGCTTCAAAGATTTGTACGATATTTTAGTCACTGCTAGCAAGATTTTATAAATTAAGTCTCCAAAGACAATCAAATCTCTGAAGAGATTTGAAGACTGATCTGAAGACTGATGACTGCAGTTCCCATGTTAAAGAATGAACTGTTAACAGGGATGTACAAAAAACTAATTTAGGGTTTGGATTTCATTTGGGGGACAGTGACAGACAATGGAATTATATAGTAACGTACAAGTTTACAGATAACATAAATGGAGAACTCAAAGAACAAGCAGAATAGCTAGCTAAGAAACAGCATAAAATTTTCATAGCTGCATAAGAAATACAGACTGAAATAGACTTTCCTCCTGTGTGTTTTCTAGGTCTGGGAAAATGCAGAAGGTCCTTTTGTTTTCTTAGCACAGCATTGTTGGAGCTCCCCTGCTCTCACAAAGAGAAGGATACTTTTATCAGTTCCTTGTAGCAGAATATAACTAATTCCAGAATAAAATAACAGTCATTATTATTTGTGTCCTATCAAACCTTTCAGAGAAATCAGCAGAATGTTTCTCACAGTGTATCAGTATATAATAAGCCTTACTCCATATAAGACTGCTTAGGCAATCCCATTTCTAAATCACTGAAGCATAGACGAGCAGAAGCCAAGCCTTTTATTCATATTGTGTATGCAGACTTTGTTCTCAAATCTGTAAGGGTCCTTGAAGGTGTCTATTTCCTCCTGTCAATGATCTATTGTTTTATTTTCTGAGCAACAGGAAAGGATTAGAAAGTCATGAATAATTTTAAATGGCAAACTTTTTTTTTTTTTTTTTTTTTTTTTTTAAATATTTTAAAGTGTCAAGTTAATGTCTGTTAATTTGAAATTAAATTTGGAAGGCTCTGTTAGCACAGCACTTTCTGAAATGGAAATCAATCCATTTGAAAATCCTTACAGCAAATATTTGAGATTAAAATCTGAACCTGGGTATAACATAAATAGATTTGGGGGAGATTTGGATTCATTCACAGTCCCCTCATAATTTCTAAACACATCAGTGTGACCATTTAGTATAAACAAACTAGACCAGAAACTGTCACAGACTTGCAGAGAGATTTTGGAACTGTAGTAAGCTCCTCCTTATCCTCCCTTGGCCTTTCAGCAAAGGCTTCCAGTTCGGAAACACTAATTGGCTGCCTGAACATTTCTAGTTTGTCTCAAAATAAAACTTATCTATTAGGTTAAATAACCAAAAATGGAGAACCTAGAAATGGTAATATTATCACTCAAAACAGTGAAGATTGCTATTCTCCAACTGAAACACCTGGTGCCTAACAAAAGGAGCTCTACCTCATTGCTTTGCCTTTTTGTTTGTTTGTTTGTTTTTGTTTGTTTGTTTCCCCAAGAGCTTGTTCTAATATCTGCAACATTTTTACTTGAGGAAAAAAAATAAAATAATAAAAAAAAAGTGATGTTAAGAAGATTTGGAAAGGGGGATTAACTGTGTTGGAAAATTCCCTAATTTGTTTTCCCTTATTTGGAGGAATTACATCTGAATGATAAGGTCTTCCTGAGCTGAAACACTTGCAGAATCTTAAGTTTGATTCCCTTCACCTTTCTCTAATAATTAATGTTAATCATGTATTTGAGGATTTATGTAGAAAGACAGGGAAAAAAAGGAAATGAAATGAGAGAGAAATCTGTCACTTTCCCAATCTTCTTCCAATTTCTGTTCAAGCTCCTATATAGAGGGAAACAAAATAAACCTACAATATTTACATGCAAATGAGCAGGGTGAGCACAGATAGACAGACTGAACAGAGCAGAAATTAAACAGTTTCTGTTTGGTAAATATAAGAGAATTAATTAATTACTTTAAAGAAAATCCACAGTCATCATTAAAATAGCTTTTGAAAGTTTGCTATACTTTATTGTAACTAATCTTAATATATTTATCTTCTTGATGCACACAAAATTCAAAGCAAACAAAAAAAAACAAAACTGTGAATCAAGTTCTGAATATCAGGCAGTCTGAAAATGATATACAGCTATAGATTCTAAACCAATTCCTAAAGCCTGATAATTATAAAAATAACCATGTTCTCTTCAATTAATTTCCAATATGCATTCTATCTCATTAAACCATTTTGGATAAAGGAGTCAGGTAAATTAGCAAGCAATTAGCAAAAAGAGGAATGGGGTAAGGTATTCATGTTCATAGAAAAATAACTCACAGTTCTAGGGTGGAACAGATGGTTGTCTTTATTAAGACGTCAAATATTAATCCTGTTTCATATCTGCATGAAATAGATAAGTCATTTGTCAAAACATAGGAGGAAGTTTTTCTTTTTAAGAATTACCTTTTTGTGAAGACGTTTACTTGGCAAATCTCTCCTCTTTTTCTGCAGTTAAATTTCTAAGAAATACTCTTGTTATCTCAATTCATCTTACTGAAATTCCATAATCAGAGCACGTATAGACGTAGAATAAAGGAGAGTGTGCACATATGATGAGAGCACTAAAACCCCCTTTTACCCATTTTATTTGTATCTGTATGGAAATTTGAACATGTACCCTTCCTTTTACCTTTTAAACCCTAATGGCAGTATCTTTTCTATTATTTCTGTGGAGATTCATTCATGTTTGACCCTGGAAAGTTTTAAAATGTTAGATGAGACAGCATAATGTCTCATCTACTAACAGTTAGTATCATTTCAATCTCATTACTTTTAACAAAGAATTTGTCTTCCATTACCTGAAAGCAGGTTGTTTTCTGCTTTACTTCACACCTATGCCCCTAAACCCCAAGGGAAAAGAAACATGTATTCTGATACCATAGTTGTATAAAAAAATAATAAATTAGTGGCTAGCTCTCAGGAAAGACTTGAGGAAAAATAAATATATATTATTCAGAGCTGCACTGATTTCCAGCACCTTTGCCCTCAGTTCTAGTACTTGACTACTTTGGCTATTTATGTTCCTAAAGTAGTTTAGGGATCTGTACAAAAATCATCAAAGACTTCACAAATCTAAATCCAAATAAAAATAAAATAAAAACCTTAATGTTCTCTAAGTAGTAGAGAATAATATTCTTAATATTCTCTAAGTATTTCTACATAAAAATTTCATTGAAAGAACTGAAAAAAATTAAAAAGTTCCTTTCTCAAGATTTTTCATTTAAATTTCAAGTCAAGATCTGCTTATAATGGCTATGAAAAATGACCAAATACATTTCCTTTATGCTTTTTAATCATCCCTTAGGTAGATAATAATGTCTTAGAACTAAATTAATTCACTTTCATTTTCTGCTGTTACAAATAAAGGAAGAAGAACAAGTAAAATAAAAGATAAAAATGAAAACCTTTTGAAGATAAAAAATAATAAGTTGAGCTGAAACCACAATAGTTCCCTACTTCAGGTTGATTTTGTTGTTGTTGTTTCTGTTTTTTTGAAGGGTTGGCATTTTGGGGGTTTTTGTTTTTGTTCTTCCTTTGTTGGTCTTGTTTCTAAATTTGTGTTTGTTGTTGTTATTGTTTTCTTATAAGTTTTAGATTTTGGAACCAGTTTAGAATTTCTTATCAACCCCACAAATACAATTTTCCCATGGCATCCACACAGTTCCCATCTGTGTGGAGGTTCAGCCTCCCTCTTATACCATGGTGTCCTTCATCTTGTGAAAAAAAAAAAAATAATAAAGACTGCCTTCTTAGAGCCAACATGCCAACGTATGCCAACATATGAGCTTCTCCAACCCAATAAAGCAGACATATTTTGCCCAAGATCACTAACTCCTTGAATACAATGTCTTCTGTAAGGCTTTCAGTACACATGCATTGAAACACTGCTTAATTGAAATGTCATTGCAAACCTAGAGGTTGAGCTAATCTGTGTTGTCCATAAAACATCTGCACATTTGCTTGAGGTATAAAATTGTCTGATCATGTGATTGGGTGAGAAAAAAAAAATGAAAAAAATAAAACAACAAAATTATAATTTGATTATACAAGTGCAACTCTCAATTAATAGAAAAGAATACCTTTGACATAAAACAAGACTAGATTATTTGATCAGTCCATAAATACAAAAAAGGGTGCAGAAGAACTCTGAAAAAATGAATGTTTTTTTATGAATACATGACAATCTACAGCATTTACTCATAAAGAAATAGAATTCAAACACTCTTAGCTGCAAGTTTTAGGAGATTAGATGTTTATCTTTTTTTTTTTTTTTTTTTTTTTTTTTTTTTAATTTCCCTGCATATTTATTGAAGTTTATTTATTGTCTACATAATACAAATACTTGCATTCTTATTTATGTACACATTCATTTTAAAACAGACATTTTCTTATTCCATAAGTATGTTTCAATGGCATACCAGGAATGAACAAGAACAAGAATATCTTTCCAGATATTGGTAATAGACTTTTCTTGTTAACGTAACATGTTATGCTAACATAGCCCTATATATACATATATGCTATGCTAACATAACATAATGTTATTATCAATTCAATCTCCATTACTTAAAAAAAAAAAACAAAAAAAAAAAAAAAAACACCTTTGTGTTCTACAGCCTGAGAAGCAGGTTATTTTCTGCTTTACTTCCACTCATACTTCCCCAACCCCCAAGGGAAAAGAAATAAGTATTTTCATACAATTATTACAATTATTGTATAAAAACTAAAATCTTGCTCTCAAGCAAGATGGAGAAAGCCTTGGGGAAAAACATACATAAATACATAAAGATATAAAATAAATAAAATATAGACTGAAATAGAAAAATATATAAATAAATAGAAAAGATATAAATAAATAAACAGTAAGTGCATTCTTATTTTTATACACGTTTGTTATAAACAGACATTTTCGTATGCTGCAATGCAGCAATATGCTGCAATGGCATAACCAGGAATGAACAACAATGACAATATCTTTCCAGATTTTTGCAACAGACATTCTCTGTGTACCATTTTACAGCAATTTAAGAGACCTTCAGAGTGACTTTTGTAGGCTTGTGAAGAAACCAGAACTACTGACATGTAATTTGTATATCCTGCAGGATTCACATATATTTTTTCCACCTTTATAGGAAGTAAAATAAACCTTTCATCATTCTGGAATTTGAAAGTTTCATGAGTTGTAATTGTTTGGGATAACTTCATCTTGTATTCTACCACTGACAGTATACACATGAGCACATAGTTGTAGTACATTTTTTCAGTTTCAGTTACACATGACATCTCAGCATTGACTGATTTGTCTACATTAAAAAGCAAAACAAAACAAAACAAAACAATTCATATTTCAATTTGTTTTAGGTCTTTGGTTAAAAAAAAATACTCTCTGATTTGTAATGTTGGAACATTATTTTTTGAGTATATATTCAATAAATCATGAACAAATTAATGTTCATGAGCATTTATCAGGTTGTTAAAATCATATTTTTTTTTGACAGTTGATGATTGACAGTTCATGAATTAAAAGTTAATAGAGTTTTCATTAAGAGTTTATGACTATTCAAATACTTGAAATGTCTCATTCCATTTTCATAGTCTTATATGAAATATGTATGAATAGATCACATGGGGATATAGAAAAGGTTTAGCACACCATAAGAGAAAGATTATTAATGACATTGGTCATGTGGCTAATAGTGCCTTACAAAGTTAAAATATAATTATCCTTTACTTTAATGTACCACTGATTTAGTTATGACCTCTTGGTTCTGAACTTCAATGACTACCAATAAAATTTCCAAAAATATTTAGAATTTATTATACTGCATGTTTGTTATCCATTGTCTTTTCTCTTTGTACTTTTTTCTTTTATGAGTAATGTTAATTTTTCAACCCTTTGTGGGTTGATTCTCCCATCTTTGGCCTACTGTTTGGTGAGCTGCATCCTGGGCTGCATCAATAGCCTTGTGGCCAGAAGGTGGAAGGAGGTGATTGTCTTGCTCTACTCTGCTTTCATGATTACTCCTCTGACAGGGGAGATTTAGATTAGATGTAGGGAGGAAATTCTTTACTCACAATATGGTAAGGCCCTGGAACAGTTTACCCAGAGAAACTGTAGAGGACTTCAAGGCAAGCTTGGACGAGGCACTGGGCAACCTGAACCTGATGGTGGGTGGCATCCCTGCCCATGTCAGGGAGGGTTGGTCCCTTCCAACCCAAGCTATTCTATGATTATATGATTCTAACTTTTTGCTCTGATATATTTAAGATTAAAACCTCTCTCTGAACATTTTCTGATGAATATATACTGAATATATTTTCAGTAAAATGAGTACACAAAGCCACTTCACAAATCAGTAGTGTTGATAATTTAGTTTCATAATATGTTAATCAAAGGTAAGAAACAGATTCTCATAATCTTCATTCAGTCTTCCAGCAAGTTAACTATTTCCTAAACAATGGCCAAAAAGATATATATACATTTTATGTACATTTTTATACATTTACATGTTATTTCAGGAGATTATTTTTTCTTATTTCTGTATATGCTTATTTATCAACAGTACAAAACTAAAGTGAAAGCTTGGAAATCTGGCAGCCATTTTAATATAGTTACCTAGACTTTCAAGAGTAATATGTACTTTGACCAAAATGATTATTTTTTTTTTCTATACGATTAATGAATAGATATTTTGAACAGTAAAACCTAGATGAGAAATGTACCTCTGAATCACATGTACATTAGAAAACAGTTGGAAAGTTATCTGACTTTAAAAAAACAGAATTAGTATTAAGATATTTTCAAATTAATTAGGATATTTTCAAATAGGAACTTCTGTGTAATATTCAGTCACAAGTGGGATTGTCCTCTCTAGGTAAAAGTGATGTAAAACTAATGCTAACTGTAAAATGAATAAATTATTAAATAAATAATGAAAAATGAAAATATTTATATATATTATTTATTTATTTTAGCTCATGCAGTAACATTTCTCCTATACTTTACCTTAGAGGTATATATTCCTTTAGAGCACTTCTAATAGTATTCATCTGTTGATAGTACTCAACATACAGCAATCCAATAATTTCTACAAAAGTGTCCAAACAGAGAAATATGACACACTATCTGTAGTTTCACTGTCGACTGATATTAAAATATTATTATGATTGTCTTCTTAAGGTAATATAAGTAGCACATCTTTCTAGAATGATCTATGCAAACATAATAATATCATGACACTTTCTGATATTTTTGAATTAAATTTGCATTCTAGAAGAACTACATTTGATTCCCAGGAAGAAAAATATCCTTTCTCCATTCAAGGAAGCTAAATAGCCATATTTACTTAGCAAGCATTTCATATATTTTTAGAGGTAGGGTAAGTTTAGTGTCAGAGGGAAGAGAAGGTTTTTAGTGAAGTTCAGAAATAAGTAGACTATACTTTGTCTGAGTCTTTAGACAAAAGAGTTGCAGATATACTGCTGGAGCTTACCTTTTGCTTTTACTTTGAAGGCAGTGATAGAGGGGACAAGACACCACAGTAAAGCCTGGGAGCTTGCCCAGAATGGTCTGAAATGCCGTCAACTGAAATACAGTCATCTTTGGAATCAGGCAGTTAGAAAAATGAAATTCTGAAAATATTGAAGTGGGAGCTTCTTCGCACACATTGGAGGTGTTTCTGTTCTAAACAGAAGGTCAGGGAGATTTTCAAGAACAAGGTCTGAGATGGAAGTTGGAGAACCTCTTCAAGTATTTATTGCAGCCTCCAATGGCACACCATTGCCTACTGATGATACACAAGATTGCAATTAAGCTATAAAGGTTTGCATCACTGCAACTTCTAAGGTAAGCTATTTTTATCAATATATAAATAAATAATAAAAGAATAAAAGAAATATTATTACCTCCCTTCCACCTGCCATGGTCCTTAAGGTTCATGTTCCAATACATTACTGCAGATTGTGGAACCCAGTATTTCCACCAGTGGTCACTGGAATATACCTCCTCCCCTGCCCTCCTGCCATCTTTCCAAATGGCCTGTAGCCTAAGCAAGTTCTTCAATTGGGAATCCAATTTGTTCAGTGGATTCACTGGAATATGTTCTAGAAACCTATTGCTAAGGTTTTCCAATATTTCTCTGATATTTCAGATTCTGGAATAAACAAGATGCTTGCTTATTATAACAAGAAAATAATAATTAAAAATGCAAATACTACAATGAAATCAAATTGATTGTTGCAAACAATTAAAAAAAAAAAAAAAAAAAAAAAAAAACAGAAAAGGGAAGAAATAATCAGGTCATTTGCAGTAAGAAGTTTCTTTCCTTCATTTAGCTGAAGCTGTTCCTCAAAGGGTAGTAGCTCTATTTTAAGGCCTTTTTCATCTTGTGAGACACTTTTGCTTTCACAGACTAACTGTCTTAATGCTTTTCTAAAGGATTCAGATCAGTTTCATATTTCACTGCAAATCCTTCTATTTCCTCCTAAATAGGAAACTATTTTCATCTTCAGAAGTGGTTTCCCATCAGTGTAGCTCTGCTATAATAGGGACCACTTCCTGCATATAAATGATTATTAAATAACTGATTATATCAATGAAATTGAAATCTCATCTTCCTCCATGTGGTGGCTACTTGGTACTATTTAATGAAGCATCATGCTTGGAGCGAATATTACCCAATATCTACCTTACACACAGTGTTGCAAATATGTGCAAGCGTGTCTACAGATTGGATTTTCACTCTAGCTTTCTGAAGAGGAAGAGGTAGATTGAATTAAAGGTAATTTATATGAACACTGTTGGTCTTAATTTATGTATTTAAAGATGTCAGCTCCCCAGCTCATGATGAAATGTTGATAGAATATGTTCTGCATGTCTGATTCAGTTCAGTCATCACTTTTGCATATTTGCAGCTCAGTATTTTCAATGGGACAAGTCACACTTGGCACAAAAGTTATCAGAGATTAATCAAATTCTTTGCCTCTTTAAGATCTTTCAGTTTTGTCATTGCAGTGATGTTGGCACACTATTGAGAGGGTGAACAAAACCCCAGATAACTGTAACAGATGTATTGCAACAAGACTGATGAATCTGTTTCCTTAAAATAGGGAACAATTCTTTCACTCTGGCTTATTAAAAAAAAAGTTTCTTTCCTAATAATGTCCATTAATTAGTTTGCTTTACATTTTCTGAAGGAAGATGAAGGCTTTGCTTCTGTTTGTTTTATTCTTTATATTGTCAACAGTACTTGCATCCACCTTATATACTCAGAGCAGAATGTCTTCATGTGAATCTGTTCATAATTAATACGTTAGTACAAATGTCTGCACTGAAATCAACTCACTTATTTCTACAATGTATTAATTTGTATGGTACAAATGGCAATCTACTTTAAAAGCATAATAACACATTAGATTCCCTATGGTAAGCTGAGAAACTCCAAATTCAAATACCTCAGTTTGCATGAAATATAAACTCCTCCAAAATATTTCAATATTAAATGAAATATTAATATACAGAATAGATTAAAGAGATCAATATAATTATAAAAGACATGTAGCTTAGAACAGAATACTGTATTTGGAAAAGAAATATATATATATATATATTATTTCAGAGCAATATATATTCTGAAGGCTAAATCTAATTTTGCCTTGGGTCACAGCTGATGTCCTTCTGAAATTTAGTTCAGGATGTATGAGGGTGTTCAGCACCTTGTCTCTGATTTTATGAAGTGATTGGTGCAATCTGAACAGGTGGAATCACTCCTGATTACATGAGAACCCAACACCATCATTTTAAATAACTGATCTGGAAAAATGTTGAGTCTACTTGCACCTTCAATTTCTTTTTGCAATAAAAGTGTCATGATAACAGCTGGTGCTATACTTGTGGCTTTGGTTTCAGCTCTACTAAGCAACTATGAAGAGAAATATAAGTGAGATAGGGGACATTCCAATTAGAGTATGATGACTGGAGGGAGAAGTTATCTATATATATATATTTTTTTTTTAAGAGAGGTATGAAATTCTGTTTCTTCTTTGTACCCCATTTTAAGAACATTTCCAAGAAGGAATGCTTTCTTCATACAAATAGAACAACAGTAGAGCCTGAATATGCTGAATAATTAAATTAAATACAATCTGTGTAAATAGGATATTATTGTGTGACTTTTATATTATTTATCTATTTATTTATTTATTTTCTGGTTCATGCGGATAAAGCTGTTTCTGTTTACTTCCTTCAGATCACCAGAGCTTACTACAAAGGATGTGAAAGTATTAAATTTGTCATTTGTTGACTTCTAAATCCTTTCTCACTGTTCATTCAGTGTGCAGATTATCAGGTGAAGTCACTTAAAAAAAAAAAAAAAAAAAAAAAAAAAAAAAAAAAAAAAGTAGGAGTATTTTCTGAAGCACCCACAGGGAAAAGAGGACAAGTCATGAATTCCATTTAGGTAGAAATGAAAAGCTGTTTGGTTACACTGCATTGCTGTGCATATGCTTTATCAACCTTTCAACCTTTTTCAAGAAAAACACAAATTCCCACTGTTGGCAGTAAAATAGATTGGCAATTATTTAAAATAGTAAAAAAAAAAAAAAAAAAAAAAAAAAAATCTTCATAGCAGATCACTTCTTTTAATTTTAACAGGTCCAGACTGTTTAAAGTTTAAAAAGCAATGTGTTTTTACATAGTGCTGTAAGTAGAGATTATTTTACTATGACGTAAGACTGTTTTACTATGGTAGCTTATTTCATAGATAAGCTTTTAACTGAGAAGATTTTTCAATTGCTACAACTTAACAGAATATACAGAAACAACTAACAAATTAAATATATTTTGTTCATCATATATAATTCCACAGAAGGCATTGAAATACAGAAATGCTAATACTGAGAGAAAATATTTTTCATGTAAATGTTGGTGAAACCGGTGGATAATAATAATAATAACAACAATAATAATAATTTCCACATTTTTTATCACAGTACAGTATTTAAATGAACACATTTTATTTTGAACCTGAGAGAATTACAAAATAAGAGCTTAGTGTCACCAGGGTAGACATAGTTAAGAAAAGATAATGAGATAGAAAAGGAACAAATAGATACTCTAGAAAGCATTTCATACCTAGTAGGATGTAACTGAGATATTTTTATTATTATTATTATTCAGAGTTTTTCATAAGTTTATGTAGCTTACCTTCTTTTCCAAGATAATGAAAATGTAATTTATGAAGTTAGAATTTTATTCAGAAAAATATGAGGAAATAAATACATGAAGCAGTATTACACCTTATAATGTGTTTGTGATGGGAAGAGGCTATTAAATTTCAAAAGCATTTATGCCAACTTTATCTAAATTTTGTTCAATTATCTTTTGAAAGTGAATTTAAGGAAGTGCCATTGTTCACCTTATAAAATTTCTGGTTAGGAAAGTAACAGAGTGTTTTTCAAGGATTTCATAGAAGTGGCTTATAGGTGAACTTTGTGATCAGCGTTCTTAAATTAGCAGATAATGAACCAACTGGGTTCTTCTTAGCAGAAACTTAGATATGCTGTGCATGACCGCAAATGTCCTGGCATATACTTGGGTAACTTCCTAAGACAGAACTGTGTGGAGGCTGAGGCATCCTGTGGACCTGTGAATGCTGGGTTTCCCACTTTAGGTGCTGCCAATGAGAGCTGGCACCAAACTCACCTTTCAAAACATGATTTGGTTGTCTTTTAAATTACTTACCACAAAAGGAGCTTTTAATATGCATATGAAAATCCTGCAAAGGATGAGACATTTGCAAGAATTAATGAGAATAGAAAATAATACATATCTAAGATTTTAATAGATTTAAACTGTTCAGAGAACTCTGTGACATTAACTGGACAATGAATTATGGAAAAAAATGCTTAAAAATAAAATCTTACATATCCAGTTGATTTAATTTCATTTGGTTTTTCTCTAAATACTAATAATGTCAGAAAATGCAATATCTATTTCCATAATCTGAAAAAAAGATGTGACGACCTTGTCACATCTTTTCAATCCAAAATGTCTATTATGGATTCAAAAAAATTTCATTGTCTTTTTCACAAGTGAAAAATTTCAAGAAAAAATTTTGTTTGCCTTTTGAAGCTATGGAAATATTTTTTACTTTCCCACTTTTATCAAAGTTATTCTCAAAATTAATATCAATACATAATTTCCTGAAACTCACTTTTGGTGACAAATAGTCTGATAAATATTAACATTTTCAGCACTATTTTTAAGAAACTTGTAAAACTATTGTCTTAATAAAAATTGTCCATTTACTATAATATAGGAACTTTATATGAAACTTACCTTTGAATTTTTTCTTCCATTTATTTATTATTACTACTATTTACATCAACGCACTAGTTTATGCTTCTTCCATGAAGCACAGGGGAGGTTACTGTGTTCTCTTGCCTTAATACCAAACATGTATTACACATTTGTGGAGGTGTAATGAGGACAAGTATCACTTAATGATCGAGTTTTCTAATGTAACACAGGTTAATATCAAGGTCTTTGGTCAGGTTTTGAAAGCAATGCAACCCTGCCAATTCAAAGCCAGACTCAGGACTTTATCCATTCTTCTCTATGCAACCAGTAGCTATGATATAATCCTAGGCTGATACAACTCTGTGGTTTGCACTTCTTTCCTGTATGTTTCTGGGACTGCATCTTACTGTATAGACCGTGGAAACTTTTGTATAGAGTGTGTACCTTGCACAATTCTGTTACTCACTGGAGTTCAGAATAAAACTGTTAGGGCTAACCTCAAATCTTTTTCAAGTGCTATTTTTTACCATTTCTTTTTCAACTGATATATTTAAAACACTAACAAAAAATCACTTTGGCTCTTTCCTAATTTCTTTCTTTCTTTCTTTCCTAATTTCTTTCTTTCTTTCTTTCTTTCTTTCTTTCTTTCTTTCTTTCTTTCTTTCTTTCTTTCTTTCTTTCTTTCTTTCATCTTCCTTGTCTAGGTTTTCCAGCAATGAATTGCCAAGTATTGTCAAATATCCAGCATCCACTGCATTATGAGAGACATCTAAAAGAAAGAAATATACCGCAGGTTGAGGAGGATAAATCTACAAAGTAAAAGCTAACAAACAAACAATAAAATCAAATAATTCAAAAATCATATTAAAAGAAATAGTAAAAGTGTTTAGTCATTAGAAAGGGAAGTGGGCAAAGGGAATACTTAGAATAATACAAACTACACATCATGCAATAAAATGAAATTAAACAACAAACAGTCATGTGAATAGATGAGATTGGACTGTGCACTTAGTCACATGGTCTGAACTTTTGGGTAGACCTGTGTGGTGTCAAGAGTTGGACTTGATGATCCTTAAGGGTCCCTTCCAACTCAGGATATTCTATGATTCTATGATTCTTTCTTTCTTTCTTTCTTTCTTTCTTTCTTTCTTTCTTTCTTTCTTTCTTTCTTTCTTTCTTTCTTTTTCTTTCTTTTCTTTCTTTCTTTTCTTTCTTTTCTTTCTTTTCTTTCTTTTCTTTCCTTTCTTCTTTCTTTCTTTCTTCTTTTTATTTATTTATTTATTTATTTTTCCCTATGGGAGGAATCTATTGATTTCAACGCATTCTTAACAGGGCTGAATAAAATTCAAGTAATACTATTTAAGCACATGGCATCAATAACTTCTTGTTTACAGAATTTTCAGGTATATTACCTATACTTTCTGCAATGTATTTAAAGAAGGTATAACATAGTGGGATAATAGTGACTTGCTGAGCTTTTATTTTCTTTCTTTTTTTTTTTTTTTTTTTCTAGTTTATTATTCAGACTGCTCTGGGCAATGTCTGATCATCAACAGTGAAGAAATACCAGCTTTATAAGTAGCTTGCAGTTACCTAAAGTAGCAGACTACAGTTTAAAAGTAATGAAACATTACACATAGCAGAAAATTATGAATCACATATCTTTGTAAAGTCTGTTTTAGCTAAATTTCTTCTTCAGGCTACTTTTATTTATTTATTTATTTATTTTTCAACAAGACTAATGATAAGAAACAAGAAATCAGTTAAAAAAGACTATTGATAAAACATCATTCTTTAAAAGCTCACCACAGCAACTTTTTAACCAACAGAAATTTGAACTTATGCATTCAGTTTAATTCACAACATATATTCTGTTGAGCTATTCTTCTATTACAAATCCTGTCTACTAGTATTATAAAGTGTTATACTATAAGAAAGTATACTTTCTGATAGTAAGCAGCTTCCTCTCTCTCAAGACAGTCATATTTTTTCTGCTTATCTCAAGACCTTACATTAAGTGGTACTCCTGGCAGTTTGTCCCCAGTAGGACAAATAACCTGCTTTGAGGATTTCCTTGGGAGTGGGGGATTCAGGATATATTGACAGGAAGGGAAATGAGCAGTGCACTATGGTAGGCCTGTAAAATATTTCCAATATTATGTTTTGTTTTCAGTTTGTAGTCTTCTGGATTTGTTCATGCCCTATGAGGCAAGCCTCAAAACATAAAGAAGAAATGAAACTGTAATTTTTGTGGTTTAACCCTGGAAGGCAGATGAGTACCTGCCTTCTCACTCACTCTTTCCAGCTGGGATGGGGGACAGGGAAGAAATGTAAAATTGTGAGAAGTCATGGGTTGAGACAAGGACACTCCACTAGGTAAAGCAAAAGCCATGTATGCAAGCAATGCAAAAACAGGAATTAATTCACTACTTCCCATTGGCAGGCGGGTGTTCAGCCACTCCCAGGAAAGCAGGACCCATCACCCATAGAAGATGTTTGGGAAGACAAATGCCATCACTCTGAACATTCCACCCCACTTCTCCTTCTTCACCTAGCTTTTATTTCTGAGCTTGATGCCCTATGATATGGGAATCCTTTTGGTCAGTCTAGGTCAGCTGTCCTTGCTGTGTCCCCTCCCAGCTGTTCATGCACCCCCAGCCTCCATGCTGCCAGGGTAGAACAAGGAGCTGGAAAGGCCTTGGCTCTGTTTAAACACTGTTCTACAACAATGAAAACATTGGTGTGTTATCTGCATTATTCTCATCCTAAATCCAAAGCACAGAGTCATACAAGCTTCTACAAAGAAAATTAACTGTGTTCCAGCCATAACTATTATAGGCATTCATTTGTACTGTATAAACATAGTCCGTGTCAATCCAGTTGTTAGTCACTTGTCAACACTAGTCAAAACCACATTGAGAATGTATGAGGCATAAAAACATACTTACCTGCTTACATGAGCTACAATTTCCTGAATCTATTCCTCAGGTTCCACCAAATAAAATATGTTTTACTAGTTAGCCTGTCATTTGTAAGACAAACATTGACAAAGGATGATATATGTCATTTTTTTTTAACATCAGGGAAATAGCTCCCAATTATAATAAGCATACTACAAGCTTGGATTTCACAGAATCACAGAATTTCTAGGTTGGAAGAGACTTCAAGATCATCATGTCCAACCTCTGACCTAACACTAACAGTCCCCACTAAACCATATCCCTAAGCTCTACATCTAAATGTCTTTTAAAGACCTCCAGGGATGGTGACTCCACCACTTCCCTGGGCAGCCCATGCCAATGTCTAACAACCCTTTCGGTAAAGATTTTTGGAAAGATTTCTATCTCATAACATTAAATACATCTAGTATCATCACATTTCTTATTTCTCCATATATAATTTGAATTTTCCATGGCTTTTTCCAGCAGTTTTTAAATGTCCATTTAAGCTAAATATAAACAACCCCAAATTAAAAACTACTGAACACACTAAAAAAATATTTCATCAAATTTCTACAGCCCAAAATAAAGCTCTGAAGAAGTCTTTCTCGCATCCTTCTTTTTGTTTTCACTTAAAGTTTTGTTCAACAAAACTCACTTCAGTTCCTAATTCAATCTTGCTCTAACCTGTAAATGCACTATTTTTATACATATGGTTGAAGCTGGTGATAATTAGGCACTAACTAATACAACAGCATGAGGTCACCAGCATTACTTTTTCATAAGATATTTTTTGTACCGCTCCTTTATGATACCAGACATTTCAAACTCCAATAAATCATTGACTATGTTTATTGTATCTAGTGTTCTAGTGGTTTTCTGTTGTTGTTGTTTTTTTTTTTTTTTTTTTTTGTAAGTTATTTAAATACTTGTCCCACAATCACCATGCTAAAGAATTAAGTTGAAAATAAGGAATCAAGAAAGAGATTGTGCTTCATAATGGACAGCAGTCATTCAAGTTTTAATTCTGATGGCAGCAGATGTTTTTATTGGCTCTGCAATTAGGTAATATATGATAGTGAAATTAAACATCTATTGCTAGTTCTCCCCAAAATACAGTTGTAGAAAAATGAAACATTACTATGTGAATTAATACTTCACTGATCTGTTAAAAGACTGTTCCACTTTAAAACTTTACTAATTCAAAGGGTAGATAAGAATTTTGAAAATTTTCTGTAGGAGATACGAAATGCTTCAAAGCCTATATATATATATATATATATATATATATATAGGTTTTGAATCAAGCCTTCTGTCCTCTCTCTTTGACAGGAAAGACTGACTCACATAAGAAACTGAGATTGCAAAGGCAGTCTTAGATACTCTAGTGATCAATAGAATTACTTTCAATGCCAAAACTGAAAATCAGTCAAGTGATTTGAGAAGTTCCAAAAATCATTTAATGACAGCAATAACCAGACAAAGAAGCAAGCCAAATTTCAGAAAAATGCATGCTGTAGCAAAGGCCAATATTTATCATCTTCATTATTTGAAAAGATATGACAGTCATTATACTCAGCATGAAAAATATTAGCAAGATCTCACCTCTTTAGAAATAGGTTAATATCATCACAGTGGTATACTCTCAGCTTTGGTGTTAACAGTGAAGCATTGCAGATGGAAATAAAACATGCAAAACCACTGCAGAATTTGTCTATGCACTGGACTATGAGGAATGTAAAGTCAACACAAAAATATAATGTATAATGTTTCTGCACATCTTGCACACAGAAAAGCTGAAAGCACCTGTCTAGCTGAAAGCACCTGTCTAGTCTAGCATTCAAAACTGGAAACTCACGCACTTGAATTAATAGTAGCATCTGTCCATCCTGTAAGGACCCGATAAAAAAGACATTACTGAAGTGATAAGACTTTCAGGCAAGGTTTTTGTTTCTGTTCCACTGCCTATTCCCCAAGAAAATATCTTCTTGAAGAACACCCTCCTTTTTTTTCTCTCTTTTTTTTTTTTTTTTTTCATTATATTTGCCTCATTATAGATGGAAATTCAAAAAATAGCAACAGTTCACTTGGACTGATCAATCATACTTATTTTATGTGAGAGAAGACATCCCCTTTGCACCTTGTCCCCCATAAAAAATTCCCTAAGTGGAAATGAGTACTACATATAAAGACTTTTCATAGCTCTATCTATGTAGTTTGACCTTTGCATTATCTTCTTTTCTTATTACTGAAAATAACAGGAAGTTTTAGTTTCATACCTCTCAGGCAGGACTTTCTGAGACTCAATGCCTATCTATAACTTGTCAACCAGGTGGACTTGGCAATACCAGTTCAGTCCTGGCAGGTGCCTCTTGGAAAAAAAAAAAAAAAAAAAAAAAAAAAAAAAAATTGGCCTGAAGAGCAACACTCTACAGACCAGAATATCTCCCAGCAGAAAGCAAAGACCTAGAAAGGATGCTCTGTACTGAGGTTTCATTTTGACATGCATGAAAACACGACTGGAACATGCAGTCAGACCTAGAAGGTGAAACTGTCCTCTGATACTTCACTAACACTGTAATCAAACCAAAGTTCTGGTATTTGCTATGTGAGTTTTGGAGAAGAGAAAGGTGAAAGAATATAGTAAGAAAGGTTATTTTATTATACATACAACACAAAGAAGTTTGAAAAATGACTGTAATGATATTCCATCTGCAATGAAGATTAAATGACTGCAAAAGAAATTTTAACTCTGAACCTAAAGTTAGGAAATGTTCAGACATAATTCTGAGATTTTAAATACACTGTACCTTTGATTCTTCCTTAAATGCTAAGGCATGAAAAAGAGAAAGAAGGATGAGTGTTCTCCAAAGACACTACCTAATGTGAAAGGTAGAGAGCTATGTGAAAGGTAAATATGCTATTTTCTTTGGAGGCATTTCCAGTAGAGTACTGAAGCTGAAAACAAACAAACAAAAAATTTTTTTTTTTCTTTTTTTTTTTTTTTTTTTTCCCCCACCAAACTATTATTGGCTTGGGCAAGGTAGGAAGCTGTTATCTTGCTTGACATGTGCTTCTGCATCTCATAACATTTCATTGCTGTTAGCACTAAGATAAATAACTGTGAAAACCTCCCATCATCACATAGCTAGTGAAGGACTGAAATTTTGGCTGCCTCTTCTTCAAACATGGTAAAGTAATGGTGCTGCATTCTGAGATTTTCTTGATGTTTATAAACATGAATCTGCAGACTTTCTGGAACAGCTAATTATGGTGCAGCACTGCCACCTGGATACCAGAGAGGAAGGGAGGGGTCTCAAGCCAAGAACTTACAACAGTTCCCTAAAAAGGACATGGAGATTATAAAGTGTGATGCTTCTGAATCTATGCTGGAGGACAGTGAGAGCTTTGTATTCTCAAGAGATAAAACACTTTACAGCTACTTGTTTGTATATTTAAAGATAAATAAAACAATAAATGAAAATGAGTATAAACTGCCCTTTAAACACAGTATATGCTATTTTTCTATGATTTACTTGGAGTATCAGCATATGTACTAAAGAAAAACAGGCCATGATCATCACTACTAACATCCAACAAGAACATCTGCATGTTATTGCTGCCAGCAGTAAAAAGCTGCCAGCACTCATAACTGTAATAGCCAACTCCAGAACACAAACAATGACTCTTGCCGAGTAGATACACAGAAATATCTTCTAACCTCTGTGCTTTTTCACGAGTAAACAGTAGGAAGCCAACTTGACAACAAGAGATGCCCTGTTGCTGTCCCAAATATCCTCAACTCCTGTGCCCTGAAACTGTACCAGCTTGGCAAAATAGTGAAGTTACATTCACTCTCTTCCGTCTGTCCCCCTAGAAAGTAGGCCATCCCTTTTTCTATTGGAGGTCTGGAAAATTACTGGTCACACTGATGCAATCTTTGAGTAGAGGAACAAAACTCAAAAATTGACCATTTACAGAGTAATGGGACTGCTACCTAATTTTTCACCCCATTAAAAAAATAATCAAAACACCTTTCAGAGTTGAAAACACACAAAAAACTTCGTATCTTGACAAATAACAGAAGAGTGGAAGGGATTTGATAAGTCCTTAACTCCAAACTCTTGCTATAAAAAGAAACCGACATATGATCTTTACCATAAATGTAACAAGCTTCACTTTGAAGCAAGTCACATTTCTGTCTCCACTGCTCTTTTTAGAAAACTATTCCAGAAGCTTACTCTTGTATAAGATTGGTATCCTCTGATAAACTAATATCTGCTCACCTTATACTCATCTCTTTTGATAACAGAGTTACCTGATAATTCTCCAGGTTTACTTGTCTTAATATTCAGACCATAGCTCTATTTCATACAACCCTCACGTTTCCTTGGTTTACTCTTCCACAAGATTTCAGTTTTCTTTTGTAGAGCAGGCTGTTCATTGTCTAGAAGGCCTGTTTGTCACCTGTTCTATTTGAACTCTGTGCTCCATGATATTGAATGAGAATACACTTTTAATATAAAAACTGAGAAGAAAGATAAAGAAATCTTTCTGTTTTTTTGATGCCTTTGCTATCACTTTATAAATTTCCACATGTTGTAGAACTGAATGATTAATATGCACTGGCCACAGTTGCTCATAAATAGACCAGTTCTGACTGCACACATTCAAATATGCATTACTTTGTCATTATACATGCCTTTTTCATGTAATTAAATTAATTTTATAATAAGGCAGATGGCATGGCTTCTAAAAATCTGTTACCTTTTCTCCACTATGTTATTTTAATAAATTACTTCTGTGATAAATCACAAGAAAACAATTATCATTGATTTATATTTGACCGTGTATACACAGGTGACTGTTGAGGGAAATTAACTGCTGTTAAAACACTGGATACAATTGGTATTATTAAAAACTGCTTTGCTCCAGGGAAATCTTGTGAAGTACTTTGATATTTGGAAAGGAAGGAAATTATAAATATTTTGTTTGGAAACTGTACTTTAAAGTTTTGTAAATGCAAAATTACCACCTACAGGATGGGTCCTCACGTCAGAGGTGAATAATTCATATATAGTGTTGAAAAAAACACCACCACACCCACCATAAACAACAAAACAAACAAACAAAAAACAACAAAAAAAACACTATACCAGAAGCTCTTGACATACTTATTCAATTCTCCCTTTGTTTTGTGTGTGTGAAGGCTTTCATTCTACTACAGAATGCAAATGACATTTTAAAAAAGCGAATTGCAATTTTAAACCATGCAAATTGAAAGACTATTGATGACTGATGTATGACAGTAAGACAGGTTTTGGATTATTTTCCCTTTAAATAACAGAGACTGCATCACACTCAGAAGAGGAACGAAGTGTCACAGTGCTATGGAATAACAGATGTTAAATTCAACCGATTCAGCTTGAAAGTAGAGATCGTATGACTCATTAGAGTTCATCATATCTACCTGAGTAAGTCTAGATATTTCCTTGTCCTTCAGGATATCATTAGGCAGAGTTTCAGGTTACAAAAGCTATTGATATGTATATTTTTCTTCACAATAAATAAATCATTAAAAAAAAGTTTGTTTTCTAATTCCAGGTGCTTTTTTGCTTTTTTAATGTTTAATGAATAGACAAATTCCAGTGAAAATGGGAAAGTGAAACATATCGATAGCATAAAACTATTTTGCCTTGCAAATCACCTTAATAATAAAAAAAGACAAAAAATATGGGAAGATTGATAGACTGGAACAAGTCTGTGACATTGAGATCACTTCGACTGCTAGAATGAAATTGCATGTATCTCTGATCTCTCAGACACAGCTAAACACAAATTACAGAACCACTTAAACAGTTCTGTGCCATCTTTTGCTTTACCAGCTGTTCCATTCATTTCTGCTGTGGAAATTCTATGTTTTCTGCATGTTGAGTGGGGAGTTCTCAATATACAGTGACTGATATGATGGTGACAGATTTGCGTTTACACCCTCAAAGAAAAGGGAGAGGGGTGGAGGGAGGCAGGGGAGGTACAGCAATGGAACAAAAAAGCAAGTTTAAAAAAAGAAAGGAAAAAACAAAACAAAACAAAACAAAAAACAAAAAAACAAAAAACAGAGACTGACTCCAAGGAATGTTGTAGTCTTGTGTCTAGAGGAGAATGCCCAAAGAATGGTGGTGAAGAAGCCATCTGATAAGGGTTATTACTTATTCCGGTAATCTTTCATGTGTTTCAGCTGATTTGAGCTAATGTTCTCTTTTGATCCTCAAAGTGTCAAAAAAATAAATCTAAAACTTAGCGCAATTTGAATCCCAAATGCCAAAAACTTGCCCTGCTTGGGATGAACTAGGCAAAAAGCACTGCTTCTGCTATTCCATTGAGACAGAAAATCTTAGGGTAAAGATATGTCCATACCTTTGTGTCCTCATGATTATGAAGAAAAATCAAAGCACTAAAATCCAAAAAGATGAACAAAAAGATTTATTTGTTATTTATTCTTGGATATTTCTTTTCAATAGTGAAATTTGGCAATACCGTTCTGATATTCTCTTCTGAGTAGTTTTTAGTGGCCTAGATTACTTTACAACCTTGGTGTAATTTACTTATCAAATAGGAAAGGAGTAAATAAGTATATAAGATCCAAAAAGATAGAGAATCAAGTTATCTCCTTTAAAAGTTGTTGTCAAAACAGGCTGTCAAAAATTCAACCTTTCACTCAAATTAATATTTTTGGTTTGTTTTTGTTATTTTCTTTCTCTCTTTCTTTGTTTCTTTTCCTTCTTTCCTTCTTTCTTCCTTTCTTTCTTTCTTTTTTTTTTTTTTTCAAGAGAAGCAAAAGATTTTGGTCTCTGTTATTAACCTAATTTCACTTTGATTTCCATTCGTCTTGTTATTTCTTATTATACTACACAGAAAAGTACCAATCTGAGGGACAGTTCTCAATATAACTCTGAATAAATCAGCATGAAAATACCTATTTTTGTCAAATGTGGCTTCCATCATCTCTTACATATTCAAATGTTTTGAGCTAGTGTTAATTATTTTACCCCACCCATTCTTTCTTTCTCTTTTGTTCTTTGGAAAAATAGCTGAGTACTTTCCTCAACTCTAAAGAAAGACAAAACAAAGCTTAATATTAAAACATTTTGTGCTATTAGAACAAAATCTTTGTCTTAGAGGCATAATGACTTCTAGCTTGCAAAGTCTTTCTGGTAAGAAACAAATAATAATAATGATCAAAATCAGACTCTCAGGTGCTAAACCAGCTGCTCAAGAAAGCTTATTGTTCCAGGAATAAAATGGAAATGCACAGAAGTTAGGCAGTTTCTACTGGGGACTGTAACATTGGATAGCTCTCCTTTGACAAAATAAAATGGTAGAGAAATTCAGAAAGTGACTTTATTTAAACTTTAAGTTTGAACTGCCAGGAATTAGGATCCTAACAAGACACTGGTGTTGGTAAACTCCATCCTTAAAGTTCCCTTGTAGAAATGAAAGATGAGGGTTTATTTTCTTTGAAGACGGTGACTTGGCTAAGCAGCATGGTGCATGGCCAGTCTCATGCCGTTCCAGGCTGGGACACTGACGGAGTACACATCTGGATTAAAGAAAACAGAATTGATCCATCTTTCCTTGTAGTTCAGGAAAAGTGTGATTTGCTCTTTTCCAATCCCCAGCCCTGTTCCTGTGATTATTTGAAGAGACCCAAGTTTCAATATTAGATTCTGGGGGTGGATGTCCCACATCCATCTGAACCAGTAACAATGCCCCAGGAGTTGATGGTGACTTCCTTAGTTACATATATATAACCCAGAATCAGTCCCATTTGCTCCACTTCCATACAGAGAACAGTGGCTATCAACATTTTGAAATGGTTGAAATTATTCTGGAAAAGAGATAGAAATATGGTTGGACTTGATGATGTTAAAGGACTTTTCCAACCTGAATGATTCTATGATTGTATGATTCTACAGCTGTCCTGAAGGTTATTCTGTTTTGGAATGTGCATAAATAAATGGCAGCAAGTATGAACTTTTTTTTTTTTTTTTTTTTTTTTTTTTTTAATCTTATTGAGAGAATTTGACTGTATACGCTTTACCTAGGCTCAAAAATTATGCTCATAGTTATGATGGAGTGAAAACAAAAAATATCGTTGTACACTTGAAAGAGAAAAGAAGAAAATATTTTAGAGGCTATGGGAAGCAACAACAAAACAAAGGTGGCAGCAAGTCCCTAGGGAGTGCAGAGTATCATTGTTTTGTAATGCCACTGTGAACAAAAACAGATATTGAGAGGGGGGCTTGGAAACAGAGAATATAGATTTTTTAAACAGAGAAGTCAGTTTGACTGTGGATCTCCCCACACACTGACTATTTGTTCAAAATAAAAAGTATCTTCCTTTCTATGCAATATATTTTTCTTATCCCATACTCTGCATTGTTTGCACTGAATTTTACTGACCACGATTAATATTCCTTTGTTATCTTTCTTGGAATTAGCTTGGAATTCAGACTTATTTGAAATAATGATTCTTCTTTTTTATCGTTATATATTCCTGAAAAAAAAATTACATTTTACCTTTTCTGCTTGCCAGTCACATTACCAAAAATAAAAATTTGTTCCTAGTTTGCTTTAAGAAAATACCTTGTTTCCTTTATCTTTTACTTCTTCTTTATTTTTTGTTTTTTCTTTTTTTTTTTTTTTTTTTTTTTGAGCATGCATTTACAAGTACATATCATAACTAAATTGTTCACCTATTATTAGTTTGAAGTATGGTTGCTGTTTTCCATTCCCATGTCATAAAACAAATATTTGAGCTGACCTCATATCCCACTGTTACCTACTCCAAAACTGTTATGGTACTAAAACAATGAACACAGGAGAAAGTGATATTTTTTAACTTATTACCAAGTCCCAGGCATACCAATAAAGATTTCTCTCAGCTAGTGTAAACTGATCTCCTGTAACCTAACAAGATATACATTGTTATGATTGTCACAGAATCATGGAATCATAGACTGGCTTGGGTTGGAAAGGACCTTAAAGATCACCTTATTCCAACACCCCTGCCATGTTCAGGGATGCCTCCTACTACATCAGATTGCTCAGGGCCCCATGCAACCTGACCTTCAACACCTCACATCCACAGCTTCTCTGGGCAACTGCTCCTGTGCCTTACCAACTTCTGAGTAAAGAATTTTGTCCTAACATCTAATCTAAATCTCCCTTCTTTTACTTTAAAACCATTCCACCTTGTTCTATCACTATCTGTCTTAGTCAAAAGTCTCTCTCCATTTTTTTCGTAAGCCCCCTTTAAGTACTGAAAGGCCACAAGAAGTTCTTCTCGAGGCTGAACATCCCCAGCTATCTCAACCTTTCTTCATAGGAAAGGTGCTCCAGTCCTCTGATCATCTTTGCTCCTCTGGACCGGACCTGCTCTAACAGGTCCACATCTTTCCTGTGTTGGGGACGCCAGACTCAGATACAATCATTTTGGTTGGAAAGGACCTTCAAGATCATCAATTCCAACTGCTAACCTGGCATTGCCAAGTCCACCACTAAACTATGTCCCTAAGCACCACATCTGTATGTCTTTTAAATACCTCCAGGGATGGTGACTCAACAGCTTCTCTAGGCAGCCTGTCCCAATGCTTCATAACCCTTTCAGTGAAGAAATTTGTCCAGGTGTCTGCCTGGGGATGGGTCATTAAAACCCATCTTTGTCTGGGTTTCAGCCTCAGCCCAACAGGCGTGGTGGGTAGACACAAATTTTGTTTCAGCAGAAGGCTCTTGTTGCTCCCAGAATAGAAAAAAAAAAAAATGGCCTGCCATCGACTCTTCCTGAGCGGCCTCCCACATGAATGGCCACACAGACTTCTGTGCCACCTTCTGTTTGCCCACTGTTGTTCATGCTCCCTAGGGGCTGTTTTTGTACATGTGGGAGTAGCCACTGTGCTCTGCCCTGTTGGCACCCCTTACAAGGGCTGCTGGCTCATGGTGGCTTCCTCTGCTCCCTGGGGTTGCTTCAATGCAGGAATGATTGGACATGATGATTCCCTGCTCCACTGCAGAATGGGCTGCACCAGAGCTGGTCACCTCAGCAAGTTGCTCAGTGAGTAACCTAAAAATATATTCCTAACACTGCTATCTGAAAAAAAATAATACATATATGTATACATAAACACACATACACTGCATATATATATATATATATATATAATTGTGCTTTCCTCTGTGACAAATATTTCAATCAAAACATTTTTAAATTGTCTGTGTTATCATTCATTTCAGTGGCTTCATCTCCATATTGAATATGTTTCTCTTCTCTAACATTCTGACTCCTGTATAATACCTTCAAAATAATGTTTTTGTGTCTTGGATTTCTGAACTGAATATTTTTCTGCATAATGTCAGCATTTGGTATAAATATGGTACTCTAAGCAGATCTTTGTCTAGACTTCTTTTAGTTTCCATAATTTTATGCATATAAAGAAATTTTAGAAATGCCATATTTTAATGTTTCCTTCTTTAGTATTTAGAAAAGATTGTGCATTCAGATAAAAGATTGAGTTTCTTTTATAAAACATTTCAATCTTTAAAAGAAACAATTATGACAATAATCCCTTGGACATCTGTTGAAGTCTCCAGCCAAAATATAAATCAAGTGCTCATGTTAAGTTCTCTTGCATCTCTCCAAATAACAAATGCCCCAGTTACAAACACAAATTGCCAACCCTTCCTTTTTACCTCTTGCAATTCACCATGTTGATTAAGGTTTATTATAGTTGTAAAGACTTCAGCATGACACAAAATGAAAATCTGAGCTTGAATATAGATCTTGTTTTGAATGCAATATATCAGAAAGAAATATATGAGACAATCACTGCAGAAGCTGTAAGATGTCTGCATGGAACACATACCAAGGTACTGTACTTGTTCAGAATAGTGCTAAGCAATACTGAACTGCCAGGCTAAAAAGAAGGCACACTCTGGAAATTTAACTAGACAAAACTTGCAGCTGTGACTGGTAACAGGTATAATCTGTAATGGTTTCACACAAAGACAAGATGTTTTCTTGAACAAATATATGTGCTTATAGCATTACTGTGCAAATGTACAAAATACGTACCTAAGAACTGTAGGCAGTTAAGTAATGTGCACTACACTATGTGAATGCCTATTAAATACAAGAGAAATGATGGTGGGAATCTGAATTGTTCTAATGAGGTAGGATATGCTGGCTTTTCTTTTGCCAGCTGTATACCAGTGTTTTGCTGCTTGTCAGACAATATGAAAAAAAATAATAATAAAAACATACACAAGTGACATTTCTGATACCAAGATGAGTCCCAGGTAGAGAGTTCAACAACCCCTGCCTGATAAGAATGACAAACCTAGAAGGAAAAGATAAGATTTCATGGCAATGATGTGGAGTGGGATGTCTGGAATACTTCCATTTGCAGATTTCTTTCCCTGGTAGGTCATGAAGGAGTTGGAGTGAGCCTCCTATAAAAGTACTGAATTGCATTAAGAACAATGGTTCCCTGGAGAAATGCTAACTGAAAGGTCTCCCCACAGACTTCTTAACAATGCAAGACTTACAGGGTAGAAAGAAAATCACAAGACCAAATTTTCAGTAACAATTAAGAAAAGCAAAACCATTAATTTTTCTTTTGTAGTGTCTGACTTTAGAAAAGAAAGCAAGGTGGAAAAGGGACAAAACATTTCTATAAAGTGAGATGCATTCCTAAATGAGGCATTTTTAAAAACATATGGAAAGATCAGAGTAGAATAAAAATAAAGATCAAAGCAAATGCAATTCAGAGAGAAGGGAAAGGAAGGGAAGGGAAGGGAAGGGAAGGGAAGGGAAG
>CM021732.1:116608951-116678963 GCA_011075105.1 Heteronetta atricapilla
AGGGAAGGGAAGGGAAGGGAAGGGAAGGGAAGGGAAGGAAAGGGAATGGAAGGGAAGGGAAGGGAAGGGAAGGGAAGGGAAGGGGAAGGGGGAGGGGAAGGGGAAGGGGGAGGGGAAGGGGAAGGGGAAGGGGAAGGGGAAGGGGAAGGGGAAGGGGAAGGGGAAGGGAAAGGGAAAGGGAAAGGGAAAGGGACAGAAGAAAAGAAAGAAAAGGAATAAAAGGAAGAAAGAAAAGGGGAAAATGAAAGATGAATGTTACATCAGTATGCTTTGAAGAGACAATAAAAGTTGAAGTACACAAAAAGTACTTAAGATAGTAAATTTCTGTTCCTGTTCAGTCATTATTAACAGAGAACCTGAACTGAAAAACAGAAGGGCAGCCCACTGTAACCATCACAGTAGTGTGGACAGGGAATAATATCCTATTAAATAATAATGATGAGTCAGTCAGACAAAACAGGGAGTTTTGGGTGCTCATAAATCAGCAGAGGAAGCTTTAAAATGCAGGTTTTATGAAAATTCCTAAAGCACCAAAGACAGATTTGGTCACTCTTTGGTAAGGAGAAAGACAGAAACACTGAAAAACTTGAGAGTTAAGAGGTACTCATTAAAAAGGGAAGACTGACATTTTTATTGGAAACAGTTAAAAATTTATCACTATAAAGTTAAAGGCATAGGTAACAATGCAAAATATAAATGTACAACAACAAAAAAATGATTACTGTAGGGAAAAATTACTGTTCTGAGGTTAAAAAACAAGAATATCCAAATGTTGAAATATGCTCCATTGCTACATAATATTTTTAAGACTTTTTAAATGGAAATCAACCTTTTTGACCAGAATAACCAATTATGGATTAACAATTATGCATTAATCCAACACTGGATTAATGACAATGGAATTTGAAGAGATAAAGCCTAAGGAAAATCTGATGAAAACTGGAAAGATGGGGAGTTATACAACAAACAATTAAAAAAATATAACAGTATACATGGGATTATTCTACAAGAAGCTGGATGCAGCTATAACTCCAATTTCTTAAACTTTTTGTTACTTAAAGTCTTAGGCTGTGTAAAGGGCTAGAGATTGCTAGTCCTGAAAAATGTCATCCTGAAGCAAAACAAGTGAATTAGTGGGAGAAGGATACTTTTTTATTTCATAGGAGAAATATACTTTTTTTTTTTATTAGCATTTTTATTTTTTTTCTTTTATTTAATGAGCTAGACCAAACAAGAAACTGCACCCTAAGGTAGGAAAATGGAGTAAAAATTTTGAAAAGATAATGTGCTGGTAATTTACTTTAAATGTCTAAATTGTTCTAAAGAATACAGAATTGTATATATTGTATTTATATACATGTATATGTATTTATATACATATATATGTATTTATAATTGTATATATATATATATATTCTTTTTAACATTGCTCCTCAGTCTTGTTAAGAAATTGGCTATGAAAAATGTCAGGTAAGTAATTAAGCCTGCTTCAGTCTGTATGCTGCAGGGAAAAACTAGAGCCAAAAGAAACTAAAGTAAAATTATCCTTGTGCAGAGTCTTTTAAATTGAAACAGAATGTACTGCTCTGTGATTGTCTTGTTATCTCCAAGGAACAATGAAATTACTTCTTCACAAGATAAAAAAGATCCCAATAATGTACAAAATTTTTAGGGTCCATATATTGATTATGTTTGTTACTGTAAGTTCTCAACCTGGCTCCAGAATACATGCAAAATGTATTTACTAAATTCAAGGCAAGAAAACAGAGATATTGTCAGTATGCAGTACTAAACTAAAAGCTGAAACCACATCAAAATTAGCTTTTCTTTTATACACCCAATGTGGTCTGTCTGTGTTTATATATATTATATATATCTATATAGATAAATAGATATATACAAGTATATATATACATTATATATACTTATACACAAGTAGCTATTAGATAGTGGGATCTATCCGCATATGAACCTTGTAAAACACACTAAAGTGTAGAACACTTGGTAAAATATTTGTCATTCCATCTTAACAGTGACATACAATGCTGACATAGTTCAAAAGAATTTGAAAAGAGAAATATAATGGAAAAATAAACATTACTCATTATAAAGATAATTCTAGTAAAACAAAGACACTTAGTTGCTACATGTTAAAGAACAATAAGACTGGTGACCACCTTGGAAACAATCTTACAGTTTTCTCCTTTTTTTAAATCATGTGCTAATTACTGTTCTCAACATGTGTTGCCGTGTGCACATTTCTGTAAACATAGGAGCTTCCAAAACACCCAGAGAGGCTACTGTTCTGGAGCATTTTTATGTATTTACAGGTACAGATGCTGTCAATGTGGAGCAACAGACGGAGAGACATCCTTGCAAATCATGCAACATGTATAAATAAAATACCTCTAGCAAATTCAGACAAGTATTTTCTAAAATTTAAAAATACAAAAAAGAATCACGAGGCTTATTGAGAATTGTTATATAGGACTAAAATATGCAACTACAGACACTACTATGCTGTTAAAAAAAATCAGAATTTAGTATGCATTTACCACATATATGCAATTACTACAATTAAAAGACAAGAAAAGATTGAAGGCTTTTGGGTTTCCAAAGACTAAAGGCAATGGGAACTGAGAAAACATAAAATTGACTTTAGCTGTTTGGCAATACATATTAGGAAAAATGGTGGACTTTGCTGTCTTTATTGAAAATGCAAAAAGGAAAAGCCTATAAAGGGACATTCACATGAAGAAAAAATCAGGTACTTCTGTTGAATAAAAGGCAAGCAGAATCCAGTTGCTGGACAACTGGACAACTAGGCCCTACCAGTCTGGTTATCAGTAGCTAAGAATTTGCTGCTTGTTATAATCCTGAACAAATGAAATCAAAGTGTCACTTCTGATACCTTGCTGAATTCCCTGAAGGAATAAATTTTAGGTAGTGGAAAAACAGACTTTGGAAGAAAAAACAGGAAAACAAATGGACTTGCCTTAAGAAAGGAACTGATGAACAGGATGTCCCACTGGGTTTATGTTGAGAGTTTCAAACAGCCTTTGGAAGAATAAAATGATAAAATGAACTTGCTTCAGAATTTCAGTTGTCTCACCAGACGACTGTGTAAACCTAGTTATTTTGGTCCTATGATTTTAAATTAAAATTCTTTTTTTTTTTATTATTTCTTTTAATTCCTTACAAATATATACAAGATTATATACATATATGTATAAGGAATTATGTTGATGTAGGTTTTGTTTGTTTGTTTGTTTGTTTTGTTGTTGTTGTTGTTTAATCAGGAAATCATTCTTCTACTAGTCTATTCTCATCATTTTTCACCTTCCATTAAATTCACCATAGAGCAAGTTACAAAATAGTTATTTAAAGCTATATAATAAAATAAAGGGGAATCATTCAGATGTGAAGTACTGCACTCAAGAAATTCACGTGCAGTCCACAGGTATTCAGTTCCTATCTTTTCTCCACCCAATTTATTACCCAAGGGTTGGGTCAATAAAGAAACCATGTGTGCTGCTAGGTATGTAGAAAAGTGTGTTGACTTGAAGTTGTGTGGATCTACATGACTCACTACAGAGTTAAATTACATTCAGTGTAGCAACCTCTCCCACATCAGTAACAAGAACAAATTGTGTGTACTTCAGCATACATTGTTGTCTGGCAAGCTAATAGACAGATGCTCTCTGACAATAGAGGAGTGTCATCTTGTTTCAGAAAGATGCTCTTTCTGAAACAGAGAAAGTTAGATTGGTTCAGATGACAAACAAAGAAAAAATATAATCCAGCTTTCCAGCCTTCTTGAATGTTTTTTAACACCTTGCCTTGCTATGCCTTCCCTGCCTTGCCTTTGCCTTTGCCTTTGCCTTTGCCTTTGCCTTTGCCTTTTGCCTTGTCTTGCCTTTGCCTTGCCTTGCCTTTACCCTTACCTTGAACTGTGTGTGTCTCAATTATGCAGCACTTCAGTGTTTGGGATTAGTTTGTATAGACCATGGTGTTAGCTATACAGTATAGTTAGTACAGTATGAAAAAGGCAAACCTGGTCTTACAGAATTCAAATTTAACCTATTGGGATTAAGTTAAGGTTTTAAGAAGATGTACTTTATGCTATTAAAAATATGCTAAGGGAAGTAAAAAGTCTGCTGCTGAAACCAGATGATGTAGTTGTTACAGTCTGGTGCGGACAAGTTCCTTGAAGAGTAAGCTATAAAGGACTTTAGAGGCAGAGATGTTTTTATATTTGCTATTTTTCAGTCCACTCCCCAAAATGAAGAGACAGGTGTTAACTAGACTATAGATTACCTGTAGCTCAGAGAACATCTTGTAAAAGAATATGCTTCCAAGCAAATCTGGAATTATATAAACCCTCTAAGACTATTTAGAATAGGTACGTAATAATAAAACAAAGCACATTTTTCATGCACATGCAAAAGAATAATTTCAGGCTCTTCTTTACTAATCAATAATAATTTACACCACTTACACATAGTGGTTTCCATTTAGACTTGTCCTGGTGCAAAAGAAAGCCCACATCAACAAAAGAGTTTTATCCTCTTCTTATCCATCTTCATATAAAGATCTGTAAAGTGAACTTCAGTGGACATCATATTTTAACCATTTTTTTTCATTTAGGTAATTTAAAAGAACAGGAGTTGTCATATGAATCAGATGAAGAAGATAGAAGAGATTAGAGGTGAACCTTCTGATGGCATTATATGATTTACGTACAGAATCATAGAATGGTTTGGGTTGGAGGGGACCGTTAAAGATCACCTAGTTCCAACTGCCCTGCTGTGGGCAGGGACACCTTCCACTAGACCAAGTTGCTCAAAGACCCATCGAGCCTGGCCTTGAAAATTTCCAGTGATGGGACACAAACAACTCGTCTGGGCAACCTCTTCCAGTATTTCACCATGATCATAGTGAAGAATTTCTTTCTAATATCTATTTTCAATCTACCCTCTTTCAATTTAAATCCATTAACTCTTATCCTATCACTACATGATACTCCCTTCCAGAGTGTCAACAGTACCACACAGCATGGTGTTGTTGGCAACTTGCTGAGGATGCTCTCAATTCCACCATCTATGTATCCAGCAAAGATTTTGAATAGTGTTGGTCCCAATACCTACCCCTGAGGAACTCCAGTCTTCACCTGGTCATCAAGCTGTTGACCACAATTCTTTGAGTGTAACCATCCAGGCAATTCCTTATCCACCAAGTGATACATCTGTCAAATCCATGTCTCTCCAGCTTGCTGGCAAGGATGACATGTGGGACAGTATCAACTGCTTTGCTCCAGGTAGATGATGTCAAATGCTCTTCCCTTATTGATACTCCAGTGTTGTAACCCCCTTGTAGAAGGCCACCGAATTTGTCAGGCATGATTTGCACTTAGTGAAGCCATGCTGGCTGCGGCCAATCACATCCTTATTTTCCATGTGCCTTAGTATAGTTTCCAGGAGGATCTGCTCCATGATCTTGGGAGGCACAGAGGTGAGACTGACTGGCCTGTAGTTCCTCAGGTCTTCCATTTTTCCTCTTTTAGAGGGTTACGTTTTCCCTGTCCAGTCAGCGGAAACTTCACTGGATTGCCATGATTTCTCAGATAAGATGGACAGTAGTGTTGTCTGTAGGGGACAACACTTTGGGACTACAGTAATTTAGTATCTTAATCCAGCAATTCTCTCAGGCCTCAGGATGCATCTCATCAGGTCCCTTGTGTAACTTCAGTTTTCTTAGATTGTTCTGAACCTAATCTCCTCCTACACTATGCAGTTCTTCATTCTCCCAGTCCCTGCTGTTGCCTTCTGGTACTTAAGCTGTGTGGTTAAAGCACTTGCCAGTGAAGACTTAGGAAAAAAAAAAAAAAAATCATAGATTACTTCAGCTTTCTCCATATCCCAGATAACCAAGTCTCCCGTTTCCTTCTGGAGAGGGACCGCATTTTCCATGGTCTTCCTGTTATCACTGACATACAGAAGGCTTTCTTGCTTCACTTGATGTCCCTGGTCAGGTTTACTCTATTACAGCACCAGACCAGTACTGTTCAATATCTCTGTGGGTGACATGTGCAGTGGGATTGAGTGCGCTTTCAGCAAGCCTGCCATCAACACTAAGCTGTGTGGTGTGGTCAACACACGGAAGGGAACAGATGCCATCCAGAGGGACCTTGACAGGCTTCAGAGCTGGGCTCATGTGAACAACATGCAGTTCAACAAGGCCAAGTGCAAAGTCCTGCATCTGGTCTGAGGCAATCCCAAGTGCAAATACAGGCTGGGCAGAGAATGGACTGAGAGTAGCCTTGAGGAGAAGGACTTCAGGGTTATTGGTTGATGAAAAATTCAACTTCAGCCATCAGTGTGCACTTGCAGACAAGAAAACACACTGTATCATGGGCTGCATCAAAAACGTGTCACCAGCAGGTCAAGGGAGGTGATACTCCCTCTCTACTCTGTTCTTGTGAGACCCCACCTGCAATACTACTTTCAGCTCTGGAGCCATGTGGTTGTTTACCCTGCTAGGCAGCTAAACTCCGCTAGAACCACTTTCCCACTCTGCCTCCTCAGAAGAAGAGGGATAGAGGAAAGTGTTCTGAAAAGGAAAAAAAAGAAGTCTCACAGGTTGAGATAAGGATAATTTAATTAAAGTGAAAAGGAAGAGAGATGGACAAACAAATGAAAACAAAACAAAAACAAAAATAAACAACAAGTGAAGGTCGCGTAGAAGCATAGAGAGAAAAAAATATTCTCAACTTCCTATCAATGAGCGATGTTTGGCCACATACTGGGAAGCCGGGCCTCAATACATGTAACAGTTGTCCAGGAGGACAGATGTCTTCATAACAAGAGCTCCCCCACTCCTTCCCCTTACCCACCTGTTATTGTTGAGTGTGACACCACATGTTATGGAATATCCCTTTTGTTCAGGTTAGGTCAGCTGCCCTGGTGATGTCCCCTTCCCACCTCCTGCCCACCCCCAGCCTACTAGGTTTGGGGGTTGTGGAGGGAATCTTGGTGCTGTGCCAGCACTGCTCATCAATAGACACAACACTGGTGTGATACCAGGGCTGTTCTAGATACAAGTGAAGAGCACAGCACTATACTGTTTGCAGCATGGAAAGTTAACTCATTCCAACCAGTACAAAGGTCACTTCTACCTCAATCCATTTTATGATTCTGTGAATAAAGCAAAACTTGTGGGTTGAGATAAGGACAGTTTAAAAAGAAAAATACATATATACATACACAAAACAATGGATGAACAATGCAATTGCTCACTACCAGCAGACCAAAGCCCAGCCAGTCCCTGGGCAATGGTAGCTCTTCTATCCAACTTCCCTGAGTTTGTTGAACATGACATTATATTATATGGAATATCCCTTTTTCCAGTTTGTATAAGTTGTCCTGATTGTGTCCCCTCCCAGCTCCTGGTACAACCCCAGCCTCTTTGCTGGCAGGGCAGCACAAGAATCAGAAAAATCCTTGGCTCTGTGTAAGCACTGCTCTGCAACAATGAAAACATTGGTGTGTTATCAACATTATTTTAATCCTAAATACAAAACACAGCACTGTACCAGCTGTTGGGGAGAAAAATAACTATCCCATCCAAAACCAGGACAACTTGTCTCTGAAAAATGTTACCTGACAAAGTGGGAGTGGGGGAGGATTTTTTTTTTTCTTTGCAGTAAGAGGAGAAGCAACAGATAAACAAGAAAAAAAAAAAAAAAAAAAAAAAAAAAAAAAAAAAAAAAGACAGCTGAGAACAGCATAAAGTACCCACTGCATCTGGAAAAAGCAACTGCCCATCCCAGAGTCACCCAGCACATAATACAATGATGGAGACCAAAGGGTGTGTATTGTCTGGAAATTTAGTAATCTCATACAGGGATAAAATTCCAGTTTGGTGAGAGGAAGAAAGAAGAAAGCCACTTCCATCTTCCCTCTTTAAATACCTCTTGGGACTGAAGATTTTATTCTTCATACCTAGACTCTCAAGGACAATAATGATCAGCACTAGATGGATGCTATCTGCTGGATATCAAGGTATTCTTTACTCATAGCTAAGGTGAGATTGCTAAAGGTTGACTATGCAGTAATAATGATTGATTAATGTAAAAGAACTAGCTCCTAGCACAATGTGTGTTGCTAATGAATGTTAGTATAGCAAAATTGTTCTTGTTTTTAAATTGGCCTTATTTATCAGTCTTTCTAACATTCCCATCACACCATCTATAATCCCTTAACTGATACATTGATAAACATGTATTTATTTGCAACACTTAAAAGATGGTTATGATAACAACTAGATTATAGGGTTTTCAAAGTATACACAAATGTGAATCACATTCTACTAGTACTTAGTTCTAGAAATAAAAATTGAAAATTGAAAATATCAAAGCATTACATTTTTATTTTCAAAATATTTTCTTTTATATTTTAAAGGTTACCTATAATTTCTGAAAGGACAAGAGAAACATCAAACTACATCATAATCATATAAGCATGTTTTAATTTATTTGATCTGTCTATTAAATGATATTTTTTCCAATACAAAATTGTTGGTTATTATATTACCTTCCTGGAGGCTGATTGTTAGATATCATGCAATACACAACAAATAAAAATTAAAAATATATTAAAAATATGACCAAAAAATAGTTATTGAATTCATCAGACATCTAAAATTTGAAGGAATGTTCTGCTGAGTTGTAGTATAGAAGCTTAATGTAATTATTTGTTGAGTAAACTGCATACAAAAATGTTGTGTACAATATCATGCATCAACTTGTTTCTGAATAAAACTAATACTTTACCCATGTTGCTTGAAAAGCATCTTTAGATGCTATCATGATCATTTCTGAACACTGGCCTTTGTTATGTTATCCCACCAGGGGGATATTGAAGCCATGTTGAACAGTTATCCCAAATGCAAAGAGTTGTTTGTTAGGAGTTTTTAAGAGTTTATTTTATAACAATTTATTTTAAAATTATTATTCTGATGTCTGGAAGACTTTTGTGAGGAAGGGAAATAGACATGTTTATTTGAAACAGAAATGTAATCTCTACTAATAAGAGTGGATTTAAAAGGATGTTAGAAAATAGAGTGAATAGGAAAGACAATCGTCCACTTTTAAATCTTTAAATCTTAAATTTTACCAATGAAATGAAAAACAGTAGCACATTCACTACTGTTAACTAGTAATGAAGAGACTCTGTGGTCACAATCTCAAGGCTCAGGAAAGAAACTCCCAGGCATAAACTGAGTCAGTCGGTGAATGATCAAGACACAGAAAGAAGTGTGCACTCACTAAAGTTAGAGAAAAGAAAGGCAACAAAAAGTAACAGTTTTTCAGAGTTGAGAAAGTAAATAGAAATGAAGTTCACTTACTATGCAAATCTGTTGTCCTTATTCAGCTGGTATCTGTACAAGAAATCAGTATTAAAAACAAAAGTATTTATTACAAGGTACACATTTCCAAGACACCAAAAATTCCTAGCAGTACATTCTGTTGTCTGCATTTTTAGTAGTCACCAAGCTCTGTGCAGTCTTCATTGTTGTTGCTGTTGTGTGTTTAATATACCCAGGAAAAAGTCCTGAATGCTGTGACACCAATAAAGCTGGATGCAGGAGATGAATGCATTCAACCACAAGCTGTGCTCCTTGCTACTGCTGTTGTTCTTGGGTAGTTGGCTACACGGTTTTATTTCTGTTTGTGGTTTTTTTTTTTTTTTTTTTTTTTTTTGTGTGTGTGTGTGTGTGTGTTCGTTTTTGCTGATGTTTTATTTTTTGGGGGGAGGGTAGGTCAGAAGTCAAAGTACTAGCCATGGTCAATAGCAAAAAAAGTTATAAAACAGTTTTTTTAATTATTATTAATTAATTATACTGTGATCATTACAAGACAACTTCCTTATGAGATCTGTTTCTCTGATTTCTGGGAATCATTTTCTAAGTGTTCTCATTACACCTTCTACATCTTTTCTTTACATCTGATTTGAAAAGGTTGAGTATTGTAGAAATAAGTGAGCAATATCTTCTGAAAATGCTTCCTTAAAGTCCTTAGTTATCTGTCCTATGTTGAGACAGTAGAGGTTGATATGAAGACCAGTTTCAGCACAATTTAAGATGGAACACAATAGCGTTGCCTTTTATATGACCTTATAAAATATTTAAAAGGTTCATTTCTGTTGAAAGTTCTCTGATAAACCATTGTTTATTAACTGCCTTTCTGTCTTTAATAATAAAATAGGCATGATTAATAAAAGTGTCTGTTCTGCTTTAAGCATTGTGTCCACCTCTAGAGTATGGAAAGAACATCATAAAATTAAGCCAGTAGTGTTACATCGATGAACCTTTACAAAGTTATGATTTGACCTAGTGTTTGTTTCTCTTGAACATACATTTTTAGGAATTCCAGGACAAAATGGTTTGGCATTTAACAAATACTAGACCTCTTTTCATACTGTATATATCATCTCTTTTATGTGACATAGACAAGAATCTTTGCTTGCTAGACTAAGAAATACATTGTTTGCACCTTAGTTTCTTTGATAAACATTATTATATATATAAAAAATATTGCTAGAATAGAGGATTTTGGTCTGATTGAAATTGTCATAAAAGATGATGAATTTATATACAGAACAGCCATAAAACTCTATTAATTTATAATCAGTATTACAGATGAACTGGTAGAACATAACTAAATCAAATGTCATACACAAAACAGCACACACTTTTAGTATTTTCTAGCATTCTAAAACAAAAGTTTTCTAAATTATATACTTGAAAGCAAAGTAATTTATGTACTTATCAGATAATTAGTATCTTCCTCTGATCATATTTTAAAAGACATAATTTCCTGTTTAGATCTGGCCAATTTGGGCTAAGTCAAAATAGTTGCAATAAGGAGGACTCTAAAAGCATTAACACCCATCATTTTCTTGTGGTCAATTTTATTGATGAATACTGTGAAATTTTGGTAGAGGACATTCTATGTTAAGATATGGTATTGACATAACAGCTAACAACATTTAGGTTTATAGAGTGTATCTGAGCTTTAGAGACAACTTGCATTACACTAATTATTCAAAGATCTGTCTCAGCACAGAGTATTCCTGCAGAACTGACGATGGCTTCTGTGAAAATAATTGCTTCAGTCATGACTACACAAAAAAAAGGATGCCTTAAGAAAATGAACTTCAAAGTAAAAGACTGGTGTTAACTGCCTTGATATACCTTTGTATAAATGTGTAATAGTTCCAGGAAAAAAATATCCTCATATGGGACTAGGATTCATTTCAAGATTAAGAGCAGACCTACCTTGATATAAAGATGATATTTAGAACATACATTCTCCCCAACCTCGTGGGCTTTTCAGACATAACTGAAAAAAATTGCATAACAGCAGTCTTTTATTCTTTCTTTCTTTCTTTCTTTCTTTCTTTCTTTCTTTCTTTCTTTCTTTCTTTCTTTCTTTCTTTCCTTTTCTTTCCTTTTCTTTCTTTCCTTCTTTCTCTCTTTCTTTCTTTCTTTCTTTCTTTCTTTCTGCTAAATGTAAATCTAAAATACCCAGATTAAAGAACATGGCAAACAACATACAAGGGAAAGAAGGGAAAACATTTCAGGAAAATATCAGCCAGGATTTCAGATACAATATCAATTACAACTCAGTTCTCCCTCCTGTCCCCCAATCCCCTCAGCCCCCACAAACCAACCAACCAACCCTGTATTTATAAATTATATTTTAAATTAAATTATTATAATTTATTATTATTAATTTGCCGAGGCGATCGGCTCCGGGGCAGACGCGTTCTGCAGCGGAGCGGGGGATCGGGCCAGGCAGGGCTAATTTTTTCCGGCATCGTGCCTACTTGAGGGAGCCGCCAGGACCCGGCAGCCCTCGTGAGGGAGGCTGACAAGGCGAAGGCGGAGCCAGCAGCGCCCCCTCCCCAGCCGTTCAAAAGCAGCCCCAAGGGAGCGCGAGCGACCAGGAGCGCGGCGACCAGGGCGGGCAAACAGGGCGTGGCGCGTCAGAAGGGAGTGGCGCGGCAGTTCGCGCAGGAAGGGCAGAGCGCTCCCCCTACACACAAACAACACCTCGTTAACAACAGCCGTAACTAGGCGATAATGGTCGCCACCAGGCACGGCGCGCTCTCCAGAAAGTCGGTACACACGCAGACCGACTACCCGTTAAAAAATGCCGCAGTTCAGGTCACCGGATGCAAGGAGTGTCTGAGCCTGTTGCTGCCATCGGCGGGAGGCAGAGAAACTGCGTGCGTGAGGTGCGAGCAGGTGGATGACCTGGTCCGCATGGTGGCGGAGCTCAAGGAGGAGGTGGAGAGGTTGAGGGCCATCAGGGAGTGTGAGCGGGAGATAGACTTCTGGAGTAACTCCCTGCAGGGCCTCAAGGGGAGGTGCCGAGGTGAGACTCCTCAAATGGGGGCGGACCCCCTGCCCTGTCCCTGTCGGGCAGAGGGAGGGGATCTGGGAGCTGAGGAGGAATGGAAACAGGTCCCTGCTCGACATCGCAGGCGATGCTCTCCCCTTCCGGCCCCACCTTCCCAGGTGCCCTTACACAACAGGTTTGAGGCCCTAGAGATTGAGAGGCCGGTGTGTGAGGAAGAGGTAGCAAATGTTCCCAGGAGGATGCCTGGGGCGAGGAGGTCCACTCCGCACCTCAGGACTGCCTCCACCAAGAAAGACAGGAGGGTTATTGTTGTTGGTGACTCGATTCTTAGGGGAACAGAGGGCCCTATTTGTCGGCCTGACCCTACCCGTAGGGAAGTCTGCTGTCTCCCTGGGGCCAGGGTCAGGGACGTTGCCAGGAAGCTTCCTAACCTGGTACGCCCCTCTGACTATTACCCCCTTTTGATAGTCCAGGCGGGCAGTGATAACATCGAAGAGAGAAGCCTCAAGGCTATCAAAAGGGACTTTAGGGGACTGGGTCGGTTAGTGGATGGAGCGGGAGTGCAGGTGGTGTTTTCGTCCATCCCTATGGTGGCAGGGAGGGGTTCAGAGAGGACACGGAAAGCCCACCTGTTAAACACGTGGCTCTGGGGCTGGTGCCAACGCAGAAATCTTGGGTTTTTTGATCATGGGGCACTTTACTCAGCACCTGGCCTGATGGCTGCAGACGGGTCCCTATCTTTTAGGGGAAAAAGGATCCTGGGCCAGGAACTGGCAGGGCTCATTGAGAGGGCTTTAAACTAGGTAGGAAGGGGGATGGGGCTGAGGCTAGGATTGTTGGGGCTGTGCCAGGGGGAACAATGGCAAGGCCGGAGGATAAGGCAATGGCCCAGCTGAAGTGCATCTACACCAATGCACGCAGCATGGGTAACAAACAGGAGGAGCTGGAAGCCATCGTGCGGCAGGCAGGCTACGACTTGGTTGCCATCACGGAGACGTGGTGGGACCAGTCTCATGACTGGAGTGCTGCAATGCCTGGCTATAAGCTCTATAGAAGGGACAGGCAGCATAGAAGGGGTGGTGGTGTGGCTCTCTATATTAGAGAGTCTTTCGAGGTTGTAGAACTCGAGGTTGGGAATGACAAGGTCGAGTCCCTTTGGGTTAGGATCGGCAGGGACAACAAGGCTAGTGTCCTGGTCGGGGTCTGCTATAGACCGCCAAACCAGGATGAGGAGACGGATGAGGAATTCTACAGACAGCTGACAGAGGTTGCAAAATCATCAGCTCTTGTACTCGTGGGGGACTTCAACTTCCCTGACATATCCTGGAAGCACAACACAGCCCAGAGAAAGCAGTCTAGGAGGTTTCTGGAGAGCGTGGAAGATAGCTTCCTGACGCAGCTGGTTAGTGAACCCACCAGGGGTGGTGCCCCGCTAGACCTTCTCTTCACAAACAGAGAAGGACTGGTGGAGGACGTGATCGTCGGGAGCTGTCTTGGGCAGAGTGACCACGCAATGGTGGAGTTCACTATTCTTGGCGAGGCCAGGAAGGGGACCAGTAAAACCACTGTATTGGACTTTCGGAGGGCTGACTTTGAGCTGCTCAGGACACTAGTTGGTGGAGTCCCTTGGGAGGTGGTTCTGAAGGGCAGAGGGGTCCAGGAAGGCTGGGCGCTCTTCAAGAGGGAAGTCTTAATGGCGCAGGAACGGTCTGTCCCCACATGCCCAAAGACGAGCTGGCGGGGAAGAAGACCGGCCTGGCTGAACAGAGAATTGTGGCTTGATCTTAGGAGGAAAAAGAGGGTTTATAAGCTTTGGAAAAGTGGGCAGGCCACTAAGGAGTTCTTTAAAGAAGTAGCGAGGCTGTGCAGGGACAAAATTAGGAAGGCCAAAGCTCATCTGGAGCTAAATCTGGCTACTGCCGTTAAAGATAACAAAAAACGTTTCTATAAATACATCAACACAAAAAGGAGGACTAAGGAGAATCTCCATCCTTTACTGGATGCGGGGGGAAACTTAGTTACAAGAGATGAGGAAAAGGCGGAGGTGCTCAATGCCTTCTTTGCCTCAGTCTTTAGCGGCAATACCGGATGTTCTCTGGATACTCAGTACCCTGAGCTGGTGGAAGGGGATGGGGAGCAGGATGTGGCCCTCATTATCCATGAAGAACTGGTTGGTGACCTGCTACGGCACTTAGATGTGCACAAGTCGATGGGGCCGGATGGGATCCACCCAAGGGTACTGAGGGAACTGGCAGAGGAGCTGGCCAAGCCACTGTCCATCATTTATCAGCAGTCCTGGCTATCGGGGGAGGTCCCAATCGACTGGCGGCTAGCAAATGTGACGCCCATCTACAAGAAGGGCCGGAGGGCAGACCCGGGAAACTACAGGCCTGTCAGTTTGACCTCAGTGCCAGGAAAGCTCATGGAGCAGATCCTCCTGAGAGTCATCATGCAGCACTTGCAGGGGAAGCAGGCGATCAGGCCCAGTCAGCATGGGTTTATGAAAGGCAGGTCATGCCTGACGAACCTGATCTCCTTCTATGACAGAGTGACGCGCTGGGTGGATGAGGGAAAGGCTGTGGATGTGGTCTACCTTGACTTCAGCAAGGCTTTTGACACCGTCTCCCACAGCATTCTCCTCAAGAAACTGGCTGCTCTTGGCTTGGACTGGCGCACGCTTCGTTGGGTTAGAAACTGGCTGGATAGCCGGGCCCAAAGAGTCGTGGTAAATGGAGCCAAGTCCAGTTGGAGGCCAGTCACTAGTGGCATCCCCCAGGGCTCGGTGCTGGGGCTGGTCCTCTTTAATATCTTCATCGATGGTCTGGACGAGGTCATTGAGTGCACCCTCAGTAAGTTCGCAGATGGCACCAAGTTAGGTGCGTGTGTCGATCTGCTTGAGGGTAGGAAGGCTCTGCAGGAGGATCTGGATAGGCTGCACCGATGGGCTGAGGTCAACTGCATGAAGTTTAACAAGGCCAAGTGTCGGGTCCTGCACCTGGGGCGCAATAACCCCAAGCAGAGCTACAGGCTGGGAGAGGAATGGTTGGAAAGCTGCCAGGCAGAGAAGGACCTGGGAGTGCTGGTGGATAGTCGGCTGAATATGAGCCAGCAGTGTGCTCAGGTGGCCAAGAAGGCCAACGGCATCCTGGCTTGTATCAGGAACAGCGTGACCAGCAGGGCTAGGGAGGTGATCGTCCCCCTGTACTCAGCTCTGGTGAGGCCGCACCTGGAGTACTGTGTTCAGTTTTGGGCCCCTCGCTACAAGAAGGACATCGAGGTGCTTGAGCGGGTGCAGAGAAGGGCGACGAAGCTGGTGAGGGGCCTGGAGAACAAGTCCTATGAGGAGCGGCTGAGGGAGCTGGGCTTGTTCAGCCTGGAGAAGAGGAGGCTCAGGGGTGACCTTATCGCTCTTTTTAGGTACCTCAAGGGAGGCTGTAGCGAGGTGGGGGTTGGCCTGTTCTCCCACGTGCCTGGTGACAGGACGAGGGGGAATGGGTTTAAGTTGAGCCAGGGGAGTTTTAGGTTAGATGTTAGGAAGAACTTCTTCACTGAAAGGGTTGTGAGGCACTGGAACAGGCTGCCCAGGGAAGTGGTGGAGTCACCATCCCTGGAAGTCTTCAAAAGATGCTTAGATGTAGAGCTTAGGGATATGGTTTAGTGGTGGGCTGTTAGCGTTAGGTTGGAGGTTGGACTCGATGACCTTGAGGTCTCTTCCAACCTGGAAATTCTGTGATAATTATATTTTAAATTAAATTATTATATTTTGAAAAAAAATCAAAATATAAAATCAGAAACAAAATTAATCTATTTTTTACGTATAGAAACAGAATAAAATTCCTTAAGCACACTAAATATATCCTTTTTGGGATTTTCATGATTCTCAAAGACTAATCTAAAGAATCAGTGGTATAAAATCTCTCCATTGGCAAAAACCTATAAAGTATTTGGCTCTTTCCATGTCATGTGTAAGATGCACCTGGGATCTCTCAGTTAGAAATTGAGCTAATTTATTCATTTACATAAAGATCCATGGTATTTTTTGTCATATTAAGTTATATATATGTATATGTTAATTGATACTGAACATGAACATGCTCAAGCAGATGATTAAAGATATAAACATACATTTTATACACTTTTTTAAACTTTTTTTTTTTTTTTTTTAATACTCATCCTGATTTCCTTTTAACACATTTCACAAGATGCTTTGGTTTTATCAAATAATGATTAGGGGAAGCAAGGACATTTTATTTTAAGCATATCCCAGATGTGAAAATTTACCCACCAAACAGACACTAACAGAGGGTTTAATACTTGTGAATATAACAATATTAAATAGGTGTATGAATGAAGAGAAGTTATTACTCCTTACTTTCACTGTGTAGCAAACTACTCTGATAATGAAGGTTTGAGGAATGCATAACAAACTTTCAACATAAAATATGTTGTTAGTCTCAGAAGGTTTGCCTGGTGTGATTTGGAGTCTCTGCTAGTAAGGTACTTTGCCACTTACCTTAACAACTGAAATACGAAAGCAAAATTCATGCATTAAATAGCACAATAAAGTTCATCGTCTTTTTCCTACTTATACAAATTCTTTCACAATCACTGTATGTTACATATAATTTTCTATTCTCTTGTTATTCAGACTGAGAAAATGAATTTATTTATTTATTTTATACAGCTCACTTTCTGTAAAATTCATTCCCAGCTATTGTTACTAATAGACAATGTATAAGATTTAGCATAAATATTTCATAAAATAGTACTTGAAGCCAGGCTCTGCTAAAATTCATTTGTATTAGTCATCCTCACAATTCCTTCTAACAAGTGTTGTCCCTTCCTGAGGTACATATAGTACTAATATTTAGAAGAACCTGCCTATAACAGGACCCACAAATAGAGCTTCCAAATATATATGTAAAATTTGTTAAGCTGTAATCAGATGATCCATGGATCATATGATACTGTAAATGTATTGATCATATATCTAATACAAGATAGGTTCTTGAAAAGGGAAGATACCCTCATAATCAGAACTAACCAAAACCAACTATTTGACTAGTCCTATAAAATTAATGGGTGTTTTAAATTTTGTATGGCAATGACAAAGGTAAAATAAAAGTAAATTAATGTATTCTTTACAATGCATGAAAAGGAAGAGAGAAGGACGATTGGTTTGTACAGTTCTCTAGTGACCGAAAAACAGTTTCTGTATATAGGAACTAAGATTTACCATTACTTTCTATGGCTTAACTATTTCCTTAAACAAATGTTTCAAATATGAAAAATAAATGACCTCAACAAATAAACATTCAGTCACTGTACATTTTAAAATCCACTTACTTTCTCCATGCTTCCATAAGCCCAATTAATTAAGATATAAACTGGTCGAGGCACTTATTGTTTGTTTGTTTGTTTTGTTAAATGCTTTTGTAATTATAGACAAATCATATATATAAAAGTTTTGTTTCAACATACTCTTCAATCCTTTTCCCTTCCCTCCCCTGTATATATTTACTCTGTGACTGAAATACATGTACTTGTGGTGTATGAACTGAGACTGAGATGCAAAACAGAAGGGGTAAAGCAGAATGTCATATTGGTTTTATCATGGAAAAAAAAAAAATGTTTTAATTGGCTGTAGATGCTGTTCAAAATAATTTCATTCTTGCAAAGCTGTTACTACAAGAATTCTGCTAGTCTCTTTGAAATGTTGATTACTTCTTCAAACATTAGTTTCTGTAGAGGTGGGAGGAGACACAGCCAGGACAGCTAATCCAAACTGGCAAAAGGGATGTCCCATACCATGGGGCATCAGCAATAAAAGTTTGAGTACAGAAGGAGGAAGGTGACATGTCTGTAGTGATGGCATTTGTCTTCCCAAGAAGCTGCTGCTCATGATGATCTCTGCTTTCCTGGAAGTGGCTGAATACCTGCCTGCCAGTGGGAAACAGCTAATGAATTCCTGGTTTGGCTTTGCTTTCATATGCCTGCTTGCATACAGTTGGCTTTTCTTTACCTAGTAGAGTGTCCTTGTCTCAACTCATGGATTCTCACACTTTTATGTTTCTAATTCTCTCCCTCACCCCACCTAGGGAAGAGTGAGCAAGAGGCTTTGTGGTACTTAGCTGTCTGCTGGGATCAAACTACAACAGTGAACAATTATTTTTCAATTAGACTTTTTGCCACTTCAGCAATTTAAACCGAATGACCTGAACAGGAAGTATATCTCTCTGTCTCCTTTTACTAGTAGACTGTGGTGCTTTTACTCAGATGGGCAGCCGAGCTCCACCACAACCACTCTCTCACTCCCCCTCCTCAAATAGGAATGTGGAAAAAATATGAGAAAAGGTCTCATGGGTTAAGATAAGGATGAGATCGCGCAATAATTATCATGACGGGCAAAACAGACTCAGAGTAGGGAGACAGTAAGATTTATTGCCTATTAATAACAAGCTAGAGAAATGAGAAACAAAGGAAAGAAACCAAAAGCACCTCCCCTCCCCCCCCCCTCCCCCAACCACCCTCTTCTACCTCCTCCCCCCAAGCTGCGCAGGGGAATGAGGAAAGGGGGGTTATGATCAGTCTATAGTTCTTCTTCTCCGACGCTCCTTCTCGATCACACTCATCCCCTGTGCTGTGGGGTCCCACCCACGGGATGGAGTCCTTCCCGAACTGATCCTGTGTGGGCTTCCCACAGGCAACAGCTCTTCAAGAACTGCTCCAGATATGGGTTTGTACCATAGGGTCCATCCATCAGGAGTAAACTGCTCCAACCTGGGTCCCCCACAGGCAGCAGCTCCTGACAGGTCACCTGTGGTCTCCTCTCCACAGGCTACACGTCTGGCCTGGAATCTGCTCTGGCAGGGGTCCTCCACAGGCCACAGCCTCCATCGGTGCACATTCACCTGCTCCACCATGGTCTCCTCTGCAGGCTGCAGTGTGGAACCCTGTTCCACTGTGAGACCCATGGGCTGCAGGGGGACATCCTGCTTCACCATGGTCCTCACCACAGACTGCAGGGGACTTCTGCTCCTGCATCTGGAGCACCTCTCCCCCTCCTTCTTCACTCACCTTGGTGCCTGCAAGGCTTCTCACTCCTCTCATTCTCCCAGTTTCTGAAAAGCAGTGCTTTATTTTTGTTTTGTTTTGTTTTGTTTTGTTTTGTTTTCCCCCTTTCTTAAATATGCTCTCACAGAGGTGCAAAGCAACATCACTTACTGGCTCGGCTCTAGTCAGCAGTAGGGCCCTTACCTTACATGGGGAAGCTTCTAGATTCTTCTCACAGAAGCCACCCCTATGGCCCCCTACTACCAACACCTTGCCATGTAAACCCACTACATAGACAAACTTACTAACTAAAAAATTCTGGATGTTGTGCCTTTATAATGAGCTGAGGAAATACGTTTCTTGAAGATCATGGTCTGTAAGTCCACACATGCAGACTCTGGATGACTAAATGCAGCAGATTCAATTTATGTCATATAAGAAGAAAAAGTGAATGAAAAAAGTAATCAATTGAAAAAAAGTTAAAATCATACAGAAAGAAATATAAGCATATATTAAATCACACTTTTTTTCCAGCCAAAACAATGTTTTCATGAAAATCAAAATCAATTCCTTTTAGATTGATTCAAAATTATTATTTCTTTATAATTTTATTTTGAGAACTATTTATTTCCATGGTTATAGTAAACAATATTTTCAACATCTAGAGGAAAAATAAAAATCTATACAAATGATATAAAGCTTTCTTTCAACTTATTAAATGTTCTTCCAATCTGAAAATGAAAATAAAATATAAAAAAGTTTTCCCAGAAAGGAAAATACATTCCTCTATCAATTGTAGAAATTATAATTTGTGGAAGATCTTCAATATGTTTTGAAGCTCTGCCTTCTGTAGGGATAAGCCACAAAGAGATTTTTATGAAAATCAGCTTGTTCATCAGCTATGTTCATCAACTTCATTCTAGCAAATCACTAGGGTACAGCATCATTTTGAAAGCTATAACCTAAACCTGCATCTAAAGAATGATAAGAAATGCAAAATAAAAATACAGCAAATATTTGGGAATATTATTTTCCTCTTTGTATTTTTATTCTTTGCCTATTCTACCCTTTTCTTTCTCTTTTAAGTGAAACAAACAAACAAACAACAACAACAACAAAAAACCAGAGCTTTAATTTGCTATTTTTCACACATAAGAATATTTTTCTCTGTTTAATTATATATCTATCTTCATGATTATTGTTTTCTTTTTTCTTCTTTTCTACCTTGAAGAAATGTAATCCATTTATGGATCTATTGTGGTATTTTTTCTTCACAACTGTCTTATTACTTTAGTTTCATCTGTTTTGTCATGGGCCTTAGTGTTATTTATAGCTCTTCTCATTTCAAATCAGCTTTGTTATTATGTAAAGTCACTTTCTTAATATTTATTTTATATTGCAGAGCCATTCCTTTTTTTCAGATCACTTGATCCAAACAAAATCTTTTTTTTTTTTTTTTTTTTTTTTTTTTTCCTCACTAGCATCACTTATTTTAAATCTTCCTATCGAGCTCTGCCAATTTTCTATTCAGCCTGCAAGCCAGAATCTCTACAAGCTGGTAAGTGGCTGTTTAACCAGCCAGACAAGATCCATCCAAATCTAATTTCTCTGCTTAAGGTCATGGGCATTAGGAGGTCTCCAACATGACTCACCTCTTTCTCCCTAGGTTTTGTTAAATATAAGATTTTTCAGGACCTGCTGCACTGACTCAGTCTGAGTTTCCCTTCGTAGACTATTCCAGACACATTTACATTGTCACATTCCTAAAGCTGATATTTTTTGTTTGATTTCATGTCTGTTTCCATTTAGAACCAGAGGTGGCTAAATTTTTAGATACTGTTCAGGCTAACCTCTCTCTTTTTTGTGAGAGAAACTTCTCTGTGCAGACTACCTCTCTGTACATGGATCACAGAAGTGTTAAGCAAATCACCTCACTCTGCATACATCAGCCAAGCTTATTTACCTGTTACAATGAAGACAGAGAGGACCGAGTTCAACACTGAGTCCCATTGTGATCAATCTATTCACAAAAGTCAAAGTTGTCTCTAATAATCAACCTCAAATACTAACTCTGTGCTATCTTAGGCTATCTTAGGTAGTGAGATTTTGCCTTCATGTGCAGTTAGTGTCAAAGTAGTAATTTGTGGGATACTTTTGGCTCCTGGTGCTGAAAAGGCTCGAGGACACCTCCTAATTTGAGACCTGACAAATTTTTGAAGCTTGCAGAACTTTGTTGTGTAATGGTCATTTTATTAATCCCAACTCAACATTACCCTTGTGGCACAGAAGCCACCAAATCACAAATCCTCACAAAGAGGATTTCTCCTACATTAAGAGATCTGCTTGCTGTAACCATACTTATGGAGATGGTTGCTATGACTTAAAATTGAAAAATGTTCATCTATATAAGAAAAAGTTGCAGAATCCAAGCCTTGCAAATACTTGCAAAATCTTAGCACAGATCATCTCTTTTCAATTACAGATGTTTTTTCTTATATCATATATGCTTTCTATTTGTAGATTGTGTGAGTACTGTCCATCAACTACCTACACTTCTAACAAGTTGATGAGCAAGCAGAAAAGGCACTTATCTAGCAGCCCTGTCAGTAATGAGGAATGAGTACAGGATTAAATGAATGGCTTTTTGCTGTGACAGTTCTTGTAAAGGTTCAGTTGTAAGGAAAATATAGAAATTCCTGAACTGTGCTCTCTGCTTTAAAGGCTGTACTGGGGTGCGCATTCAAAGGAATGATTCTTTTCTGAAACTTTTTTTTTTTTTTTTTTTTTTTTTTTTTTTTTTTTTCTGAACTGCTTCTAGCTTTTCACAGCTTTGACACTTTCATGCCTTTTACCTTCTTCATCTCTCTTCCCTCAGTCCAGGCATTAGGAAAAGGTCCATGAATGGGTGAATGTCAGTACATCTCTTCTAATCAGTGGAGATTAGAGCAAAGTAAACATGCAATCAGAGCACTGCATTGCCACCACTTGCTGTCTACAAAAGAGGTGACTGTTACTATGTACCATTATGGTTAGAAGTAAGCCTAGATTCAGTCACTTTCAGATAAGTCAAAGCAGAGTAAGTATACAGATACATGTAGTGGAGCAGTTAAACAACTTTAATGAACTTTGCTAAATTAATCTCTGGTCTTAAGAGTCCTGGTAGAACTACTGAACTGCTTAAAGATTTTTCCATCAAACCACATTAAAACATTAATTTTAAAATTTGTACTATTTTGTAAAGTGTGTCCTATCTTTGCAGAAAATGTTAAGTTTGTATTTAAAATCTTAATCATTGCTTCCCTTTTGATTTTCAGTTGTTAATTTTGTGGGACACTGTACTGGGTCTGGCTGGGATGTTAACTTTCCCTGTAGCAGCCCATACAGTGCTATGGTCTGCACTTGTAGCTAGAACAGCAGTGGTATCACACTGGTGTTGTGTCTGCTGCTGAGAAGTGCTGGCACAGCATCAGGACTTTCTCTAGCCCTCCTAGGGGGTGGGCGAAAAAGAGAGAAACATCATCAGGGCAGCTGACCCAAACCAACCAAAGGGATATTCCATACCATATGATGTCACACTCAGCAATAAAAGGTGGAAAAAGGAAGAAGAGGGGAGGGGTGAGCTCTCATTGTGAAAACGTCTGTCCTCCTCCCAAACACCAGCTACGTGCGTTGAGGCCCTGCTTCAAGGACGTGGTCAAGCATCGCTTATTTGTGGGAAGTAGAGAGTAATTTTTTTTTTCCCTCTGCACTTCCACATAGCCTTTACTGGTTTTGTTTTGTTATTCCCTTTCCCCCTCCCTCTTCCCCTTTCCCCTTTTTTCCCTTTAGTTGAATTGTTTAATTAATAATAATATTTCCTTAATAATATATATATATATTTCTCTTTATTAAAATTATCCTTATCTCAACCTGTGAGTTGTTCTTTCCTTTACTTCTTCCCCTCCTCATCTGAGGAGGGGGAGTGAGAAAGCCATTGTGGTGTTCAGTTGCCTAATACGGTAAAACCACCACAGACACCCATGCCATGTCGTGAAAATAGGTAGCACATTAATAAAAAGTACAGATAATTGAAAAAATGAAGGTGATCTTAAACATTAGACAAAATTACCTATTCCAGTTCTAATTCTGTATTCATGTTTAAGATTGGTAATGCAAAATGTCTGACTTTTATTCCCTGGCAGCTACAACCATATAATAAAAATAAGGGTTAGTAACTATTAACTCCTCTGCCACATGAAAACTATTCACACAAATACCTCAAAAGGCTACTTAGTGAATCAGATGTACATTTCCACTAACCCATGAGAGCCAGGTTGCACTTCACAAAGTCTGAATCTTTAGCACACATATATGTGATGCAAAACAAGAGCTATAGAGACAGTTTACTGTTACTTAAAATGTTACTGAACAACAGGTGTACCACTGTAGCTATGAGCCTGCTCTTAGATTCTAACAGTGACATGATTTGAATCATTTTATAATTCCTGCATATCATGTTCACTCATATCACAAGCTCCCCCTCATATTGAGGGGGAGCATATGGATATTTGCTAAAACTCATTTGACATGACAAGCTGATGTAATCACATCAGCTTGTGTAAGGTGATGTGATTACAAGGCTAGGCACAGCCCTTGCTAGAGAGTGTGGGAAGTGGACCCAAAAGTTCCTATGTGTTGTGGTCAGGAACACCCATGATGTATAAGGTAACCCCAAAAGAGAGGGACTATAAAGTTCAGTTGGATCTTCTTATTTTAACTGTTTGAATCCTAATATTGTATATACATATTCATATGTATATATATATATATATATACACATTTATACACACATTTATAATACGTATAGAAAAGCATTAGAGTACAATCTATATTCCATATAACATTTTCTCAAGGGCAATAAACCTTTTTCTCACTTCAAATGATGACCTTATTTTTGTCTGTTTAATAGTTGTATCTGGCATCAATCATGTCAAAACCAGGGACCAGCCATTTCCTCTCCCAAGAGAGCCATTATCCTTAGCTGAGACAAATCTTTCTCTGTGAATGTCTACAATCTTGTACACAGATAAAGAAGTTGCACTACAGTCATAAATAACACTTTGATACAAGTTCATGAGGAGCAACTCTTAAGGTAGCCACGGACTTTCGAATCTCCTAAAAAAAAGTCTCAGCTGTATCTTTAATAATGAAGGATACATTAAATGAATTTCAGGTGAAATGAGGTCAGAGCTTTTAAACATTTTGATTTATATGATGAGCTGAGGCATGACACAAGATTTCTTTGTCACGAGTATAGCAACACTCACATTTCTGGATGGGCTATCACAGTCTAAAAACTAATAATAGATGAAATAAAATAAATGCAGGCAGAGCACAGACACTGCTGTATCTTTATCCTGTATTACTCATGTTAAAAAGCAATCATGGAGAAGCAAAAGTAGTGTAAACATTACATGGCCATTTTTAAAAAAAAAAGAAACCTTAAACTGAAAATACTGTTCAAGAGCAGAGTGAAACAGGAATACTTCTAAAACGTTATAGATTTTTTTTTGTCTTATTGCTGCTTTCCTTCCTTCCTTCTTTCTTTTCTTTCTTTCTTTCTTTCTTTCTTTCTTTCTTTCTTTCTTTCTTTCTTTCTTTCTTTCTTTTCTTTCTCTTTCCTTCCTTCCTTCCTTCCTTCCTTCCTTCCTTCCTTCCTTCCTTCCTTCCTTCTTTCCTTCCTTCCTTCCTTCTTTCTTTCTTTTCATTTAATAATACTGTCATAGTTTGTTTTATATCTCACTGAAATTAGGAAGAATATAACACTCTTTAAAGATAGTTGTCTAATAGTCTGCTCTGTGGTGTAATAATGTCTCTTTCTCACGTGTCACTGGTGAAGTGTGGTATTTGGATACTAGTCAAATACTAGGTAAGAAGACATGAGAGTGTACCTGCTTGGTTGAGAAAGCAAGTGAGAACACCACTTCTTGGTCTTTGGTCCCTTTGCCCAGAGAAATAAAACTTTATAAAATGTTTTAAAATATTTAACTTCATTAAGTATTTTTCTTCTGTAGTAAAACAAACGAACAAACAAATAAACAAAATTGAAGCTAACCACTCAAGCAAACAGAAGTGATCTACAAATACACATATACATACAGACATATACATACAGAATTGAAAGCAATTATCAGGTAACATCAGTGGCTAGCTGAGGTCTCTAGAGAAACAATATGATTAAGTAATAAAAGGAAAAGCCATTCTGATCCTCCCAAACAGAAATGATCATTAAACATCAATGCAATAAGAAGAGATTTCCTGTCGATTATGATTGGAGAATTTCACATAAAATAAAGAATATAACCACTTTTACATGGTATATGGTGACAGAAGAGTCAATCCAGAATTCATTGTCACAATTCCAAAACACCTTTACCAGGTTAAGGTCTTTTGGTGTCATTTTCTGAATAAATATATTCTGAGATGTAGCTCTCACCCTGGTGCACAGAGGGGTGCAAACAGAAGAGACAATCCACTGGAGAGTGTAAGGTAATGCTTTTCTATAAGGATTAAATTACTTTCAAAGTTCATACAAAAATTCTGAGAAATAAAAAGGATTTATGTCTAGGGCTCCTTTAGCCTCACCTGAAGTCCTTTTAACAACTCACCCACAGCTTGCCTATTTTTGTAATAAACATTTCTTTCACTAAAAAGTGTTGGTTATCTCTGTATTTCTTACTCTCTTTAGCAATTCATAAGCTTGATGAAATGACTTTTCAAAGAGTTCTTGGTAATGTCCTCATCACTGAAATTCTTGAGAACATCTTAGCACTGCATCATGTCTGAGAGACTTCCTCTAGTAAAGTAACAGTTCTCATGTTTTCTTTCTGTGACAGGGTAGTAACTTATACAGAGAAGTCTTGTCCTGGTTTCAGCTGCAATAGAGTTAATTTTCTTCCCAGTAGCTGGTATGTTGCTGTGTTTTGGTGCAGCCTCACCTTGAGCACTGTGTGCAGTTTTGGGCACCACAGTACAAAAAGGATGTGAAACTATTGGAGAGTGTCCAGAGGAGGGCTACTAAGATGGTGAAGCGGCTAGAAGGCAAGACGTATGAGGAGCAGCTGAGGTCACTTGGCCTGTTCAGCCTGGAAAATCGGAGGCTGAGGGGAGGCCACATTGCAATCTACAGCTTCCTCATGATGGGGAGTGGAGGGACAGGCACCAATCTATTCTCTTTAGTGATCAGTGATAGGACCCAAGGGAATGGTGTCAAACAGTGAGAGAGGAGGTTCAGACTGGATATCAGGAAAAGGTTCTTCACTGAGAGGGTGGCTGCACACTGGAACAGGCTCCCCAGGGACACAGTCACAGCATCAAACCTGTTGGAGAATAAGAAGCATTTGGACTATGTTCTTAGTAATATGGTCTGAATTTTTGGGTAGGTCTGTGTGGTGCCATGAGCTGTACTCCATGATCCTTGTGCATCCCTTCCAACTCAGGATATTCTATGATTCTTACTAAACTGTTCTTATCTCAACCCATGAGTTCTTGCAACTTTTCAGTTCTCTGTCTCATCCCTCTGGGACAGGGGAGTAAGCAAACATATGTGTAATATTTAGCTGCCTGCTGGGTTAAGCCACAGTAGTCCTTTCCTCTGGGAATTTTTATTTATTTATTTATTTATTCCTATTATATAAAAATATGCAATACTTTATTTTACATTACAGCAGACAAGATTAATGCAAAAATTTGACTGAATTCTAATGCATATCCCAGATTCCTAAAAATAATATACTTACATGTAATGATCATGAGGTATCTTCATGAGCAGGGAACAAACTGGAGATTGTACAAAAAAAGCTGTTTTTGAGTGATCAGCAAAAACAGATTAACAGACTATTTATTTTGTTAAATCTATGAACATTGAAATACTTAAAGCAAGCTATCTCAGTGATGAACTTTTGGCAGTTCATGTACAGTTAGACTGATGTTTCATTATCACTTTCTGCTGTTACTGTTATTCTTTTTTTTTTTTTCAGGGGAGTATAGATATAACATTTGAATGCTGACAAACCAGTATTTCAAGTTATGTTAAAAATCAATTTATAGAAAAAAAAAAGTAAAGATTATACCTCTCCAATGCCACTTCCTCAGTCTTGAAAAATAATTAACTGATCTTTTAATTTCCCTAGTGCTTTAGTCATAGTAATGCTAAGTTGATGAGGATATTAACTCAGTGTGAACACTCCATTCAGTTGAAAAATGCTTATTTTGGTGCTAACAAATTTTACATCAGTTTTTCTTTGAATGCACAAAGAAGTTAATACAAGCATGCAAGTTACACTTTATTCTTTCTTGTTTTCCATGCATTTCCTATCCCCAAATAAATTGAAGATAATTTGAAAATGTTTGCATTTCTCTCATGAAGGGATAAGGTACTATGCATTTCTGATAGAGCTGGGATATGAGCACAGGGCAGTTACTGCAGAGCAGATGACACACAGCAAATTCACAACCATGCTTATATAATGGCAATATTTCATGCTGTATTTCTGTGACATTCTATTTGCTTTCAAGAGGAACACAGTTCTTCTACTATCATGGGTTTTTTTTAGCCTTGGAGTAAAAAAAACATATCCACAATCAAGTATCAATAGAGGAAATGGTAAAAAGTATTGTCTTTCTATACATACACTTGAACCAAACCCTAAGACTGATTTTAATTTCAAAAGTAAAATGAATATCCACTTGTTTTTACTGAATATACAGTTATAAAATAGAAAACATATTTTAAAATAATTTCAATTAAATGTCCTAGCAGAGAGTGTGTGGTAAATATGAAAGCAGAGATGCAATGTGAACCAGTACTGAAACAAAGCCTCACCCTCTCCCCTGATACTAATTGGAAAGGTAAATGAAGATAACACAGTTTAAAATGTAACAAATTATTGACATAGTAGCTTGAATAGTTTCTTGCTATTATATCTTCTCAGACTGAAACATAGAAAATTACCATACAGAGGAAGTAGGGTACAATATAGGATTGTTTTTAATGTGGATTCAATGTCCAAACAGGATGTGACTACTTGTCTTATTGAAAGAATTTGACAAACTACCTGACAGTAATTTTCATGATGTCTTTAAAAAGTTTATTTACTAATGTTAAGTAGTTTAATTTTCTGGCTGACAGCTATTTAAAAAGATATACCAAATTATATATGAACAGAGCTCATTATGGTCAAACATATGGATTGGAAAACATCTATAAGTGGAATGAAATTATTAGATAAATGCATTAGTTAATCTGTATTATTTAATTACAATGGCATTCAGGAGATATAAAGTCTGAGCTTCAGGTTTCATCTTCCTTAATCCCTTCATTAAGATGCCTTATCAATAGGCTGGCATCAAACCTCATCTCTCCTCAGCATCATGTTAATAATGTTATCTGAAATCACTGCCTTCCATCCTAAGTTAAATGCACCACAGTCTCCTGCAATCTGTTGCATACCCTTCTGGGGGAGTAGTATATTATTTTGGGGAGGCAAAGTATGTAGGGACATTCCAAGAATTACTGCAGCAATATGGTAAGGCAATATGACAAGGTTATAAAGTAAAACAAAAACAGTAACAACAAAAGAAAAAACACATTTCACATGGTTTCGGGGCTTTATTGGGAATATAATGACAGGACAAAGCGGAATGGTTTAAAACTACAAGAAGGAAGATTTAGATTAGAGATTAGGAGGAAATTCTTCACTCAGCGGGTGGTGAGGCACTGACACAGGTTGCCTGCAGAGGTGTTTGAGGCCAGGTTAGACGAGGCTCTGATCTGGTGGGTGGCATCCCTGCCTATGGCAGGAGGGTTGGAACTAGATGGTCTTTAAGGTCCCTTCCAACCCAAGCTGTTGTATTATTCTGCGATCTATATGACTTAGTGAAGAGTCATATTCTTCACAGTCTACAGGCTAGGATGTACCTCCTGTTGAGAGGCTTCCTAATATATACAGGGCACAGCTTCACAAGATGCGTGAAGAAGCCTATTGTGGATGGACCGTGAAGCACTCACAGCTGGCTCTATTTTCAGATTGCACACTTCTAAACTTTGTATTTTGAAATGAATGGTAAAATTCATATTACATCTTCACACACATACAATTACATCTTCCGAGTATGTTTTGCAACTCATACTCAATAAATAGTGAAACATAAAAGCTGTTTTATTCACACAAAAAAAAAACAGCCATAAATAACTAACTAAATAAAGGTACACATCTCACTTTGTGTGCAGAGCATCCAATTTACAATATCAAATACCTGTCGTAAGTATTTATGAGTACTGCTCCCTACAGTATCAAATAATCCACACATTATTGCCCTCAATTAACAACAGCAGCTACAAAAACACTAGCTAGACTGATAGGCTGGGAATATGAGCTTTATGTCAATCAAATGAACTCCTTCCACTTTCTCTTTCTCATGGTGGTCTGAATTTTTGTCCCACATCACCCTAAGATGTAGCTCTGTGCCAGCATCAGTTATATCTACCTAAATGTCATGGCTTAGTCCACTGACTTCAGCAGCAACAAAGCCAACCTTGGTGCTTTTAAAATTAAATTCACATTAATGATTTTTCCTAAAAATAAATAAATAAATAAATAAATAGAAATGCAGGCTACCTCTGACCTTGTGATCTAGTCTGTTTCAGAAATTTTATACCGGAGTTTTAAACCTTTACAGAGCTCATAATGTGAAGAATGTGTAATTTTATTTGTAGTAAGAGATATTGTATGGGAGCGAACTCCAGTAAAAGGAACAGTTTGCTTACTCACAAGCAGGCAAATATACCAGATTTAATTTATTGCTTAAAATCATTGTATATCTGAGTGTGCTAGACCTTCCTTATAGTCTTTCTTAATATGGACTTTCACTATTATTCAGAAATGCTGTAGTGGGTTTACGTGGCAAGGTTTTGGTAGCAGGGAGCCATTGGGGTGGCTTCTGTGAGAAGGATCTAGAAGCTGCCCCATGTTTGGTAAGGGCCCCACTGCTAACCAGAGCTGAGTCAATAAGTGATGTTGTTTTGCGCCTCTGTGAGAGCATATTTAAGACAAGGAAAAACAAACAGCAACAACAACAACAAAAAAAACCTGCGACTCAGAGCAGCTGGGACAATGTGAGGAGTGAGGAACAGTCTTTCTGGCGCCAAGGTCAGTGAAGAAGGAGGGGGAGAGGTGCTCCAGGTGCCGCAGCAGAAGTCCCATGTGGTCTGCGGTGAGCACCATGGTGAAGCAGGCTGTCCCCCTGCAGCCCATGAGTACCGTGGTGGAGCAGGGTTCCACGCTGCAGCCAGTAGAGAAGACCATGGTGGAGCAAGTGGACCTGCACTAGCAGAGACTGCAGCCTGTGGAAGACCCCTGCCAGAGCAGATTCCAGGCTGGACGTGCAGCCCGTGGAAAGGAGACCACGCAGGAGCAGGTGACCTGTCAGGAGCTGCTGCCTGTGGGGGACCCAGGTTGGAGCAGTGTGCTCCCAAGGGATGGACCTTGTGGTACGGACCCATATCTGGAGCAGTTCTTGAAGAGCTGCTGCCTGTGGGAAGCCCATGATGGATCAGTTCAGTAAGGACTGCATCCCGTGGGAGGGACCCCACAGCACAGGGGACGAGAGTGACCGAGAAGGAGCGGCAGAGAAGAAGCGCTATAGACTGACCATAACCCCCATTCGTTCCCCTGTGCCACTTGGGGGGAGGAGGTGAAGAGGGCGGATGGGGGAGGAAGGTGCTGGTGGATGGGGGGGGAAGGTTTCTTTCCTTTGTTTCTCGCTTCTCTAGCTTGTTAGTAATAGGTAATAAATCTTACTATCTCCCTATGCTGAGTCTGTTTTACCCGTCACGATAATTACTGAGTGATCTCCTCATCCTTATCTCAACCCTTGACCCCCTTTCATTGTATTTTCTCCCCATTCCTCTTTGAGGAGGGGGAGTGAGAGAGAGGTTGTGGTGGAGCTCGGTTGCCCACCCGAGTAAAACGACCACAAATGCTCTCATATATATATGGACCAAAAATATTTTCAGAGGCTCAGTTGCAAAAATATCTGCAAAATTCCCAGGTCATGAGGATGAAGCAGGCCAGGTTGGATGGGGCTTTGGGCAACCTGATCTAGTGGGCGTCATCCCTGTCCATGGCTGGGGAGCTGGAACTAGATGATCTTTAATGTCCCTTCCAGTCCAAGCCATTCTATGATTCTATGATATCTGAAAGGTAGGCCTAGAACTAGTGTAACCACTTGTCCCTTTTACCAATTGAGATATATACATTTCGATTTTTGTCTGCATAATCACAGTAGGAAAAACTTCAGAATTTAATGTTTTAATTACAAGCTAGTACTCCTGTTATAGCGTGAGAAATTTGTAGATCTCTTTCAGCCTATAGGAGAATGAGAGGCAACCTCTTTAGATTTATTTTGGGGTATTTCAAGATTGGTTTTTTTCATTGTAAATAACAAATCCCCAGCAAATCTAGAAGCATCTGATATGAACTGTTCAAAATGATTGTGGGAACTGTTCTAAGTCAGGAAATAGAGAGTAATATATATATGTGTGTCTTTATACATATATGAATATGCAATATACATATATGGAATATATACATATAAGGAATATACATATATGTGTATCTATGTGTGCATGTGTGTATGTGTGCACAAGAGAGTAGTTTATGTCATAACAATTTGTTTTCCCATTGCTACCTAGGTATTGTAATATTGGTATTGCCTTTTTGAAAATCATATTTTTCCTTGAGAGCAATAGCTTTATGTGCTTGATTGGAACAGTCAAATTGTACAGCCATCTATGACATTATAATGTCTTGCTAAGTTGTATTGACTATTATGACAGAAAATATTGAGCATGAAAACCTCCAGCTGTTAGTGAGCAGTGGAAGTAGGAAACTAGCTCAGGAGAATAAACATATTCATGTCTTTTTTTTTAATAATGTTTTAGTAAGAAAACATTTGATGCAAATCCAAAAGACACTAACAATCTCAGACCAATTCCCTTTTGTATGTTAGATCATCAGCAGATCACAGTAAGCAGCAGGCTATTTGAATTAATCTTATTTCCTTTCTGAGATAGAGCAGCCTTCTGAAGATAAACCTAGTTGATTATCCATCACTGCAACACTTTTGGGTGCTTTAGAGTCTACTGAACCACTCATTATGATTTAGTTTTCTATGAGAGTAGAATATGTACAAATTATTTTCTCTCTCAGGAGACCTTAGTCAGTTAATTTTATAGTTAAAGAAACATATCTATGTAGTATCTTTATGCATTTTTTCCTGACAACTGTTCTTTGAAGTGACAGATAAGTACAATAAACAGATATATCAGATTGAGGATTAAAGTATATATAGAAGAAGTTATAGTTTAATTATTACCTTTACTTTTCATTATTACCTTTACTTTTCATTATTCCCTTTCCTTCCCTGTGTGCTCACAATGGAGTTCCTATTTTAGAAGGAAGAAAGTGAAAATACGGACTCAGAGATGTGGGGCGTGTCTGCAGACAATGCAGGTCAGACCCAAGTCTGAAAAGAGCAGCAAGGGAATGCAACCCATGTTTGGTGGGCCACAGACCAGGCAAGTATTTGCACTTTGGGCAAACATCATCCTCTTCGAAGAGCCTTTTAAAATCTATATCAAAGAAACAGAATTAAAGTAATAAGGGGAAATGGCTGATGAGAACATTTCTGCAAAAGTTATAACTAGCACTCATAAGACAGAATGGTGCATAAAACAGAGTGCTAGACTCATGACTTTGAGTCCTTTTATCAGCATTACCAGAAAGGTATCTCTCTCTCTCTCTCTATATATATATATATATACACCTATATATATAGTTCTAATAGGCAATTGCTTCAGACTTTTTGGCAGTGGGGAAGAAACAAGAACAGCTTACATATATATATATATATACGTATATATATATATATATATAAAGTGATCAAAAGCCATTAACTCCCCCCCTAAAAAAAACAACAACAACAAAAAAAAAAACTCTGTAAAGAAGCCAGTATGTCTTTGCCTTGCCTTGCATACATTACCAGAGTGTGTTTACTATATGTTTACTTCTTTTATTTCCAGAAGATGAAATTCAAATTGCTTCAATGCTTTTGTTTTATCAGGCTCATGTTGGACTCATGTTTGGCAGTACTATCAGTTTTTTCATTATTTTTTCCATAAATACTATCTAATGCATTCCACATATATCATATGTCATATATACTATTTTTTAATGCAATCTAGTTGCTGGAGAACAATAAGAATTTTATATTCCCTTTGAAAAAAATGTGCCTCTGATTTAATAAGAACATATCTCAAAGCCAGTGTTCCTGATCCTTTACTGCAGGTTGAGTGAGAGTTTTATCTGCCTATTAGGAGTATACTTACCTCTCAAGAGACATTCCTTTCAAACTAGAACATTTTAAAGGGTATTTTCACCTTTAAGAAATTGGTTTACAGCTGCAGCCAGAGGTTAGTAAAGGCTGGGAGGGTGGAGTGAGGAAGTGAGAGTAGGGAGAGTACCTATATTCAACACAATACATGTATTTGCATTTTAGGCAAGACCTTACTATCACAATGCCATCTAATGGATCATAATGCTGTCTTTCTATCCACTGTCCTTTTTTCTCCCACCCCATTGACTTAACCATTCTCCATTCAGACTATTCAGCATTGTGTTGCCAGATACTGTGGGTTTTCAACTCGAGGAAGGAAGCTGTATTGCTTTAAAAATCTGTATTATTAGTCTGTTTTTAAGGTAGGCTGCTGCACCAGACCTGGCCTTGAGGCCTTGATTTAGCTACTTGCCCACATTAAACCCAAGTGCTGCAGTGCTGCTTGTCATTCACCAGGGGAGACTTTTACAAAAAAACAAACAAACAAACAAACAAAAAAACAAAAAACAAAAAAACAGTGACTCAGTTCCCATTATAAATTGAGAACACAACAATTTCCTCAAGATGCAGTTTTGGGGGGACAAATAAAAACATGGCACTACAGGGACACGTATATGACATTTTTGTTTTCTTTTCCATTTCCAATTGGGAGTTATTTAATCAGTTTATAATATTATTAGTCCCAGAATAACAAAATTGCCTGCCTGCTAGCCATTGAACCTTAAACAATAAAGAGTACATACAGCACAGGGTTTTTAAAAGTACTTGGTAACGAGTAATATTCTGAAACACTGACATCTCGTGGCACACTGTATAAATAGCAGTCTTCAGAGAAATTAGGTACTTGATGCACTTTTCTAAATGATGGCCAAGCAGAAGAGATGATGTGAAAGACTGAAAATATGTGAACACTGTCATAGTCATTTAAAAAAAGAAAACATAGATGTAATTTCTAGTTATGCGGTTAACAAAGAACAAAACAGTGTTAGCTTCACAAAATGCTTGGATAAATGACATAGTAAACATTGTTAAGATAAAGTAAAATAAGTATATTTTTAATAACATGGGAATCACTTTTCTATTAATGTTATTAATACGTTGGGCAGCTATTTATGTTAACACAATTGGATGTGTGATGACAGTAAATTATTTCAGTAACTAGTCACATAATAAAATGGTAAATAATTCTCATGGAAACCATGATGATGATTTTAAGGCGGGTGCATTTCAAGGTGTTTTCCATTAAGCTAAAATGGTAGCATATTCTTGAACAGGGTGAAAAGAATTTCTATAAAACCTGCAACCAGGAAGCTGGTGTCTTGTTCCCACTTTGCAAAAACATCCCCAGGAAAAACAAAACAAAACAAAACAAAACAAAAAGTACCTTATAACACCTCTGCAACAACCTTACCTCATCTCCTGAAAGAGCTTGATTTCTGAAATCTGGAGACTTTACAATGCTTATTTTCCACTAACTGTATTATTCAGGCTATTACAGACATTCAGGCTCTCTTCTAGCTCTCTTCTAGCATTTAGTCAATAACAGAAGACATTAGTTTTTGTGATTCTTACCATGGGAATATCTCTTAAAGACATTTGATTTTAATCCTCAAAATACATTACAGTTGACATAAACCATAAAAAATGAATAAATGTCCCCTACAGTCCCCTACAATTAGTTTTTATTTGGTTTTACAACCTGACTACTTGCAGTTTCATTAACTGTTCTTAATTAACTCTCTGATGGTCATTTTTACAAAGTCCTGTTAAAAGTCCACAAAGCCTTCATTTCCGACAATTCATCTTATCTCCATTCTTTATATATATATATATGTATGTATATATATATATCTTGTTTATATGCAGTTTCTCTCTCCTCTCTTTTGCCGATCTTGTGTTTTGCCAATATGTGCTTAGGAAAGGATTTCTCATTTGGCTCACTTAATTCTAATTGTGATGCTACTGTTAAGTCATCAGCCTTGCCTACTGCCAGAAATTGATCTGAGACAGGAACCAGAAAGATAATGAGTATAGATTGCATTCAGAGAAGGTGTTTAGCATCACTCACTGTGTATAACCCAAGCTCAATGTTAGTGGGAAAACATAAAGACAGATTATAGGGCTGAACCAGAAGAACAGCCGGATTCCATTAGCTTTGCTAGTTCTAGCCCACATTGTAAGTCTGATATCATAGCATTAGTTTTGTAAACAGCAAACAGTATTTCCTGTTTTTCTCTATTCTGCAATTTTCTGTGTCACATGGAAAAATGAAAGATCACTAGTATTTCATCACATGAGTAATGAGAGCAAGCAGCTAAAGGCAAATACTTTTAAGTAAAACCAAGTAGGATCCTTTAAATCCTAATGTGTATAAGGGATGTCTTGAAGTGGAACCAATGCTACTATCACTGGAAAAATCTAATTTTCTACAATCACTTCATATTATGGGCTAGGAGTGTCCTAGATTTGTCACTGTCACCAAAAAATGCAGAAGCTATGGTTGAAAAAGTCACTTTCTTTAATTTGTCTGTGATTGGCAGGAAGATTGGGAATCCTGCTTTCACAGAAGAACTTAATCCCTATGATCCTTTCCTTTACGATATCTAAGGTATACTTCAGAAAAGCTTGGAATCTATATGTTGATAAGCATGTCAATTATCTGCCAAAAGAGGCAATACGGAGAACTATTGAGATATATATGCCTTCATACTAAGGTACTTACCATACACCAAAAAAATAGCTAATTTCAATAAGAAAAGTTCTCCTGTAGAGAACTCAGATTCTAGGTATTTATATAAAATGATGCAGAAAAGTCGCCTCTTTCGGCTGTTTTGCTCTACAAGTAGCAAATGCTGTTCAAATTTGTTGAAAAAGAGTTAAAAACAAAACCTTCTCAGAAACTAAAACTTTCAAGTTCCCACCCAGGAGAGAAAATTGAGTGAGCATGAAACTACCATGAGACACAAGAGCCCTTTATATACTTTTTTTTCTTTTTCTTTTTCTTTTTTTTTTTTTTTCAAACAAATTATCCATATAATCCTAAATGCATCTTAAATCTGTTGTCCACAGCTCTCCACAGCATAATGTATGATGTTTAGATCTACAATTTAAGGTTCTTATCTGATGCTTACCACTGCTCTACCTGTAAAAGAGAAGATCCACATTATAGACTGTATTTCTTGTTTCCTTGTGTACTGTCAGAACTACAATGTCTTCCCTCAGAATAGAAACACGTGTATTTCAATATTTTTTTCTTCTAAACTGTCTTTTCAACTCAGAAAATGAACTTTGAATTCTGTGCAAAATCTCACATGCTGCAAATGTTCACAGACCACAGAAATACTTAACACTGGGTAAGAAGAAACAAACATTAAATATTCTGATGAGACCTTTTCAAAGTTCAATGAATACATTGATCAGAGTTCAAGTGGCTTAAATATCTACTGTGTTTCTGTGTTTTGCATCGCTGCTCCACCTTTCATGTGTATTTGAAATTTTGCCTTTGTATTTAAAGAATATATAAAACTGGTGAATGGAAGAGAGGAGCTAGTGACAAATAGCAGAGAAGATTTAGAGATTCATTAGGTAAGTTGGATGAACTCAGATCCCCAAGGTTGGATGGGATTCACAGAAGGATATGTGAAAAGACCATCCCAATCAGATGAAGTCATGCTGACCAACTGAATTTCCTGATAACAGAAAAGACTGAATTATGACCATTTTCAAGAAAGGCAAAGATGATTCAGGTCAGCATCACTTCAGCCTCTGCTAAGATCACAGAACAAAACTACTGGCAACAGCCTCTTTTCCATGGTATCGCTTCTCAGAACCTCAAGAGTTGTCTGCTGGCTGCCATGGGTCCAGAGACTACATCATTAAACTACCAGCCTAAAAAGATACAGAAGGACCATTTTTAGAAATCCTCTCAGAACAGTGGAATGTGAAATAAAGTGTTGTTTATCAAAGATGAAACAGAAATACAGGGATATTACTGAGGCTGAAAAAAAAAATACAACAGCTGAAATTCAAACATAAATATATGGAATTACATTGGAAGTCTGGAGACAGATAAAAATGCATTTTTTAAAGTTGAAAATGTAAAGAATGGGAACAAAGATGAGAGATAACTGCAAACTTTTCTACGTGAAATATATTAGTAAAAATAAAGACTTTCTTTAAGGACTTACAGAGTGCAAGTACTGAAAAAAGGAACACATCTGTTGCTTTGTTGGAACTTCTTCATATCTACAGATTTTATTTCTGTGTCCTGTATGTCTTCCAGGTGACTTGCCTAGCAAGATATATGTTCTTTGGAGTACTTTTTCGTTTGGATTTCACTAATGCAGAATATGTTCCTACTTCTGTCATTCACAGTAGATTGTCAAGTACTCAAGCTGAGAAAAAGAGCAGTCACATAATGAAAAACTCAAATTCATTTATCTCAGTTTCTTCCCTCTACTTCTTTTGTGTGTATCTATATAGGGAGCAAGAGTACATTGCAATGCTGAGAAAGAGGCATGCTGATATGTGCCAGTGAATGATATGATGAGATCATTGCTTGAATAAACATACCAGGAAAACTTCAGTTAAAATTCATTATAACAAGTACAATACTACAATTTTCTTATTTTCAGAATGTGGTTTTCAGTTTTATCCCTATCTTTTCCTTCTGGTGAATGTCAAAAATATGAAGTAAACATTGATGTTTGGAAAACAAGGTAGCAATGAAAAATACAATTAAAAAAAAAAAAAAAAAAAAAAAGTCTACCTTTACTCTGAGAAAAGGATGACAAAAATCCCCTGAAAAGTATCTCAAAACCAATACCTCTAAGTATTCAATTATTTCTCTAGTTGCTCCTGTTGAACAGTCTTTATCACTAAAGAAAGTTAAGCAGTACAAGGAAACTATCTTACCTATGTCCAGATGAAATCAGAGTGTGATGCATTCAACTATTTTTAATGCAAACTTTAAAATGAGACAGACTGAAAAGGCCCAACTTATTTTCATAGGAACCTAGCATGATAGTTAGACATATCCATCCATACCGTAGTGCTTTTAAAGTTAAGTTCCCCATTCCTAGTGATATCATTAGAAAATTATATACATAAATACCACCACGAACCAGCTCTCATAAGCTTCCAAGACTCAACATTTTACTATTGGTTATGCCTTAAGGCACATTGAGAAATGATTAGAAAGTGGGGAAATTATAATTAAATGTAATTTATATTTTATTCATTTTATTTTTTCATTAAGAATGAAACTGGTCATATATATGTATATATATATATACACAACTTCTCATTTTTCCATAAGATTTGAGCTGTTTGTGTTTTTACTTTTCTAATTTCAGTAATAGGAATGTGTACGTATATGTGTATAAGTTCCCATCAGCTTCACTACACTAGTACCACTCCTGTTCTCTCTCCTTCCCACTTCTCCTCCTACCAAATGTTAGTCATAAGATGCTTGCAGTGTTATTACTGCATTAGAGTCAGAAAGCACACACCCCTCCACCTGTGCACAGCTGTCATTCTCCTTGGCTTGTCTTTCATATGGGGTATTCCTGGTAGGAATTACCTTATCTCCTTAATGAATTTGGTCTTTAACAAGGAGTTGTTTAGAGTAAACTCTAGTGTAAACTTTCTACTTTCAGAGTGTCGAAGTACACGAAAACCTTCATTCAGATAATTTCTATGGAAGCTAATCTCTAATTATGGATTTAATGAAAATATTCCTTACCAGAGCACCTGTTGAATATCAGGTAATTATGAAGTCATTTAAAATGCAGAAGATTGGGTAAGTACACCATTAATGAGTTAACATTCCCAAGGCAGTAAAGAAAAAAATGTCTCTGAATTCATTAAGTAATCAAAGATAGATTAAATATGTCTACTATAGTTCTTAGTCTATGAAGAACATTGTTACAGAACTTATGAGTAATTTGTATGTCTTGGCTGTACCATTTGGTTCTAGTAATAATTGTGAGTTCAGCTGGGAAACACAACAAACACAAACAATTTATAATTTAAAGTCTTTTTAAATTTATTTCCAGCAGCTGCAATGAATCCTAGCTAATACTAGCTGCATTTTCCCAAGATTCTGATAATATTTAGTTCTGAAAAACAGATTTATAAGAGAATAATTAACATCTTAAAGTTTGAAAATATGTTTTCAAAATAAAATTGAAAACCAAGTTTTGTTTAAAACACATACTGATGTTTTAAGAACTTGCACCATCTGACCTATCTAGAATCATTTGCACTATTATCAACTTTTCTGTTATACAAGATACACATATATATTTGCTGATGACATAAAGCTAGGAGAGTAGCTGATACTCCAGAGGGCTCTGCTGTGTAAAGGGACCTTGACAGACTGGGGGTTGGGCTGAGAGGAACCTAATGAAGTTCAACAAGAGCAAGTGCAGGGTGCTGCACCTAGGATGGAATAACCTCAAACACCAGTCCAGGTTGGGGGGTGACCTGCTGGAGAGCAGCTCTGCAGAGAGGGAACTGGGAGTTCTGGTGGACAGCAGGCTGACCATGAGCCAGCAATGTACCCTTGTGGCCAAAAAGACCAGTGTTTTCCAAGCTCAGCCATTCTGCGATATCTCATTATGAATGTCCATTATAATGTCCATATTTAGTGAAATTTCTAACACTTAAAATCTCAAATTAGCTATTTAATAATAAGAACAAAACTAATATCATCAGAGCTAACCATAAAAAAAAAATAAAAAAATCCTTGAGAACAATTCTAACAAGATTGGCTCCACTATAAATATTTTATTTAATTTGAAGGAGAATAGAAACAAAAGGGTTTGTTTGTTGTGGGCTTTGTTTGTATGTGTTTTTCCCTGAAGAAAAACATGGTCAGCCTCAAGTGTTAATAGATTATTCCTCCTTGACTCCAAGTCTAACAGTATGTAGACACAGATCCTGAGAGTAAAATGCCCTGAGAGGAATCAAAGAGTGTCTGATGAGCAGGGGCTGTTTTAGCCTGTGGCAGCTGGCAAGGTTACTGTCCTTGCTGTTCCCTCTAGCCTCCACACATGAATGCCTGACCTGTTTGTCAATCAGCTTTTGAACTGCTGCTGTTAAGAGCACAGCATTTTGCAGCTTATCAAAACTAAGGGTAGTTTATCTCAAAATTCTATGTTGTAATTGATACTCATATATCTGTGCACTGGGGATAGGGCAGACAGCTAGGGATGTAACTGTCAGCATCTCAGATTGATCTATTCCCCCTTGTCTGTCAGATGTCAGAAAGTGAATCCTTCTTTCATATTCAGAGGAAGGAGGGTCAATACTAAATAAAACCAGCAAGCCAAGCACTGGAAAAGTCCTTCCTTACCTTTAGAGCACAACTAGCTGAAGTTCTGAGACTTTACTTTAATCGTTATCTTGAGTTGCAAGTATTATAAGAGCAATATTAAAACTTTTATTTTAAAGGAAGAGGATCACTAGAACAAACCATGGAAGAAAATTTTAGAAGTTTTCTTGTTTTGTTTTGTTTTGTTTTTCTTTGGTAAGATTTTTCTTTTCTCTCTCCTTCGAGGCATTAGAGAGATTATATCACAGATATTATATCTAAATGAGCTAGTTCAGTAATGTGAAGCTGAGATTGTGGATCAACAACAAAAATAAATTATCTGGAACTTCTAGCCTCCACAACAAGAAGATACATAATTCCTCATAGAAGCCAAATTTACCTTCAGTTCTTAGAAAATTCAGACTGTTCTTAGAGACTGCAATAAAGAAACATCCCCCATCACCATTCCCAAACTGGCCTAGTATTTAGCTACCTTCATTACCAGGGTGCTGTGTCCTTGTTCCAGGTTGCATCTGCCTACTTTTAATTTATATCTTTCAGGTTAAAAACCCGTTCTGGGATGTAATTCCCTTGAGTAAGTAACCATAAGAAATGATCAGTCAGTACTCACCCTCTGCTAATAAGCAAAACCAGCTGAGCTCCACAAGCCTCAATTATAACTTGTTTTCCAGTACCTGCATTATATTTAAATACAAAACTTCCTTGAATTGTGGCTAACAAAATTGTGTTCAATGTCCTTGCAGCAGTTTTACCAATGCTGTACACAGTGGGAAGTTCCTCATTCCTCAACTTCTGCTTGTATTAAGACACATAATATTTTATTACAGATGTTTATGCAGGCAATTAAAATTCTTCTAAGTATTACATTATTCAGAGTGCCCGGTTACTCTATGTGTATTATCCACAGCCTCCAGAAACACAGAAACTCATTGTCTACTCTACTGAATTAAGATAGAAGAGGCACTCCTTAAGAGCTAGGACTAGTACTTTTTACAGATTCATTAACAACTTTAATAAAACTGTCATCAAGCTATTTTGTAATTCATGCACTCTTGTATCTTAGCATTATTAATTGTGATTTAATGGGATATCTTGTTCAGTGTCTCAGACAAATACACTAATTTCACCCACCGTTGGCTTTAGAAAACAAACTTGTAACTTTGGGTTTATTTAATGACTTTTTTCATATATATTTTAAGTAACCAGAGCTCATTCATGTAACAGAACAATCTTGTAAAATAGGCATGTGTGTTTGTATGTATCTGGGTTTTTAATGGTGTGCTTATCTTAATTTCAGTTTGATAACTTGGGTGTATTTTTGTATGGAAGAAAGACACTTGTTTTACTTAGGAAGCAAGGACAGGAAGAAGATTTGGTGGAGGTAAAAACAAGTAAAAGACAATTAGATAAAGTATTCTTGAAAGATGAATGAACATGTCATTAGGAGAGAAGCAGTTTCACAAAGCAAAGAGAAAATCTGCATGGACGGAACACAGTGTGAAATAATTTAGAACTTAATATTTCCTCTGCTGAACAACTTTAAAGTGGTTATAGGTTGTGCACGAAAGAAGTCTCTGTTTGCCCAGAGATATTTTCAACAGATCAGTTTACACCAAATAAAGCTTCTTTATCATTTCTGTGAAATATGTTGCTGCTTCCAGTAGATTAATATCACCTTCATACAAGTAATGATCGTTTTAATATAATCCCTAAAAATAAAAAATTACAAAGCATGAACCATCACTACTGGATGGTTACTGAGGGAATACCAGTGACAAAAAAGCTGTTTGCATTCCAGCTGTTCTGAAGATATATATATAATTGCTACTGGTTTCACAGTAACTTTTGTGAATGCTGTTTTTCCTAAACAAAGTAAAATAGATAACGTGTATGCTATTTTCAGAATCCACGAGTGTATTTTAACGAGGATGGAAAAAAAAAAAAAATAAACAAAGCAAATAAAAAGCAAACAAACAAAAACAACCTTGTATTCCAACTCTGTTGCAGATCAAACTCATATTTGTTCATAACAAATAGAACATTCTCCAGCTGTGATCATCCCAGGTCATTGAATCATCTCCTGGTCATTAACCAAATGATAAGCTGACCAAATCCTGGCTTTCCCTTCAGTTTCATTATTCTGGTGCCTCTTACCACAGAAGCATCCTCTTCCTTCATCTGCATTTATAGGTTACCAGCTTACGCTCTCTCTCTTGCTTTGTTTGCAAGTCACACCATGTCTGTAATATCCACACTGGAGATGCCTCTTTTCTCTGCCAACAGCTAAGGGCCCAACAAATCACTTTTCTAATTTAACTCTATCAGGAAATTGATCTCTCTTGATTTTCTAAAGGGTTATAAGATTGAGGCTGAATTCACATTTGCTCTTATTGTTCTGCTGTACCACTGTTTTGCACCCTGCACAATGTACATGACCAAGCTGTTCTGTTCCTTGTCCCCACTTCCATTGTGAACTGTCTTCCTGGACTTTGACCCTGTTTCTGTCTTTTGGTGTGGTTCAGCTTTGCTTTTGTAGTGCTTCTGCTGCTCACCTTATGCTCTGTCTGCAGATTAGTTCTAAAAAGATCAGGAACTTGTCAGTTAAAATACACTTAAATAATTTTCTAAAAAAAAAAATCAGTTTCTGCAGCCTTGTCCCTCTGGCTGCTTCTATTACCATAATCTAACAAAAGAGATTATGGTAATAAAAGAAAAAAGTCTTTTCAGTCACACCACACTTTGTCAATTTAAATACATACCCACTGTTTATATTTATCTTCTGTAACATTTGTTTCCTTTCTTCACCTTCAGACCACAGCAGAAGTAGTCTACGTGTCTTCTCTGCCTTTAGACTCTCGATTTACACAATAGCACAGGGCTAGGAGCCCAGTTTCCCACTTCACAAACATTTGATTCTCTATTATCTACCAGAATCCACTGAGTATTTTATTAATGCCTTTCCCAAATAATCTTATGATGCTCCTCTACCATTTTATTTAAATATTGTTTCAAGAATCATTTCCCAGATTTCCACTAGCCAACTGGAGGTGAAAAACTGTGTGCATATTTTGCTGCACTTTTAGAAATATTACTAGAGGTAAAAAGTATTTACCTCTAGTAAATATATACACATATGTATATGTGTATATACATATACATGTTTATATATGTATTTGTACATTTACATGCATACATAAATACATATTTAAGTACATATGTGCATACACATATGAAACATAACATACTTAATTTGTTTGTGTCTTCTCATATACTTCACAGTGCTACTTTCCTTGGGGCTAGGAGAAAAAAGAAGTTAATTACATCACTATCCATATTTATTGTCAGTGTGCAGTTTCCCTTGATCTGGCCGTTCCTTGTGTTTTTAGTACTCAGTACTTCAGGACAATGATCATGTTGTCTTCAGATTGTGTGCAAATGATCTCTGGGTGTTACGCAAATATAAATAATAATAGCAATGCCAATGGCAACTCTGAGAAGATCATTTCAAAATTTCTGATCCAAGTCATGCACAATGCATCTGAAACAGAAATGGTTATGAACATTGAAGTTTCCAAGACAAGAACATTGAAGTATGCAAGACAAGCACATTACTTTTGGCTTCCTGTGAAGATGATTGTGATTTGATTTCCATTAAGGGAATTTACTAGAAAGCACTTAAGTCCATCATCAACCAAAAAGAGACTTCAGAATCAAACAATAATTTTACTTTAACAAATATAGACACGGACGTAAATGCATTGATAACACTTCCTTAAAGCAGTATCTGCTACATTTGGCATTTTGCAGTATGTACTGATTTAATGTCAAAATACACATACACTCTAATACTGAGTCTTAATGGCATTCAGCTCCTACACATATAAGACACAGTGATGACAGTTTCTTTTGATTAAGGGGATTAAGTATAAAGCCTTGATACTGAGTGTCTTAGAAATATACTTTATCCAAGTGCTTCTTAATATATGAACAGAAGAGAAGCTATTCACACAAAGGATGCTACCAAATGAAAATGACATTTGGATACACAAGAGTGGAAATCATCTATCTGACCCTCAGCTGTCCTTTTAAACAAATCTACCATAAGAGAACATCCAACAGTAAAACCTTCCAAGAAAAAGAAAAAAGAAAAAAAAAAAAAAAAAAAGATTCATATGGCATTATGGCATTATAGGAAAAAAATACATACCAGTATTTTGTATTTTGCATTAGGGTCATCCTGTTGCCAGGCAATTCCACTGGTGTTAGCTCTCTGCCAAAGCAGAAAGACAGGATAAAAACTAAATTTTAAATACCAAATATATAATTTGTTTCAAACATCATATTTCTGTTTAAAACAGACAGATGTCTACCAAACCCATGTGACAAATTACTGAATGAACACATTTTCTACTCTCATTGAGATTAAAATTTAAATCTGAGTTTTAAGCAGCACTTATTCAAACAAGAAAAGCAGAGGTTCTCTGTTATAGATCTTATGATCAACAGTGAGAACAAGGTGATCAACAGTGAGATCAAAGGCTAGTAAAGTAAATAATTGCAAAATATACAAATGCTTCTCTGTAAGCAATGCTTCTATATATTTCATGCTCAACATTTGGCTTGGAAGAAAGATTACTTGCAATAACTGCTGAGATTTCACTGTTATGCTTCACTATGCTTTGGAAATCTAAGTATATAGTGAACTTGCTAAAAAAAATCAAAATTATAGATTCACATTTATGGAAGTTCCAATAAATAACCTGAATCTTTTCTGCTGCTAGAAGGTGAAGTGATTGCAATAAATCTGTATCTTATTACTGAAAAAACTTTTTGGCAAGAGACACCATTACATATCATTGATAGTATCACTTGTTTCCTGCTCTGTCTCTCTCTCTCTCTCTCTCTCTCTTTCAGAATCTTAGAAAGGTTCCAAATCTCTAGTTCTTTATGAGGATATGTAATATCTGGGTGACCAAAGTTTATTTCTACTTTCTGTAATATCTTTCATATTACCAGAGCGGCAGGCATCATCTGATACTAAATATGTATTAGTGCAAACTATTCCATATAATGCAGATTGAAGATGATTGTATTGAAAATATTTGTTTCAGGTTTTTGAAAGAAAAAAAAAAAAAAAAAAGCTTCCAAATGAACAAAATGAACAAAAGGACAATTTCTCTTGAATGAGAGCCTGTATCTTATTGTTTTCAATAATATTCATTCATTATTATATTCTCTCTTTACTGTGCCTCTAAATGATTTCCTTTAAAACTTATAGAGATATGCATGTCTAAAAGGACAAGAATGAAGTCACACTTGTAACTCTCAAACCTTGTATAAAACTTGCACAAAAATGAAAATGATCATATATTTAAGGGCTTACATAACACAATGGAAACAAATAGTAATAAATACTTTAAAAAGATAGCACAACTAAGTTGAATCATGCTAATTATTAATCTACTTTATTTATCATAGGAATTTTCATGACATATCTTCTAGTTAGTCCTAGTTAAGTAATATGAGGTGTAAGATTCAGTAATAATCTATGACAGAATTGTACAAGTATTGTACAAGTATTCTTATTTGCTACAAACAAATAATACTTGGAAATATTTGCTTAACCGTTTAAAAAATACTGAAATATCATTTCATTTATTCTAGCCTCACTTGAAAGTAAGAGCAAAATAACAGAAAAGGAAATGTTTTTTCCTAATCTTAAATTCAAATGAAAATCCTGGTTTTGAATTGATATGCAAGCTGAGCTGCATACTAGTAGGAAAGCATTGTTTATTAGTTGTGTGTACACCTGGTAGTGGAAATGAAATATATTAAATTGTGTTTACTAGGAAATGGAAGAATTACTTAAACAGTTGTTTGACTCATCAGCACATTAATGGGTATGAAAACACAGTGATGTTTTGTATTTCTTTATCACATACATTTTTTTCTGGAAAAAAAAAAAAAAACCACAGTCAGAATGCTAAATGTAGCACACTGTAACAATGTACATACAGTGCACTGTTTCCATGGATGTATATATTAGAGAGTTTTTGCAAAAGCATTGTTGGGGCTTATCATAGCAGGCAGCTCAGTACCACATAGCCATTCACGCCCTCCCTCCCAGTGAGATGGGAGAGAGAATCAGAAAAAAGGTGAAATTCATGAGTTGAGATAAAGACAGTTTAGTAAGACAAAAGAGGAAGTATTATTATTATTAGTATTATTATTAGTATTATTATTATTATTGTAAAACACACAAAACAAGTGCTGCACAATGCAATTGCTCAACACCCGCTGACTAATGCCCAGTCAGTCCCTGAGCAGTTCCCTCCAGGCCAATTCCCGTTTGTTTGTTTGTTTGTTTTTATGGCATATTCCATACTCTATATGGTATACCATGGTATGGTGTCATACCATGACTCCCTACAGTATGGAATATCCTCTGGACAATTTGGATCAGCTGTCCTGCCTGTGTCCCCTCCCAGGTCCACTGGCAGGGCAGTAGAAGCTGAAAAGTCCTTGGCTCTGTGTAAATACTACTCTGCAAAAACTAAAAAATCTCTGTGTTATCAGCATTATCCTAAATCCAAAGCACAACATCATACTAGGAAGAAAATTAACTCTATCCCAGACAAAACCAGGACAAACAATCATAGGTTGTAACTGTAAAAGACTCCACCCAGTTGTATCATATATTAAAAATAAGAGTTGATAATTTTCTGTAACTATCTGAAAATTTGTAATAAATTCACTGGGATACAGAAGGACTGAATACAGTATTTCTGAAATTTCTAGTGCAAAGTTTAACTATCTTAGTTTCAAAATTGTGCAAAAGTGTTTCATTAAATACAGGAAGAGTGTTTGTGCTTAACATTCATATAATAATATATATTGTTTTTAACATATAGACAGAGAAATAGAGGGAAGTAGAGAAGCCTGTGAGTGAGAGATCTGCAGGTGTAGATATCTAGACAAAGGTATATAGAAAAGAAACATAGTTCATATGAAGGGTCATCATGTTGGTGGATGTAAAAAGATGCAAGTCATCTACCTTTATAAATAGAGGAACAATTGTGTTAGTTTTCTATTAAGCCTGGTTATCTAAATAGCAAGAAAAAATGTACCATTACAACATCAATGCTATGCACCTACATTTGCATTTCAGACCAAACTGGAATCATTAGTAAGTTTAAAATGACAGATAAAGAGAAATATCTGAACATGAGAGATGTCTGAAAATCTTATTCTCATGTAAAAGTGAAATAGGGAAGATGTGTAGATGTATTTTCTAACATAGATAAGTCAGGGTGTCTCACAGAGAACATATATAAGGTCTCATCCCTAAATAAATAAATATTATTTATTAAAAAGAGAAAAAATATATAGTCTTGCTTTTACAGTAATACAATAAATGGTACAAACTTACCATAAATCAATTAATTTCAGACAGGAAACGCCAAGACTGAAAAATCTGAATTCTCTGAAAGATTTTAGAGAACTTTTTTCCTGTGAGGTAGCTAACTTCATAATATTTTCACATTATTCAGTACTCTCAGCCAACAAACATCCTCACATCATTAGGCTGTCATGGCTCTTTCAATAACATCAGTTTTCTGATTTTTTTGGTACTAACAAGAAACTTTTGATTTAAGATATTGCTTGTTAAAGAAGATGAGAAAATATCTCTGTCCCATGGACCAAGGCATGGACTGAAAAGACTGCAATCTCTTTCAAAAATATTTCAAAGCTGCAAGCAAAATGTTTGTAGTGCTCTGCATCAGTATGTATCGTTTTTTGATTCCCCAAAGGACTGCTTCTGGAGCTGTCATTTGTCTATGAGACTATTCATTAAAACTTTGACTCCACGGATTCTTGCCAGCATTCTTTATAGATTTTTCTGAACCTAATGGGAAAATGTAGAAGAGCTACTAACATTCACCAGATTTTATAGTTCCCTCTTTACATTTCTCATAAGTGGGTACTGCAATGTGAGAGTAATGTGAATGTAACCAGGAGTTACAAGAATGTAGCCATGATTCAGTAACCAGGGGAATGAGGACAGTATGGCTTTAACTAATAATGAGAAGCCTTAAAGTAAAACATTTAACAGAAATTATAGAGATGATGTCTAACTTTTCAAACTTCATATTTAAGACAAAGTTAAGATCTCTTATCCTAAATTTATCACCCCATTCCTGAATCAAATATATCTCAGAGTTCTGAGAGACCAATTTTATTCAAAAAAGACATAACCAGCCATAACTTTGGCAAAAGTTTTATAGATCATACAGCACTTAAATTACTTTTTTTTTTTTTTTTTTTTTTTTTTTTTTTTTTTTTTTAATACAATGAGATTCTAACCAAACTGCTAACACTAACTGAATAAAATGCAATTGTCCAGCTAAGGCACCATATAAAAATGTTCACTGATTAAACTTTTAATGGTGGATAATGCATAAGGGATACTGTTTAAGATAAAAAATTATTGTCATGACTGAAATAAAAGCAAGCTGCAGGACTAATGCAGGAATTTCCATATATTCAGAGTCTCTCTCTGTAACTTTCCTCTTTTCCAGGAAGATAAAGGATGTGTAAAAATACTTTTAAATTAATTATCTGTTCATTTATAAAAACAAACTAACTAACTAACTAACTTCACACTAAAATCTAGCGTCAAAGTCTTAGTTAAAAACACTGCAGTTCTAGTAATAACAGAACTCAAAACAGCAGAGCTTTAACTCAAGAACCAAGTATAGGATCTAGCTGATAAAAGTAGTTCCTTTACAAAGTAGGATTATCTACATTTAGAATCTAAAAAAATGTCATTAAAATAGAACATTGAGGTATACCTACTTCATGGTCTACTACTCCTACAATTACTTCAGATAATGCTATTCTTTTTCCTAAAATAATAGTAAAAAGACTTTTCTTGGCAGTTTTATAACAACTTTTTCATTATGTGAGGAAACAGACTTCCCTTAAAATCCAGAAAATTGTGCATTTGCATTAATAAATGTAAATCAACTCTATCTCTTTTTATGTATAGCCTCTGAAAAGTATCAGACTGTGACTTCACTTATACTATACGATTGATAACATTTCAATTGATCCTTGGGTCAAGAAGCTTTATTCAAAAGGCACATAAGTAGACAATATGAAACTATAGTCTCTGCCCTGAAGAGAATCCTAATGAGCAATTACTGTGTTGTTGAGCTCATATTTGAGTAACTGTAGTGGGTTTACGTGGCAAGGTTTTGGTAGCAGGGGACCATAGGGGTGGCTTCTGTAAGAAGAATCTAGAAGCTGCCCCATGTTTGGTAAGGGCCCCACTGCTAACCAGAGCTGAGCCAGTAAGTGATGTTGTTTTGCACCTCTGTGAGAGCATATTTAAGACAGGGAACAAAAAATGCTGCCGCACACAGCAGTTGGGACAATGAGAGGAGTGAGGAACAGTCTTTCTGGCGCCAAGGTCAGTGAAGAAGGAGGGGGAGAGGTGCTCCAGGTGCTGGAGCAGAAGTCCCCTGTGGTCTGCGGTGAGCACCATGGTGAAGCAGACTGTCCCCTGCAGCCCATGAGTACCATGGTGGAGCAGGGTTCCACGCTGCAGCCAGTAGAGGAGACCATGGTGGAGCAGGTGGACCTGCAATGATGGAGGCCGCGGTGGAAGACCCCTGCCAGAGCAGATTCTGGGCTGGATCTGTAGCCTGTGGAGAGGAGACCACGCAGGAGCAGGTGACCTCTCAGGAGCTGCTGCCTGTGGGGGACCTGAACTGGAGCAGTGTGCTCCTGAGAGATGGACCCCTTGGTACGGACCCATATCTGGAGCAGTTCTGCCTGTGGGAAGCCCATAATGGATCAGTTCAGTAAGGACTGTATCCCATGGGAGGGACCCCACAGCACAGGGGACGAGAGTGATCGAGAAGGAGCGGTGGAGAAGAAGCTCTATAGACTGACCATAACCCCCATTCCCCCGTTCCCCTGTGCCACTTGGGGGGAGGAGGGGGAAAAGGGTGGAGGGGGAGGAAGGTGCATTTGGTTTCTTTCCTTTGTTTCTTGCTCCTCTAGCTTGTTAGTACTAGGCAATAAATCTTACTATCTCCCTACGCTGAGTCTGTTTTTACCCGTCACGATAATTATTGTGCGATCTCATCCTTATCTTGAGACCTTTTCTCATATTTTCTCCCCATTGCTATTTGAGGAGGCGGAGTGAGAGAGCGGTTGTGGTGGAGCTTGACTGCCCACTTGAGTAAAACTACCACAGTAGCTGCTATATTACTCCTACATCCTGCTCCTCTACCTGGCCGTCATTGCTGAACAGATCTTTGCGTGAATCCAAGGTACCATATATTGTCCACGTAGGAAACTGAGACTGTGGTTCATCTCACCTCAATTAGTAGCTCTAGTATTCAGTTGCTGTGTTGTCCTGATAATACATTTAACTTACTGTTTTCTGTTTCCCCTTATTTACAATTGAGGTAATAATTAGATACTCATTTCACAAAGGTATCCTAAAGATTATCTAACATTTGCAAATTTTTTTCAGAATACAAAGCCCTATATCTGATTAATGTTTATAAATACCTTAAGTGTGGGAGACAGAGGGATTTGGCCAACCTTTTTTTCAATGGTTTGTGGCGACAGGACTAGGGGCAATAGCCACAAATTGGATCACAGGAAGTTCTGCACCAATATGCAAAAGAAATTTTCACAGTGAGGGTGACAGAGCATTGGAGCAGGCTGCCCAGGAGGCTGTGGAGTCTTCTTCTCTGGAGATATTCAAGACCCGTCTTGACACCTATCTGGGCAACATGCTCTAGGGAACCTAGAGCAGGAGGGTTGGACCCAAAGATCTCTTGAGGTCCCTTCCAACTCCTACAGTTCTGTGATGCTGTGATTCTGTGATCATAGAATCATAGAATGGTTTGGGTCAGAAGGGACATTAAAGGTCAACTAATTCCAACCCACTAGATCCCATGCCACCCACTAGATCAGGTTGCCCACGGCCTCATCCAACCTGGTCTTGAACACCTGCCAGGATGGGGCATCCACAGCCTCTCTGCCCAACCTGTGACAGTGCTTCATCACCTTCTGAGTGAAGAATTTCCTCCTAACCTCTAATCTAAATCTCCCTTCTTTTAGTTTAAAAGCCCTCCCCCTTGTCCTGTCATTATCTCATTGAGCAAAGAGTCATTTTCCATCTCTTTTATAAGTCACCTTTAAGTACTGAAAAGCTGCAATGAGGTCACCTTGGAGCTTTCTCTTCTTCATGTTGAACAGCCCCAGCTCTCAGCCTTTCTTCACAGGAAAGGTACTTCAGCCCTTTGGTCATGGCCCTCCTCTGGACTCACTCTAACAGTCCCACATCCTTCTTGTGCTGGGGGCCCCAGACCTGAATGCAGCACTCCAGGTGGAGCCTCAGAAGGGCAGAGAGGAGGGGCACAGTCAGCTCCCTTGGCCTGCTGGCCACTACTCTTTTGATGGAGCCTAGGGCACAGTTGGCATTCTGGGCAGCAAGTGTGCACTGCTGTGCAGTTAGCCTTCTGGGCTGCAAGCACTCACTGATACGCAGTTAGCATATAAATGCTATTTATTCTTAAATTAACTTGGTGCTGGGCTGGATGTGCTAAACACACACTGAGAAAGAAGAAAGATTTCAGTAGTCATAGGAAGAATAGAAGAAATAAATAAATAATAAAAAAAAAAAAAGAAAAAAAAAGATACAAATCCAAGTAGTCATATCTATCACATTCTTAGTGACCATTTTCTACAGAGCCTCATTCCATTGATTAATGAGATAAAATATGGTGGGGATTTTTTGTTGGTTGGTTGGTTGGTTGGTTTGGTTTGGTTAGGTTATTGAAAACAATTTTCTGTATGCAAATTAACTTCTGAGAAAAATGTAATAGTGCATCATTTTTCACCAAATTCTTGCTGTATCCTCTGGTGTTTCAGTAACTCACCCAGTCATATCTGTGTTGATTCTGCACATCTCACTCCCACTTCCACCTTACATTTTTATATATTTTTGCCTTAGACCTCCATCAGAAGCCCTGTGTTCTTTCACACTGGCCCTCTGCCAGGTCTGTTTGATTTCTGGAGGACTGGAACAGACTGCTCTTGTACATTGAGGAGGATGTCCTTGAAGATCAAGTTGCTCTCCCAGGCCTTTTACACTCCAAGGCATTCTCGGAAGGGATCCTGCCAAACAGCTTCTATCCATTCTCCAGAAATTCAAGGTTTAACTCACTATTTGTCTAGCTTATTTCTCACAGTGTGTGATGAAAAAAAGTTCAGCCATGCTGAGAAAAAATATATAGTCTAACATATAGAAGCAGGTTAGTTGTATAACCTTGTGTAAACCAATAGCAGATAGCAGAAAAATAGGTGAGTGTAGAAGTATAAAAGGATAAGGTTAGATAAAGTGATTAATGTTCTCCATATGTTCACATTTACAGAGTTTCCATTTTGCTAATGAAGAACAGAGTTTTAAGTGTACCTCTGTAAGGTTTAAGTCATAAAATTATTCAAGCCAGCATTGTAATAAATGATTTTAATTCTCTCAAGACATAGTTTATGATTATTTTTTTTCCATTTGTATTTATGTAGAAATAGAAGAATAGTGGATATATCAAATGGATAAAGTTATTTTCATTTCTGAAGTTATCAGAAATGCAAACATTACAAAGATGATATGACATTTTTAACTCAAGCTCTTTCTCTACTTACTACAAATTATAATTTGTACTACGTTTTTAATCCAGGTCAATAATCTGTTAAGATTATCACATGGATAGCATATTCATGGACTTGTTAAACTTTGGTATTTAGTTTTTTGTTTGTTTGTTTGTTTGTTTTCCCTTTTTGATCCTATCCACTAGTCCTAAACATCATCTTCACAGTATTTACATCTCTACTTGTTTCTCAGTCTGTCTTTGTACACTAGTGAGTATTAGTAAGTATGATGATCTACTTAATGTCTCATTCTATATGCTTATAGGTCCTTTTAAGAGGACCCCTTCCCATTTGTCTTTATCAAATTTAGTATATCACAACTACACCTGAAACATCTCTTGCTGGTATTTAGCAATAATATAGTTTTATAAAGAGTTACTGACAAAAAACATAAGCAGAACTATCAGGTATTTCTGCTCTTTGACTTTATTTATTTATACAAGCCTTCTTCCTTTGTACATGAAATATTAAGATTTAGATTGACCTTTTCTGGATTACAATGAAGCAGCCTGTATGTTATCAGGATGTTATTTTGGGCTAGTTTTTACACTTTAAACTTAGAGTAAAGGAGAATTAATTTGCCTCTCTGACAATAACCATTCACCAGTGCATTCCTGCAAAGCTAAAAGCATAAATCTTTAAAAGTTTGAGTTAAGGAACTAATAAAAGTTTTAATTAAAGAACTCCCCCACTGAGATCTCTAGCAGTCATACAATTTCTGAACTGGGCATGCAACACCCTGGCCGATGAGTTATATAACAACACTTTCAGATCATATTTTCAGTGTTGTTTACAGGTATTACTGAATAAAACTGACAGTATGATTACAGCACGTAAATGTTTTGGGCTTGCATTTGGCCTCTTACATTCACACATATATGTATACTCACTGGAAGTATGTGAATTATTTGTAATTACAGATGGAAGGTTTATAGTGTAAAGCATTGACCCAATTTTATACCTTTGAAACTAAATTTTGCTAAATCCTTTTCAAGTGATTCTATTTCCAAAGCAAAACAAACAAATTCAAAAACAATCAAAATAAAACAAAAACCCAAAACACATTTACTGGAAATACAAAAGGAGGCTAAATGATGGAGATATTCACAAATAACTATCTGCAACCCTAAATCTCATAGTAAAATTGTATTGGACAAGCCTTGGTTCTTAAGCCAGTTAGAGGCAGAACTACTGACAAATACTGTGAACAATGACTGTGAACAATCACTATCATTGACTTAAAAAAGATTCCCAAGCGGGAGGCCAATTATTTGTATTTCCTTATTTTCATTTAGTTTTAAATTTGAACAAAAGTCAAAACTTAACAAGGATTGCAGTCACTTAATAACCTTCTCTGACTTTGAAACCAAGATATAAATTTTCTTCTCATTACTCAAAGAGATGTGTAAAATCTTCCATTGTCATAAAAATGTCAAGCCTTTGCTAAAGCTTTCTAGAAAAATTTAATTTGTTGGGCTTTAATATAAAAAAAAATGATATGCCTTTCATCTGGAATATGTATGCTCTTTTAATCTGGCTGATATCAAGAACAGTGAGATAAGGATTGTCACATAAATATTTACTTTGTGGTGAGATGATAACAAAACAATTACTTTTATGTTAAGAAACTCAAACTATAGTTTTGGATTTGGGACCAAAATATGTTTAGGGTTTAGTAAAAATCATAGTACTTTTTTTAACTCCAGTCTAGATCAAGATATACTTTAAATAATTGCTAATTATATGACTTCCAACGTTAGTCATAAGCCTTAAAATAGGAATTTTGGCGTCAACACTATGGTCATTAGATTAAGCTTTAAATGTTCAGGGCAAGTTCCAGCTAAAGTAAATGTAGAATTACATTTTTTTTTCCCTGATCATCTTATCATTTCTTAACCTGTTACAATGTTCTGCCTGGCTGAAAAAGTAGTTGAAGTCTCTCATTCCTCAATCAAATCTTACGACCATGTAAGAGAAAAAAAAATTGCATAGTATCACATGCGTTGATATTTTTTATGTGAAACATTAGCAATAATTTTGATATGGATAACCCTTAATTTACTTATAAAAAATAACCTTTAATTATGGGGTTTGGAGGTTCTTTTATCTTATAATGTATTCAAGCCACTTGTTTTTTTTTTTAAAAAAAAAAAATAGCCTAAAGAGAGGTAAATGGTGATGTAAGTGATGCATATGTTTTAATGGTTGGCACAATTCATATAAAAATAACTATAAAAAAGTCAAAAGCAATTTGGTAGTTATTATTCTATGTCAAAATGTGATACCACTTTTTAATCATCTGTATTCCAGTTAGCCCTAACGATTTCATCACCCCCGGATTGAAATATTTCCTTCAATTTTTTGTATCTTGACTTCACTTCTAGTTCTTGGAAGATGTTTTATATTTCATAGGGAAGCTGAACATTACTACACAGAACATTACTAAAGGGATTAAAGGCATTACAGAATAAGCACTGATCACTTTTGTCTGAAGCACAGAAATGGCAGGTACATTCGGGGCAAGGAATAGCTCAAAACAGATCATATTTTGTGCCTTGTGTAACATGCAGAGGAGCATTAACCACACAGCTTGTGCATTCTATGCATGACCCAAGCAAGAATGGTGCACTCATTTGCTGTGATCTTTTTCTGCTTGTTCCCTCTCTTAATCGGAAAAAAAATGAGAGAAAGGTGTTTTTTTTTTTTTTTTGTTTTTTGTCTTTCCCTTAGGCCAATGACATATTGTAGTCCAGAAATAAATAAATAAATAAATAAAAACTAATACAATAGCTTAACACACTTTAATATCTTAATGCTATGCTTAAAAGACTAGTTCTATTCCTGCCTAGGAAGTGTTCATCTGAACCTGAGCCAGCAGTGTGCCCAGGTGGCTAAGAAGGCCAATGGCATCCTGGCTTGTATCAGGAATAGTGTACCCAGCAGGACCAGGGAGGTGATTGTTCCCCAGCTCTGGTGAGGCTGCACCTCCAGTACTGTGTTCAGTTTGGGGCCCTCAGTACAAGAAGGATATTGAGTCCCTGGAAAGTGTCCAGAGAAGGGCTAAGAAGCTGATGAAGGGTCTGGAACACAAGTCCTGTGAGGAGCAGCTGAGCGAACTGGGGCTGTTTAGTCTGAAGAGGGTGCTCAGGGGAGACCTCACTGCTCTCTACAACTACCTGAAAGAAAGGTGTGGAGAGCTGGGTGTCGGCCTCTTCTTGTTAGATAACTAGTAAGGAAATGGCCTCAAGTTGCACCAGGGGAGGTTTAGGTTAGAAATTAGGAGATATTTCTTCTCAGAAAGAGTAGTCAGGCATTGGAATGGGTTGTCCATGGTGGAGAGAAGTGGTGGAGTCACCATCCCAGGGTGTGTCACCATCCCAGTGGCATGGCAATCAAGCAATGGCTGTACACTCTACTGTTTTCAAGTGGGGTGGAGTTAATTTTCTTTATACAAGCCTGTACAGTGTTGTGCTTTGGTTTTGTGAAGTAAAAGTAGTGTTGATAACACACCAATGTTTGGACTTCGCTGAACAGTGCTAACACAGAATCAAGTAAAGTAAATAAATAAAATTATTTTGCAGAAGCTCTCAGACAAGAAGACACAAAAAATTAATCATTGCAAGTTTCCTAACCTGCAGGTCACTACATTTATTCCTGTTTATTGCACTAAATCAAGTGGCTTATAACAGACAGCTCTATAGTAACAAATTATATATTGTCTTACACTGTGATTAATTGAATTTCACTGAATTTATGGGAAATATAAAGGAGGTAAAAGCTCCTTTTTAAGTGTTTTCCATTTGCTTTAAATAATAATAATAATAATAACTGGAAAAACAGAAAAGCCATTTCTCTAACGAAACAAAAGTTCCTGACACTCTAAGGCTTTGCTTGGAGACCAGAAAACACCAAAATTCAAGCTTATAATTTCTTAAGTTCCACTGGTGGAATGTCTGACTCCTGAATAAGAAACACAACACTAATTTAAGTAAGTAGTAGAGAATTCTCCCTGTGAATTATATCATGGGATATTCATGGCAATGTACTTTATGTATCAAGCACAGACAGAAGAGTGCTGCAAGATAGCTGCAAGGACAGCTATAAAATATATAAATATACATATAATATATATATATGTTTATATTTACATATAAATATATATAATTCATATAAAAATAGTTATATTTAGATTAATTTTTTTTTTTGTGGCATGCAACACAACTTTGTTGTTTTTCTACACACCTGTAGGATGCTATAGTGAAACGATTCCTCCGAGAAACAGCATGCTCATTATTATTTTTACTTAATGAAGAAATTAAGAATACAAATCTCATCCTGAACATTCTTAAGGCAACTTAGTACAGCTAACAGCTGGTTTTTGTTTGTTTGCTTGTTTGTTTTGTTTTGTTTTGTTTTGTTTTGTTTTGTTTTCCAAAGCAGGTTCAAAAGCAGAGCAGATGGAAATGTTTAGGACAGGCAAAAGCTGCAGTAAGAAAACAAAACAAAACAAAACAAAAAACCTTTCACTTTCCAGATTCCTCCCTGTGCTCTAGCATGGTTAGAAGACATCTCAAGAACCCCTTACATTTTAGAAACACAAACACTCCAAACAGCACATGCAGGAAGTCTCCTTGAACTATAGGACCCACACAAAAGCATGATCAAAGTGATTTGATCCTTGGTGTTAACTCTTTTAACATGTGGATTTTGAGGGCAGCAAGCTCAGCACATGGTGGGTTTTAGTGGAACAAATCATGTTGCTTTATTCCTGTAACTCTCATGTTACTTTATTCCTGTATCTCTCATTTGTGATGTCCTGAATCCAAATATGATGAGTCCTATCTGCTCTGCTCTAACTTAGTGTTTTTCCCCTCAATACTGGTATCCTTCTGTACAAATCCTTTGTATTTCACCCTTTTCCAAGAATTTTAATGTAAAGTCTAAAAATCCAAAGACACTGAAAAAAAAAAAAAAAAAGACGTATAGCTTACCACTGATGTATGGCTTACCAAAGATATATGATTAAGTAGAGCAGACTATCTCTTTCAGACTTTCTAGGTACTTCTATCCTTCCAAAAATTTTTCACCAACAGAGTTATGAGTCAATACTTTTTTTCAAATGGGCAATTTCTTTTACTCCTACTCAATAAAACAAACAAACAAACAAAAGAAACAAAACAAACAAACAAACAATAAATAAAACAACAAATATAAAACAACAAATAAATACCATGAGTTATTAGCAATGTAAAAAAATAAAATAAAAACCCTCTGCCAGTCCAAGACCTTATTGATCCAATTAGCATGACATGAAATCATAAAAAGGTATTGTCTCATGGCTCAATTACATGGAATTAATAAATAATAATCTATGATGAACTGTCAGATATTTTCTAATTTACACTATTTTATCATCAACAGATTATCATGATGGAGCAGAGCCAGGTGTGTAGAAACACAACAAAGTAGATGTTGCATGCCACCAAAAAAATAATATTCTAATTTTATCTACTTGGTTTTTTTTAGGAATTTTAGTGTAATCACCAACCTGGTACAGATTTATAATCATTCCCCATACCTTTTTCATTCCCAAGATTTGAGCATCCTTACATAAATATCATACACAACCTTTATTTTAAAGGGAAAACAAAAGTTTATTTTAAGAAAAAAATAAACAACAAACAAAAAACACACCATAGCATTACTAGAGATAACAAACTTCAAAAAAAAAAAAATGTGGAGAGTTTGAAAGTGATTATTGTGCTGTTTTACAATAAAAGGTATTTTTCTCCTATGAAATGTACATTTAAATTGCTCAAAGAATCAAAGAATGTTTTAGCATGTAGTGTTTATATAAATGTTTCCATAGAGGAAACTAAGGAGCAGATGTATAACACTATGAAGCAGAAGTCCTAGAAAGGCCATATGTGGGATGTTAAGTGAAATACGTGATTGAAAAAAACTGGCAGCCATCTCACTGCTAATGGTATGTTTGGTGATTTTGAATAATTAACTTTATTAGCTCCTAGGAAATGAGAACATTACATGCAGAGCTGACTGCAGTTACCATATGTCAGACAGCCACCCGATGTGATGATACATCACAATATTCAAATGTTAAAAAGCATACTACAGGGAAACACAGTTTTGTGGAATAATTCCATAAACAGCAGAAGATTATAACTGAGTACCTGAGGATGTCATTACATGCTAATGGAGGGTGTATCTGCAACAGATATGCAGTACACTGAGATTGAATAGACCATGTCATGTGCTCCCTGTAGAGAGCAAAGGAAGGAGGTAACTGAACACCTCAGTATCAGTACTGCAGTGTGCAGGTCGTTCAACCACTAATACTGTATACAATGGACTATGAAAACATATATGCAACAGATAGCAAATCCCAGCGTTATCCACAGATTTGGTGATTTCACTGAAAAATTACTGCAAGGGTAATGAGAAGAAAAGATGAAATTAAAGATTAAAAATTTGGTTAAAGATTGAAAATTCACCAAAGAATGGAAAGGAATGGAAAAAACTACGAAGTGCACATCACTTAAGTAATGTGTTATGACAAGGTGGAGCATGAGATACAAACACTATATTGAAATGTATGGAGGATTTATTTATTTGTTTATTTAATTGTTATTTTCTTTTTTTTTTCTAGCATCATACAGCAGAATAACATTGATATTTAGGTTTCCATCCATTATGTTTTGTTTTGTTTGTTTGTTTGTTTGTTTTTCAAATGTTCTGTTTGTCCTCTACTTTGTCAATGAGATCATTATAACTGCCATGCAATCAAAATATTGCAGACACATTAATTCAGAATTTCTGAAAAAGACACTATGTGATTCTGATGATTACATGAGTCTGATTGATTATATGTTTATAAGACGGTGAACTACAAATATGTGTAGGGAGATGGGCAGTGCTTCCCTATTAGGCACATGCCAACTTTAGCATATCAACATAAGCAAGTAAAATGAATAAAAAATAAATGAATTAGTTCTGTAGAACTCCTACTGTCTTCAGACACAGAAATACCAAGAGTATAAAATAAAGAGAGAAGGATCCCTTGAGTAGGGCACTCAGGGAAGCAAGGGAACTCATTGAGTATCTTGTTATCTGCTCCTATATGAGTATCTGATTATATATCAATATCTAATATTCTTATGTGAGTGTTTACTACCTCTGAAAGACAGATTTTTCCTGAATTACAATAGATAGTGAGTCAGAATATGCCATTCCTCCTAAAACACAAACATGTAAAGCTAACATCTGTTTCACCTGAATCAAAATGTGAATGGGATGGCATGGAGATGAGAGGCCAATCACACTTGTTAGAGAACACTAACAAGTTAGTTTTTTTCTGCAGAAATAAAGTGCATTTCCCCCAAACAATGACAAACAGATCTGCTTAAAAAAAAAAAAAAAAAAAAAAAAAAAAGACATGCTGCATTTATATTTATATAAATTTATATAAATCATCTAATATATATTATAGCAGATAATGAATTTTAAATAACTAGTAATTTACAAGGTCAAACAGTGTTAAAGAGATTTTAAATGAAGATTTAAATAATAATAATAATAATAATAATAATAATAATAATAAGTATCTATGTCCAGCTCCAGACTGTTCCTGCAGTGGGAATCCTAGGGAGATTACCTTTGCCACAGAAAAAAATAGTCAGTGGAAAGATGTAGTCTCTAGACTGTGGAGTAGTAACCTAGCACCATTAGTGATCAAGGAAGAGCAAGTAACAAGTTTAACTAAAATGAAACCAGAAAGCAACTCTAGTGGTTTAAACACATACAATTATTTAGATTTTCCTTGGAACTTTATCTCTCTAAGAGGTAACCTGGGAGGCTTTCTGCAGTTTATTGTTTGCTATCTGCTCTAGTCCACTAGAGGAGTATGACTAAGAGAAAAATTTGGATTGCCTTGACCTGGCTGCAATGCTCCACTTTAGCTGGGGTCCTCCAGAATGATGGAAGCCACATATACCTATTCAAAACTGCTTGAGCTGACCAGAGGAACGTGGGATAAATGTGAAGAGCTCTAGCAAGGAGAGAGCCAGCAACAGAAATGAAACTGAGAGCTTTCAGCAAAGCCTCTAAGGTAATGGATATATATCATTCATACTATTTATTTATTTATTTATTTATTTATTTATTTTTGAGAACCTAAGGAAAATTGTACAGCTTCCTGAAACTTAAAAGCCATGGAAGCTGCAGGGTAAAATGGGAGACCTGGGGACGAGACCCAGCTCCAGGCTGCGAAGATGGCAGATGGCAGAATTGTTTTCATATTCCTCTCCTCTCCTCCCCTCTCTTCCCCTCTCCCCTCCCTTCTTCTCCTCTCCTCTCTCCTCCCCTCTACTTTCCCTTCTTCTCCCCTCCCCTCTCCTCCCCTCTCCCCTCTCTTCTTTTCCCCTCCCCTCCCCTCCCCTCCCCTTCCCTCCCTTCCCCTCCCCTTCCCTTTCCCCCTTCCCTTTCTATTTTTGGTGTAGCTTAATCCATTCTTACTTTTTTTATCTAAATTTATGTTTCATAATTTCATAGATTATGAAGCTGAGAACTAAAGAATGATCAGGCCTATATACATTCTAAAAATGTTACCAGAAATCATTCAACTAAACTGACCTTTAAAAAGTTTTTTATGCAATAACTATGCAAGTGAAAATATCCTTTTTTATTTAAAACGGTTCATGATATATCTTTGATATATCTATGATATATCTGTTGCTATTGAGAAGCCCTACATTTTTTGCTCTTTAAGCATTTCACTGATAGATTTTTCATTGTTATGTCCATCCTACTGTCTATACTGGTTGTATTTTAAAGCTATCTACACTTTAAGACTTCCTATTTTCCACTCTTTCTAGTCCAGTGAACAAAAATAAAGATTTATTTATTCATTTATTTATTTGTTTATTTATTTATTTATTTATTTATTTTGTGTATGTACACCTGGTACAGAATTTCCTTGTATACAGAATTTCCTACAGTATATCCCCACAGCTGAATATAATAAGGATTAACTAATACACTGAAAACTTTATTCCTGCTTTTTCATGATGTCAGACTCTGGAAAAGAAACTCGCACAATCCATATTTAAAGAACAAGTAGATCTGAACTTTCTAGTTTTTCTTTCTAGAGATTTGAGTACTTTTGTTTTGGTTTTAAAAGCTCTGCACACTATCACAGAATGGTTTATAAATTCTTTGTTGTGAATCATTAGAAAAGGCATTAGAAAATTCTTCAAACACTATCAGTCATCCTGAGATAATTTTTGCTGCTGAAACTTGTGGCTCATCAGGAGGATCTCCCCAATTCATCTGACTTACCCTGTCTTTTATGCAGTAAATAACCAAGGGTACCTTGCTGTCTCAAATATTGTTAGGTCTTATTTGTGTTTAAGCTTTTTTAGATCACTACATTGTATCAATAAATATATTGCTGCTTCACTCTTAACAGTGAGGTATATAATTTCATCTGTTCACTGTAGCAAATACATGGAGCCTTTCTTTTTAATGAGGAGAGAGAAATATTTCCTCAGAAATAATGTATTGTGACATTGTTCTAAAGGAATAGTTTGATAAGCATCAGAAGAGTTTCCAGAATGGAAACTTTTCTCATAACAACTGTTATGAGATAATTTTAAAGTGGAGTTAAAAAATGCTGAAAAGTGCTAACTTGTAAGTACTTTTTGGACAGATATTCAAAAATCCCCCAAATACTATGCAAACAGTCCTTCTCTTTGCAGTCCTAAGCCTCTACACAAATAATGAAACCTGTTACTGCAAGGGTTGTGTGGCATTGGAATAGGCTGACCAGGGAGGTGGTTCAGTCACCATCTGTGGAGGTCTTCAAGAAACATGTAGATTTAGAACTTAGTAGCATGGTTTAGTGCTGAACTTTAGTTCCAGGTTTAAGGCTGGACTAGATGATCTTTTGCAACCTGATTCTGTGATTCTATGACGCATCATACTGGTATAATGTGTGGATTAATCCAAGCTCAAAAGATGGTCCATTAAGACTGGGGATGATGCACTGGTCTTTTACACCCATACAAGTTCTGTTATATTGTTCTTTTTCACTGGATACATGGAGGACTTGAGTCTTCTGGGCTGTCATTCAGGCACCATTTACAAACTTGGTTTGCATTAAAATTATGTCTTAGAGAGAAGGTGAGTGTTGCAATCAGTTGTGTATATGTGTGGTCCCATAGACTTAGTTTTAGTTCTGTTAGGACTTAGTTTTTAGTTCCATATCAGAGGCATCTGATATGGGTAGAATAACATATACACAATATACACAAAGACCCGTAGTTTCTGTTTAAAACAAAAACATGCAATTTCCTTGAGGGCATGAACAGGATCTGCAACCCTGTTCCCTCTGGGGACAAGTTGCCTGGGCAGGATGCCAGCTCCAAGGTGGCACAACCCAAGACCAGATGGTGGCCATGTGAAAATGATCCAGGAACAGTCTTGTATACTGATGTTACCATCACTGGACCTTTGCTACACACTTCTTGTTCAGATACTGTGGAACTGTCCTCCTGCCCTAAAAGGACACTTGCTTTGCCTCACCATCACTCCCAGCTTCTGGTTTTCCTTCCACTGTGAAGCAGCCCACTCTTGTGGCCCCTGACATTAGCTTTTTCTGGCGATGCTGACTTATAGACACTTATCATTTCAGATAATTAAAAAAAAAAAAAAAAAAAAAAAAAAAAAACAAACTTTTTTTGTAAGCAGGACAGGCACATATTCTCAATTAAACTCTAAAATTGGTTTCCTTGAGAAGAATATTTGTTTCAGAAAAGAATCTCTTCAAATCCTTTTCATTTTACTTGATGATTCAGCTCAGGAGCACTGAGTAATGCACATTACATTGCACGAGTTGGGAGCTGTTTAGAAACAGATTGCATATATGAAATATGTGGGTTTTATACCACTTGCATCGATATAATTGCCTCTGGGCCATTGATTTCATTTTAAAAATCCATTACAATTGATTTTATTGTTACAAAGCTCTATATAAGCCATGAATACATAAGAATATCCAGCGAAATCTTAGTCTATGAAAAGTAATGCTCTTGGTATGAAAATCTTCAGACTATTAGAATTATGAAGAATCAGAATCAGCACATTCACTTAAACTTCCAGAAAGTTTTCTGAATAATTCCTATTACGAGAAAACAACCTGTAGAGTTGAGATAAAACTATTATTTACTTCACTTGCCTTGAGCAACACCTTTGCCTGCTTACCTTACATGACTTATTTCCATATGTAATTACATAATTTCCAAATATTCATTGACAATATTAACATAGAAAAATGTTAATGAATGTAATAAATTAATTTAACTAACCCAAAGGAATATGGAGTGATACCTGAATTGATTTTTTTCCCTGATGTCACATACTACTGTGCAACATACAGTTTGAGAGGGCGCTCAGAACATCTACTTCATCAACTTCTATTTACCACAAACTAACTAATACTTTCAATAGTCTATAAAAAAAATCAGACCTGCAATGGAAGACCATACAAAAATATGGTCTGAGAGGAAGACACCAGAGCCACCGTCCGTGTCCTAAACTCCCTTGGTTGTAGGTGACCTACATAGTAAATACATTAAATAGGTTTGCTTTTAATAATAACTGGTTGTATGCTTTGTTGTGGTTTAAACAAGCTGGCAGCTCAGCACCACACAGCCATTTGCTCCCCCTCCCTCTCCTCCCCTCTCAGTGGGATTGGGGGAGAGAACTGGAAAAAAAAGAGAAAGCTTGTGGGTTGAAATAAAGACAGTTTATTAAGACAGAAAAGAAAGGAAAATGATAACAGTACTGCTATTACTAATGTGTACAAAACAGTGATGCACAATACGATTGCTCACCAGACACTCACCTATGATCAGCCTATCCACGAGCAGTGCTGTCCTCACCCTGGCCAGCCACCCCATATTAATCGCTCAGCATGATATCATACGGTATGGAATATCGTTTTGGCCAGTTCGGGTCAGCTGCCCTGGTTCTGTCCCCTCCCAGCTTCTGCTGCACCCCTAGCCTGCTCACCGGCAGGACAGTTTGAAGAGCTGGAGTCCTTGGTTTAGTGTAAGCACTGCTCTGCAACAATTAAAACATCAGCATGTTATCAACATTATTCTCATCCTAAATCCTAAACACAGTACCCTACCAGCTACAAGGAGGAAAATTAACTCTATCCCAGATGAAACCAGGACAGCTCATAGGTATCAGAATTATCACCATACAATCATACATCCTCTCTTTTCGCATGTATACTTCATAATTAGCTTAAGACAAATCAACTTGAACAACTGAACAATTCTACTGAGAAGTGACTTGAAAGTCTCTTGACAAGGGCTAGTGAAAAATGATAATGTATTCAGTTGTGAAAAATTGAAATGGGGTATATTTCCACTATTCCTGTTAAATTTACTTTTGACATCTTCACATTCTTCAATAGAAAACACATTAATGAGACTGACAGTTAAACTGGGAAATGTTTCAACAAGGACAGCTAAATAGCACAAAATGAAATAGGGATATGCAACAGAAACTAAAATATGTTCAGAAATTTGCAGACTAAAACAATTGCAAATTTAATATTCCCTCCAACTCTCACAACGAAAATCAAATCAGAAGAAGCTGAAAAGCACTAAAGACAGGAGAGTTTTAGACACTGAAATACAATAGTAAAAACTGTTGACTTTTTTGCTGCTGGAAACACAGAAACATTCATCCATATTTGACCATTCATCACTGTGGTTTTGGACTATTTTATCTAGCCTCATAGAGCACAAAATTTATATTTATTTCTTATTACATACAGTCACAATTAAATATAAAGTCACAATTAAATATAACTAATTTCTCAAGCTTATATATAATATATCTAAGAAAGGTGTTGAATTAAGAGATTATGAGGACTAATTCTGAGCAATGCTAAAATAAAATGTGTGTGTTTCAGGCAAGTAGTAGAGGAGTTCATCAGAGCAGTCTGAAAATGCACACATCAAGGGAGAAGAAAATCAAAGTTTCTGTAAGTCAATATGAACATAAATGAGTAAAATGGATAAAATTATGAAACTGAAAATTCAGAACCAAGTCTGCACTTTCCAACAGTGAGGTTTATTAAACTTTGGGAATTGTCTTTCAATGAGAAGTAACAAGATTTCCATTACTCTGTCCAACTAGCATTAGACAAGCCAGTCCAATTTTACAACAGGGAATAATTGCAATGGCAGGGAGAAGGACTAGCTGGCTTTAAAAACTCTTTTTCCATCCCTAGCTTTTACAATGCAAAGGAAATCATCTGGAAATACAGATTGCAATGGGAAATGTCTTCTTCCTAATGGCTACAGACAAAGGCACTTTCGAGGTAACATCCTCTCCTTTTTATTTCTTTACTCTGCACATTATTACATTTTTAAGAGAAACTAATATCATACAATTTTAAAAGAAAAAATATATATATAAGGAAAACAGCAATAAATTTTTTAAAAAGTCATGTTGTGCCTAAAATATAAATCTGTAATAAAAAACCTTGGAAAATATATATTTTTATGATGATTTTTGATGATGATTGATTTGATTGACTCCGCCTAAAAGCTCTATTATTTGGATGATGATGATGATGATTATTATTATTATTATTAATATTTTCACTAGAAGATACTATACAGTGTTGTGAAGACAATACATTTGAATTGGGGCGGAGGTTAAAAATATGTATTTCACTTTCACAAGGCTGTGCTTTTTTCTTTCAAATTCACAACAAACTCATTGTTACAGTGAGCACTGAGAAATCTTCCCTTGAACTCTGTCGGAACTGTGGGAAGTGGAATTATGGGGAAATTTGTTATTATTTTTATAGGTATTGCCAGCATAGGTGGACAGAATGGTCAAAGTATCTGCTATGGAAATGTTTGTTCCCCTTCATGTGTTCAGATCAGTTTGCACTCTTTACAGAAAAAGATTCTACAGACCTTCCCTTGACATGTCTCAGATATTGGTGGGCTACAACTTCCGTATTAGATACCATCTTATTTTCATATATTTCATGTAGAAAAGAGATTAGATTCTCTCACCTAATCTTTGGTAGCATGGGAATCTGCATTCCCACAGTAAGACTAAAAGTAATTACTGGATTTTTATTAGCAATTTTACTGGAAACCAAGTTGAAATTATATTAAAAGGAAAATAACCTGCAGTGATACTCTGATAAATTTCATGTGACTTTTTATATCCTCATGCTTGTCTACCTGTGTGTATATAGTGCACACACATGTATGCATCATAATAATAATGTAATGGTAATATGTAAATAATGTATTTTAATTATGTACAATAAATTTGTATTATATATATATATTGCTTAATTATAGTATTGGACCAATCCAACTACCCAGGTATGGCTAAAATTACCCCTTTTATTGCAGAAAAATCATAAAATTCTTATCTCTTCATCAGATTATTTATCTCAGGTTAAGTTTAAAGATATGATTATACATACATAATTGTGACAGCAAAGTCATTTGGATAGGCAACATTCTTCATGATGGGTCTTAACCCATAAAATTTATTCCTTAACCATGATTTCTACATTCGGAGCAAGGGTTTGAAAATGCTATGATGTGTTACAAAGAAATTTCTTGTTTTGTGAGCTTGTGGAAAAGGGGGATTCATATGCCCACACAGTTAAAAATGCTGAGTTTATATTTAAGTGCAGTAATATATTAGTGCAATAATGGTATAACTTTTGGCATAACTCCTTTAAGTAATAATAGTCAGGAAGCACTTAAACATATCATTAAGTGCTTCCATATTGAGAACCTATTGAAGTTCAGACTGAAGAAAATGAAAAAAATCTATAAAAATGTATAAAGTACTCAGCCTACAACAGGTGAAAATGATCTTTATTTTCTCATAGCCTATTTAGCAGGCCATTTAGCAGGCATATTTAGCAGCCTGAAGATTTCAAAAGAGTGTCAGATTACTGGAAGAATGAAAAACAATTAATCCACATTAGTGTAAAAGATTTAACTTACATCCTTTTCAAGTTTGTTTCTATCATTTAAGCATTTCTAAATCTTTAACAGATTCCCTATCTGTATAAGGATATGATATGGCTTACTATTCTTAACATCAGTTTCTTAGTCCCTATTGGGCTAATCTTTGGAAAATGTCTGCTGACATTATCAAATAAAGCATGAGACAATGAAGAGATAACGGAATAAAAAGTAGTAGTACCTAAACTAATTTTAAAATTCAGAACTATACGCCCTGTAAAACACCATTAAGAAAAGAAAGCTGATGAAGCAATGAGAGAATCACAAACCAACACAAACTGTCATTCTGTGATTCTGTGATTATTGCTAGACAGGTTGAGCCATAAATTATTAAAATTTCTTATAGTTATCCTTTACAACAATAATAAAACAGAAACATGCTCAATAGCTGGTAACACATATCTAACACATATTCTTGCTGTTCAGAAATCCTGTAAATCTTCATGTTGTTTGCCGTGCTTTACTCATGCATAAGGATGTCCAGGCCTAACAAACCAGTAAAAACAAAAAAGCATTTTACATCTTCAGGAGCATTAAGTATATTCATTCATGAAGACTACAACATGAACCATTAGTTAAAGATGAGTAGATAGAGTACTTTTGTTGGGGGTACAATGTGTAAAAGTACCTCTGCTCTTCAGCTTGTCAAAGTTGTAACCTGAAAGTAGATGATCCATTTCTATATTAAAAAGTAATACTTGATCATTACCCAAGCCTCATCTGTCTATCGTACCTACAGAAATGTACAGATTTATAACAGATTTAGCTAAAACTACACAAATTATTATCAGAATAAATAATTCCACACTGACCAAAGCCACGAATATTACTACAGTAAATCAAACTGATCACAATTTCTGCTGTATTAATATTGCATAGAATCACAGAATCACAGAATTTCCAGGTTGGAAGAGACCTCAAGGT
>CM021732.1:116687635-116743416 GCA_011075105.1 Heteronetta atricapilla
CTGCCAGCGGGCAGGCTGGGGGTGCAGCAAGAGCTGGGAGGGGACAGCCCCAGGACAGCTGACCCAAACTGGCCAAAGGGGTATTCCATACCATCTGACATCATGCTGAACAATATATAGGGGTGGCTAGCTGGGGTGGGGGGCCGGCTGCTCGGGGTTGGGCTGGGCATCGGTCAGCAGGTGGTGAGCAATTGCATTGTGCATCACTTGTTTGTACATATTATTATTATTATTATTATTTTCTATCTTAATAAACTGTCTTTATCTCAACCCACAGGCTTCACTTTCCTGTTTCTCTCCCCCGTCCCAGAGAGGGAGGGGGGAGGGTAAGCGAATGGCTGTGTGGTGTTTAGCTGCCGGCCGGGTTAAACCACCACACCCATCTTGTACAAGGTTACGTAGAATTTCTATTGGAAGGCTGTTTCAGAATGTGGTACATATATAGATCCAATATCACAAAGGCACTTGTAAATGTTTTACTTTGATGTTGTTTATACGGACAAAATAGACAAGGGTTTGCTATTTGTGAGTCATATCTGCATATGTACATGAAAGGAAAATACCTTTTTAAGACAATGTGGACCCCTCCTTCAGACATCTATGAGGGTGGTGAGGCACTGGAACAGGTGATGAGTGTTTAATAGCTAAAACTTGCACATAGGATATACAAAATATTTTTAAATTGCCTTCTGTCTATACTAAGGGAAACAAAAAGAACTTTAGACACAGACACCTGTTCTTCTGCATTACATTAATGTCATGTCAAATATAATGAAATAAGATTTTGTATATAAGAGTAGATATGGCTACCTAAAATCCTCAGGAACACAGTAATCTGAGATCACTGAGGATGCCAAAACTGGTTCTGTGAGAAGGCAGAGCAGGGACCACATATGTGTGGTAGTGTGGTAGAAACGGTGAGCACCTGCTGGACCAAAAATGAATAAATAAATAAAAATACATAAATAAATAAATAAACATATAATCATTATAATAAAAAAATCACTTATTTTTCAAGATTTTAATCACATTATATATATATAGAAGTCTGGTGACACTGGAATAAGCTAACATCTACATTAAGAACCAAAAACCTGTTGTCACTATAGAGTTGATTTACTTCTCAGAGATAGAGGACAAAATAAAATCTCTTATCTCTCATAGTTATTTGACAGAAGAACTATCAAAGGTACATGCAAAAGCATCAACATGGGAATATTATACTCACTGCACAAGGGATAGGCAGAATAAATTCAAGCTCAGTTTGTTTTCCATTTATTAATTCATGATTGTGGCAAAACTTCACAGTCTTTCTCCAATAGATTCACTTTTCCAACTGCACCACACCACAGAAAGTTACAAAAAGACTTTTCTTTCTTAATTCCTCAGTGCAAGTAGTTTGAGTAGGCATTATAACAGAGGAAAGGGAAAATTAAACTTTAGAGAGACTTTCAGCAGCACATTTTCAGCAGCTAAAGCTAATGCAGTTGTCTTTCTCCAGTAGTCATTTTCCTTCTGTAGAGTCCCATTACCATCTATGCATCCTTCTGGCCTAAAGCAAGCCTCCAGCTTGTTTGCCTGTGGAAAGAAGAGGGAAGCAGTATGAGAAAAAGATAGAAACTGAGCCAACGCGTAACACAATTTAGTATGAACACTGCTCATACAAGACTAGATAATAAAGCCTAAGAAACAGAAAAACCTTAAAACACTCTATACCAAACCTGTGGGTCTTATATACTTTGATTGTTTTTAATTATCTTTATTTATTTTTTGTTGTCCATAGCACATCTTCAGTGGGTATTTAATTTGCTTGCAATTACTGCAGTTTGATCCATATTTGATATCACTGTCAACAGGCATACCCCAGCCCAGTTTTCTGTCCATCATCACACACACTAGAGCCAGTTCACATTCTCATGTTAAAGGATAGAAAGGTCCCAGATTTTCTTCCTATGTGTAACCTAAAGGTTGTTAAAGTTTATGCTTCAATGTTTGTATTGATCCATGCATTATGAATAGAAGATGGCTTTTGAAACAGATAGGGGTTGGACTCAAAGGGGGAGTGGAGAGGCGGGTGACCATAAACACCAGTGATAGGACCCGTGGGAACAGGGTTAAGCTGAGGCAGAGGAAGTTTAGACTAGATATCAGGAGGAAGTTTTCACCTAGAGGGTGGTTGCACGCTGGAACAGGCTCCCCAGTGAAGTAGTCACTGCACCAAGCCTGTCTGAATTTAAGAAGAGATTGGACTGTGTACTTAGTCACATGGTCTAAACTTTTGGGTAGACCTGTGCGGTGCGAGGTGTTGGATTTGATGACCCTTATGGGTCCCTTCCAACTCGGGATGATTCTATGATTCTAATATACAGAATAAAAGACTCTCACATCCAAGGTTATCTGCAAAGCAAATCCAGGTGCTTTGATGTGAGGGCTGGCAATGAAGATACATGTTCCAAAATCTCCAGCCTTCCCTCACTAGGACCTTTGATCATATCAGGTGAAAACTAAGCAGTGGTTATTCCAAGATAATATGCTTGTTGAAGTGGCATGGAAAAATTTCCGCAGTTGTGACTAGTTCGTTACAGATAAGGAACATGGTGTAACCTCGTCACTTTCAGGAAATTTAGGAGAATTGTCTCTGAAACTGAAATGCTAATGCAAAAGAAAATGCATAAAGAATAATTGTGATCATAAGACACTTGTAACTCAGCTCACTTCTATTTAAAATAGGCAGTCTTAGAGTCTGAAAATGAAAGACAGTCAAATAATTTGGTCTTGACAGAAATGATCTTCAGTAGATCCCACAAGACATATGTAGTCCCTCCATTTAATAATTAGAGTTATTGCCCCCCCCCTCACCTCCCCAAACAAACAAACAAACAAACAAACATTTAAACTGTTCCTTCTCCTCAGATAAATAATACTTAGGAAAAAGGATGCTGGCCCAAACTTCAATATTAGACCTCACAAAATTATTAGTTTAAAGTAATTAGAAGTTCTACCTACACCTACGAAACGGACCTTTGTCAAGCGTTGAGTGAAGAACTTTAACCCAAACAAAAAACAAACAAACAAACAACAAACCACGAAAAATAGACAAAAATATATGTGATTTTATGCTCATATGGCAGAAGGGAGTGCTGGTCATTTTTTGTCTGTAAGGAACCACAGCATATCTAACAAGGAAAGGCAGGTCATTAATCTGAGCTGGTGGGACCCAGTACCTGATCAAATGTAAGGCAAATGCATCAAGACAAGGCACTCCATTTCCCACAACTGAGTAAAGAAGATCCCTAATGGGCTTCAAAAACATATAGTGTTTTCTGATATATCAGAATATAATTAAAATCTAGACTGAAGTGAATAAATGAAATTCTCTTTGGAAGAATATTTTATTTTACAAATACAAAGAACAACATAATACAATCCAGTGCAACTGTGCATTCTGTTCACATGCACTGTTCATACTTAAAAGGGGAACAACAGTTGGTTTGCTTAATGACAATTAGTTTTCTGATGGATGGAATTTGGCAGAGCACTGTGCCTCAGAGACAAGAAACACAAAACTTTTTTTTCTTAAAGAGAAACCTGAAATAGGAATTTCTACTCTCTATTGCAGATTTTAAAGTATATATTACTAAAAGACTGTATGTTATTGAAACTTTGCACATAACTAACACCCACAGAAAACTCTTATTGTGTTTTGCCTTTATCTTATTCTTATATGAAAATATGCTGGAACAGACTAAATACTGATGAATGAATCTGCACAGCAGTAACACCCATTTAGTGTATTACACCAAATACTGGATTATATTTGAGACTTAGTGTTCTTAACAGTAAAATCAAGCTGTTCTATAGTTCAGCAGCTTCCACCACAGCACGTAGAGTTAGAAGTTGTATACACTTTATGATAACTATAGTAACAAATCTAACTTTATGTATAATAAACCTTTTTCATGGCTCAAATGGGAAGAAACCAATTTAATGATGTTTTGATTTGTTTCAAATATATTTCTGCACTAGTGCAATCATTTGGATATTGAACTGTTACAATACTGGCTGCCAGTTGCATACTGAGTTGCAGAAAGATGAATGTGAAAATGTTAAGGGACAAAGAATAAAAATAATTCTTAATCAGTATACTAAATGAATTTGGTGGAGATTTTTGCTGTGTTTGAAAGAGCTTTATTGGTAATGAATTCACATATTTTCTATACTCATACATTTAGAAATTACTATTTAATTGCCAATTTCTCTTTTTTACTGACCACAATGTACGAATGTAGATAGATCTGATAACTAAGGCCAGGAAGGGATATGCTTCCCTTCTCCCTTTCAGCGAAGAAAGTGAAAAGTATCATAATGAGATTATTGTTTAACATTTAATGTCAGAAGCACTTGACTGATCCAAGTTCCATACCAAGGTTGGTATGAGAGGCTGCTGAAGGAGAGAGTCTTTTGTTGGTGGGAAGGCCCTGTTTTAGTGGCAGAACAGAGTCTTGAGGGCCACAGTGCCTGAATGAAACTTTTTGCTTCATTATGTGTAAAATGTTACACATTATGTGGAAGGTGTTAAAGTTAACACTCTTGAATATGATAATGACCTTAATGAAGTACATGCTAAACTTATATGATTATAATACTCAATTCTTGATCCAAATCATGATAAACATCACATCAGGGAGGGAATACATAAGATTAGAATATAAAAGAGTGTTGGGAGTTATTCTAAACAGAAAAAAAAAAAAAAAAAAAAAGTGAAAAACTTAGTACTGGGGGAAAAAAATAAGTGAGCAAAAAGGAAGATTGGGGCAGGGAGAGGGGGGCTTGGGTTGGGTTGGAGGAGTAGGGAATTAAATTGGAGACCTAGAAAAGGCAGCAGACAGTCTGATCCTTCTCTTCCACCAAGACAGGGATGCCTTCTTGGTAAGCTCTGCACCTTCACTCTTTGATGAGGAATACCCAGGCAACATTTTGCTAGTGCTATTGGTGCTGTTGCAGTAAGTACATAAACAGCAATTCTGAATTTGTTATAGCTGTTACCTTATTAAATATGTTCAACTTTGTGAAACTCTCTCAGTGAAAGCCCTTAGCAGGGCTCTAAAACAGTCTAGTGTTTGACTCTGATAAGTACCATGACAGTAAAAGTAATGTAACAGTAAAAATGGCATAGTCAGCAGGACTGCCTGGATAAACTGCTGCAAAAATATGTGTGCATGATCCAAAGCAGGAATACAATGGGCTCCAAAATTTTGGAAATATGAGGAAAAAGTGATAGAGCAGATAGAACAATGTAGAAGTGAACAAAAAAATGTGGAAAGGTAAAAGCAAATGAATTATTTGTACAGTATTGGCAGCTTTCTTGTCTTGCATGTAAAAGAAAATTAAGGAATCTCCTCCTCCTGAAAGAACTGCAGGTGTAGAATATGATGCATTAATATCAGGAAGTGAAGTGCTGAAAATATCACTGGCCTTTTAGTGCAAGAGAGAATCTAAGGGTGGAAATTAGGAAACTTAAAATGTTATTGGCCTTGACTGAAAAGCAAGAAAAGCAACAGGAAAAATTAGATCTCTTACTAAATCGGATGTCATCCTTGACAATGTGGAATACACCACTAACCTATTTGTTCTCTACCAGCTGTGTATCAACTGACAAGTTAAAAAAAAAAGTTAGAAATATCCATCCATATTAAATGTATTATAATATAGGCATAGAACACAGCAAGTTCATTAGACATATATTTTCATATTTCACTTACAAGGAATGTCACTTTATGCTTTGAAAATAATACAGATTATAGTAGTAATAAAATTTTCTTGGTGAAAATCTGTTCTCATATCTGAGAAACTGTGCAGCTGATATTATTCTGACTCCTGTTGAGATAAATATATGTTCTTCACAAATATCCAAAGAATCTTAACCTTGCACAAATCAAACACTTTTTCTTATGTGTTAGTTGTGTATATACAGCATTCTCAACTCAGGCGTAGTCTCAATTTACATATCTCAGTCATGACACCTGCTTGACACCTAAGAACATGTATGAGGCAAAGCCTGGGTGGGAGATCAAAAATCAAAAATCTATTTACTTTCATTCACTTGCACAAATTCAGCTTCATGGATGTGCATGAGGAGTCCTTCTTCACAGACCCTTAATTCAGTTACTAATTCTTGTCTTTTTATTAAGACTAAGGTTTGATTAGCCAGATCTACTTTCAGGTTAAACATGACACTCAAACTGAAGTTAGAAATTAACCTTTTTCCCCAACATCACTCAAATAAAATAATAAAATAAAATAAAATAAAAGCCACATATGCATCAAAATTATTTCATCACTAAACATTCAAATTGACAATATCATATGACTAAAAAGTAAATTTTAGTTATACTCACCACTTGTTTTAAAATGCTTTGAACCAAACACTTCCTAAATGACCGTCTGTGCTCCATTGTCATAAAAATAAATTGAAACACAAGAAAGGTATTTTAAAAATTTAAAACAGGAATCTCCAGAGAATTGCAAAGCAAAAACATTTATTGCTTACAGACAGAGCAATAAAAATGCAAAGTCCTCCTCAATGAGCCAAAGAGGAAGTCTTTCAAATAAAGTTGTTCTTTTATGTCTAATTAAACACATACTATGTATTATTGCACTATTTCAGGTAAATGCTTTCATGGTTACTTCTTACAGAAGATAAAATTGTGCAATACCTCATAAACACTAAAACATAATTGCTATTTTTCTTAATTACAGCAGACTAGACATTATTTCCACTAAAATTTTAATTTCATTAAATTTATAGGATTCAGTTAATGATCCTTTTAAGTAAAAGCTGACCACTAGTAAGAAACAAAAGCAATACTTTCAGCATGCCTTAAAATTATCTTCCAAAAAAAATGCAATTCTACAAAATATAATTGTTTAGACTGATCTTTTACTTGGTAGCAACAGCATCAACTGTAAGTGGGCAGTTCAAGGAAATACTAAAAGAATCAGATATAATTTACATTTATTCATCATTGAAGCTCTCAGCTTATTGCAGAAAAAAAAAAAGATGATGATGATGGAATGAGAAATTATAGTTTCTCAGAGAGTGACAGATGCATTTGAAGAGTCTAGTTGAATGTGTATGCATTTCACAATACCCCCATAAGCTGAAATTAATGTAGAGGAACTTAATTAAAAAAAAAAAAGCAAAAAAAAAAAAAAAAAAAAGCTCTTCAGAGCTGCATTGAGCTTTGGCAGCAAACTGAGAAGTCCTGGACATCACTCAATGGCTACTTCTTCCATTAGTTGATTTTTTTTTTTTTTGTTTTGTTTGTTTTGTTTTAGCTTTGTTTTGGAAGAAGAGAAATAACATCTAAATGACAGAAATTTCACAAGAAAAATTAAAATTTAAAAAAATTATGATGAGAATAAAAGAAAAATTGGAGAAACAATTAAAATAGGTGTTCATCTCCCTAAGCTATTTTTACAGAAGATGAAAGCTTTTTGGAACTTCAAAGTAATGTCATGCAATTCTGTTACATTAGAAATGTCATTAGTACATTAAAGACATTTAATGACATTGAGTTCCTAGAAGCAATTTTCCTGAAAAGGTTTTTCTAATTTTTTTGATTGTCAAGTCACTGTGCCTTGACAAATCAAATTTATTTGATTATAATTGTATAACTGTATTCCAACATGTAGTTAGGAAAGTTACTATCATTCAGAAAATAATAATAATAATAACAATATTGCCTTTAATTGAAAACAAAAGTAAACAAAAAATCAGCTCTGGTAAGAGTTGCATTAGTGTCTTCCTTCATTTGTTTGCTTGAACAGTGACACTACATCTTGTTGCACTGATGCAAGTCATTCAACAAAGTTCATCCATCTCAGACTCTCACTCTATTACTCACAGAAATCAATACTTTAACCTGAACATCCTGGCTTACTATTAAATGAGCAAGAACAACCGTTGTTTTAAACGCAGGAAGACCATTGTGATAGCTATCTTGAAAAAGCCAAGGTTGACTTTTGCATTTTGTGAATAAGGCCCAAAACAATTTCTTTTCATATATGTTTATACTTCCAATAACATATAACTTTGACTACTGTCGAGGAATAATTTACTAGATCAAAACTCATATAAGCTACATATGAGAAATAAAAAGTAAACCAGTTAGGATCTGTGTAAACAACAAATTCCTAATCATAAAATTAAATTAATAAAAGGAATGATATGTATGACTAACACAAGACTTGTTGTTAGGACTGGTTTCCTAACTTCTCAATATATTTCAGTGAGCTAAATATTATGACTATGAATTTAAATTGGCATTGGTTGCTCAGAATGACAAGCAAGAGACTGGAGTTAGTCATTATTCACAAGTTGTTGAAGTTCAAAGGCATTTGGAAATGATGACAGAATACCTTGTCACAAGAAGATGTAGTAAACACATCAGTGTCTACAGAAGGTAGAGCATGTATAATAGGTAAACCAGTGCAATTCCCACATTCAGCCCTTGTTCACAATGTTCATTATATATATATATATATATATATATATATAACCAGATAGATATTCTTGTTTTTGATATTTGCTCAGAGAATTATAAAGGCATTTATCAATTAATCTTAACACAGCTCTTTCTGCCACTGACAAATGTATTTTTTAAAAATTTATTGCAAATACAATAGTAAATAGGTAAATAAATAGGTAAATGCATTACTCTATCTGTAGAAATCTTCTGTTAGAAAAGTTGATACTATATGACTGACACAAAAGAAGACACGCTATCCTTCTGGGTGAAGTGATCCTTAAAATCAAAGTACACATTTATAGCATTGCCATCAGATACCAAAAAATTTGCAGAAATCAACACAGTATGACCAGACTAGCTTACATGTGGCAAAGTAATAGGAAGCTAGTGTGAATCCCAGCAAAGGATGTTACAAAGAATTGCAAAACACTTGAGAAAGCAATTGAATTTTGGTACTATAATGCAGCCAGAGAAGAAACATCAAACCAACAGAAATAACATTAGTTAGACAATATTAGTTATTTTAGACTAGAAGGATGAAGGGAATTAACTTTGTACTCATGTGAGTGAGTAAAGACACCAGATTTAGTAGAATTAAACAGAGAGGGCGTGAGAGTCTGGTGCGAGTCTTTCTTAATGCAAAACAGGCAGAACACCACTTCAACAGGCAGAACACTTTCTAATGTAACTGGGGGAAAGCAGGAAAGGGAGGGCTGTTAAACACACTTCTGAAATGGTGTTCAGTGTTTTAAGGCAGGAAAATTGGAATTAAAAAATGAAAGCACAACAAACTGCTGTGGACTGCTTCCTCTAACAGACCGAAAATCAGTCTTCTCTCTCTTAAGATCCCACAACAGAAGGCTGCTAGTGCTGAATAGTGCTAATGTTGGAATCCCTGAAACGAGTCTTTGTTTTAAAACCAGCACCAGTTGTTTATCTTAGCTTATTACAGACAACAAACAATGAATTTGAAAAGCAATGAAAGATGACGCAGCCTTCAAACTCTACATACTTACACTTAGGAATATTGGCAGGTCACTAAACGCTACCAGCTATGAAAAAACAGGCATTTCCATTACCTCAGGATAGTTTCAGGATACTTATGTGCCAGTTTTCTAGGTCAGTGTAGACAGAACCCACAAAGCAATTCAGTTCAGACACAAGCAATGTGGGAAAACCACTACCCTTATTCATAAACAATAAGCAATCTATTTTGACTGTTATTCATGATCACCATCACCAATGGAGAAATATACTTAAAGCAAGGGGAGAGCATTCTGCCCCCATAAGAATGGTCAGTGTTTTGTCAGAATAATCCTCTCTCCAGAGTTGAAATAAAATTGGTACTGCCATGCAGCCAGAACAAGAAATACCACCTGGTGCATTTTCACTTGTCCTAGACACTACAAAATATCAAAAACAAACAAACATAAGAAAACAGGTCAGAAAAAAAAAAAAAAAAAAGTTGTTAAGTTAAAAGAGAAACAGTTCTAAGTTTTCACTTAGACTGAACATTATTTATCAGTCTGATGTAGCAATATAAAACTGAGAGCCAAGTCCATTTTTGCTTTGATCTTTTAGTCTTAATAGGGCTCAACAAGTGTTCAGGTTGGGGGTTTTGTTTACTTCTTACTGAAAGTAAAGATTGAATGTAGGTGCAACTAATTTGCAATAGACAAAAGAAACAGGGAAATGCTGTAACTGATTTAGAAAATTCCAGGGCTCATAAGAAATTATCCTAAACATCCCAATGTTCTTTCTCCTAAACACTACAAAATCATATGCATAGTACTCACCAGGAGATACATACACCAAAGATTCATACTAGCTATAAGTGGAATATCACAACTACTTTTACAATAAACATTCAATATTTACAGTGAATATTGCTTCCTTTGTTCAAGCAGACAACATAGAGGACAATAAAACATTCATATTTGAAGAATCAAACACTTACAGGATAGACAATTAGAAAGTATCTGTGATTAAATTACTACTGTGATTAAAGTAGTCTTCAATTTTTAATTTCTTTCTGTCAGAATGGGAGTGACCCGGAGTAAATTTATTACCACCAATAAGACCTCCTCTGATTGTGGCACCCATGACAGTGCGGAATTCATACTTTTGTAATGTTTTACTATGGGTGGTACCTCTTTGTGAGGAAAGGGTAATGCTAGCTGATTCATTACATAAAGTGCCTTTCCCAACCTGTTCTGTGGTGTTTCCTAGGTGTCTCCCCCTTTTTGTTTATTTAGCAGTGTTTTCAAGGTGCAATGTATTAGTGTGGCTCTGCATGTGAATAATACAATACAGGTGCACTCGCTGCTCTACCAAAAATAACAGCTCTTTAAATTTTTGAAAGAGGTTTTCCTTTGGGATATGTCTCAAATGTGCCCTCTCAATGTGCTGAGCAACACCTACAGCATATTGTGACTCCAATACAGTATTCAAAGGTACTAGTTTTTTTTTTCTTCCTTTTTTTTTTTTTTTCTTTTGTTTTCATTTGTTTTTCTTTTTTTTTTTTTAATTTTCTCTTTTGATTTGTTTTGTTTGTTTTCTGGCTGTAATGTCCTTCATCACTGCACTGATTCATCGCAAATCATGCATTAATCTCTATTTCCTGCTCTTCTTCTTGATGACAAACACTGGTGAATTCCATGGGCTGTTTGTCCTTGTTGGAGTTGTTCTTGAATCAGCTCCTGCAGACTACTGCTCAGAAAAGAATCAATGGAGCAATTCTAGTTCCCTTTGATATTGATAATGCTGGAGACGGTGTCCAAGCCATAGCTTGGCTTTGTCTGTTATAATTGGCATCAATTTTCCCTGGCAAAACAAACAATCCGGTCACAGTTGTACTTGATCATCCTAGCAGCAATACACTACAGTCCACTACAGTCAGTCCCCATTGGTCCTTTGACGTTCAATGGAATTTTATGAACGTGAGTACCCCACAGTGTGGCGTCTGTTACTGTGGAGACATCCACTCTGGCACTCCCTCTGGTTCTCGCTGAGAGGGTGTCCACAGTAGTAACTGTGGCAGTGGGGCTGCAGCGTGGAACCCTGCTCCACCATGGCGCTCCATGGGCTGCAGAGGGACAGCCTGCTGCACCATGGGCCTCATCACAGGCCACAGGGAATTTCTGCTCCAGCGCCTAGAGCACCTCTCCCCCTCCTTCACTGACCTTGGCTCCTGCAAGGCTGTTCCTCACTCCTCTCACTCTCCCAGCTGCTGTGCTGTGCAGTGTTCTTTTTTGTTGTTTGTTTTGTTTTGTTTTCCTCCTGTCTTAAATCTGCTCTCACAGAGGCACAAAACAACATCACTTATTGGCTCAGTTCTGGTCAGCAGTGGGACCCTTACCTGACATGGGACAGCTTCTAGATCCTTCTCACAGAAGCCACCCCTATGGCCCCCTGCTACCAAAGGTTTGCCACGTAAACCCACTACATTCCACCCCTCGCCTCTGTGAAAAGCATATTTAAGAATAATCACAACATACTCTTTACAATTATCACAATCTTCACAAACTCCACTTCCATCAAAAAGAAAAATAATTCCCCACACCAAAATAAACATAACATCATCTCAACTCCGACGAGGTGGACAACTTACATACACCACCCCTCGTCCCTTCACCACACAAATACAAAACATTCCTTCACAATTACAACTTTCTTGAATTCTTCATAATTTTTACATTCACAAAAATGTCCAGTCCACGTTTTGCCCATTACTTCTCTCGACTGTCATCCTTATCTCAAATTCCTTGAGCCCCACATTGGGTGAGTAAAAAACAGTAAGTTATCATGGATTTGGGGTAGGAGGTTTGAAGAAACCAATCTTCCAGCAGTATCGGATAATAAATGGCACAGAAACTATACTAACGCTGATTTTACTGGAACAAACAATTTGTGAATAGCATATGCCAACCCAAATGTGCCTGTACCAGCAACCCGTTTAGATTGCAGCAATGACTCACTGAAACCAAGTTTGAAGAGAACTGCAGTCATGTCCACACTACTTGTTACAGCCAGGTAGAAGATTCCTAGAGATACTAATGAAAATTCAACATGGAATGAAACCCCTACAGCACCATATTCTTTGAAAACTTTTTTCAACTGCTGGGATTTACTGAGTTAGTTGTGTTCGCTCCTGAGGTCTGTGGCTGGCTTTTCAGGGGATCCACCCACATCCTTGGCTGAGTTGCCGGCGGCAGCGCCCGCAGAAGAGGTGACGTTCTGAGGCTGGGGGCCGGCACGGGGGACCGTAGAGGGGGGAGCCGAGGGCCTGGCAGGGCGAACGGCCGGCGGAGCTGCGCCGCCTGCACCGCCGGGCTGCACCGTGCGCTCAGCCCGCAGGGGGTAGGAGGAGCCGAGGGCGGAGGTCGGCACGCCTCTCCTCCCTCACCTGTGGGCTGTGCAGGACATGTCCCCTGGGCGTCCTGGGGTGTTGTTTCCGCAATCGGCTCAGATCTCTGCTTTGTCCAGGCCCCGTCAACTTCCGCTTTTTCCGCGCTCGATGGTGGGACCGGCGGGACTCCGCATAACGTGGGGGCAGTCCGTTACCTGGCCCTTCACCGTCACTGCGCGATAGGAGTTCGGAGACCGTCGAGCATGGAACCCCGGTCATTCCTTTAACTGCAGGGAGCCCAAAGATACGCGCAAGAGTCCTGAGTTTTCTTACAGAGTCCCCAGAGTTTATAGGGGCCATCCCCAGGATTAGCATTTGAGCAGCAGCACAGGCTACTTCCCTTTCTGCCATCATGGTTTTTAACGTCTCTAATACTGTACGCCACAACTCGCGGACAGTTTTCATTTCCTTTTCATCTTTTGAATCTCCCATTATGGTCTTTTCCCACATGGCATTCCCAAATTCTTGCCATTCCATAACAGAGAACAGGGTCGTCTCTCTAAAATGTCCTCATCGCTGTCCTAACTTGATCAATTTGATCAATTGCTTTCCTGTTGTCTTGATACCTCTCTTAGTATTCCAGCGAGCAACGTTGCTGCAGCTTCCACCTCCATGGCTGCGCTTTTCACTGGGAGGGGAGGTCCGTGTCTGCCCTGAGTTTGCACACAGGCAGCACTCCTCCCAGCCATTTTGTTTCCCATTCCCCTCCTCTTGCTGCTTACCACAGTCTCGGAGAACTCAATTGAGCTGGACTATCTCACTGAGAGGGCTTTAAACTAGGTAAGAAGGGGGATGGGGCTGAAGCAAGGATTGTTGGAGCTGTGCCAGGGGGAACAATAGCAAGGCCGGAGGATAAGGCAATGGCCCAGCTGAAGTGCATCTGTACCAATGCACGCAGCATGGGTAACAAACAGGAGGAGCTGGAAGCCATCGTGCAGCAGGCAGGGTACGACTTGGTTGCCATCACGGAGACGTGGTGGGACCACTCTCATGACTGGAGTGCTGCAATTACTGGCTATAAGCTCTTCAGAAAGGACAGGCAGCACAGAAGGGGTGGTGGAGTGGCTCTCTATATCAGAGAGTCTTTCGATGTTGTAGAACTCGAGGCTGGGAATGACAAGGTCGAGTCCCTTTGGGTTAGGATCGACGGGGCCAACAAGGCTAGCGTCCTGGTCGGTGTCTGTTATAGACCGCCAAACCAGGACGAGGAGACGGATGAGGAGTTCTACAGGCAGCTGACAGAAGTTGTGAAATCTTCAGTGCTGGTTCTCCTGGGGGACTTCAACTTCCCTGACATATCCTGGAAGCACAACACAGCCCAGAGAAAGCAGTCTAGGAGGTTTCTGGAGAGCTTCTGGAAGTTTCTGGAAGATAGCTTCCTGACACAGCTGGTTTGTGAGCCTACCCGGGGTGGTGCCCCGCTAGACCTTCTCTTCACAAACAGAGTAGGACTGGTGGAAGATGTGATTGTCGGGAGCTGTCTTGGGCACAGTGACCATGAAATGGTCGAGTTCTCTATTCTTGGCGAGGTCAGGAAGGGGACCAGTAAAACCGCTGTATTGGACTTTCGGAGGGCTGACTTTGTGCTGCTGAGGACACTGGTTGGTAGAGTCCCTTGGGAGGCGGTTCTGAAGGGCAGAGGAGTCCAGGAAGGCTGGGCACTCTTCAAGAGGGAAATCTTAATGGCGCAGGAACGGTCTGTCCCCACATGCCCAAAGACGAGCTGGCGGGGAAGAAGACCAGCCTGGCTGAACAGAGAATTGTGGCTTGAGCTTAGGAGAAAAAAGAGGGTTTATAAGCTTTGGAAAAGTGGGCAAGCCACTAGGGAGGACTATAAGGATGTCGCGAGGCTCTGCAGGGACAAAATTAGAAAAGCCAAAGCTCATCTGGAGCTCAATCTGGCTACTGCCGTTAAAGATAACAAAAAATGTTTTTATAAATACATCAACACAAAAAGGAGGACTAAGGAGAATCTCCATCCTTTACTGGATGCGGGGGGAAACTTAGTTACAAGAGATGAGGAAAGGGTGGAGGTGCTTAATGCCTTCTTCGCCTCAGTCTTTAGCGGCAATACCGGTTGTTCTCTGGATACCCAGCACCCTGAACTGGTGGAAGGGGATGGGGAGCAGGATGTGGCCCTCACTATGCACAAAGAAATGGTTGGTGACCTGGTACAGCATTTGGATGTGCACAAGTCGATGGGGCCGGATGGGATCCACCCAAGGGTACTGAGAGAACCGGCAGAGGAGCTGGCCAAGCCACTGTCCATCATTTATCAACAGTCCTGGCTATCGGGGGAGGTCCCAGTTGACTGGCGGCTAGCAAACGTGACGCCCATCTACAAGAAGGGCCAGAGGACTGACCCGGGAAACTACAGGCCTGTCAGTTTGACCTCAGTGCCAGGGAAGCTCATGGAGCAGATTATTTTGAGCATCATCACACAGCACTTGCAGGGCAAGGAGGCAATCGGGCCCAGTCAGCATAGGTTTATGAAGGGCAGGTCCTGCTTGACAAACCTGATCTCCTTCTATGACAAAGTGACGCGCTGGGTGGATGAGGGAAAGGCTGTGGATGTGGTCTACCTTGACTTCAGCAAGGCTTTTGACACCGTTTCCCACAGCATTCTCCTCAAGAAACTGGCTGCTCTTGGCTTGGACTGGCGTATGCTTTGTTGGGTTAGAAACTGGATGGATAGCCAAGCCCAAAGAGTCGTGGTAAATGGAGTCAAATCCAGTTGGAGGCTGGTCACTAGTGGTGTTCCCCAGGGCTCAGTGCTGGGGCCGGTCCTCTTCAATATCTTCATTGATGATCTGGATGAGGGCATTGAGTGCACCCTCAGTAAGTTTGCAGATGACACCAAGTTAGGTGTGTGTGTCCATCTGCTCGAGGGTAGGAAGGCTCTGCAGGAGGATCTGGATAGGCTGCACCGATGGGCTGAGGTCAACTGCATGAAGTTCAACAAGGCCAAGTGCCGGGTCCTCCACCTGGGGCGCAATAACCCCAAGCAGAGCTACAGGCTGGGAGATGAGTGGTTGGAGAGCTGCCAGGCAGAGAAGGACCTGGGAGTGATGCTTGATAGTCAGCTGAGTATGAGACAGCAGTGTGCTCAGGTGGCCAAGAAGGCCAACAGCATCCTGGCTTGCATAAGAAACAGTGTGACCAGCAGGGCTAGGGAGGTGATCATCCCCCTGTACTTGGCTCTGGTGAGGCCACACCTTAAGTACTGTGTTCAGTTTTGGGCCCCTCGCTACAAGAAGGACATCGAGGTGCTTGAGCGAGTCCAGAGAAGGGCAACGAAGCTGGTGAGGGGCCTGGAGAACAAGTCCTATGAGGAGTGGCTGAGGGAGCTGGGATTGTTCAGCCTGGAGAAAAGAAGGCTCAGGGGTGACCTTATCGCTCTCTACAGGTACCTCAAAGGAGGCTGTAGCGAGGTGGGTTGGTCTGTTCTCCCACGTGCCTGGTGACAGGACGAGGGGGAATGGGCTTAAGTTGCGCCAGGGGAGTTTTAGGTTGGATCTTAGGAAGAACTTCTTTACCGAAAGGGTTGTTAGACATTGGAACAGGCTGCCCAGGGAAGTGGTGGAGTCACCATTCCTGGAGGTCTTTAAAAGACATTTAGATGTAGAGCTTAGCGATATGGTTTAGTGGGGACTGTTAGTGTTAGGTCAGAAGTTGGACTCGATGATCTTGAGGTCTCTTCCAACCTAGAAATTCTGTGATTCTGTGATCTGGCGAGTAACCATCCTCTGCTACCAGATGTCGGAATGGGAGTGACCCAGAGTAACGACACAACCTCGACGCGAGTATAATCGTTCTCCTTTAATGAATGTTTTAGCAAGGTATATATATGCTACCCCTACAGCATGCGCAAACAACAACTTATAATTGGTCTAGTTTCTCTATGCACACATCTCTAGCACTAATATAATTGGTACAATGGTGTCATCTCTCCTCCTGAACATAGTTCCGCATATTTTAGTTGTAACATCACTCAAGGTTGTCAGCCCTGTGCCTACGTTATCTTCACAGTCCTTCAAGGCCTGACTTGCGCACTTGTAATTAAATCATGCCCCTCTCATTTAAACATAGCTCCACATCTTTCTGCTTTGTTATTGTCCGGTGAGGAAATAGTCTTGAATTTTAAAAATCGTTATAGCTAAAAAGCTACCATCATTTGAATTGGTGTTTTCTACCATTTTTGCTATCAGATTTCTCCATCTGTACCTCAAAACATTTCAATTTTATGCAGCAAATACAAATTCTACAGAAAAAATATACAAATTGCATGACATCCTTAGAGGTACTTATTTAAAAGAGTGAAAGGGCAATTTACTTTAAGTCTAGCTAAGGAATGCCTTTTCTGTTCCTCTTAAGGTTTTTTCTGAACAAAATCTTTCTTCTAGCAATCACTTAGTAGAAATGCCTAATGCCTAATACTTTACCAAAGAGGTGTAAAAGCATATCTTAACAGCTTTATACAACTTTAATGCCTGCTCACACCTTTTTTGGAAAAATTCTGATATATCCTAGAGTGCCTACATTCATACTATATTCCTGAAATTATTGTTCTCTGTACATTGAAGAAACAGTTTACAATTTCAACGCCATGAGAATTAGCTAAGGTAATAATCAGATTATAGCTAGAAGAAAAAAAAAGTAGTTTAATGAAACTAATAACCACCTGAAAGTAAATGAGTACCAGCATCTCTGTTCTTAATATCACATCTCCAGTTTTCCAGACAGTGACCTCTAGATAAAGTACAAGAAAATCTGAGATTTTTTTTTTTTTTTGGTGACAGTTTCTGTGCATAAAAGATTAATGAATGTGGATATGTGTTGAAGGATTTAAAAAAGAAAAATATATATATTTTATGTGTTCATGCCTCTTTTTACTGACTGTATATATGAAGGCTGCTTCACCTAGAAATACTTATTTGGGTCATTTGTTTTGCTCATTTCAGTTTAACTACCTACAGCAGAACATTTATTCTGAAGTTCATGACAGAGTTTTAAATTGTCCACATATCCTACAGTGTGCAAACATTGTAATTAATGTTAACTCTACCTCTAAAAATGCTAATTTATATAAGTATAATGCAGATGTCTGTTGAATTTCATCTGAATAGTTTCTGTGTGTTACAAGTACTTAAGAATATATTTTACTTTAAAGATGTGCTTCAGTTATGTTGTGATCAATAGCTATATTAGATAATTTATTAATAAAGGTATTTTATTTGCATTTTATTTAACAATATTTTACATTTGATCAAAACTTTTTGTTCTGACAGTAGAAAGCCAAAAAAGGTGGACAAAACTGTTTCAAACTCCATTGTTTAAATGTATTCTAATAAAAGATACATTTTTTCAATATGTTTATGTGTGCTACATAATTTGACACATCAGTTTCCCAACACGTGAAAATAAAAAAGACCAGTATGATAAAAAATATAAAAAACTTGTAGAAACATAGACATGTCTTTCTTTCTTTTTTTTTTAATTTATTTTTTTATTTTATTTTATTTCAGGAGACAGTACTACAGGCAAAATGACAACCTACTGAACTCATGATCATTTTATTATACAGGCTATTCAATGCATATATGAAGTAATTTGTTTGATATTTCTTTTTTTTTCATTAATAATAATAATATTTGCTTACAATTGTTTTTTTGGAACAACACCTTAGGTTCCTGTTCTGTGTGAAAAATACAAATCATGAAAACACAATGGGGAAAATGGTGAGTATAAAGTTTAAACTTATACATGTCCTGGTTTTAGCTAGGAGAGAGTTGATTTTCCTCCCAGTAGCTGGTAGGGTGCTGTGTTTTGGATTAGGATGAGAAGAGTGCTGATAACATGCTGATGTTTTAATTGCTGCAGTGTAAGCAATGCTTACACTAAGCCAAGGAATTTTCAGCTTCTTGCTCTGTCCTTCCAGCGGGCAGGCTGGGGGTGCAGCAAGAGCTGGGAGGGGACAGCCCCAGGACAGCTGACCCAAACTGGCCAAAGGGGCATTCTATACCATCTGACGTCATGCTGAACAATATAAGGGTGGCTAGCTGGGGTGGGGAGGGCCAGCTGCTCGGGACTCGGCTGGGCATTGGTCAGTGGGTGGAGAGCAATTGCATTGTGCATCATTTGTTTTGTACATATTATTATTATTATTATTATTTCATTTTTCTGTCCTAATAAATTGTCTCTATCTCAACCCACAGGTTTCAGTTTTTCTTGTTTCTCTCCCCCGTCCCAGAGAGGGAGGGGGGAGGGTGAACAAACGGCTGTGTGGTGTTTAGCTGCCAGCCGGGTTAAACCACAACAATATGAAAACTGAATGTAGCTGTTAGTGCTGAATAAACAAATTGTTAGCATGTATATAAAGTTCACTATTTTCAGGTAAAGTCAATCTGGTGGAGAAATTCTACTTATACTTTTAAGCATCTTAAGGTGGCTCCATTAAATGGACACACAAGATTTCCTTGCAAACAAAATAGATGTTAAGTGTCAATTTTAATAACTATAGAAATGAAGATAAAAAATTGAGCATAAAAGGATAAAAGTCACATTAATTTTTTCAAAAAGTTCTCTACTGTTCTTCCAGCTGACTAATAAAACCAATACCCAGTAACTGTAGAAAAAGAGTGAAAGTGGATGAAGATTCAGATGCCGCAAAGAAACAAGGTAATGTTGATACCTCTGAAAGAGTAAGTGAAACTATTGGTCATACCTCAATTATCTTCCCCTTGGCAAGAATGCAGGTTAAGGTTTGTTGATTCATCATGCTGGCTGAACACTGTGAAGTCTTTGACCAGCATGAATACCTCCTCAAATTTTGTAATTAAAAATAACATTAACAGACATCTTTCCTAAGCCTTCTTTCAGTCTTCAGTCTTCTTTCAATAACTACTGTACTAATTTGTTCATTGCAACCTTTAATTTATTAATTGTATCGTCATATGAGTTTTTTTATTTTATCTGTATGTTCCATTTTAACTAATTTCCTGGAGATAATAGATTTGCTCTTACTTTTCTAATTGCATTATCATTTCATTTGCTGAGATTAGTACAATGTATCCAGAACTGATTTATTTCACTTTAATCAGATGAGAACAGATTAAATAAGGACAAAGATGATTTGAAAGCTTTCACTCTGCTTTCAGGTTAAAACTTACATCATTAAAAGGGTTATTTTATATGCTATTAAATAGAAGATTTTTAACTGCACCAAGTTATTTAAAGTTTGTTATTGCATACTCCTGAGAGGAGTCTCCTTAAAATACTCATACTAGTAAAATTTTCGATTGAAAATTATTGTGCAAATAAACTAGGTAATTCACATATATACAACATAATTTACACCTGTTATATTAAGTACTTATGTGCTTTTGGTTCATAGTGAGCAGCTTCTTCTAAAAATTAGGCCACTGGACTCTCTAATTGCTCCTTGGAAAGGTTTGGGGACATCTAACACAATTAAATGTATAGCAGATTTTGAATCTTGGAGAGAATTCATTCTCTCAGTATCATCCCAATAATCACTTTGGGAGAATAAAATTAAAACATGAATTTCAACGTCCTTGTTGATGACTTACAGGTTAGGGATCAAAGGACAACACAGTCACTATTGATTTAAAAATAGTTTATTTAATTCATACAGATTTTGGTCTTCTAATTCTCTTAAATTAATCCTTACATTTCTTCAGTTGAATCTATGTTGCTACCTATTATTTCTTAATAACAGTTGATAAAACACCTCAGTCTTAAAACCAAGAAGACTTTGTGTGTTGGGACCTAGTTTTGTGACATTGTGACTCTTCTTGATGGAAGGAATTTTAGCAGCATGTGCCATACTCATTATGCCTAATTTAGATAAGCTTTGAGATAGAACCAAAATCAGTACATTTTCCTGGAGTTGCTGGCATGGATAATTCTTTTAGATAATGTCCATCATTCTTTTAGATAAATGTCTGCCATCCCCATGAAGAATTACTGTAAAAACTGTTTTCAAAGGCTAAATTTAAATCTACACTAGCAAATAGAGTAGCTCAGTAGGAGAAACACATAAGTGAAACAAAACAGTTTGTACTGAGGACAGGATGATCATCATTTCAGGGGGGAATGGATAATTTTGAGCAAGATCTAGTCTTGATCAATGAACCATTCTGGCTCAGACTCATTCAGTGCATTCCTAGTTTGCATTTTGAGGTTTTATTTCATTGAAAATTTCAGGTCCTGATCTGTTGATCAGGACTGTTCCATGATGTGAATCAAACCAAGGTAATCAAGAACATCTGGGAGATAGCCTCAAAAATGCTGATCCAAACTAAAAAAAAAAAATAATGTAAAAGTACCCTAAAGAAATTTGCTCATTTATATTTTTGTAATATAAATTTCTCATAAGTGCAAGATCACTTCTTATACTTTCTCATGCAGGGACCATACTAAATGATTGTGTATGGCAGTGAGTGGCAAAGAGGCTACAGTAATGAACTCATGATTCTCTGTTCTTCAGATGAGATCAAAGTCTGTATCAAAGATTTGTATCAGAAGAAAACTTCTAAGTATTGTGAGAAATAACATTACACCTAAGAACTGTTTATAAAAGACAGTGGTAAAGCTCCAATAAGTTAATAAAACTCAATATTGATGTATACGTGTGACTATGGGTTTACCTACGGATATAGTTTCAATGTAAATATAAATCTGTATAAACACAAAATGCCTACAAACTTTATTTTCAGTCACTTGTCATATAGATTACAATAAAACCTACAATCATAACTATAAACCTCATGTTCTTTGTCACAAATATTTTTGTATATTTTAACAGCCTGTTCTGAAGTATTGTCTTACAGGTATTTTAGGAAGACAGCCAAATCAGATAGTTACATGAGTTCAAATTTTGATAAACTTTTATGGAATAGGGTATTTTTCCATAAAGTAAACTTGCTCGTTTCCATTAACCTGCAAAAGGTTTTTCTAGATAACATATTTAAATGGTGTAAAGAAGAGGTATGACAGGTAAGCTTATAATTTAAATATACTTAAGAAGTTGATAGCAAGAATCTTTACTGGTAAATTTTACTCAATTGTATTCATCTGCTGTTTTTCATAACACTTCTGCATAAAGTATATATATACATATATATATATATCCACTCTCATCTTGCATCCAGTTAGAGAAATGATTACCAAAGTCATTCTACAAATGAAAGAGGACTTGATATAAAGAGAGCCACAGGCTGATAGCAATGACACACTAAACGATGTGCCAAACTGATTAAATAAAGCCTTCTTCAAATAGAACCAGTTATACAAAAAAGTGACAGATGTATAGTTGGCTGTTGATAGTCAGCTGAATATGAGCCAGCAGTGTGCTCAGGTGGCCAAGAAGGCCAACAGCATCCTGGCTTGCATAAGAAACAGTGTGACCAACAGGGCTAGGGAGGTGATCGTCCCCCTGTACTCGGTTCTGGTGAGGCCACACCTCGAATACTGTGTTCAGTTTTGGGCCCCTCGCTACAAGAAGGACATCGAGGGGCTTGAGCGAGTCCAGAGAAGGGCAACAAAGCTGGTGAGGGGCCTGGAGAACAAGTCCTATGAGGAGCGGCTGAGGGAGCTGGGATTCAGCCTAGAGAAAAGGAGGCTCAGGAGCGACGTTATTGCTCTCTACAGGTACCTCAAAGGAGGCTGTAGCGAGGTGGGTGTTGGTCTGTTCTCCCACGTGCCTGGTGACAGGACGAGGGGGAATGGGCTTAAATTGCACCAGGGGAGTTTTAGGTTGGATCTTAGGAAGAACTTCTTTACTGAAAGGGTTGTTAGACATTGGAACGGACTGCCCAGGGAAGTGGTGGAGTCACCATTCCTGGAGGTCTTTAAAAGACGTTTAGATGTAGAGCTTAGCGATATGGTTTAGTGTGGACTGTTAGTGTTAGGTCAGAGGTTGGACTCGATGATCTTGAGGTCTCTTCCAACCTAGAAATTCTGTGATTCTGTATATTTTCTGCTGGGATTTATACCTCCATCTGCCCTTGGATTTTCCAGATGGAATTTTCATATTAAGTTCTCACATTGAGATTCTAAGGTATTTGAAAGATATGTTGTTTGTTTGTTTTTTCCTCAAGTATCTGTAGAACAGATGAAGTGCCCTCAGCACTCAGTTTGTTACTGACTAAGGAAAATTAAATTTTTACACAGTATGAGCTATACTGCATTGCCAAATATTCCCTTAATAAATTCATTCTATTAATGAATTTATTAATTTATTATTAATGAATTATTAATGAAAATAATATCTTAAAAGCCATTTGCAGAAAGTCAGAATTCCACAGCTCATAGCAAACTTGAATGATACAATTAAGCCATAAAATTGTTTTCAGTCTTGCTTTTGAGTTAGAATCTATATTTAATTTTATGCCATAAGACAATCTCTCAAACTTGTCTTTTTACTGTTACAGAACAACTTGTGAGAAACTAGTACTCTAAAGCAGGGCAAGGACAAATATACCAGGAGTAAGGACACTGAAATTTCAAGTTAGGGATGACAGTTGCACAAATAGAGATAGATAACACCGAGCAAAACAGACAATATATAGCTATGTTAATAAAAGAAAGGTGAAAAAATCTGGAAGGCATAAGCAGTCTCAACACAAACACTTCACAAAATTTATTTTAGCTGAGTAATCCTATGCACATATTTAAACAGTGGATGACATCATGGAAGTCTCTAAGAAATCCACAGAAAAAATTGCTCGCTGTATGCTCCCTGCAGCTCCCTTACAGCATGACTTCAGAATGGACAGAATTATTCTAAAATTTCTGAAATCTCTTCTCAAGAAAGTGTGCACATGTTCATTTCAGATAAAATCTTGGTACCTGAAGGTTTTTTTGTGGTTTTTAAAGGTCAGTTTTATGGATCTGAATGTCATGGCATGGGTAAGAAGAAAAACATTATCTTGTCTAAATAAAAGATGCACTTCTTTTCTTTTTCCTTCTTACTTTTTGTATAATCACAGATATATATATATATTAACTGTTTTTAATATTAACAACATAAGCATCTCCTTCCTTTAGTTCATTATAATGAAAACTGTCTCTTTGGTTCAAAAAACAGTTCAGTTTTCCCTTTTATATTTTTCTTTCACTATACTTAACTCTAAGGTTTTGCTTGTGTATCTTGCTTCAAATAGTTCCAGCTTCTCTCTGGTTTACAAGAATTTTCCTCTGGGACATCTTGAAGACATCTTTCATATTTATGCTCATATCAAAGTGACAGTTTTTCACACTCTAAAACATCTCAAAGAAAAAAAAAAAATAGTAAATCTTTCTAACATTTTTGCTAGGGTCAGAAAATAAACCCTGCTCCTTATATAACACTGGATATTTGCAGAGTTGGTAGGCTGCAAAACTGTGTGGAATAAATCCCATGAAAGCAGGTATACAGCAGATTAGATACAGGATGGAGGAGGATCATTTAAAAATGAGGCTAGACTAATTTAGGGTCCCAAACCACACACACATGAGGTAGGTACTTTTTGGAACATATTCTGGAGCAGCCCATAACCTACAGAGAGTCACAGAATCATAGAATGATTCTATGGTTTGGAAGGAACCTTAAAGATCACCTAGTTCAAACTCCCCTACCATGGGCAGGGACACCTTGCACTATTGCCCCATCCAACCTGGCCTTGAACACTTCTAGGGATGGGGCATCTCTGGACAATCTGTTCCAGTGCCTCACTACCCTCTGAATGAAGAATTGCTTCACTCAATAGCTAGTCTAAATCTACCCTCTAAGTTTTAAAACACCTATCACTGCAATCGTTGAGAAAGAGTTTCTCCCCAGCTTTCCTGTAGGCACCATTTAGGTACTGGAAGGCTCTAAGGTCTCCCTGGAGCCTTCTCTTCTCCAGGCTGAACAATCCCAACTCTCTCAGCCTACCTTCATAACACAGGTGCTCCAACACCTTTGATCATCTTCGCGGCCCTCCTCTAGACTTGTTCTAATAAGTCCTTGTGCTTGTGTTGGGGACCCTAGAGCTGAATCCAGGTGGGGTCTTACAAGAGCAAGGATATACTTCTTTTGCTGCAGTCCACTATACAGTTGGCTTTTTGGGCTGCAAGCACACATTGCTGACTCATGTTGACCTTCTCATCAACCAAAATTCTCAGGTCCTTCTCCTCAGGGCTGCTCTCAATCCATTCTCTGCCCAGCCTGTATTTGTGCTTGGGGTTGCCCTGACCTAGATACAGGACCTTGCACTTGGCCTTGAACTTCATGAGGTTTGCACAGGCCCACCTCTCAAGCCTGTCCACGTCCATCTGGATGGCATACCTTCCCTCCAGTGTGTCAACTACACCACAGAGCTTGGTGTCATCAGTAAACTTTCTGAGGGTGCACTTGATCCAACCGTCCATGTCACCAACAGCTGTTAAATATCACCAGTCCCAATGCTGACCCCTGAGAAACACCATTCATTACTGATCTCCATGTGGACATTGAGCCACTGACTGCAATTCTTTGAGTGCAACCATCCAGATATTTTGTTACTCACCAATGGTCCAACCATCAAATCCACGTCTCTCCAATTTAGAGACAAGGATATCATGGGGGACAGTGGCAAATGCTTTGCACAAGTCCAGGTAGATCAAGTCAGATTCTCTTCCCCTATCCACCAGTGTTGTAATGCCTTTGTAGAAAGCCACCAGATTTGTCAGGCAAATCTTCATTTGAAAAGCTCTCCTGATTTGGGATTATTGTGTCTTCCAAAAAGCTACAAATCCTAAAAATGGATCTACAAAAGTTAGGAACAGAATTATGTATTTGAATTTTCTGTCTGCTAGTTCTGACCCCAGATGCTGGCTGACTATCAGTTCAAACCAGTGATGCCATTGTAAAGGAAACAGGAATGTGCAGTGGTATGGAAATCCCTGACAATATCACAACTCTTCCAGCTGCAGAAAGAACAAGTGACAACTACTTTAGCACTTAACACATTGTTCACTTCCCATATTCCACCCTAACTTACTAAGCCATATAAGGCTCACAGCTTCAGTTAAAATGCTTTGGAGAAGACCACATATTTCACAACATCTTCTGCTCTTACTACTTGTAGCTGCAGATGTACAACATACTTGACACTTTACTTCTTTTTCTCTTTCAGCTCAGGGTTGAGCTTCAGAGCTATTCCACCAGCTTGACACTTCTGTAGAACGTCATTTGGGTCCTGGCACCCTGTAAACCCTTGTAATTAGCATAAAATATTTGCTATGCCAATCAGTATGTTTACAGAATAGCCTCATATTAAGGGTAATGACCTGTAACTCAAAACCAGCTTGACTGATTTTCTCACTTAGAAAAAAAAAAAAAAAAAAAAAAAAACACACAAACTCAGTTGGGAGTTATTTTGCAAACTAGATAGCTACGCGATATTAAAACACTGAGAATACAGCCTAGGTCATGTAGTTCCAAAGTCTGTGGCCTTGAGGTAGGAGAAAACTCATTTGTAATCCTAAAGTATCTGCAGGTATTACATTATTTCTAAGCTGCCACCCGAGAACAAATTACTCCTTCAGTATTATACAGACTATAATCATCACAGTTGCGAACAACAATTATTATTAACTCCAGTAAATAATAAGCTATCTTCTTCTGCTGTAGTTAGTGTTTAAAGAAATTCAACTAGGATAATTTCAAACTTCTAATAGAAAGTAAATGGTGAAAATAAATTCAAATCAGGATATTTACTTTGGTAGAGAAACTTCAGCCATTTTCTCTATTACCATATATATATATATATGTATATATAAAATATATTTTCAGGTTTTGTGTATGTGTGGGTTTTGTTTGTTTGTTTTACATATATGTATTACTAGAAAAAACATGATTGTTGAATTCAAGCCTTTTTAACAACGTACTTGACATCAAAACTATAACATTTTAAAGCTAAAATTATTTAAGCAGAACTATGTATTTTGCCACAATATGTAATATTAACATGGGAAAACATGTAAAATAGCAATTATAGCTAAAATAAATAAATAAAAAAGCTAAAATAGCTAAAATAAATAAATAAATAAATAGCTAAAATAAATAAATAAATAAATACATACATAAATAAGCACTTGGGAATTAGATATTCCAACTGCTTCTTCCTTTCCAGACTACGCAACAGATCTTTGCAGCAGTCTTGACGAATTTTTCACATCATCCTTTGCTATAGTTGTAATAACCCTGGGAGCAGTTTGCTTTTGAGATATCAGGCTAGACTCACTGATGTTGTCACCATTGTTGCAGAGCACCTGAGCCAAAGAGAGCATATTGTGGGGTAATGAATACTCCAGGATTTTCATACCAAATTCTAGTCAGCAGATTACATATAAACAAGTAATACAAATGAATCAGAACACTAATCAGTTTGAACTGTTACAATGAAGCTAAAAAAAAAAAAATACAGATAATGTAAATATGGGTAAGGGTATCATTTGTTTTCATGCTAAATATGTTTTAATTACTTTCACCTTATTTATTAATTTTAACTCTCCTATTTTATGATCTTGTTTTGGATAGTATTTTGGGTTGCCTTCTGTGGAAATATGTTTTCAAGCAGCAGTTTCCATGTCTTATTTATAATTAAAATTGTTTCACATGGTTCATTACTTTCATAACTTTAAGTAATTAAAACTATCAATATGAAAAAATCTAGAATCAAAACAAATATCTGGCAATTTGCTTAAAGCACTCCTACCTTCACTACCTTCATTATCTACTTTACAGTATGTCATACCTTCTCTATCAGTATTTTGCCTTATATTTTCAGAAATAAAATTTCTGCACCACTACAGACCCCTAGTACAAAAACTTTATTATGTAAGCCCAATACACAGGATCCACTGTTAAAATTCTCTCCCCAACCTCTCCTCCCCCGCTTTTTTTTTTTTTTTTTCCTTTATGGACCTTCTTTATTTCCTTTTATTTCCTTATACCACATTTTATGGCATACTAAGATATCATTAAAAGATAAAAGGATGTACTCATAGTTTAAACAGGAGCCTACCACTGAAGTCTTAGCATCTTTTACACAAGGTATTATTGTTATACCCTGTTTGCCCATTTCACAGGTTGTAGAGATTGAATCTGAGTAAATCAGCAGGAAAACGGCTAAACATTACTATAATTATTCATCTTCAGCTACAGTACTCCCTCTCTGCAACCAGAACACTTGCTCTCACCTGTAGGATTGTTAGTTTTTCAATTTAACCAGCAACATAAACAGAAGGAATAATTTCTTCATATATTCTTAGTGAATCTGTCAGGAAACTTGTAAAGATACTTGCATTTTCTCATCAACATTTCAAGTGAGTGTCTTTTACCTTCAAAGTTTTCTGTATTTGAAGGAGCAAAACCAGAATTTTAACAATAGGAAGTATGCAGTGGATCATAACTGCTTCTGCTGATCATTGCAGGTATGAGATGACATAATCAGAAGTCTGTTTTTTGTTGTTGGTGGTTTTTTTTTTTTTTACATTCTAAAGAAAGAAAATCAGATAACACTGATTATAGTTGATGACCATACGATGCTCTAAGAGATTATGCAAGATTCTCCCATGTAGAAAACAAGAAACAGAATTTCAAATATGTTTCAACACCTAAGGGTTAAACTAAAGACAATTAAGCTCTTTTATTTGCTGATTTGTGGCTAGAAGACATTTAATCCTCCAGCACAGAACAGCTTAATACTTTCACTTTGAAGTCATGAGATGCAAAAGACTGAAAAATACTATCATTTAAAATTAATTTTTAATCTTGAGGCTGAATCCCAGTGCTGCACTGTCCAGTCCTACTCTCCCTCTATATTTTGAATAGTAAACTAGTAAAGAATAAAGCCCAACTGTATTTTAAATCCATGTTTAGCTAACTTCAAATATGCATGCAGTTACAGTTAAGTGAAAGTAGTATCACAGGAGTTTATATTTTCTAAAATAAGGATTTTATTTATTTTTTTTTTTCTCCCAATTTTCCTCATAAACTAGTGGTGAAATTCCTTAACTACATAATGGAATCATGAAAGTTGTTAAAGACCATGTTAAATCTGTTAAAACTGTTAAGTAAGTAAGATTAGCTAGTGTTCCTTACACAAAATTACAATATCATAAAGTTGATTACTGGTCTGCATCCTTGAGATGTTGAAACTGAACTACAAAAAGGCCTGTTAACACCATTCCCTCTCGTGTACCAGGAATTATATCTCATTTTAATAGTACCAGCCACAGGTTCACAAAAGTGTCACATAATTTACAGAAATACATGTAAAGCTAAGTTAAAAACTCAAAACCACATTAAAGCTTTGCTTTTCAGACCTTTTTTGAATAATAATAATAATCCTGAACTGAAAATATTTTAATGGGTATAATTTGATGGATAATAATGCTCTGTACACGTAAAACTACAGCACTGTTTAATGAAGAAATATATATTTCATGGTTTATGACCTTCATAAATCTTCTTGATGCTTTCACAATAGTATCACAAATTAATGCTAATCATTAAACAGCTATTGAAATATAGGAGCTGGGAGCTGTATATAGAAAAAAAAATAGGAGGGACTGAATATTGGATATCCCATATCCAGTACAAGGTTCTTTAAATTGTTAACATGATAATTAGTTGAATATGTGCTTTAGAAACCAAAGTCTTACAGAAGGAAATTATGGTTTCTTAAAATTAAAATTTATTGCTTGACCATGAGTAATCAATTAAAAAAGGCGGGAAAGTGAGGGGGTGGATGGTGGGGGCAGAAAAAAAAAAAAATGGTGTTTTTAAAAAAGTAGTATTTAAAAGCATATTAAACTGATATTTGCCATGTACCTGTTAAAGCAAATATGTCCTTCAGATTCTTCAGCTGAACTGGAACAACATATTATGTAGATGCATGTTTATTTTTTTTAATAAATAGAAATATTAAGATACAATTAAATTAGCTTACATTCAGCAATTGTGCGTCACTTTGAACAGACCTAAAAACATTTCAGCTTGACCCTGTCCTCCCAAAGGTGCTATTTTGTATGCTCCCTTAAGTCTTTTATCACACATATAAATTTGTACATGTGTGTATATATATATATATATATGTACACATATATATACACACATATATATATTTATATATATATATATACATAAGGTAAGAAGCAATAGCAAAATGAAGACCAAGCTTCTAAAGTCTCCAATTCACAGGTTAACTCCATTTTGCCTATTCTTTTTAGTGCTTTTCTGCTTCTGCTCAAAAATCTGAAAAAATTATCTGAAAAACGGAGTTTTGTTTATTTATTTATTTTTTCCACTGTCAACACATTTTATGTGTAAACACAGGTGGAAAGATGTTTTGGAAATTTATTCTGTATCTAAAGTATCCCAAATTAAAAAATACAGATGTTGAGGCATTTTTGCATGTGGGAAAGCTCTTTGTCTTGGTTGGATGTGTGTCACACAGATAGTGACTTCTGTTGGCTCCAGTTCTCAAAGCAATTATTTATGAATGTGAGCCCTCCCAATATAAGCCAAAATAAGGAATCACTTTTACCTTTTAGATGGACCAGAGAATGTGCTGAGGAGGTAGCACTTGTTTATTCTAGGGCTCTATATTATAAGCTCACTACACTGTGGGTAAAGTATGCTACACAGTTCTCCATTTACCATAAACTACATTCAGATCAAGCCAGATTAAGAAAAAAATGCTCATACAGGGATCAATTTATAACATCCCAAATAGACAGGAACTGTGTTACAAAAGATATAATTGAAGTGAAAGGAAATCAACAGTTAACTGATTACACTACAATTATATTAGAAATGTATTTTCAGGCTGATCATCAGCTTAAAAGACTGATCCCGCTCACATGAAAAATTTTGGAAAAACTACAGACAACTTTGTTTTTCTGGATGTGAATCAAAATTTAGTAAAATTTTAGAAAAGTACATCTTTTCTACAAATATTCAAAGAAAGCACTTCTCCCAACTGTACCTCTGGGAACAAATTACATTAAATGACCTGTTCGCCAACAATTTCAGAATGATATGGAACTTCACAAAAATACATTTTGCTTCTCTTGTTCTTGACAGGTTTTCTGAAATGATTAGTTTTATGGTTTTGTAGCAAAATGGGTTCACAGCTCAATTTTATCTCAATTTCCTGCTACAACAAGCTAGTTTTGGCTGACTTTATTCTGAGATAGAGGCCTTCAATTTTTTAGTCCTGTATACCACAGCTATAAATTTGGGTGGTATTTCAATCATTATATAGTCAAAATATTTTTATTTCATCACTAAAAAGAGACACCTCAAACCTAAACCTTCTTAAACTGCTATTAGAAGGGATTGATAGAGAATCTGGATAGATAAGAGTACATTGGGGAATCAAATACAGGACTAATCCATAAAATAATGCATATTAATATGCTGCTGGCTGAAAAGTATGTCATTATCACGTAATGAAATACATTAGTATATTTGCTACCTTATTTATTTACTTTAAAAATGCTTTAAGGCTTAAGATGGTCATATGTGTATTTTGGAGGTGATAAACCAGAAGAGAATATCAAATTAAATAGAAAACAGAGAGAATCACAGAAGGGAATAAAAGAGATTATTCAGAGCAAGAGAGAAGAAGTAGAATATTTAAAGAAAGAAAGCAAATAAGATGTGTAAATGTCAGACAGAGAAAGGAATAAAAAGGGACTAGGAAGCTGAGGAAAGAAGGGGAAGACAAAACTCATCTGGAATAAAATAAATAATGTCTTTGCTTGACCAAAAATTCCTAAGAAAATTCACAGAAAGTAAAAAGATTTTTGTTTTATCTATATTTTAGAGGAATTTTTCAGCCATACAGTTGTAAAATCAAAAATCTGATTCAACCAACAGAGAACAGGATTGATCAGCATTTAACCAAATTAAAAGTAACTTCTGCAAAACATATAAGTAATCCCTTCATTTAGACTGGGGCTATAACCTTTACAATTACCCACCACTTGCATGCCACGTTCACCAAGGACCTTGCATGAAGAAGTTGCATTACAGCAGTCTTTTTGACTTCATCGACAATGTCTCCACCCCAGCAGGAATTCATTGCCAGCAGTTCCCTTACTATGTAGCTGAGGCCATAGTCTGTGCAAAGCAGTTAGTCTCATTTTCTCTAAAGCCGGCTGCAAGAAAATGAGATAAGGCAACAGCACTTTTGTTTTCCTCTCTTTATTTAGTTGGTGGACATGTAGTAAATGGCAGTAAGCACTTTCTAGATTGAAGATAAAGACTTCCTTTGAGGGACCGTATTGTGCAGTTTTATCTCTTAGGACTTCCAATTCTTACTCAGTACTTCGACACATATTAAGAAAATCAATATACAGTATCAGCTGGTTAATTTGCTTCCTCACAGAAACCAAGTTCATTACCTGGACAAACTTGAGGAGTGGGCCCATGTGAGCCTAACGAGGTTCAACAAGTCTAAGTACAAGGTGCTGCACCTGGGCCAGGGCAATCCCAGAGATGAGTACAGAGTGACTGAAGAACTCATTGAAAGCAACCCTGCAGGGAAAGTCTTGGGGGTTCTGGTGGTTGAAAAGCTTGACATGAGCCTCCAGTGAGTACTTTCAGCCCAGAAGTCCAACTGCATCCTGGGCCACATCAAAAGAGAAATGGACAGCAGCCTGTCCAACATGGCACCAAGCCTGTTGGAGTTTAAGTGTCATTCATATGGTCTGAATGGTATTATGGTCTTTGTTCTTAGTCACATTGTTTTTAGTCTGAATTTTTGGGTAGACCTGGATGGTGTCAGGGTTTGGACTCAATGATCCCTGTGGGTCCCTTCCATCTCGGGATATTCTGTGATTCTATGATTGTCCCCCTCTACTCCACCCTTGTGAGGTCCTACCAGGAGTACTGTGTCCCGGTCTGGAGCCTCCAGCACAAGAAGGATGCTGATCTGCTAGAGCGGGTCCAGAGGAGGACCACAAAGGTGATCAAAGGGGTTGAGCATCTCTCCTACAAAGATAGGCTGAGGGAGCTGGGGCTGTTCAGCCTGCAGAAGAGAAGGCTCTGGAGTGACCTCATTTCAACCATTCAGTACTTAAAGGGGACTTATAAAAAAAGATGGAGATGCTCAATCAGATATTGACAGGACAAGAAGGAATGTATTTAAACTAAAAGAGGGAGGATTTAGATAAGAAGTTAGGAGGAAATTCTTCACTTGGCTTTACAAATTTCTGTCATATCACCTTGCCCAGTTTTCCTTCTAGGCAGGGAATTCTGAGCCTATTTAGATACTATTTACATTGGAGCTATTCCAAAATTCAATTGTCATTTTTAACCATTTTCTGATTCTTCTCTAGTTCAACAATATCATTACTGAAAACTCAGTTGATACTTTCACAGAAAGTCTAAAAGATGTCCTAAGTTATCCCAAGATATGAGTATTGCAAGATATTGGTGAGTGGAAATGTTCAGTTCAAGGAAGCTAGGACCTGATCCTGTGGAACTTAGTGTTGTTTTTGGTTTTTGTTTTTGTTTTTCTTTGAAAATGTGCATTCTGCAACTATGAGCAATATACTGAAGAGTTACTCTCTCTTCCTTTTTTTTTTTTTTTTTTTTTTTAACTCCATGTGAATTTTTCTTTTTTACCTCCTTACTCATCATTAACTAGTTTTCCTGAGAAACTTAGAAGGGAGAACCTTGTTAAATGTCTTTTGGAAACCCAAGCAGGCTATACTGTAATATAACTTACAAACATTAATATCTTAGGAACATGAAAGTATGTTCCTCACAAATGTCTATATTATGGGAACTGATTAGTAACCTACATGAAATATAGCTCTAAAGAAGTCTGAGAGCAAACCAAATAAGTAAGGGAACAATACTATGCAAAGAAAAGCCATCAGAAGCACATTCCATCGTACCTTTATCCATTAACTTATGATGTAATTTAAAGAATTATTTTTTTTCTAAGACTTTCCTAGCAAACATCCTCTGAAAACTACAGATGAGAGTTATTGAACAAACTTATATTTTGAGATCTCTAGATTTTTCAATAGAAGTACTGTAGAAGCATTTCAAGCATGCTAGAAACATGTCATAAATAAATTTTGTGCCCACAGGAGTTCTATATGGTGACCTTTTTAACAATTTGAGATTTAATTTAATTTAGTTTCATAGATCTGTACTTATAAAGCAGTACATGCTTGTCTATCTGGTATAATAGAGATTTTAGGTAGGAATTTCCCTATCGCATATAAAAAAAAAAAAACAGAGAATGACTTTTTGATCCTCAAGACAGCTCTAACTCAATGGAAAAAAAATCAATTAACCTAAAATTAATCATCTAAAATGTTGGCCACACAGACAAAATTAATTGTTTTAATTCCATCTCTTCTGAATTAAGAGAGACAAGCATCTTGTAAGTTAAGGGAGAAAATTACCTTTTCTTGCTCAATCAACCAATGAACACTTCCTCAATTATATGAATCTAGATAGATATTTTAAGATAAAATATCTATTATATATATATAAATATATTTTAAGATAAAAGTAGTATATGAAGCTATGAAGTCAGATGAATCCTGTCTTGCATAGAACTATTAATAGTACTATTTTTTAGTGCTACCAATGGTACTACAGAATCAGAATAGTTGAGGATGGAAGGGTGTGGTGATTTTACCTTGCTGGGCAGCTGAACTCCATGACAACGACTCTCTCAGACCTCCTTCTCAGAAGAAGGGGAGAAGAAAGTACGCTGGAAAGAAGAAATAAAAAAACTAATGGGTTAAGATAAGGATAATTTAATTAAAGGGGAAAAGAAGAGAGAAAAAAATCAAGCAAAGGCCACATGGAAGCACAAAGAGAAAAAAACTTCTTCTCTACTTCCCATCAACGAACAATGTTCAGCCACACCCCAGGAAGCAGGGCCTCAATACACATAGTGGTTGTTTGGGAGGACAGATGCCTTCATAATGAGAGCCCTCCCTCTCCTTCCCCTTCCCCACCATTTATTTCTGAGTGTGACATCATATGGAATGCAATATCCCTTTAGCTGGCTTAGGTCAGCTGCCCTGATGATGTCTCCTCCCACTTCTTGCCCACCCCCAGCTTGCTGGCTCTTGGTGGGGGGTTGGATGTAGTCTTGATGCTGTGCCAGCATTGCTCAGCAAATAAACAAAATAGAAAAAAACGCTATTGTAATACCAATTCTGTTTTAGTTACAAGTTCAAAGCACAGCACTGCATGGGCTGCTGCAGGGAAAGTTAACTCCATCCCAGTCAGACCCAGAACAAAGGGACCAATGGAGGTCATCTTGTCTAATCCTCTGTTAGAGCAGAACCCACCTCCTACTCAAGCAGGGGCTATGCTTCAATCTTCCCAAGGATTTAAATAAATTTACTAACAGCTTTTGGCTCTTTTGGTTATTCTTATATTTTTTTATATGTACACCAGAAGTATAATCAGTAAAGCTTAAAAAATAAAATAAAATTAATTGGGGGACTCCATAAGCAAGCAAATTCTCAGTCATCCTAAATTCTGTTTCATATAAACACTTGACAATCTCTTTCATGTTTGTGGAACATGGATCAAGCTAGGAGAGAATCAAAAGACTACACCTGTACCTTCTTTTGCAGGCACTGTGATTCAGCCTTAAGATATCTACCAGCATATTAGCAGAACAGCTTATCAATGGCTACAAGTTATTCATTCCATTAGGGGACAAAGCTTTGCTTACTTAACAAAATTAATCACGAAATGAAATACAGAAATGTTCAAAGGATTAATATTTCCCTTCAGATATGTTTTACTTTCCCTGGTTTTTAATTTTATAATATATATTAACATATATATATATATATATATATTAACAAAATATTAACAAAAGAGGGGCACTCTATTATAACTAAGGTATAAGCTTGCAACACACTTGCAACAGATTCCTATCATAGAATCATAGAATATCTTGAGTTACATTTTACCAAATCCTTTCTATTGTTTCATCATGGTGAGTTAACCATAACTGAGTGCCAGATCAAGTGAATGGGTGGGTGGGCCCCCAAGGCACTGTCTCCCTCCTCTTCCTTAGCAGAACCAAGGGAGAATATAAAATGAAAAGCTCATGGGTTGAAATAAGGTCAGGGAGATTGCTCTACCATCACATGCAAAGCAGACTTGCTTTGGGGAAGATTAATATAATCTGTTGCAAATTAAAAACAGAGTAGGGTAGGGATAAATAAAAACAGAATTAAAACACAATTACCCCATACCCCATTACCTCCCTTTTTCCCCCACTCGGCTTCACTCCTGACAGGAGTGAACTTGTACCTCTTCCCTGCCCTGAACAGCACGGGGTGATAGGGAATGAGGGTTGCAATCAGTTCACAACATTTGATGTCTGCAACTCTTTTCCCCAGAAACTGGTTCCCTGCTCCATTGTGGGGTCTATTCCATTGAATACATTCTTCAACAACTTATCCAATGTGCATCCTCCCCATGAGTTTAAGAACTGCTCCAGCATGGGTCCATATCATGGGGTGCAGTCCTTCAGGAAAGAAGAGTTCCAGCATGGGTCCCCCTTGGACAGCAGCTCCCACCAGACCTCCTGCTTCACTGTGGGCTTTCCACAGGCTACAGGTCTGGCCTGGATTTTACTCCTGCAGGGGCTCTTCAGGGGCTCAAAACTTCTTCAGGCCAGATCCACCTGCTCCACTATGAGCTCCTCCACAGTCTGCAGTGTGGAGATCTTTTCTGCCATGTTACCCCATGGGCTGCAGGGGGACAGCTTGCTCCACCATAGGCCTCTCCAAGAATTGTAGGGGTACTTCTACTCTGTTGCTTGGAGCCCTTCCTCTTCACTGCAAGTGATAGTTGTCTATGTGTTCTTCAAGGAATCTTTATGCTCTTTCCAACTTGCACACTTGTTTTCTTTTTCTTTTTTTTTTTTTTTTTTAAAAAGAAGTGAAAAGTCATTTTTTTGTGATCCACAAATACAGGCAGGGCTGCATTTTTTTTTTTTTTTTATATATATATATTTTTGCTACTGTCAACTCTCAGCACCTCCAAGCATACTTGTCTGACCACTGATTATCTTTGCTATGGACCAAACTGAGTAATTCCATGCAGCATGTAAGTTAATGTAAGTTGTCAAAATTATGTTGGTTTTAAATGCTATGCCGCAAATAATTGCAATAGCCTAGTGAAGCTATTGGAGTGACCAAATCTCTGAGCCAGGTTGAAATAAGAAAGAGGAAAGTGAGAGAAATAACAGATTTTACGGGAGTCTCTTTCTAGTCAAATTGCCATCACAACATCTATTCTATTTATTGTCATTTGAGTTTGTCTTATTAAAATCAGGTATACTGTGGTACATAATATATTTCAGGGAATAATTGAGCACTGACAGCACTTTTCAGCTGTTGACACTTGAAAGATGACAAAACAAAAATCAGACACTCATAAAATACCATGATGTAAATTACACAGGATGTGAAACATCTACAACTGTTGTAGCAAAGAAAACTTCGGATTATTCTGCAAATGTGTATGCTTTTACTGAATTTGTTATATCACAGAATCACAGAATAGTCTATGTTGGAAGAGACCTCAAGATCATCGAGTCCAACCTCTGACCTAACACTAACAGTCCACACTAAACCATATCGCTAAGCTCTACAACTAAACGTCTTTTAAAGACCTCCAGGCATGGTGACTCAACCACTTCCCTGGGCAGCCTATTCCAGTGACTAACAACCCTTTCAGTAAAGAAGTTTTTCCTAATATCCAACCTAAACCTCCTGTGGCAAAATTTTAACCCATTCCCCCTCGTCCTGTCACCAGGCACGTGGGAGAATAGACCAACTGCCACCTCGCTACAGCCTCCTTTAAGGTACCTGTAGAGTGCGATAAGGTCGCCCTTGAGCCTCCTCTTCTCCAGGTTAAATAGTCCCAGCGTCCCAGCTTCCTAAGCCGCTCCTCATAAGACTTGTTCTCCAGACCCTTCACCAACTTCATAGCCCTTCTCTGGACTCGCTCAAGCACCTCCATGTTCTTCTTGCAGTGAGGGGCCCAAAACTGAACATAGTACACGAGGTGCGGCCTCACCAGAGCTGAGTACAGGGGGACAATCACTTCCCTGGACCTGCTGGCCATGCTGTTTCTCATACAAGCCAGGATGCTGTTGGCCTTCTTGGCCACCTGAGCACACTGCTGGTTCATATTCAGCCAACTATCAACCAATGCTCCCAGGTCCTTCTCTGCCTGGCAGCTCTCCAACCACTCATCTCCCAGCCTGTAGCTCTCTTTGGGGTTGTTGTGGCCCAGGTGCAGGACCCGGCACTTGGCCTTGTTGAACTTCATACAGTTGGCCTCAGCCCATCGGTCCAGCCTATCCAGATCTTCCTGCAGAGCCTTCCTACCCTCGAGCAGATCGACGCACTCACCTAACTTGGTGTCATCTGCAAACTTACTGAGGGTGCACTCGATCCCCTCATCCAGATCATCAATAAAGATGTTAAAGAGGACTGGCCCCAGTACCGAGCCCTGGGGGACTCCACTAGTGACCCAAAGAATCTATCAAGAAGAATGGCTGGTTGCCTCTGAAAGCAATTTTACTTCCATTTTCACAACAAATTTGTCCTTTAAAAATGTAACCTCTAAGTTCTTGTTAGTTAGTTAGTTCTAAGTTTCTTGTTAGAAACCTAATATTAGGTTTCTAACATTCATAAAGCAAGATCATTGATCATTTCCTCTCTCCCAGAATTAGCATAGTTTGAAATATTTGTATTCAATGAGAATTACTCAATTTTAGAAATTTGTGAGGCTCCCTTATCAGCTCAGAAGAAATCAGAAAAATATCTATATTGGTACCTTAAATGGATTAAAAACTTTATTCATTTAGCCAAATGTTTCCCACTTCTATGAAAATGATTGTACTCCTGAATAAGTAGGACCTAAGTACTTCTCAACAAATGTCCTCTACAACAACATTACTGGAATTGTTCCCTCTTTACAGACACCAGTGTACCAGTGGAATATTTCTAATCATCAATTTTTGTAACTATGATTATGCAATAACACAATAAATATAATTTTGTAGATATACAGCAAGATAAAATGATTAAAAAATATTAATTTATAAAGAGTATCTCAAACAACTCTATCACTTTCACAAGCTTAAAAGTACAGTTTAAGCCAAACATCAGAACAAGTTTACCTACCAGTAAAAAACATGAAAACCCAATATGCTTTATCTGTAGCTGTCATAAACTGAAAGGATCAGAAACCAAATCAGCTCAGGACCTAGCTGGACCTGCTCTGGGCAGTGGATTGGACTACTGACATACAGAGTTTACTTGCAGCCTGAAATGTTGGCTCAGATAATCTTCCAAACAAATAACATTAGATACTTTTCATCATGAACCTTACTTACCAGCCTGAAGAATATGATGGCCAAACTTCCCCCATTACTTAAATGTCAGATTCCCTTCTGATGAGACGATTTCAAGAGGATGGAGCTAGTCTCTTTGCAGTTGTGTCCAGCGACAGGACAAGAGGGAACTGCCACAAACTGAAGCACATGAAGTTCCAGATGAATATAAGGGGGCACTTCTTTACTGTGAGGGTAACAGAGCACTGGAACAGGTTGCCCAGAAAAATATTTCCTTCTCTGGAAATATTCAAAACCTGCTTGGATGCCATCCTGCACAATGTGCTCTAGGTGATCCTGCTTGGCAGGGGGGTTGGACTAGATGATCTTCAGAGGTCCTGTCCAACCTCAGCCATTCTGTAATTCTGTGATTCTGTGAAATCAGTGTTTCAAACCAGGATATCAATATACTTACTCACCTGATTTTCATGTTGGTTCTTTCTCTGCGAATATGTCATGGAGGCAGTCTCTAAATCACAATTTATGCCCTAGGAATCCATATTAAAAGCTTTACAAAATTAATGGCTACTATTTTACTACTGCCTGTGTTATATATCTGTGAACAAAAAGGGAACATTCACTACCAAAGCATTCAGATATTCTGTAAAGACTTAATTCTCTAAAGACTAATAACTACTTATAATTCTTCTGCATAAGAGCTATGCTATAAAATGAATTACTGTTAATTATGGTATCACAAACAAAAGATAATCATTTTGTGCCAGAGCAGTTCAGTAATGGCAATATATCATCAAATGTAATGAGACTTTTCTCTAAGGTCCTAAACAACAATCCTTCCAGTGAATGTTATGGCAGAAATCAATTTAAGCTACATAAAATATGTGCAAAGCCTAATACTCTCTGCTGAAACAGAAAAACAGAGACTAAAATGTGAATTTATTTGTCATTGGCATCTCTCTGTTGTTACTAGCTAGCTAGTATTCTTGGGAAACCATTCTAGGAAAGCAATATTTTCTTTTTACAAAGAAATTGAAATGACCTTTAATTTAAAGAGAGTTTGGCATTTCTAACCCAGTAAAAACTTGCCTTTTTCATACCTTTATCAATTTGAAATCCTATCTCTGGGAAAGTACATCTCTGACTCTGAAAACATATATAACATCACTTGAAAGAAAACATTTCCACTTCCAATTCTTGTTAAAAATTAACATTTTTTAATATTTATTACATAGAAAAGATTTGCAGTCTGATTAAAAGAAACCAAGACAATATCCTCTTCACCATTCTTTGCAAAGATGCAAAAGATAGTGCGAATGCATTTTAATTTGCAATATTAATTATTCTATGTCATAAAAAGTAGTGTATCTGCCTCACTGCTATTGTGTGCCTTGCATTTCAATGGGAAATATTTTCCATTTTTATTCATCACTTCTCAGCCAATCCATAGTAAAGATTTCTTATTATTTACGTCAATTACTGAAGCAAAATACAGATGTACAATAGAACTGGAATACAGTGATGAAGCGTCTACTAAAATGACAAAACATAACATCTTCAAAAATGCATTCTGTTTTAATAGGAAATAAAACCAGTTTTTGCACACCATTTGGCTGATTAATAATACAGCTAAAGACATTAAAAAAAAAAAAAACTAACAAGGAAACCATGGAGAGTGTTGAAGGACAAGCAGATGGTTTTAAAGATGAAAAACTACACTTCAGACTGATAAAATCAGTGATATGCACATTCTAGCTACTCTAAATCCAGACAAAGGTGCTTAAAATTTAGATAATGGTTGTGTTGGATGAAAATATAAAGTTAAACAATCTGTGATGAAGAACATCTTTTTTTGTGTGTGTCAAAATACAACCACCTAAAGTGATGTAATATTGCATGGTGCTCAGAAATGGTAATAATATCAGAGATGATTAAAACTAAATGGATGACTCAAAAACTAGCTGCCCAGAAGAAATAAAAAGTATATCTATGATATATATATCTGGTAAAGATGATCAATGACCATGCACAGAGTACAAAAGAAGGTAAAATGAATTATTATACAACAATAGGCTTTAGTTTTTGCAATATTAAATATTAGAATAATATATTGTATTGGTAATGCATGGCAAAGTTTTGTGGCAAGGGGGCTTCAGGGATGTCCTCTGTGAGAAGAGCCCAGAAACTGCTCCATATCAGATAAGGGCCAGTTCCAAAAGTAACCCACTGCTGGCCAAAGCTAATCTAATTAGTGAAACTAGTTATGCCTCCATAAGAACATATTTAAGAAAGGAAAAAAACTGCTGTGCAGCAGCACGTGGGAGAAATGAATGAGAAAATGTAGAAAGAAACACGCCTGCAGACACCAACAAGGGCAGGAAGGAGGGCAGGAAGTGCTCCAAGAACCAAAGCAGAAGCTTCGCTACAGACTGTGGAGGCCCATGTTGGAGCAGGCTGTCCCTCAGCAGCCATGACCTTTTTTTCATCATCTTTTCTTTCCCTGTCCTTTTGACGAAGGGGAGTGACATGGTGTTGCTGAACTACCTACTGGTGTTATACCACCAGGGTATATTGATAAAATGCAAACATGAATATTAGCAGTAAATATATTAAACATTAAATAGAAACATTAAATATATTTGTTTAATTACAAAGACCTATGAATAGGTCTTTGTAATATTCCAAGTTTAAATGGAAGGTAAGGCAGAAATTGTCAAGTTTTTTTTTTTTTTTTTGTCTTATTTTAATTAATAAGCTGTTGTTTCTTTGCTAAAGGATAATTTTATCTTCTCTGTTTTCTTTTTAAACTGTTTTAGTGTTTTGTTTTTTTTCTACCCTAAGCAACAAAAGCAATGTTAAGTAATATTATTAGATGATATTTCCTTCTCCCTACCTATACTGATTCAATAGAAAATATACACACAGAAGCACTGGGAGTTGCTTTGGAAAGTGGCTGTTCCAATGGTTGGGGTTTCCAATTTTCCAATGTTTTTTTTTTTCCAATTCAAGTCTGTATATAATTACTGATTCTTACGCTAGTGCTGATATTTAAGATATTTTCTCCTTTTCATCTTTGATAACTTTTTCATCTTTCTCATTTCCTCTCCTTTGTTCTGATATGTTTTACTTTTGAAATGAAATTCAGAATTAATTGTTCACTTAATTTGCTAAACCAAATCAATCTCAAAACATGGCTGTCCAAATCTGTATGTAATACAATTAAAGACGGTCTCACCAGGCACAATGATTCTCAGATTTCCGAGTCTTATGTTGAGGACCATCTAAGAAACTATCAATGAAATTTCCTATAAATATCTCTCCTTTTTTTTTTTTTTTTTCCCAGAAACAGCCATGTATTTTAAAATGCATAAAATGCACAAATTCATACTATTTTTCCTTAGTCATTTTCAAAACAGAAGTTTAGTTTGTAATTCTTATTAGTAAGCCTTAAAACTGTTTGTGTACCCCAATGGAGGGAAAACACATTATATGCATTTCTCTGAATATGCAGGCAAAGGTACTCAAAGTTGAACCTCTAAATTTACGCAGTGCTCCGTGAAAATTAATTACTCTACAGAGAAAAAAACTGCATGACCCCATCAGAGATCACTCTGATACTCGTTCCAATCACTTCTACTGAACAAGTGTAAATATAATCTCATGACCCCATATTTCATGCCATCTGCATTACAGAAAGTTGTCCTGTACACTGCTCCTATCCAAGTCACATCAATGACACTTGCTGACTGTCTTGTTTTTATGCCAGTGTTACTAACAAAAATATTAAGGAAGATTACATAAGCACATTCTTATTACCTCAAAATATTCTTACACAATCTCTATTATGGGTTATTTTAAAAACGACAAAACACAGAGGTATGAAATACAAATTGCCTTTCACCTGCATCTTCATCTGGCTTCCAGACAAATCAGAAAATTCGCTTTATCTTATATATGCCTTTGTGTTATGATTATGGTACCAAATGCAAGCAATTAATTGTACATTTCATGTATTAGATCATTAAAGTAATGGATGAAAGAGTCACAGTGAAAAAGCAGGACTTAAACTGACAAGTTTAATAATTTCTTATTTGTGGAGATGCTCACATCCTTGGCAGAATGGCCAGATAACTGCTGTTGGGAACAAGTGAGTGTGAGTGTAACAATGTGCACAAATTAGTCTCAAATTAGTCTCCCAAACTAGTCTCACAGTCTAAGCATTCACCAATGCTGATAATCCTAAAATTAAAATAACCATCAGCTGGATTAAGACATAAACAGGGTGCCACACAGGTACACGTGAAGCTGGAGCATCACATATCCTGTGGGTGTGGTGTTCAAACAAGGGAACACACACTTCCAGAAAGGTGTGTGTCTGTGTGTGTGTTTGTAACCCACTCTTCTGGAGGGAGAAGGGTGATGCATGCATGTAGCTCTCTGTGTAGGGGAAGACGTGAATAAAACCTTCTGGAATTAGTTATAAAAGGATGCATAGAAACCTCTAGCCTTTTATTTATTTATTTATTTTGTAAGTATCTGGTATTGTGGTTTGTCTCTTGTATTTCTGTTACTGATCTTGAATGTATAATTAACTTATTTCCAGTTAATTATGTCATTCATAGATCAATATATTGATTCCTTATTTGTTTTAATCTGAACTGAACAGATTCTCCCTGTGACACTCATTAACACAGAATTTAAAAAAATACAGATTCACTAGACTTTTACATACGTAGGGAGAAAGTGATCACTGACAGAAATATGTTTTTTTTTTTTTTTTTTTTTTTTTTTTTTCATATACACAATAATGCACTAGCCCCTAGGAAATATTACATTTCCAAGAGGAATGGAAAGGACAGGATGGCAGCTGACACAGGGTGCTTCTGGGGATGAGAAAAAGCCACGTGAAAATCCTGAAATATATTTGTACTAGTACCCTTCAATTTTGAGCTCTATCTCTCTCCCCTGGGAGCACTCAGCACCCTCCTCTTATCCTTCCAAACCTACCCACCCTTCAATTGTTTCTCTTCCTACACTCAATGTCCTGCCAATAACCATAATCATTCTATGAATGGAACTTTCATTAAGTCATTATGGCTACTGGTGCAGAATTAAAGCCCTTGATTCTTGATTCTCCTTCTGGTTATGAGGATCTAAAAACATTGACATAGTCTAGGTAAATAGAAGTTCAAAAGAAAGAGCAAAACACTAGGGAATTAAAAAAAAAAAAAAAAAAAAAAAAAAAAAAAACCTCCTAGCATTATATTCCTATAGCTACTAGAAAGAATCTGCCTCATATATCATTAAAGAATACTTACAGGTGTTTCTTCAAGCTATTTAAATCTTATTAAATCTTATTTTCTTATTTTCTTATCTATAAATATTATTGGACTTTGAGAGATCTTAGTGCTTTCTAGTATTTAAAAGGCCAAAAAAAAAAAAAAAAAGGTTGTGAATATTTTTATTTATTTATTCCTTAATCATACCTACAATTAATGTTTTATCATATTATAAAACAAAAGTTTTAACAAGAGAAATAAAAGAGAGCAAAATCACTAGGAACACAACAGGGGCTAAGAATGTGGAAGGAAGCCAAGTTATAGCCATTTGATGGAAGTCTGTTGAAAAAGACTATTCAGTTAGCTCAACTACTGAGCAACATTTCACTGTGGTTTTAAAATACTGAAGTGAATGTGAAACACATTAACAGGCAGTCTGCACCACAAAGGTGATGTTGTTTTCACCTGTCTTGGTGCTGTGCAAGCCCTAAACCTGCCCATAGCTATTTCAGTCATTGTAGTGCTGTCTCTGTAATACACAGCAATGACTTTCTATGACAGATGAGCTCCACTAGACTAAGGATGGCAAACAGCATTGGCAGATCGCAAAAAGTACTTTGAAAACACTTTAGTTGTCATTATGTTGCCAAGAGGAATCAGTGAATAAGGACCACAACATACACTTTCAGAGTCAAAAGCAAATCAGTTTTATTTATTTATTTAAGAAGTAAGAAACCCCACATTGCTAGGCCCTGGTTCTCAAGGAGGACTTGAATTACCCTGATATCTTCTGGATGGATAACATAGAAAATCACAAGCAGTCCAGGAGGTCTCTGGCATGAAATGATGTTAATTTCATGACATAGAATGAACTGAAAAAGCTAGACACACTTCTAGACCTCATAAACAGAGAACTGGTCAGGAATGTGAAGACTGAGAAAAGTCATGACTGTATTAACCATGGGTGTGGCATTCAGGGTCCTGAGAGGAGGGAACATGACAAATAACAGTATCACAGCTCTGGGGTCCACACTGTGCTCAATATGCTTTAGCCTCCTTTTTAATGACCTGCATAAAGGGAGAGTTCCCTCTCAGCAAATTTGCAGATGATACAAGACCGGGAGGAGTGGCCAATTAGCTAGATGGTCATGTTGACATTGAGGGAGACCACCTGGATAAATGGGATGAATCTGATGGAGTCAAACACAGGGGAATGCAACCCTCCATCTTCACCTGGAGAAGAATAAACCCAATGAACAGGTATGAGCTGGGGAAAGAAAAAATAGAAGTCTGTTTTGCAGAAAAGGACCTAGAGGGGTCTTAACAGACACAGATTTGAACATGGTCCAGAAATGTGTTGTTTCAGCAAAGACCAACAGGATACTGGAATACATTGCAAGCAAGCTAATGGAAGTGATCCTTCCACTATTCTGCACTGGTCAGGCCACATCTGGAGTGCTGTGTTGAGGCTACCCTGTATCAGAGAGACAGGGACAGTGAGTCCAGGAAAAAAAAAAAAAATCTAATAGTAATAATAATAATACAAAATTGATTAAGAAACTGGAGCCTCTCTCATATGAGGAGTGTCTGAGAGTGTCTGAGGAGTGTCTGCTCAGCATGGAGAAGGGAAGGGTCAGGGGGATCTTATCAGTGTGTATAAATACAGTTGGGATGGAGCAGAGAAAATGGAACCAAACTCTCAGTGTTGGCAGGTGACAGGACAAGAAGTTGAAACACAAACACTGCCAAAATAAAATAAAAAACATTTTTACCATGGAACATGTTACCACTGGAACATGTTTTCCAGAGAGTTTGTGGAGTGTCCACTTGTGGAAACAATCAAAACCCAGTTGCTGTCCTACTCTGAGCAGAGATTAGGAATAGAGAATCTCTATAGGTCCCTTCAAACTTTAACTATCCTTTGATTCTGTAAAAATTCATATTGACTGAAAGTGTTATGCTATTCTACAACATGAGAGGTCTACTGAAGGCCACCAAATGAATCTTTTTCTGAAGTAACCCATTTCAAGCAACATAATTTCCAAATATTTGCTTCCATGTTTAGTATTTTCCAATGGTAGTTATAATGGGACATGTACTGTTCTTGTTTGTGTGTTTCAGTAATGAATTGTTTCAGAAGTCAGATTATATGAAAAAGTCATCCAACTCTTTTATACCTACAGATGATATTTTTTTTCTGTTTGCCTTCCAGAAAATGGCAAATTAGAAAAATATAAATAACAATGATTACTGTCATCTGGGTATTTGTTCGACATGCAATCCACTCCAAAAGGAGGAACTTGCATAGAAAGACTGTTAAAGAGAAATAGTCATATATCATCTACCCTATTAGTACGAGAGAGAAGACTTTACAGCGTGAGAATCAATAGATTAGTAGAAATCAATTAGATTACTAGAAAAGAAGCTCTCCACGGAAGAGCTAATGGAGATATGCAAAGGAGATCTGAGCATGGTAATTTATTAACTGACAAATGTTAATCATAAGCAAGGTAGAGATTCACTTTTATACTGTTTATACTATACAACTCAAAATTCTGCAGAGCTCTCCTTTTCTATTCAGGAAAGGCTAGCTTGGCCCCAAATGCCTTTTAGAAAGAGGTATCACTATATGGATGTATGGTTCAAACAGAGATCAAGAGGACAGGTGAGATAAGTGGCAGTTTGAGATAAGGTCCTGAAACATATATCACCTATCATCCTATTTTACGTACTTGGTCTCACAATAGATTACAGAAAGGACTACTGACAGTGATTATCTATAATATTTTTTCTCTCTTTTGTCAAATTGCCGTTGCACAATCTTAGTGTCATATGGCTTGGCTTAGCAACAAAAGCTATTAAGAAACTAATTATTTAAAAACAATGCTTCACTGATATTCAAGATTTTTTACATTTTTTCTATTGTGAGACCAAGTATAGTGCATTATAATGTATTCCTTTCTAATGATTAAATTCTGCTTTTTATTTTCAAATACCATCTAATCATTAGATACATTGCTACAGGGAAGGAATTTCAAAACAACACAGAAAAAGTCTTTTTCTTATCCAATGAATGGCTGAAGAAAAAATACAGTTCATAAAAACCTTTCCTTTATGAAATCTAGCATAGCATCTCTCTCTCTCTCTCTTTTTTTTTTTTTCTCTTTAAAAGATAAGATTTTTTCTTTTTTTTTTTCTTTATTTTTTTGTCTTTTTTGGTCTTTTTTTTCTCTTTTCTTTCTCTTTTTCTTCTGAGATAAAACATGGATAGTATCAACCTTGATCAAAGGAATATGCTACAAATTCACAAACGTTTATGTACCATGTAACAGGAAAGGCTTTGCATTTGGATAGGAAATTCAGTTACCATTACAGGAAACATTAAGGCTATGAAGTGCAGTGTTCAGGAAGTGACTGCACACAGTCTTCTGAAATAGTTCATAGAATGTTGTCTATACCCAGCTTTTTCCCTAGGTTTTGTTTCAAAAATATATTTGTTAAGTAACAGCTTGGCAACAATATCATTCATAAAACTATACATTTAAAAGCATAAGAAAGACATCTTAAATATTTTGCATTATAGGAATATTCATCTTTTACTTGAATATAAAAAGATTAATATTTTAAGCAACAACAAACCATTTTTATTAGTTATTTTCAACAATTTTACTAACAATATCTGTGTATTTTAACAGGCATTCTCAAATGGGAGTTAAGACATTATGACATTATTAATGTCAGTTAATCAAATAGCTTTGAATGGTTGAGGCAGATTAGTAGTAAATATTCTTAAGAACATGGAGCATACAACTAGAAGGTAGAACAGAGTCTCTTTATTCTCTCTTTCAGGACTATTTTGGCCATTTCCAATGAGACTGAAATGTGTTTACTATTTTTATCATGTGTTACCAACAGACACCTTCTGCTGATTTCAGGAATGTGTGTGCCCCTACAAGCCCCAGGGGTTGGGATTTTGTTCCCCTGTGACATAAATACAGGTTCAGCATATATTTATATTAGTGCAGTAACTATTAGCTGACAAACCTTAAGTCAGTTAAAACCACAGAAACATATGAACTCACAACTATATCAACACTGTAGTATTTTCAGCCCAGAAATCCAAACATATCCTGGGCTGCATCAAAAGAAGTGTGGTCAGCAGGTCAAGGGAGGTGACTCTCACTCTCTACTCTGCTCTTTTAAACCCCACCTAGAGTATTGCATTCACCTCTAGGGCCCCCAGCACAAGAAGGACATAGAAGTATTAGAATGAGCCCAGAGGAAAGCCATGAAGGTGATCAGAGGGATAGAGACTTCTATGAAGACAGGCTGAGGGATTTGCTATTGTTCAGCCTGGAGAAGAGAAGTCTCTGGGGACACCTCATTGAAGCCTTCCTGTACCTAAAGGGAGCCCACATGAAAGCAGGAGAGGGACACTTTGTCAGTGAGTGTAGTGATAGAGCAAGGAGTAATGGCTTTAAACTAAAAGAAGAAAGAAATTCTTTATTCTGATGGTGGTGAGGCACTTGAACAGGTTGACCAGAGAAATTGTGAATGCCTCATCCCTGGAAATGGCCAGGTTGGATGGGGCTTTGAGAAATGTGGTCTGGTGGAAGGTGTCCTATCCCATGGAAGGGGAGTGATCTTTAAGGTCCCTTCCAACACAAACCATTCTATGATTCTATGATTTGTATCATGCCAGCTTGACTATTTAAATATCTTAAAAGCAAAAAAAAAAGAGTGAATGAAACAATTTCAGCATCACATGTAAAGACATGAGATGTATAAGGGAAACTCTTTCCCAAGGGATGCAGTGTGGACTTCCTTGTAATGGAAGAAATAGGAAAAAATACCTTTATCTTCTCTATGTGCAGAAATCAGGAAGGACTTGAAGCTAAAGGGTGAAACAGATCTTTGTTTTGAAGATCTGTAGAGTGTTAGAAAAGCTCTATAGGAATGGATATGCCAAGACACTTCTTTGTCCTTGTGATATACAATATGCAAAGAAAGTCTGGGTATCCCCTAATTCATCTTGCATGTCAAGCTTCAAGGACAGCAAGATCATGATCTTCTCTAAACCCTGCCTCATTTTTTTGGCCTCTGACAATAGTTGCCCACTGACATATCCTCAGGCTAACATTACTTTTCTTTAGAAGATCTCCATAGTATTGTTATATATTTAGGATTATTACTGAAAGAAGAATTTCTAGTTTCAGATTTAATGCTCTTTATTCTCAGTTAGACTTTTTTGTTTGTTTCTTTGCTTTTTTTTTTTTTGTCCTATATGCTCAATGCTTTCCTTTTTCATCCCATAATTACAAAAAAAAAAAAAAAAAAAAAAAAACTGCAAACAAATATACAGTTCTCATTAAGCATTACATAATTTTTATTCAGGAGCTGGTGTCAATAAATTTAATATTGAAATAATCTTCATAGAGATATGTTAGTTTAGTGATTGCACCTTGGAAATGTTTTTGTTTGTTCGTTTGTTTGTTTTTACAGGTATATTGCAACAAAGACTGTCTTCAGCAAACTCTTTAAATTCTTACCTTCCTTACAATGTTATTTCAGAAAAAATCTAAAAATATTTTCACAATTTCCCAGTGGCAACAGGACATTTTGATAAGATTAAATGTTTATACTATATCCTGTAATTTGCATTATTTTTTAAATAGTTGAATGTGAAGACCCTAAAGAAAATATATTTCAGCAGCATTTTTTATCCAGAGGTGTTTTCATAGCTATTTTCATTCAGAAATCAGGAAAAAAAATAATTAAAAAACTAGAACTTTCAGAAATCATTTGTTCTTCATGAGTATATGGACATGTGAAATACATTTGACATTACCAAAGTCAAAATCCTGTTTGAAAATATTCTACATTCATATGAATCATGTGGTTACTATTTACTTGATATGTATCCAAATCATCTTGGGCTGAAAATTTCCTTCTGATATGCAGGTGAGATTAACAATAAATAATTCTCAGGGGTTATGTATGCATCTTGCAGTTCTGAGGTAATACAAGATTTTCTGTGGAAAGGGGAAAAAGATAAAAATAGAAAACCTATTAAATCAAGTCCCCAAAGAAGGTTTGTTCTTGTTATTGTTGTTTTGCATGAGTGTTGTTGTTTTTTCTATGCTTTGTTTTGTTTTGCTTTACAGTATGACTTTAAATGTGTTTATTGGGGAAAACGGTAATTTCTAATAGCAAAACTGATTCATTAAGGAGCCAAATTTTGGATAATTTGAATAGAGAGTCTTTGTGTCATTTTAAATGGATTTTTAAACACTTGATTAGACTCTCAAAACTTTTTTTGGCTTTTCATATAAAGTGTGTTTTCTTTGTCTACATAAACCATGCAAGTTTTAGCGTAAGAACTGTTGAATGTGGGCAACCTATTTTATATATTTTGAGACTGGTTTTCGTAAGATCTTCAAGTGTGCTTTCAATAACATTTAAAGAATGTATATTTCAAACCCATAAAAATGGAAACCATTTAAAGTCTTCCCTGGCATATGCACTAATAGATAATTTTCAACAACATGGCTTCAGTAATGATCCTTAGTAACTTTAATCAGCCCATCAATATTAGTTATGGGTTAGGATAATATCCTGCCTTTGACAAGTTGTAGAAAACATTCATTGGCTCAAAATAGATTTCACTATATTCTAATGGTTATTCATGCACTAGAAAGTTTCAGAACCACAAAGTGATGGTGTACTGTGTTATTAATTATTGAATATCCAGTTCATTTTTTAAAAAGTATTTTTAAAATGGAGGAGGTCATAGTTATGCCTCTTTACTTGCAGTACTCTTTCTATGATAGTTTAAAATTGGCATTTTCAATTGAAATAAAAGTGAGAATAGAGGGAGTTGCTCTAGGAAAAAGCTCCCAAAACAGAACTTTTAATGAACATTTTAACATCCCAATAAACTACCAAAGAGTAAGTACTTTAAAAATCCCGTGATAAAACTTAAAATTCTTGTCACCTTAATGTGTAATAAATGCTCAAAAAATGCAATGGCATTAAATAAAATTAATTTCAACATAACTGAATTTATGATTTAGAAACCTTAATTTTTTCATTTAGAATTTAGAAGATTCAGATAATTCAGGTAGACATAGTAGCTGTGAAAGTAAATTGCACTTTACCTGTACTTTTTGCTATGGCCAATAAACACTAAAATATTATAATCTCTTATTAAAATTGTTACAATCACACCTTTCAGACAGACTCCATATTCCACAACATCAGCAAATGTTTTCAAAAACTCTGAGTTGAGTGAGACATATTTAATCTGAATCCAGGGAATTCTGGAAGTTCTGCTCATTATGCTCAAAGAAATGTCCTGGTTGAATCATCTCAGGGACTGAAGGGGGCCGATCAGATCCCACCTAATAACATCTACATCACCTCATCTGATCACAACAGTAGTTCCTCAGTCCCATGTCCTGTTTGAGACAAAAGCTGATGCAAGACATTGGGAAGGAGAAAGCCTGTAATGAGCAGCTGTGAAGTAAACTGTTCAGAAATGAAGCAGCATCTTAATCTCATGCAGCTGGTAGATTACATTTTCTGAGCATTGACTGTACTATTCTTTTCTTTCTTTTTTTAAATTTTTTTTTTCCTACCTACTGAAAATGCAATAAGGTTTAAATCACTGAAATCATTAAGCTGTTAATTACAGCTACACAGCTTCCTGTTGACTTTTAGAACAAAAATAGTGACTATTTTTGGATGGAAAATGCCATAGTATGGCAGAGAAACCCAGTTTCTCTGACGTTGGGCTGCAAAAGTTATGTGTTCAGCTTTTTCCTGAAAGTTATGTTTAATTATGCTTGAGTTATTTCACAGTGATAAGGCTGGCCCGGAGATTTGAGGCTAAGTTCTTCAGATCTATCAACATCAAAAACTACTTGGCTAAACAGCCATGGATTTTATAGTAATTTATTATAGTGTTGTTCATCAATGCCTAATATGATGCGTTCTGGACATCTGCAAGAAAAGTGCCAAATCAATAAGGTAACTCTGATTTCCCCTGCTCTCTGATAGGAGTCACCAAAGAACAGCATTTTAGAATTAACAGATTTTAATAGTTATTCTGACGAGTTTGAAGTACTATTACCCCCTCTAACAGACATGGAACTAAGTCACTGAGGGTAAAGATACATAAACATGTCAATTCTGCTTCACAATTTTACTCGTACCAGTTATTCCATGATAATGGCCTGTTTTTAAGCTCTTAGCTTATGTGAAAGTAGTGCTATTTAATTTGTTATTCAATAAAATAGGATTATGGTACATTATAGAATTTTACATTTACAATTATCACATACAAGCAGAGAAGTGGTATCTTGCTATGATGTTGTGGTTTATAATCAAAGTGTGATAAATAAATTAATTTTCCATCTGAGCCTTGAGTTGCTAAATATAATGAATGAATCTCAGCAGAACAGCAGCAGACTGCTAGCCTCCTTAAGCCCAAGGGCATCTAGCTACTTTAGCTTCTCCTTTAAGAAGTATTACCATGTTTAAATAGCTTCTGCCATTTCTTCAGTAAACTCATTTCTACTGGGAATACTTTCTTTAAGAATTCCTTTTATCTTACTTGTTTCATATTAAAAGTTAAATCCAGGATCTCTCTCTCTCTCTCTCTTTCTTTTTTTTTTTTTTTTTTTTTCTCCTTAAAGAATTTCAGTACAGGATTTTATTTGGAATCTCATCCTCTCATCCTTCCATTTGCTACACATCAGAAGAATAATGCCTCCTTCACTTACAGAGATTTGACACTGAATTTTTGAATGTTAGAATGAAATAAAGCCATAAAAACATATAGAACAGTAGAAAGCAAGGGTTGAAAACAGATATCTTTTTGCCTTCAGAACATTCCCATTGTCATTCTTTAAATAATTTAAGTTTGCCATGGACTTAAAATTAAAATGCTACTGTTTTTCAAACATCTAGTCTCATCTCAATATATTTGCTTGGTTTCCATTAGCATTAACAGGAATAACGTGTACATATTGACAGGACAACAGAACCCTAAGGACATATTAGCAGTCCCAAGCTGTATAAAAGCTTAATGTTTCTTTTTTTTTCATGATAAAAGAATTGCTCACCCAGCATGCTTTGATGGACCATATGGTGCTCTGTGTTCTCCATTGTTCACCTCTGATCCTAGCATTTTGTAAGGATTGAGCTAAAGATGTAAGCATAGGTTTTTACTGCAGTAAGCTTTAGGAGTCTCAAAATGCCAACAGTAATAGAACTAAATTTAGAATATGCTTATGTTTTTTTAATATTATTTTTGATCATTCATCAGATTGTTTAAGAATTTCCTAAATTTTACGTATGTGCCTAAGTTTCCTTAGGTTTTCATAAGGGATTAAAATCTTTAAGACTATTGAAAACATTTCTGTGCTTTGTTAAATTAGGAAAAGCCTTCCCTTACTGTGTATTTCTTGATAATAATCCTAGCTCTTTAGAAAAAAAAGGAAATACACACTAAGTCTGGGGACTGCCTGGGCAGGAATTCCCCCAGGGCTTTGGAACAGTATGTTTTATTAACTAGGGAACCAAAGGAACAAATACTAGAAACATAAACTACAAATTATTTCCAATTCTGAAGAAAGGAGGAAAAAGAAAGCAAAATAAAACAAACAAAACCCAACAACAACAACAACAACAAAGAAAACACCTGTTTGACTTTCATAAGTAATTTACCATCAGTAGGAAAACTTTTTCTGAGAAAACAGTACTGCTTTGTTGTGTGTTTGTTTTTGGATTTTTCTTGAAAAAATGATAATAACATTAAATCAATTATTAGGAATAAGTGGACATGACAGAATGTAAAGCAAGATAAAACACTTTAAGCACATGAATGTAAAACTCTTTGTCACCAAATTCTTCTCAGTTTTGGCTTTTTTCATTTGAGGTCTTGTACCTGCACTCAGCATTCTTATATTTTCTTCTTATTTACTTCAGTCATATTTTAGCCTTTTCTTCTTCTGTACCTACTTTTTATCACCTCTTTTCTGTTTGTTTGGTTTTTGTTTTTTTTTTTTTTTTCTAATATCTTTCACACCTCATTTCTATTTGAACAAATATTGTACGGTGTGACACTTAGTGAGACACATGCAAAAAGAAAAAAGGCAAAAAACAGCTTGTTTTACTTAAATCACACAATTAAAAGTAATTTTCACTATTCCCAAAAGGTTGAATAGAATAAAAATAGCATTATATTGATCTTGCTTCTCAAAGCTTACAGCCACTTTAATGATTCTTTGTGAGAAAAACTTCCAGATGAAATCTTGGACAATATCTTGCTGTACAGGAATCTGAAGAACGGAGAATATCTTTTAGTCACTCTCAAACAAAATGATCATTCATAGGATCATTTATCTTCATAAGATAGGTAAAACCTAGTGATCTACATAGAGTATTTAAAACCAACTAAAGTGGAAAAAAAAATAAAAACTCACGAAATATTAATATAGAAATATATTTGCAACCTTAGCAAATATATTATTTTCCTTAATATTTGTTATCCATCACTCTGTAAAATTATAGTAGATACTGATTACATTTTTTGTAGGTAACAAACCAGAGGTAATAAGACATTCATGATTAATGCATCACTTCCTCTTTAGTAGTGCATTTTTCTCCAATATAAGTCTTTTGTTTTCAAACAAATAGTTTTTCTTCCTACTCGTTCTAATGGGCTACAAGATATTAGGATGTTGTAGCTACCTCGTCTATTCAGGGCTAAACATATATCTAATCATGTTAGCACAGACATGCTAAACAGCTGTTTGCATTGGTAGAACTGTGTGGGAATACTATAACCTCAATTTTTAGTTTCATATCAAGATCTTACGTGCATTATGTATGAGGTACAAAACAGCACTGAAGCATCTTGTGTGCAGCTTAAGTAAATTTTGAGCCCCTCAGTTCAGTGGGAAGACATAAAAAAATCTACTGTAATCCACTTAGCACTAAGGATATCACAGCTGCAAAACTTTCCTTAGATGCCCACACTTCTGCCACTGTATGTGCACAAAGCTGATCACCCATCCTAAAACTGTGGAAATGAAACAGGAATGAGAGGGAGAGGAGAGGAGAGGAGAGGAGAGGAGAGGAGAGGAGAGGAGAG
>CM021732.1:116748416-116773599 GCA_011075105.1 Heteronetta atricapilla
GGGACGGGACGGGACGGGACGGGACGGGATCAGTATCCTGTCATCTGTTAGTATGTTGTGCCTAAATATATGATTTAGGTTTCTGAGAAAAGGATTTGGTTCAAAATCCCAGTTACACCATGTAACTGTAATAAAAGGTTACTGCTTCCACACAGACCCTAAGCTGTGGTGTGACACTTGCTCCTCTCTGTACTGTTTTCCATCAGCTTGGACAGGCATTGCAGCATGTAGAGTATTAGCTACTTGGAATCACAGCATTTGGTACTTATTTGATTCACATCACATAATGAATTTAGGTGCTGTACCTGACACTGGGAGTTTTATTATGAAGCCAATTTCCTAAACTTTTTACTGCTGTGGTGCTCAGCATCACTGAAGAGGTCAACAGTTGGATATGGTCTTAGGTTTTTATAGAACTCACATGAAATTCATAACTGAGTGCGCAAAACCTTAGTGCAAATGAGGATTATAAACTACTTACAGGAAAAAAAAAAAAAAAGAAAAAAAGAAAAAAAACCATCAGGCAAAACAGACTGCTCATTACATCCCCTCGGGAGTTCTGAGGTAAATGGCTGCATGCTGATCTAAAGAAATTTAAACTCACTTTGGGAAAATCTGAAGTCAGCTAACCCAATATGCATACCAACTTTGAACAAGCCTTTCTGTGCAGTTTCTTTTTAAAACAGCTGCTCTTGAATGGGAAGAATGTGAGTAAGATTTGTGTTAGTAACTTTCCCAGTGCTAATGATGTTTATCAGAGAATCTCCATTTTATTTTATTTGTGTGTCTGTTCCCTTTCTCCCTGTTTTCAGCACCAGCCCAGCCAATTCTAGCCACATTAATTTAATTGTTTGGCAAATACAATTGTTAAATTTTATCCAATGCGTTGTAGATTATGAAGCTGAGATGTGAACAACAAAAGGAGATAAAACATGTGCCTATCTAGAAGCAACCTCTCCATTTCAGGGAGATTTCTATAATGGAACAGAAGAGAAAATAAAAGGGAAAATAGAAGAAGAAAAAAAGAGAGAAGAGGAAGAGGAAGAGGAAGAGGAAGAGGAAGAGGAAGAGGAAGAGGAAGAGGAAGAGGAAGAGGAAGGGGAAGAGGAAGGGGAAGAGGAAGGGGAAGGGGAGGGAAGGGGACAGAAGAGGAGAGAAGAGGAGAGATGAAGAGTTCAATTGGAATGGACCTTCAAAGATCACCAAGTCCAACTGCCTAACCATTTTAGGGCACCTTCCCTGAAAAAAAACTTCCTAACAAAGCTTCCTGCGTGTCTGGTCATTGGTTCCCAAGGAAGAGACCAGCAACTCCCTCTCCATTTTCCCTCCTTGGGAAGTTGTAGAGAGCAGAGATGTTTCCTCTGAACCTTCCTTTTTCCAAACTAGACCACTCAAGTGTCCTCAGCATGTTCACAGGACATCTTCCATCCCTTTTATCATCTTTGTTGCCTTCCTATGGATGCTTTCAATTACCTTAACATCTCTCTCTCTCTCTATATATATAGTGGAGCCCAGAACTGCACAATATAGGTGAGGCGACTCCAATGCTAAATATAGTGGGAAAATGTTCTGTTTTGACTGGCTGGCTATGGTGTGTTTAAGGTACCCCAACATGCAGTTTGACCTCTTGGCTGCCAGGGTACACTGCTGTTTCATGTTCAACCTGATGTAAACCAGCACCCCCAGGTCCCTTTCTGCTGAGCTGCTCTCCAGCTACTTCTCTCCTGGTCTGTACTTGTGTCCAGCATTACACCTTCCTAAGTGCAGAACCTGACATTTTTCTTTGTTGAACTTCATGCTGTTGCTGATCACTCAGTGCTCTAATCTATCTATTTCCCTCTGACAGGTGTCTTATCCCTCCAGGGAGTCATCAGCATCTTCCTGTTTAGTATCATCAGTGAACTTGCTGAGGACGCTCTCCACTCCTTTATCCAGATCATTTATAAAAATGTTAAATAGGATTGGCCTTAGAATTGATCACTGTGGAATACCTCTAGCAAACTTCCATCAGTCAGCTGTGGACCCATTCACTACAACACTTTGAGCTCTACCATTGAGCTAATTCATCACCCAGCATAGTGTGAACCTATTTATCTTACATATCCCACTTCTCTGGACTATAGGATGCCGTGAGGGACAGTATCAAAGGCCTTATTAAAATCCAGAAAGATTACATATTACACTTTTCCCTTTCCCAAGAGGATGACCTTATCATAGAAGAAGATCAAAATACTAAGGCAGGACTTTCTCTTGTTGACTATGCATGATAATATTTTTGTTCTTTACATACATTACACTATTCCCTAGGACAATCTTCTCCATCTAATTTCCAGGGACTGAGGTTAGACTAACAGGTCTGTAGTTTCCTGGGTCTTCTCTCATGTCCTTTTGTAGACATACATCTATATAATCAAAGAATTCAATTTCCAGAAAAGTGATAATGATGGCTGAAATTCTCTTGAGACACTTACTTCAGCTCAAGGTGATAAGGGAGGTGATTATCTAGATGTCAGACCCATTGGTGAGCAATATAGGGACAGAAGAAAGTGGGCAGAAAGAAGCCCACTTTCTCTCTCATTGTCTTAAGAGCCCAACAGGAACAGTGATTTTCAAAAACTATTCAAATAATTTATGTTATTCACATTCAAAAAAAAAAAAAAAAAGTAGCAAAATTACATCAAATATCGCATAATTTCTAAACCATTAGTCGGGACAGCAGTAAGATTTAAGTGAGCTCTCTCTCTTGCTTTGTCCCCTCCCATTCCCCAAAAGATTGTATCTAAATGTGGCATCAGACTTACCAATGGAGTATTTCTATGGAGTACAGTTGCCATGAAACAAATCACTGATGCCATCCTTCTGTTCTACCCCCATTCATCTTCATATGCATTGAGCCTACACACACCTAATTTCCAGCACTTTACCTCAGAGAAAGAGCAACACTGTATTGGGTTTATGTGGCAAGGTTTTGGTACTAAGCCCATTGGTACCACAGCAGAGATCTCCATGCTAGAGACCATGGAAAGGAGCCCATGCAGGAGCAGGTAATCTGGGGGGAGCTGCTGCCCGTGGGGGACCCGTGCTGGAGCAGTTTGCTCCTGGGGGATGGACCCTGTGTTGCACCTATTTTGGAGCAGTTCTTGAAGAGCTGCTGCCCCCACAGGATGAATTCAGGAAGGACAGCATCCCGTGGGAGGGACGCCACATGGAGCAAGTGCAGAGAGTGACCGTGAAGGAGCAGTGGAAACAAAGCATCAGGGAATGACCAAAGCCCCCACTCCCCTGTACTGCTCAGGGGGTGGCATAGAAGAGGATGGATGGGGAGAAGTTGCTTTTAGTTTGCTTTTACTTTGTCACTGCTCCAGCTTGTTAGTAATAGGTAATAAATTATATTAATCTCCCTATGCGGTCTGTTTTGCCTGTGATGACAATTGTTGAGTGATGTCTCCATCCCCATCTCAAACCTTGAGCCCTTGTCATTGTATATTCTCCCCCTTTCCCTTTGAGGAGGTGGAGTGCATGAGTGGTTGTGGTGGAGTTCAGCTGCCCAGATGGGTAAAACCACCACAGGGAGAGACAGAAATGGGAAGTCCATCAGCTTCGTCTATCAGCTGGATCTGCTCCAACCTCATATCAACAGATCAGAGATACCTGCCAGCATTTGTTATTTTAAAACTGTCCAAGAACACTTTCACTGAGGGGTAACAGTGTTTTGACCTGCAGAGCATTGTTATCTTGTCTGTAGGCAGATTCCAGAAGGAACTGTGTGTGCTCCTCCACAGGAGTAAATATTCCATGCTGGGCCAAGCAAACTGAGCACTGTGCAATTATCACCCTGTACTTCAACCAGGTTCCATAAGCATAATCTTCTAAAATTTACACACAGATAAAATGAGAATTTTAATCTTAACATTGCTCTGCAACATATTAGGAAGTTGTTCTTATGCATAAATGTAGTTACAGCTGTCAGACTGGGTCATCTTTAACTGCAATGGTTCAGCAGACATTGCTAAGAATTGAGGGCACTAAGAATAATTATCTGCTACACAGCAAAAAGAATTATCTATTTTTACCAGAAAGGTAATTCCAACTTTCTTTTATTTTTATTTATTTATTTATGGCCAAAAAAACTATCCCTGTCTAAAGCAACACTGACCTTGTGTCATATTTACTTTGGCCTTAAAAAAGTAAGTGCCAGTGTACTTGATCTCCTAACCAATTACAAAATCTGTAATGGAAGAAACAAGTACATGACCAAACACACACACACACACACACACATATATATACAATCTAATATCTGCATGGAAAATGTTGTATATATCATGCTTAAATAGGTTTTATTTGCAATATATTTTGGTTTTGGACTTAGGAGGATGAGGTTAGATTGTCTGAGGGAGGAGATGTTTTAAATTAGACTGCAGAAAGCTAATTTTATGTATCAGGTCCTTAATCAAGAGAGTATTCTGCTTGTAGTAGCTTTTGTCTTTTTTTTTTCTTTTTTCTTTCTTTTTTTTTTTTTTTTTTAATTGGCTGGAGCCCATTATGCATTCAGCCTGTAAATTTTCATCCATGAAACCTTTGATTGCCACCTAGGGATTTCTACCTCTGAGAGAACTAAAATATGATCTTACATTATAATTCATTTCTAGATTTAAGCCACGGGCTGATTCAATAAGTACTGTCAGCAGCTAGTAGGCTGGTTTGCAGAAACCAAAGCAGAAAAGTCTTACCTTCCCTCATTAAGTATTCCCATGTTTAAAATCAGCAGCATCTCAAGACACTGCAACATGGACAAAAACAGATAGAACTGTAGGGATAACAGCACTCAGATATAAAAACAGGAATAAGCAATATTAGAAAAGTGACTTTATGGAATAAACATAGTAAAGCTTGCAAAAACATGAAAATTGTTGTATATGAGTCAGGCAGATATTTGCCCTTTGTGAAGAAATCCTTTATTATTAATCAACTTTGTTTTGGGTTTCTATAAAAATCCCATGCATTTTTTCCCTATCAGAAGAGCACTAAACTGCTGATAATATAAAGCATTCTGTTTCTTATAGCAGTGACTAGCAAAATAAGCTTCAGTGCACTAAGCAATGTGTAAAACACAATATCCTCCCCCCCCCCCCCCAAAAAAAAAAATGAAGATAGAACTAGGTGAAGCAGGTAATTGAGAAAAATATATGAATAGTGCATACATGCACTGTAGATTTCTTTGTTTCCTGTCTTTTGGTTGCTTGTATCTTTTCAATAAAAATGTATAAAAGAGTTTGAAAAATATGGGAAAGGACTTGATAGCTTTATGTCATGAGGAAAACAGCTTGAAGGCACACAAAGAGTCTGAGAGGAGCGAAAATGCAGTAAAATTTTCAGAAAGCTTTCTGAAGGTATTTATTTCAGTAAAGTTTTTCTTATTTTTCTTAGTTTTTCTTAGAAAAACTAAAGTTTTTCTTTTCTTAATGATAGCTTTATAAAACTAGGCTCAACTTTTTGTCTTTTTCCTCTAGAAACCTGAGTATATGGGTTAGGTGTAAATCAGCCTCTGCAAAGCTGGAAACACAGCTTCAATCCTGAAAAGACATTGAGCATGATGCATATGCATGGTGCTGTGGCAGGAGGAGGGTTCAGGGTGCTAAGGATCTGATAGTACTATTCAGTGGCTTGGGCATTTGAGCTGGTTAACCTTTGTCCCTTTGCACCCAACAGTGCACAATTCACAATGTGGAGAAAACAATTTATTGTATCCTGTGTTTAAATTAATGATTTTCTATCAATAATGACAAACCTCACACCCCTGGATTAATATTTTAAGATAAGATACAACTGGTAACTCCAGACTGTGAAGTTCAAAAACTTGCAAGTTAGACTTTAAATGACTTTATTTCTGTCATGTATTCTGAAAATAATAGCAGACAATGTTGTGAGTTGCTTTGCTGAGTACACTGTTATTATTTTGTTCTTTTTCTCAGTCCTGAAACTGAGCACAGCTGGATAAAATTCAGAGGAAATGTAAAATTTCTTTTGATTAATCTTGGCTTCAAATTGTTACTGGGTACTCTGCTTACTTTCATAATTTATCTCTGCATAATGAGAAGCTGATATTTTTGATAAAGGAACTGCTGATAGTTGCTGAATTGTTTCCCTGTGGATTTCTTTTATTAGTACGGTTATATTCTGTTCAGTGGAGGGAAAATATCAAAACTATTACATGTTAACTACATGAGTCTTATTATGTTGGGTATAAAAAGGAGAATAATAAAAATATTTATTGTTTCACCCAATGATCTGAAGGCATCTCGCCAACATTGACTGAGGGTAGATCACAACAATTTCACAACACACTTGAGCCATAAAGCCCTCGAATCCACAGCATCCATTTTCCTATCTCTTGCTTTGTCCACTGTAAAAATCATAATCCCTCTCCCCCTTTTAATTTTACTGATGTCCTAGTTTTAGGGAAGAAAGAAACTTTCTTAAAATATCAGCCCTGAAAGAAAAACAAAACAAAGTTTTTTCTTTAAAAACAAATACCTTTTATAAGCGCTATGGATGTACTTCTGTTATATATGACTGTTACTGTCTTCACCCTGTTATATCTCCTGCCTTTCACTGTCATCTTTTCAGAACAGGGCTTCTAATGCTAACACTGTCTCCACAGACTTGAGCCTGGAATCCAGTTAAATCCTATATGCAATCTTGCTGACTAAAATAGTTATAAGGAACTTATAGTTGGAAAAGCTGAAGTTTTTGAGGCAATAAGTATGGTGATAATGATGATAGTTTTAGGTTTTATAAAATACTTTTCTCACCAAATCTTATTTTAAAGAAGAAAGTTTGGAATTGGGTTGGGGGAATTTAAACTGCTGCACAGGGCATGAAGGCTGTTTTTTACACCAGATGTTACTAATAACATCTTACTAAAATAACCTTTACCCTGAAACATTTACTTTTAAGCTCTGTTTGGCTGTAAAGCTATTGCTACAGTGGGATAGAAATAGGCTCACACCCTGCTGTTAATGTTCTGTACTGCGAGAATTGCAAATGTAGTCACTTTCTAGCAAAATAGCCAAAATGCACTTGTTAAAAACTTTCTAAGTTCCTTTCTCCTGAGATTATTAATGACATCACTGATTTATAAACTCTTGAACAAAGCAAGCCTACTATCATTTTCTCTACCTAATCACTTGAAGTATACCTCTACCACATAATTTTCATACGCTCATTCATGCAAACAGATAAGGCACTGCTCAAGAATTTATGATAGGCAGTAATGAACTATGTGAATAAACTTATCAGAGTTGCATGGGAAAGGTAAATGTTAATTATTTTTTGTTTTGTTTATGGTAGTTTTATTTTAATTTGATTTTTTTTTTTTCTTTTTTGCATTTCAGGTGGTTTCAGACTATGAAAAAGATCTGAAAGCACAAAAATGTTTCTATATCAGTTTTCTAAAAAGCTACACTGGTCATTGTTAAGCACCATATTTTGACAGACCAATAAAATGTATGTTGTCCTTTGATGGTTGGTTTGTTCATTTTTGGTTTTTTGCATCTTGCTATTTTATCAAGCAAGGGAATGACAGAATGGACATGAAAAAATGTTTGTTACCATGATGACAGGCAGTTAGAGTTGGAATCAACTGGTGGTGAAAACATGGCCCAAGGTATTCACAAATATAGATCATTTCCAAACAAAACCATTACTGGGGACTTATTTTTACTGTTCCCTACTTTCTAGTTTAGAAAAGACATTTACTTTCTATACTAACACCATATAGGTTCTTAGGTTCACTCTCTAGCTAAAATGGAACATACACATTAAACTTTTTCCTCCAAATATCATTTAAAATCTTAATTCTAAAAATGTTTTTAAAAACTGGCTTACCTCTTGTCCTCTAACTAGAATTTAACATCCATGCTTACTGCCTGTTACTGTTTACTGTTACTGTAATTACTGCCTCTAATAATAGGGAAAAATGACACAGCCTTCTTAGTGACATCAAACCCACTGCAATCGTTTTATGTGTCTTTGTCTCCCAATAACTTTGAGCTCCGTTGTCCAAATTCACTTCACATCCTCAGACAGATGTTCCCTCAGACAATGTGCTTCCCTTGTTGATTTGAGACCAGGGTAAGCTTAGCAGCAGCATGTTAGTTAAGATGAAGGAGCAGTGTAGGTCTCCCACTGGATTGTCATTTCCCTTTTGGAAAGGTCAACAGATAAATCACTTTCAATTTTTACTCTTCCCAGTTAGTCCTAAAATTTATGTAAAAGTTTGATTTTACTATGGAAAACTATGTAAGTGAAAAGGACCAGAACAGGTGTATTGGGTTTACATGGCAAGGTTTTTGTAGCAAGGGGGCTGCAGGGGTGGCCTCTGTGAGAAGAGTATGAGAAGCTGGCCCATGTCAGATCACAGAATCACAGAATCACAGAATTTCTAGGTTGGAAGAGACCTCAAGATCATCGAGTCCAACCTTTAACCTAACCCTAACAGTCCCCACTAAACCATATCGCTAAGCTCTACATCTAAACATCTTTTAAAGACCTCCAGGGATGGTGACTCCACCACTTCCCTGGCAGCCCGTTCCAATGTCTAACAACCCTTTCGGTAAAGAAGTTCTTCCTAACATTCAACCTAAAACTCCCCTGGTGCAACTTAAGCCCATTCCCCCATCATCAGAGGCAGTGAAAGCCAGCTCCAAAAGGGAACTGCTGCTAGCCAGAGCTGAGCCAATAAGCAATGTTGTCTGTGCCTCTGTGATATATAATAAAGGAAAAAAAAAAATGGCTACATACCGGCAGCTGGGAGAGCAAGGAGTGAGAACCAGCCCTACAGACCCCAAGGTCAGTGCAACAGGAGGGCAGGAGGTGCTCCAGGCACACAGCAGCAGTTCCCCTTCAGCCTGTGGAGAGGCCCCTGATGGAGCAGGTTGTCCCCCTGCAGCCCATGGGTCCCACATGGAGCAGATCTCCACACTGCAGCCGGTGGAGGAGCCCCTGGTGGAGCAGGTGGATGTGGCCTGGAGGAGGCTGCGGCCCATGGAGAGCCCCCGCAGGAGCAGGCCCTGGGCCGGAGCTGCAGCCTGTGGAGAGGAGCCCACGCAGGAGCAGGGGGTCTGGGGGGAACTGCTGCCCATGGGGGACCCATGCTGGAGCAGTTTGCTCCTGGGGGATGGACCCCATGGTACAGAGCCGTGTGGGAGCTGCTGTTGAAGAGCTGCTGCCTGTGGACAGCCCCAGCAGGCTCAGTTCGGGAAGGACGGCATCCCGTGGGAGGGACCCCACATGGAGCAAGTGCAGAGAGTGACCGTGAAGGAGCGGTGGAAACGAAGCATCAGGGAATGACCAAAGCCCCCACTCCCCTGTACTGCTCAGGGGGTGACATAGAAGAGGATGGATGGGGAGAAGTTGCTTTTAGTTTGCTTTTACTTTGTCACTGCTCCAGCTTGTTAGTAATAGGTAATAAATTATATTAATCTCCCTATGCGGTCTGTTTTGCCTGTGATGACCATTGTTGAGTGATGTCTCCATCCTCATCTCAAACCTTGAGCCCTTGTCATTGTATATTCTCCCCCTTTCCCTTTGAGGAGGTGGAGTGCATGAGTGGTTGTGGTGGAGTTCAGCTGCCCAGATGGGTAAAACCACCAAACATTATAGGTGAAAGTGACAGTCTGGCTGAGATCGCTTGTGATAAAGGCTTCCAAGAATGCAGAAAACATTTTTCAGAAGCTATATTCAGGGTTTAAAAACAATAATTTGTGGAGGCTGTGCAGCAAAGTCATCGGTTAATAGACTATTTATGATCTTAGCAGGATTCAGATAACTGTGAATAAAAGAAATGCAGTGCATAAGTATGTATTGCAATGCATAAGTAGGTAAACATCTCTCCCATGCCTACTGCTGTTTACTTACATTAAAATCAGTAATAATTTCTCAACAGTGAGGTGAAATTTTTAACTTACACACAGCACTGACACAGCATTTTTTTATTTTAAAAATTAAGAATATTCAACAAGTCTCTTCATAAATAAATCAAAACAATTAGTGCTCTGACTTTATGAGGAAGTACAAACTACCTACTTGCTACAAGGGAAAGACAAGATTTTTATTACCTTGATTAATAAAGACTCTGAACTTACTATAAATGAGGTTGCTTTGATCTGGAAATTTCAGCTACAGATTGAGAAACCCAACTTTATACATCTAAGCTTCAATGTTTTGGCAGAGTTTCAAAATTTGAAACTGCTACAACTTCTGAATGCCAACTATTACATAAAACAGGTTAATGAGACACATTTTAGTGTGCTGCAATGAAGTAACATCCTCTGGTGAGGAAGATACATGAAAGGATGAAACAGCATGACCCAAAATTTCTGTGAAGTCCTGATAAAAATATATGATTAAGTACAAAGGAAAAAAAAAATAGACTGAAGCTTAATTAGCTAGCAAACCAGCAAGAGCTTGAAACAAATAAATAAATAATGTTTTCCTTCCTGAAATAAACTTTGCCCAGCTTTTAAGGTGGCAAACCTTTGAATATGAGGTCTTCCAAAATGCACCTGGGTGCCCCAACACAACGAAAAATTAACACTTGGTCACGACTTTCTTTTCAAATACCAGTTAAATCAAAGCTCTCTAGCCAGTGTGCTTTCGTTTCCTGAATGACTGTTCCAGATGAGTTACTGTACAAACACATCAGGGACAGATCCTTGCCTGCTCTTTCTCATTGAGATACTGTAATAGTGTAAAAAAGACAGGATTTTGAGCAGTGGTCAGTAATCTCAACTTTGGCACTCAGCATGATGTAAACACTCTGGGAAATATCCGAAGGATTCAGTCTAGACAACACTAATATTGTAAAAATATGGAAAGCATGCATGATAGAGAAGGAGTGAAGGAAAGTAATGAAAACATATATATATCAATCTCTAGGATTCAAAGTGAATTATGAATGTTTTTGAGTGTTTTAAAAGTATAACAGGCTGTGTCACTGTCCATTCATAATGTTGCATGGCAGTTTCCAGGAACAAGGCCATAAATCTGGATTTTTCAAGAAGGTCCCTGAAGGATAACATGACTTTTGCTTTACTGTTTAGTTCACTGACACTGTTTCACAGTCATGGAATGGTTCAGAAGTAATAATAATAATAATAATAATAATAATAAACACAGACAGCTTATAAGGAAGTACTAATTGAATAGAGTGGGCAGAGGGAAAGTTGTGTGAGTGATGATGATACATTTCCAAATGTGCTCTGTGTCCCAGAGGATGAAAAGGAAATGTAAACTTTCACAAGAGTCAGAAGCAGAAGAGGTAATTTCAACCGGGAGCTGGAAATGAGTGACTGATGATTAAGTAGACTGACTATAAGCAGAAGGATGAGGAATGACATTAGGGGAGCACTGAGTTAATGAGACAGACTGAAAGATAAGGATTACATCTTTCAGAGATAACCAACTGCTTTCTTTCAGTGGGAAGAGGTCAACAGTTTTCACAGCAGCTTTCATGTTCATCAAGCCAAACACCTCTGGATAGCTCTACCACATTCTCGAAGGAGCACAGCTGAAGTGAGAAGCAAACTTGTTCTCTGCCTACACAGGCATGACTGTAGCCAGAAAAAAAAAAAAAAAAAGTATTTTCATAAAAAAGTATTTCGTAGGCACTGAAGTCACTCAGGCTTCTCAGAAATGCATATGCAAAAAACTTATTTGTGCTTTGCTATGTGAATGAGACAGGAGGAAAAAAATGGTATAACCTGCAGAGTTTTAAGATTCAAAATCTCAACTGAGGCATTTTCTAGAACAAAAGGTGTGCCAACAAGAAAACAGTAGAAAACATAAAATCACAATGACCTGGATAAAAATCTCATTAAAGAAAAATCTAAAATGCTAAAGCTTTTTCTGGAGGAATTAAAAAGGAAAAAGCACTGTATCTAGGGCACAGTCTGGATACAGTTAAGTGTGGCAGCTGAAATAAAACAGAAAAGGTGTGGGCAGAGACCAACGTCAGTACAGGAGAGCAGAAGGTGCTCCAGGCACCGGAGCAGAAGTTCCCTTGCGGCCTGTGGAGAGGCAAAACATCAGTTCCCCTGCGGCCTTTGAAGAGACCCCTGGAGGAGCAGGCTGTCCCCCTGCAGCCCATGGGTCCCACATGGAGCAGATCTCCACACTGCAGCCCGTGGAGGAGCCCCCGGTGGAGCAGGTGGATGTGGCTGGAGGAGGCTGTGGCCCATGGAGAGCAGGCCCCGGGCTGGAGCTGCAGCCCATGGAGGACCCATTTTGGAACACTTTGCTCCTGACAGACTGACCCTGTGGTATGGAGCCATATGGGAGCAGTTGTTGAAGAGCTGCTGCCTGTGGGAAGCCCCCACAGGGTCAGTTCAGGAAGGACAGCATCCCGTGGGAAGGATCCCACATGGAGCAGGGGCAGACAGTGATCCTGAAGGAGCAGCGGAGACTAAGTGTTAGGGACTGACTGCAGCGTCCATTCCTTGTTCCCCTGTGTCACTTGAGGGGAGGAGGTAGAAGATGGTGAATGAGGGAAAGGTGCTTTTAGTTTGTTTTTAGTTTCTGACTGTTCTAGTCCAGTAGGGATAAGCAATAAATTATATTAATCTTCTTATTTTCAAAATGTTTTGTCTGTGATGGTAATTGGTAAGCTATCTTCCTGTCCTTATCTCAACCCTTGAGACCTTTTACATTGTATTTTCTCCCACTTTTCCTTTGATGAGGAGGAGTAAGAGAGTGGTTGTGGTGGAATTTATCTGCCCAGCAGGGCAAAACCACCACACTTGTTTTATTGTACCATTGTTCTTCATTTCTTTTTATTACTTTGTTCTATAATTTACATACCTTTATTGAGAGTACCACCAATGTGGTTGTATTTTTTTCTGTATTGCTTTTTTTTTGTGTGTGTGTGTGTGTGTGTGTGTGTGTGTGTGTGTTTGTGTGTGTGTGTGTGTGTGTGAGAGAGAGAGAGAGAGAGAGAGAGAAATAGAGAGAGAGAGGGAGAGAGAGATCGTTTATTTATGTATTTTTGGCACGGGGCAGGAGGATGCATGTTTATTTGGGAGCATGTACATAAATCAAGAAGCAAGAAGCCCAAGGCTCCGTTCATGTGAATGTAAATCAGGAATGTTTTCTAAGAAGCAGTTCAACACATACTACATTGGAACTTTCCTCTACAAATATGGAACTTTATCCATCAGTAAGGGAGGCTGGGCAACAACCTCCTACTTTAGGTACCATAATTAGGTTAGGTTATTCTTAAAAAAAATATAACATTGGCAAAATGTATTTATGGCAACTGCAGCTCTATTTTAAGAATGAATTTACCTTGTCCTAAAATAAAAATTTCCATATTTCAATGAAATAAATAAATAAATAAGATCTTGAAACTGTATTGCAGATATTTTGGTAAATAGTTTTGGGTCACTTACCTCTGTTCTGAAGGTGCAAGTCCCTTAAATGCTTGTTGATCTACTGCGTGCATTTTTTTTCTTGTGCATATAACTGCAAATATAAATTGTTTCAATGGGGAATAAAGGATATAAAAAAACCCTAGTACTTAGTATTTTTGTGAATATTACTTAATGCCCTTGAACAACAAAGCAAAAAAATGCATATTAGATATAGTTATCTTTTATTCAAATAGTTAGCTTTTCTATAATCAAATTAATTTGCATTTTAGGAAAAGAAATTCAGATTAGATTCTTCCCATTGATGAAATATAGATGATCTGCAATGAATACTTAATCATATTTACTTAACCATTTGTAAACATTTTTTCAAAACAAAATGATTTTTTGTACAATACATTAGTAAAAATCATTTCCTGGGAGAACCAAAAAACATACTTCTAATCTCATTTCAGTTTCTTCTCCACTTTTTGTGTTCATTTGCAAAGACATCATGTAGTGAAAAGTAATGGTAGTTCTAGGAAAAAAATAATAATAATAATAATAATTAATTAACAACTCTCCATTATCTATAAAGTTCCTAACCAACGAATCCAGATGTCAAAGACTAATTTATTGCTGTAACAGGGAGATGACTATGCTTCTAGGACCACAGTGCCTGTAGGAAATGATTTTCTGTGAGTCTTCCAAATTTGATTTGCAACAGAGAGACGTGTTCCTAAATCTCTTGTAGAAGGTCTGCTGCCAGCAGGAGTTAAATGCAACAAATTTTGCATAACTAATGTATCCAGCTGGTTTCCTGACAACCTTCCAGCTCCATCCAGATAGAAACCAAAACTATATGAGCTACTTGAATAAAAATCTCAGTTCAAAATCATCTACAAAAATCATACCTCCCATTTCTTGGGGCAGAATTCCTGTTACAGCCATGAAAGATTTATCATCTCCTCTTGTTACCACATTCTTTTTAATTACTTGAAAAATAAAATAATAATATGAAATAACTTTTAAATCTCTATTATAAAGTAACATATTTTATATAGCTGTCAGCTATTGTGGCCTCTGATAATTGATGGAAAACTTTCTAGCAATGTTTCTGAAATCTGGGAGCCTCCTTGAATCTCCCTTTTGTCAGGCAAAAGCTGTTCCTGTGGGGTTACTTTTGTGCCAGGATTTATGAGAGCTGCACCATTAACTTGCCACAAGGTTCTTTCCTCTTATTTAGTGCATTAGGAAACAGCACATAACAGGAATTCACTTATGGGGGAGGGAAGAATGAGGCAATCTGTATTCTGATGCCATCTCTCTCTCTCTATGCTTCAGTGGCTGCATGTTTATCTACATCAAAGGGTTTGGCTTTGCTTTCTCACCTGGATTCCCTCCTATTTTTTTTTTGAAGTGGGAGTGAGGAGTTCAGCTTGCTGAGAAGTTCCAAACGAGCAACATCTGTTAAGTATTGGTAAACATATTCCTATTAGAAAAATGTGTACTTTTTTTTTTTTTTTCCTGCTACTTTTTAAATATCAGCAGCAAAAATTAACCCTTTGTTATCACAGGCAGAATATATAATCAAACAAGCAGATTAAAAAAAAAAAAAATAAGCAGTTGTCTTTCACAAACATGAAGATTGATTAAGTGGTCAGAAACAATGGAAAATATGGAATTAATTTGGTGGTCACTTGAATGATAGAAAGACTTCTTCAAATTGAAAGTCTTTTTACAATGAGTCTCTGATAACAGCCAGGCCCTGGGTCGGTCCAGTCATCTCTGTATACAGTCAGATCCATAGCTGCTCAGCTATGGATCAGCTTACACTTTATCCCCAAGATTTCATATGATTTATCCTGCTTATGAATAGGAATGAAATATTACTATTTTTTTCCAAGTTATTTTGTTTTATATTCCAATATTTATATATATATATATATTTAAAGTAACCCTTTTTCCAACTTTTTAATCAAGTTAACAATTAATTGAAATCCAAGAACTACGTTGGTCTGTGAATTTCAGCTATATCTGAAGATGTGATAGCCAACATGAACCTGTCTAGAATAAATCTTGGTGAGTGATCAGATTAACAGACTGTGGAAAGGGAAAAACCAAAAGGACAACATATTAAAGCTTTATTACAGCTTTTGACACAATCTTGAGAAAAAAGGCATATACGGTCATAGGAAATACAGCCTAGAGTATAACAGATTTAGTTCACTGTCAGTGATAGTTGCTTCAGTGTTTCCTACTGTCATGCTAGACCAAATGCAGATGATCTTCAGGTTCTTTTTTGACCTCCAGAACCTGTGAGCCACCTGCATGAATTCCTCTTCTCAAGGTGAAAGCAACTACTACAGCTCCATGCTTCCTAGAATGTTGTGCAAAAGCAGAGGAAGAAGATCAAAAGTTTTTTGTTTGTTTGTTTGTTTGTTTGTTTGTATGTGCCATGCAAGCACTTTCATTTATATGACAGCCATCTATGTAATGTAGATTGATCATCAAAGTACCTTGAAAGTATCGAGGAGATAAAAATCTAACAATTCTAATTTTTCTGTGATGTACTGTGCATAAGACTCCAACAAGAGGGACAGCAGGAGCTCTTTCTCCCTTCCTCTCTCCCTGAGTTGCACATGGTCTTTGAGGAGGAGTCACACCTTCAGCACCACCCTTCCTTCGCACAGCAATGCAAAAGCAACTTGCAGGCAAACACAAGAACAGGCAGAGATCACTCAGTTTTGTTTGCTGGTCCTTTGCTCCAGGGAAACAGTGGGTGACCTGTGCTGTAGAAAAGAGTATTGTAAGATGAATTGCCAAACTGATTTGTAAGCCATTGGTGATCATCAACAGCAGGATGAGCTGAGAAATTATATATAGACTGCTCCTCATCCAATGCTTCCACTGCTCTTACTAATGATGTGAATAAACTGTTTAATTTGCAAAATAGGAGAGAATGTAGTGTTGGATTTCAAATCAGTATTGACAAATTTCAGAAATTGCCCAGAATAGAAAGATACAATCAGGTGAGGACACTTACTTAGTAGCATGCATATATTACCAAATGCAGAAGTACTGTGGGGAGAAAAAGCTGCAAGATACCTAAAAGAAAACTAAAGTTATACTGGATCTCAAGCTAGATATAAACTAAAATGAAGGTGCTGTGAAAAAATATGTGAGAACACCACATCTAAGACATGAAGAAATCTTTCCTGTCTACTCTGCATGACTGACGCCTAATTAGGGTACTATGTAAAGAAACTGTAAAAAGTCCAGAGAAGAACATCAAAGGGGACTGGAGGCCTAGAAACACATCTGAAAAATTAAAGGGTTTATAATCCATGAGAGAAAAAAAAAAAAGAGAGAAAAAAAGAAAAGAAAAGAAAAAAAAGAGATGATACTACCCTGATACTACCCTTCAAAATGTAAAAATGACAGAAAAGCAAAAATAATTTGTTATTCCTGGTTCTTGTAGAGAGAACAACAACAACAAACAGTAGTCTTAAAAATGCTAGAATAGATTATCTAGAGTTAAATAATATCCCATCTCTGGATGATCAAAAAAAAAATCTTCTGTGAACTATGGTTTTGATATTAGTGGCTTCTATCATGTTGCCCTTGCTTTCTCTTTGGTAGCCTTGCTTCTGCTCAGAATTAAACTTTTAAAACAGTGAATTAAATTCAGACCCAAAATATGCACTTTGTGACTCCCCTCCCTCCTAAGAAGTTCCTTCATGTTTGCATGATGCCAAGTTCATCATTATAAGAAGGTACATGTGTACCTTCTTATAATTTATGTACCTTCTTATAAGAAGGTACATGTGTACCTTCTTATAATTCAAAATGAGTTTCTACTGCCTAATGATCTGTGCATGCATAATGCCACTCATCAGTGAAGATTTGAACAGATACCACCAAGAGAAGGACAGGCAGCTCAGGTTCATCTGTGACCTCTGTATGGGACATTGCCTGGGACAACTAGACCCAGCAATTCTCTCTACCCTGCCACCACAGACCAAAGAAGGCATCCCATCCCAGATGCAACTTGTGTATATATGTTGTATATGTATATATCTATATTATATATAGATATATGCATATCTGTTCATCTATATTCATCATATTATCTCATTTACATACTGGTAGCTTGCCTGCTAATGAAGCAACAAGACCAGACCAATAGGCATGACTGCCATTCTAGAAGGCCTGGTTAATTATCAGTGGCTCAAAGAACAATGCAAAACATGGCATCCATATGTTCTGACATTTTGAATTCTTATATTAACCATACACCAGCTCTAAGTTCACACTCTGGTGTCCACCAGACTTGGATGTTTACATAGCCCCTGATGTATCAAAGATATATCCCAACATGGAAAGACATGACCAAAACCAGGCTTTTAACTGGTACTGAGCATCAAAAGGGCAGCTGTGATGAGCTTCTGTCAGGTAATCATAAAGCAACACCCCTACACTCCCTAAGGCCTAAATCTAGTACAAAAGTACTGTACTTGTGCAGTCAACTAGAGAGCAGCCCTTCTTCAGAAACAGTTCCAGCAGAAAGCTCCAGCTTCCTATGAGCTTTAGGTGATGGTTCCAGCTCTTGCAAGGAAATGACGATTATCATATAACTTATCATATAAATTTGAAGTAACTTGAAGTAACTCTTACCTTAGAGAAAACAGTCCAATTGTGATATATATATATGGTGAATATTCTAATGATTTAGATGAGCAACACTATAGCACACAAAAAGGCAGATTATATAGAATTAAAAAGCTAGAACACAAGGTTCCAGTGTTATTTGTTGCAAGTTGTAAAAAACTGTAGCAACAGCTGTAAGAAGATAAAATCTGCTATGTAATAGCTATGTCCCACCAGCAAACTGTTCAGTGTGGTTATTAACATTTGAATGAATGAAGCCAATTTCTAACCCTTCTGATAGAGATGAAGTGCATCAAGTGAACAAGATTAGACAGGGAGAAGGTGACAAAATTAATGTTATTTTTTGAATTTATAGCACTATATGTAGTCACTGCTTGGTGGGCAGTTTTGTTTGGAGTTTTATCAAAGCCCTGAAAATAAAAAAATGTATATATATCAATAAGCTTTCTGTCTAGTCAATGCTATGACAGGAAAATATAGAATGTAAAATGTCTTTATTCTACCTTCCAAGCTGTACTGCAGATCAATCTAAATCCAAAAACTGAAATAACTTTATGAATTACAGAAAAATCCAAGTGTCTTCATGCTATACTCTTCCTCTGCCTGGATTAGTTCATCTTCCAGACACAGAATATTTGCATGTTCTTTGCTGTACTAAACCAAAAGGGACATAATTTTACCTGCACTAAACAGGTGTGTTTGTATACTACCAGGAGCAAGCAGAGATGAGGGAAGTATAACAAATTCAAATCACAGTGAAACTGAGCTGAAATAAATTGTGGCTGTATTGCTGAATATATGTGAATGTGTATCTGGATATAACTGGTTGGGAAAACTTTTCCCTTCTCAGTGCTGCGATGGTAAAACAGGTAAATGAGTAATCTAGTAAACTGCATTCACAACACACATTTTCTTTACCCACAACATTTTATTCTGTAAATACATTTGTTTGTGGACTGCTTTTACAGATGAATTCCAACTGACATCTTGACTTTGACAAAGCGCTGGACAAACTTCACTCTTATTATACTTCCAAATCAACAGTTTACCACAGACAGCCACCAACTAAATCAAGTTTTCCAATGAGTTGATTACCCATCAGTCAGTTGTTTCATTTAAACTGTATTTCCATAGCTTGCTTGTGAGAACATCAGGTGAAAATGTGTGAAAGATTTTACTGCTTATTAAATTACTGATTACTGAATTATATAAATTATTTTATTAAACTGTCATCTGTTACATCTGCCCTACCCAGAAGTGCTGATAATATGTCACAAGAAAAATGGTAGCTGAACACTACCAGTACTAGAAAAAATCTGTTCTTAACCTCCAGGTAGTTATACATCAACTGTTAAAGTATTTGCTTCCTGAAATGTTGAGATTAGTTCAATTAGTACTTGGAACTGAGAGTTCTGTTTTCTTTCTCTGAAGTACACGTGCTGCACATAAACATTTTATACCTTTCAAATTTTCCACTATTTCTTAGTTGTGGTTAATTATTCTGCTTGATATTGTAGCTTACATTATTCAAAATAGATTATATAGAGTCCCTGTTCACCATCAAATTTGTCTGTTATTTTTTGGTTAGTTGGTTGGTTGGGTGGTTTGGTTTATTGTTCTTTTTGGTTCTGTTTTGTTTTCTTTTTAGCTTTAATAAATTATTTTCCTAATCTGGTCTGCATGCAACTGTTGGTAATATTAAGCATATTAACCTTTATTATAAAAAGATTAACCTAAATTATTTTCCCTAGGCTCATGCATTTAATATGTTAATTACACTACAATTAAAGCAGTTAATTACATATCACATAATTACATATTACATATTGACAGAAAGTTCCTGAAATTCTCCAGCCTTTAATATCTAAGTTGATCAGAGTTTATGAATAGGTTTTTGTTTTCTGTTTTCTGTTTTTTGGTTAGTTGTTTTTTTTTTGTTTTGGTTTGGTTATTTTTACCCATGAACTGTTCAATGACAAAGCTATTTTAAACAAAATTTTGTCATTTGTGCATGATGTGAAAGGGAGTGTCACAAATTCCTCTGAAATATAAGCATAAGCAAGACTACTTAGGGTTAGCGACTAGAAGTTTAAGAGAAGCCAATGAAAGCAGCAACAGCAAGGATCCCCTCATGCAGTCCTTTTCCGGAATCAACCAGCTAGACATAAAAAACACAGAATCACGTAATTTTTCATTGGTTCATTAGTCTAATTTATTTTCTAAAGGTGAACAATTTTCAGTAAGTATAAACTAAATGTGGCATGCTGCGAATAAACTGCTTTGCACTTATAACATATTTTTGATAATTTTTATATTTTAGTAACTACAAATCACAGTTTAGCTACTGTGGTTCATCAGTGATGTTTCGATTTTAATTCAAAGGCCTTTAAAAGAAATAAAGAAAAAATATTTTTCAGCTCAAATAAAGCAACAAAATTAATAATACATCATCTATTAAATCATGTTAGAACCTCATGCAATAATAATGAATAAGGTCAAATAAAAAAAAATTTTTTCTTTTAAAACCATTAAACATTTTAAAAACATGTTTTAGTTGAGAGTTTTTAACAGAAAATGTTTGTTTTTGTTGCTTTGGTTTTGTGGTTTTTTTTTTTTTTTTTTTTTTTTTTTTTTTTTTTTTTTTTTTTTTTTGTTTGTTTGTTTGTTTGCTTGCTTGCTTTTCCCCTTCATATATCCTTTTTCCTAACCATTACACTCAAATAATCATATACTTCTTGTCAGCCAGCAACATTGATTCTGGTAGGAATAAGTTGGGTTTGAGTAATGTACATTTAATTTTTAAATTATTAACCTGCTACTGAAAATATTGTGTATTATCCTCTCTGGCAAACAAAAGTATATATATATCCCTCTACTACAAATATATATATATATATAATATATATTGCTTAAGATTAAAATACTCTTGAGAACAGATTCTGTTGAATTTGGAGGCAATATTTATTTGCATCAGAATTTCATCCAATGCACTGGCATACATACAGAGAACCTCCTGCAGATCATTGTCTTCATCCCTCCTAATTTTTGAATTATTAGGGAAAAAAAAAAAATGTTGTTTTTAGCTTAGGTTCCCCACTTGATCACAGATTGATATATCTGTGGGAATGTAAAAGGACAATGTAAATAAACTTCAGTGTATTTGGGAAAATAATAAACTGAGTAGCCATCTTTTGTCCTGCAAAAACAGCAGTGTAGCCTAACAAGACTGTTCTCCCAAGAATCACGTCCTACAAACCACAAACATGGAAGTTTCATTTCTTTTATATTGCTATATAATTTTGAAAGCACCATCAAGATTCTCACTAAGAGGTAAGTAGGTAAGTAATGCTTTAGTCCTCAGAGCTTTGGGGGAAAAATCTTTAGTAAGGGGAAATATTTATGTAAGAAGGTTCATAAAAGCATCTTTGGTAGAGGGAAAAAAAAAAAAAAAAAAAAAAAAAAAAAAAAAAAACTGATTTTTTTTTTTTTTAATCATATGTTTATTCTATTACCTCTCTTGGATTTTATAGCATATGATGAATTCATTATGGTGGTTGGTATGGTTTGGGGTCATGTTTCTTCAGGTTTTCTTTTGGTTGTATTTGACAAACGTTCAAAGAATAAGTTAGTCTTATTCTTTATAAACAAACGTGTTAATGAATGTTTCTGGTTTCTGACACATCCTCAGCTTGCAGTAGAGGAAAGATCAGATTTCTGTTATCAGAATAAAGTGCACCATTTGCATCAACTTGGAGGTGTTCATCTCCTTAATAAAAACATGATTTTGAAAGAGACACTTGGACTTAACCTTTAACAAGACTTTTATATCTTGATTTGAAACTACTAAGTTTTTCTAACTAATTTCCAACTAATAAGTTTTCTACTGTTAAAAAAGAAAAAAGAAAAAGAAAAAGAAGTGTCAGTAGAAGTGATTATCCTTCATGTCAGAGAACAATGGCATGAATCCACGTGGGAAAAGGAGCAAAGCAGATATCTCTTACTTAGATCCACCGAGAAGCCAAGACATCAGATTTACACCCATGAAGACAAACAACCACACTATAAAGATTAAACTATCATGTCATTTCAGATGAAAGACAAAACAAAACAACCTTAAGAAAGGTTATAATATTGCAGCTTATTTGTTTCATGTGTAGATATGTAATGTAACACTTCAGTGTTACATTATGCAGCTCTAGTTTTGTCCCTCTACCTGATCATATCCCAGCCACACTAGAGGGGAGGGGACAGTTTCTTTTTCTTCTTGAAGAAACAGTTACTTCAGTAAAAACTTTGAAACCAGTGCTCTTGTGTGCATCTGCATATGTATGCACATACATCCACTGTGTACATGGGTTTTTTTGTTCGTTTGTTTTGTTTGATTTTTTTCTGATCCCACCCCCGCCTGTACCTATTCACTTACCAAACTGCATTAGACAGGCTCCTCTCTGATTACTTCTGGGACCTGTTAAGATCAGAAGACATCTTAATACAACTGGTGCTGTAACTGCACAAAAGTAAATAAATAAAACTTAAAAACCACAGATCACGGTCTAACTTTTTATAAAATGCTCTCTTTTCAAACCCTTGTGCTCCTTTTAACCACTTATTCTCACTATCAATTTATAACATCAGCTTTCAGATATCAGAAATCCTGTAGCTGGATTAACTGGTTATAATTCCCAATGAATGCTAACTTAGTTTGTATCTCACAAATTTATAAACTGTGACTCAAAACCTGCTGATGCTCAAAATAGCATGGTTGTTTTATGAGGTGCCCAGACCAGCCATGCTGCCTTGCTAGCGCTAAATTTGCTCCTTGCAGAAGCATTTCACATGCCTGTGCATGGCCTTCCTGACCCAAACCCACATGAAGCCCTGCCAATACACAACAGACTCTAATCAAGAGACAGAAACAGGAACTTCTCAAAGGAAGTGGGAATCTAGATGTTCCCACTAATTAGTTAGTCAAGGTGTATCCCAGCCCTCATGTTTCTGCACAGTGTTTTCATGTTGTCCCTAATGAAAATTCAGAGCCTTTGTTTAGCAGTATTTTCACCTCCACAAGATCTTACACTAAAGCAGTATCCCCAAAATTATTGGCCAAAGTCAAAGCCATTTGAAGGCTTAATGAGATGTGTGAAGGGTGGCACAGCTTGATATAGCTCAACCACCTCTGAAGACCAACAAAATGGGTAATTAAATAAAGAAATAATAAAATGAACTTCATTAACTACTTCTGCTGAGTTTATCCTTCAGGGAAGGAAAACTATTGCCATATTACAAAGCAGTAACTGAATATACTATAGAAACAGCTAAGAATTAGCTGTGGTAAATATGTTCACCTCCCTCCTCTTTACAAAATAACTCTTATTAAAAAAAAAAAAAAAAAATGCAGTCCCAGGATAATTCATTTTTTCTTTTTTTTTTTTTCTTTTTTTTTTTTTATTACATCTTCTATATGAATGCATTTCTTTTTTAAGAATGTGCCTAGTGGTATCAATAAAGAAAAATAATATTCAGATGTAACCTGCTTTCCTTTGGCAGGGTACTGTGTTTTGATCTTTTCAAAGCATCCCCATCCTCTTTTCATTTCAGAGCAAAAGAAATATTTTTTTCCATTGTATATGGCTCTCTCCCACCCTCCTCACTTCCTCCATTGCCCTTCATTTTATTGAGCTGTGCTTTGTATCTTTCTATTTAACAGCCGTAACAAAAACCTGATTGTCTCCGTTTGCCTGTGGTGAGAGCTGGACATTGCATGCTAGTTCCCTGTGAGCCACCTGCAGCACAAGAAATCAAACAGGAGGAGGTAAACCTTTAAACTACAGAATAACTCTGAGCAAAACAGTCGCTCACAGTTTTGATGTGCTGCAGCAGCACAGTGGGCCTACTCTAAATTTGGCAGTAAAGATGACTAGAAGGTCAGCACACTCCTGCTACACATCCATCCTCTGCATTTTCATCCTAAAGAAACCACTTCTTCAAAAGAAATGTCACTGGACTCCAGTTGATGGGCACCAGGAAAGACATTGTTTAAGCAGCAAAGAGCCTTATTGCATGTAATATATCCTGTCTCTTTAGCGTGTGCAGGAAGGACAATGATTTGCTATAACAGGGTCTTGAATCTTGTCAAAAAATTTACCTTAGATACATACTGAATACCAAATAAAGTCCAAATAAAGCTATGTTAGCTTGGAAGAGAGCAGTCATGGGTGCTTTATCTGAATATCTTGGAGTGAGAACAGATCAATGTCCTTTTTTTTCTTCCCACCTGTGTTAATCATTTAAACACACTGTGAGAAAAATCTCAAATAATTTTCTTCAGACAGGATCTTCTGTGAAGCTATTTTATTCATGATTGCAATGGCAGGTGTCCTGTCAATCAAGACTGCATTTCAGTAAACAAATCATAACTTTTATTCCCTGTTACCCGACACTTGATCACCTCCCCTGTTTCCTCATTGGCTGAGTACATGTTCACAAGTTACTCAACGTTCCTCTATACCATATATGTACATTTTTTCTTTTTTATGTTCAACCATTTAATTTCTCCCTTTTCCTTTTTTTTTTTTTTTTTTTTTTTTTTTTTTTTTTCCTTTCTTAAGTTTTGAGAACCTGTGATCTCTGTTTTACTGTTCTCACACTGCTCATCCTGTTTTTCTCAAGCTTATACCTTATTTTGGAACAGTGAGGCCTTCTACTGTCCACTTATCTACTTAGCATTTCTCCTTATTATGACTACACAACTACCTTGGAATACAGAAAAGTAATTCTCTACTGCAAAAACACAACTTAGTTTCTCACAACACTGATAAAGGAATTCAGAAAAACAAACAAACAAAAACAATTATAAAGATTAGAAATTCTGTGGAAAAGATAATGCAATTTTAGATCATGGCTTTGTAATTGTACTCATAATCCACAAGTATAGCTGAGTAGATTTCTCATTAAGGACAATTAAAATAGATCTTAAAATTAGATTAGATTATTCAATTACAACTGATAATGTTTATGATTTTAGTTTTATGTTTCATCCAATATTGTAAATAGAAAATCAGTTACACGTTCCCTATTAATAAGGGACAGAAAGCAGTGGAAAGGGG
>CM021732.1:116773699-116844764 GCA_011075105.1 Heteronetta atricapilla
GAGGAGAGGAGAGGAGAGGAGAGGAGAGGAGAGGAGAGGAGAGGAGAGGAAACTTCAAGAGATTTTATTTTTATATTGATTTTATTTTTATATTTTCATCCAGCAACAGCAAACCATTAGAAATGCTTGTGAACAAAATATATTGGTGTATTTTGGCGCCAGTGCTGTCAATTCAGTATATGGATTAAACCAGCACTGTAATTCTGTAGCTATGGTGACGATTTATTTTTTTGACAAAGTGAGTGAATTCAACAGTTACATTTTTATATCTGTATGTATTTAAATAACTGTGTCCCACAATCTTCTTTTCTGCCTCTGTTTATTATAGTACGAAAAATACAAGTACAGAGATAACTCAACAGTTGCATCAAAGAATAAATAAGCCAAATAAAACCACAGGAGTCAGCATTAAATGGAATGAGCATGTGTAAACAAGCTACATAGCACATCAGTATTTTCCTGTAGGCTATTTACAACTCTTATGCTATTCATGTGTCTAGCATTAAGCAAATGCTAAACTGAGCTTGGGAATGATGGTTGTTTAAATGAAATCAGTCGACCTAGAATCATATAATCATTTAAGTTGGAAAAGATCTTCAAGATTACCAAGTCCAACTATTCACCAAACACTACAAGTCCACCACTAAACCATGTTGCTTCATAACTTACTAACTATTGAAACTGACTAAACCTATCCACCTTTAGCCTAACCCACTTGCCCTGTTCCAATCTGGAGATCATTATTTTACTTCATTATGAAAACATGGTTTGGAACAGATAGAAGAAGGGATACAGGAAGAGCAAGAGAGAGAAAAAGCCCAATGCCATAAAGTGCAGAATACCTCCTATGAACCTCTGAGCATTCATGGATTCAGTGGTGCTTTGGTATTGATGTTCAAGTCCTGACACAGGTTGGAACTGGAACAGCAGAGGGAAATTGGAAGCTGTTACATGGCTTAAGGCTTGGTTTGAGCCCTAGACTTTAAGACATGGTCCCATATTTTCCAAAAAAAAAAAAAAAAATACAGAAGAAAACAAAACCACCACGAATTTAACTCCTTTTAATTCTTGATTTCAAAACATCTTCTTGGTATGAAGTTACTAAAAGTAGAAAAAAATGGCCAGAAATAGAAAGGGAACTGAAAGAGATATGAGAATATGATTACACATCTTTTGTGCACACTTCTCTCATGAAAACTATATTATACTCCATAAGATGGTATGCAGGTTCACCCTGTAAGTGTAGTGGTGATGTTGAAAGAAATCAGCTTCAATTTTGTGTTCATATCTAATGGTAAAATTAAACTCAAAATCAAGAACAAACACATGTCATTTTGTGCAAAACTATGGCATGTTTCAGAGTAAAACAGTTACAGTTCCACCCTTGCTTATTCTCTGTTCAGGGGTCAGGCTTTTGGGAAGAGAATGTTGATTTTTTTTTTTATTTTTTGACTTGTCGATATCTTATCAGAAACTTCATTAATCCTACCATTTGTCCAAAAATAATCAACCACAATATCAAGTACACATTGAGAATTCAGGTACCATACAGTGCTGCTTTAACATTCATATGAGATTCTCCACAAATATCAAAAGAGCTGAATGACTGCACATATCTCATCCCTGGAATTAGTAAACAGGCTAAAACACAAACAGAAGCAGAAGAAATTTCACTGGTCTAGATGAATTAAAAATGAGAAACTAGGAACCATGTATGTTAATTACAGTTGAAAGAATTTGGAGTTGATTTGGAGCTGAGATTCAGAGGAGTCTGGGTTACTTTTCTAGTAAACACATCTTGTGCCTATGAACTCCTTACTTTACTCTGTCCCCTGGCTAAGGCAGCATTTGTCTTCTGGTGTTTGTTCTTTCAAGATTCAGGTAATAAAGGGATCATTTGCCTCCAGTTTGTTCCTCATTTTAATGTGCTGTTAAGAAGAGACACTTCAATTTTCTTTCCACTGCTAATGAAGGAAAGAAGTGTTTGGTTTGCTTCTTCAATCAGCACTCTAATAATTGAAAGAAGAGGGATGGAAAATACAAAAGAGAGCCCTTAGAAGAAGATGAATGTCCTGGCATTTTCCCAGACCCATGGTTTTATAAACAAGCTAGTCAGATCCTAAGCCTGTAGACTGAATTACACATTGAAATTAAGATGGTTTTGCTCTATATACAATTACTTCCAGTGTTAATTGTTACTAAATGTGAGAATATCTTTGTCAAGAAAAGTCATGTTTTACAAATGTTTTGCTTAATGCTTGTTTTGTACTAAATTCTAAGGCAATTCTATTAAAAAAAAAAAATGAAGGCTATGACATTGAGATTATGAAAACTTTCTGTAGTATAAACCATTTTGAAAAATTACATCATCATGCTCTAAAAAAGAATTTTGGCACAGAAGCCAAATGAGGGACAGAGGCCAGTTAACCTCAACGATCATATGACCGTATTCTAATGAAATAATGAATGGTCAGATCAAGCCTGATAGAAACCAGACCCTCTCCAGCTGCAGGTAGGAAAACATGGAAAAAATAAAGTATTCCCAGACCGAAGTAAAGTTCAGAGTAGACCCAGAAAATGACACAGGCTCACAGAATTACACATAAGGAAAAAAAAAAAAAAAAACTAGTGATGATTTTCAAGGCAAATATCTGTTGAGTTGTTTTAAAAGCTAAAGTAAACTTTCTTCCAAAACATCCTCATTAGATACATTCTAGTACTACTTTGACTGGTAGTTTAAGCTATCCTAATTTCTGTTACTAGTAAAGTGAGATTATAGGGACCATATACAGCAAGGTAAACAGTGTATTGTATGCAGTGGAAAAAAAAAAAAAAGAGAAATGAAAGATTATTTAAAATTCATTCCTAAAGGTGTGATGCTTCTCACATAACATTTACTTGTCTTATTAGCAGCAAATTTAAGAATGTAGAACACTGGGTGAAAAGCTTATATTAAAAGGCACTATATAAAGTGGCACACGTTCAAAATCCAGCAAGAAGACAGATCATCTAGAGATGCAGTACCTCGAGAAGACTCCAAGACTACATGCCCAAATGAAATTCATACTCCTCTAAAATGCCTACCATCATTTGGACTCACTTGAATTTACCAACCTTCAATTAATGATCCCAACCAGCTCTTACCAGCAGTTCTTGGAGCATAGGTCCTCCTTTACCTCCTTTACTGTAATGTCTTTGCATAACCTTTCTCCCCTTTAGAGACAAACTAGTTAGAGGAGTAAAAAAGTGTGTCCTTTTGCTTGCATAAGTACTGTTTTGCACTAGAACAGCAAAAATACACAAGATCAACCAACAGCTTGTACCTTTTGCATTGATTTGCTTAACTGTAGATATATAGCAGTGGGGGAATTACTTCTGTAGATTTTACCATTCACATGTTCTTTTTAACTGTGGCACACAGCAAGTTTTCTATCACCTCAGACACAGCTATGATGTTTTCTATTGCTACTTAGAAAATAACCACATACGCTAAATATCAATGTTTTCATATTCTCAAATTGTTTTCTATTCAGACATGCTAGAAAGATTTACACTTCAAAACTGTGGATTATTTAATACAGTGCCTATATCTATATTGTTAAGAAAACAACTTGTTGTCACATATATGTGTTTCTAGTATAATACACTCATTTTTGGAGACAGAAATAAAAAAGTCACAAAATAATCATGAACTAAAGGGACATTCTGATTTTTCATTTCACATTGTTCTTCAGGTAATAAAATTCCATGACAACAATGTACTTAATTTGTGTTTTTTATCACTTCTATTCATGTATTTGACAGCTCAATTAGAAATGAATTTGAATCAACCTTTATTTTTTTCATAAAAGTACAGCGAAAAAAAAAAACACATTAGACAACTTCTAGCAAGGTCAAGATATGTTGCATTCCTGAACTGCCTCTATAATTTTGCTGTCAACTAGATTGCTGGCAGGGATGTTTAGACTCTTCTCTCATCAGAAGATCAAAAAATAATTAAAAAAAAAAAACTAATTTTCATATCTTTACCTGTGAACCTTGCCTCCCATTCATAATTCTCTTCTTGAAAGAAATTTTTCAAAGAAAAGAAAGCATTAGACTCAAAAGACTGTCTGGAGATAAGCACATTCGTTTTTAGAGATCATGCAAGTCTCTTACAAAGCACTTGACAGGTATGAACAAAGGTCTCTGCTTCAAACTGCTGAAGGTCTAAAACTCATTGAAAATTGTGGAAAAAAACTGTCATTGAACTGGTAGACAATGGAACAAGCTTTTATTATCCAAACTAGACTGTAAGACAAAGTAAATTGTGTAATATATTGAAAGTAGCAGAATTTTATGCAAAATCCTGAATCTTGCTGGCTATGAATATTGTCCTCTCATGTTTTAATACTTACAGTGAAAATAGAGGATGGAATGACAAGATGAGCTTTAAAATAGCACATTATAGGAGATAAGCAGAGACAATGAATAGACAGAGTTAAAATGATGCAACACTTGACAGTAGATACTAAGGTATATTTTAAGGTTATATTTTAATATAACCTTAAATTTTTTTTTTTTTTTTTTTTTAAAAAAAAAGGATGAACTGGCAGGATATAGAGTGAAGTGTTTAAAATTAACCGTTACTAAACAGTTCTGAGAAACAGAAGGTCCATAAAAGCAATGTGTTAGCGTCAAGGTGCTGAAAGGCATGCATTGGTCCTGAAGATGAAAGCAAAAATGCCAGTGACACAACAGCAAGTCAAAAAGTGTATCAAATCAAACATTGTTACAAAAGCTGTAAATTGCATTGCACCAACCATCAATGCGCCATAGATCAGCAAGGCTTGGCCAGCCTGTCAGGCTATGCGACACAGCATAATGGAGCAGAGGCAACTGCTAGAAGTTAGGAACTAACATCTTAATGCGTTCATGGGACAACTTAGTTCCAGATTATTGACAGAAGTGAGAGACAAGCAAAAATGCCATCAGCCTGTCTTCTTCTCATTCAGAAGGAACAAGTAATGACATTGTGTAGTATTTTGATAAAAGGCAGATACCACAGGAGTATAAGTATTTTGAAAATTATGTATTAAATATTAATTTCTTATAGCTAATTGTTACAACATACAAGACATAGTGGACTGCTATTGCAGCTGATGCCTAGGGAGTAAAACTACAGGCATGTCATATTGGTACATTACTCTGCCTCACATATTCTTCTATGTGAAAGCTGAGCAAGAGAAGAAATGCCTTGTTCTGAAAATAATTTGCTCTCTGAGTTTGTAAGAGCCTGATTTTCCCCTTCCATGAGTATTTATACAGCCACAGGTAGCAGGGGTGTAAGACTCTGAGGATCAGTCAGACAGTATTTCATCTTCAGAAGAGATAATCAGTGTGTCTGTCTTTCTGTTAATGCACTCTAGTTATTACCACAGGTGCTTGTAGTACAAGCCAATCTAGTTTATAAATATGCCGAGACAATGTTGAATTCACAGAAGAATTCATAACATCTAAAATTCATTACCATTACTAATAACAATCCATAATACTCTGCTATAGGTTCCTTGCACAGGAGGTCTTATAAACATTGTAAGATTTGTATGAACAACCAGTATGTTCAAAATTTCATATTAATTCTAATTCGAGCTTTCATAATTTTTAAGTTTATTCTTCTTAGTTTGTTTTTTCTCAAACTCATAGGCAAATTTTTCATACAGGAGGAAAGTCACTGGAAACAATCAAAATAAAAACTGAACCCCAAATTGTGCCAGTTCACTAAAAAACTGAAACACATGAAACATGGGGAACAGCACTTAAGTGAGGTAGCTTATGACAGAGTACTTTGGAAAGAGTATCCTTTCATTAACAGAACCCCTGAAAAGCAAAGATTTAAAAAATTACTGTCTCAACATGTATAAAAATATCCTGCTAGCCATGACAATCTATAATTCTCAAATCTGCAAAATAAAAGTGAGATATATCAACACCTTAATATTTGCTTTCCTGTTTATGGCATAAGGAGTCAGGAAGAGGGATACCTAAAGAAGTGCTTGGCTGTCTTGGAATTGGTAGAATTAGCACAGACCATCTGGCACCAACTCAAGCCTCTCCATCCTAAGGGCATTCAAACAGCAGAGGGGGTGGGGGGGAGGGGAGAGAATATGGAAGACTCATGAAAACAGCAAACCCGATGAGACATAGAACACAGTGAATTATCACTTGCAAATGAATCTTATCTGATCACAGAATCACAGAATCACAGAATTTCCAGGTTGGAAGAGACCTCAAGGTCATCGAGTCCAACCTCCAACCTAACGCTAACAGCCCACCACTAAACCATATCCCTAAGCTCTACATCTAAGCGTCTTTTGAAGATTTCCAGGGATGGTGACTCCACCACTTCCCTGGGCAGCCTGTTCCAGTGCCTCACAACCCTTTCAGTGAAGAAGTTCTTTCTAACATCTAACCTAAAACTCCCCTGGCTCAACTTAAACCCATTCCCCCTCGTCCTGTCACCAGGCACGTGGGAGAACAGGCCAACCCCCACCTCGCTACAGCCTCCCTTGAGGTACCTAAAAAGAGCGATAAGGTCACCCCTGAGCCTCCTCTTCTCCAGGCTGAACAAGCCCAGCTCCCTCAGCCGCTCCTCATAGGACTTGTTCTCCAGGCCCCTCACCAGCTTCGTCGCCCTTCTCTGCACCCGCTCAAGCACCTCGATGTCCTTCTTGTAGCGAGGGCCCCAAAACTGAACACAGTACTCGAGGTGCGGCCTCACCAGAGCTGAGTACAGGGGGACGATCACCTCCCTAGCCCTGCTGGTCACGCTGTTCCTGATACAAGCCAGGATGCCGTTGGCCTTCTTGGCCACCTGAGCACACTGCTGGCTCATATTCAGCCGACTATCCACCAGCACTCCCAGGTCCTTCTCTGCCTGGCAGCTTTCCAACCATTCCTCTCCCAGCCTGTAGCTCTGCTTGGGGTTATTGCGCCCCAGGATGGTCAGTGTAATCCTACTGTTTGCAAATCATGTGAAAATTAATTCCAGTTTCTGTCAATTTGTTATTACAAGTGTTCACTGAATGAGACAAATCATTTATTGTCTCCTAATATCATTTTGTCTTTTTGACTTCTGTGAGGTGTGATCTGGACAGAACTGTGGCTTCTTCAGAGGTAGATTGACTTTTGGTATAAGAAGTTTCTCTTTGTCCACAGGTAGTACTTCTTCTGTTGTAGAGAATTTAATCACATACCTATGTGGAACGGCTGTCCTTTGTTTTTACTATGTTTGCAAATGGCAAAATAAAATATGTACAAATAATAATAAAAACTCCATAATTCAAAGGAATACTTTATAATAGTAACTTTTCATATAGCAATAAGTTGTTGTACTAGTGAACAAACATGAAAACATGGTGCCACAAGAAGGTTTGCATGGACTTAATATAAATATACATAAATATACATATATGTAAGTACGTATATGTACTTACATACATATACATATTCATGTATACTAACATACATATAAAACTTAGATACCTATTTATATGTACTTTACACACACAGGAATTATGATGATATTATTTAGACCTCAGAAATAATCAAATCACCCAGATTAAAACAAAATCTTCATTTAAAATTAATATAATAAAATTTCCCTAATTGCATACATTATGAATAGAAGTGAACATATTTTCTGTCATCCCTGATAGAAAATAGTAATAAAGAGTAAGCTATCTGTATTTCCCTGAAGTCTCCTCTTCCTCCTGAGAGGAGACAGTCAGTGGAAGACTTTAAATTTTATCTATTTTCCTTTAATTGCCAGGTGCTCAGAACTAGACTTAAAAATTCTTTATTTTCAATTGAGGGAGGGAAGAGCTCCACAAAATTTTTGTTGTAAATCTTAATTTTGAATTATATGAATTTTTAAAACATAATTATTTCATAGAATCATAGAATGCCTTGGGTTAGAAGGGACCTTAAAGATCATCTAGTTCCAAGCCCTGCCATGGGGTTGCCATGCCAACCACTAGATCAAGTCGCCCAGAGCCTCATTCTGCCATGCCAACCACTAGATCAAGTTGCCCAGAGCCTCATTCAACCCAGTCTTACCCTTGTAAAAGACAGCTCAGGTTCTTCTCCTACAAAACAAAAACATATCCTGTAGACTTCTGTCACTCCCAAGCCAATGGGATTCCAGAGTCTTGTGGTTCTCTTCCCTTTGCAACAATAGAAAAGCTTTTTCATGTTCATTGTTAACTCCTTTGAAAGAGAAATGGAAAGAATAGCAAGGGAACCTGTACCTGCTGGGTGGTGGGAGAGCTGAAGAGCACTTGATAGTCTTTCTTATTAGAAACATGTGCAATGATGAGCTGGGGTGGCAGACCAGAACAGTAGTTGGCACTTCTGATGGGATCTGCAGTGGCAATTCAGAGGCATGGTTAGCTGTGGCTGAAGACTCTTGCCAGGCAGAATAACTGATTTCTAGAGATCATTGATTGGGTGAGAGTACTCACTTCTACCTCATTCACAGCCTCCAAAATAGATTCACATTTTTTAAAACTTCTCAGGATTAGCACTTTGGCAGATGGGAAGAGAAGTCGTGCACAAAGACCACCCACCTCCTTTCTTGACCCTTTCAGTGGTCACCAACATTTCTCTCCCTGACAGGTTCATACCTGCACCAGTGCTGAGACAACATCTGCAAACACTTTCCCCTGTCAGCAGTAGTTTTTGTTTTGTTTTGTTTTGAGAGGAACTCTGGTGGACTCACTGTCAGCACCTATGGGACTTTTAGGTCTTGGAGACAGGACTTTAGGCTCCCCTTTTCAAGTCCTTTGCAGGAGGCATCCTTTCTGGCTTTTGAATCCAAATGTTATCAATGGACTAACATGTAGTGTAATGAAACAATATATTTTTCTTCTATGAGCCTATTTAATTAGAAATCCTGGCAGCTAGTTGAAAGTAGCTCATATGAGAACTACTAAATCTAAAGATTTTTTTCTTCATAGGGTGCTTAAAAAATGTATAATAGAAAACTTCTAAAAACTAATTTGTATGCAGTTAGAGATTTTCATGGAAAATTTCTAAGTAGTAGTTGATTTGTAGAGTGCCAAGCACTGAAAGATTCTTCTGAGATCAATAAAGCCTTCAGGTACATCCCATCTCAAATAATTAAACTTTACATGACTTCTTGAGAATATTATGTGGTGTTTTATTCTATTTTTAGTTGCTTTCTGACTATCCCAATTTCCACAGAAGTTGCTGTATGCTATTTGTTTCTTTCCACCAGTCACTTTGAGACAGTAGTTATTTGTTAGTAAACAATTAACGTTTCCATGTGGGTGAATCTATAAAGTCAGAGACTATTTTTATTATTGTCACTCAATAGGATGCAAGACTTTTGTTCTGAAGAATAATAGTTGTCAAATATATAATGGAAAAAAAAAAAAAAAAAGCTGTTTTTTCTTTATAGCAAAAAAAAATTTGAACATATATTTGAAGTTCTTTCCAAAGTAGGATCATTTTAAAATTAGCTAGCAATTGCCTAAATAAGTACAGATAATAAATGATCTAAGAAATAACAGTGAGCTAATTCTGCAGCTGTGTGTTTTTTGTTGTTGTTGTTTTGTGTGTGTGTGTTTATATATATTTCAATTTATTTTGCATTGTTCCCTTTTAAAGTGAAGTTTACATGTTCTTGTTACTTTACAGTGAAAAATATACTATTGACTAAATTACAGGTGATCCAGTGTCCACTAGACATTGAAGAAGGTCTTCTGTGTCCAGGTGAAAATCTAAGAATGAAGGACAAACTTGTCAACTCTATCATTGTGGGCAGTAGCCTACTGCAGTTAACATAGCTTACTACCTTACACTGTAACCTCAGATTGCCCCACACATATCACTCATTGCATAGTAACTTGCATGTGCCAAGTACCTCCACAGATGAAAAGGATGTCTGATGCATGCAAGCCAGGTCAATGCCACACACACACTACATGCAGTATAGAAAGCACCAGACCTCTGGTTTTGGTACTACTAAAGAGGACAGGGCTGATACACAGCACCCTTGAATATGAGAGCTCTTATCTTCTTGGTGTGCTTTTCTCAGCTTAAACCTACACAATTTTCTTAAAACATTCACCTAAAATATAGCCTTTCACAGGCTGCACTCAAACAAGGTACAACCAATTTTTGTTCACAGAGTGCCAGGATGGCAGAGATAGGAAGACATAAGGATCAGGTGTAGGACAGTTATTGAAACTGCCAGCTGCTGCACAAATTCTTCAAGAGAACACACTACTCAATTTCCTCACAGAAAGTGGACAGATTTCCTGTCAGTGCTGAAAGAAAGTATAAAGTTGACATCTCAGAGATTGTTTGGTAGTATCTATGTCCCTTCCTACTATTTATTATTTATAGTCTACTTGAGTTTGGTTCTATCACTTAAATCTCCTTTTTGAAATCCAGCAGATAGGACTGTGATAAAAAGTATGTCTTGCTGAATGTTTAAACATGACTTTGTGAAATATGCAGGAAGAAGGTATTCTGTCTAAAACTCCTTTATAACATACCAGTATCTGGACAGGTTTCTACATTACTAACACTTTCTAAATAAAATTAAAAATAAAAATAAAAAAGTATATTGAAAGAAATGTTTTTAAATATTTAATCACAGATTTATTGGAATATATCTCATAGACGTGCACAATTAGTTAAGATATTTCTTCATGTAGAGACAGAGTTTATGATACATAAGGTTATATAGACTACAAAAGGTCACATCCCAGGTATGATTTGATATTAACTAGAATCCATTATTTTCTTTCAGTAAGGAAAAAAACCAAAGCAGATCACTTTTATCTAGTCTGCTGGTTTTATTTTCTATCCTATTCTTATCTTTGGCCTCCAGAAATAATGAACTGGTAGTATCTACTGACATTTTTCTGGAAGATTGATCTTTTCAGTCACAGAGATTTTGCAAACATAATACCAGCTTGCATTTATATTGCTCATTTCATCTCAAAGAATCCCCAAACCTTTTACAAATTTAATGTAGTGGAATATATACACATCCTGCACTGAACATGGCCAACTCCAGGACTGAGTACACAGTGTGACCAGACAATGCCAAAGTTTAAGGCAGGAGATAAGAAAGAATATAGTTATCACCTTAAGAATACAAAACAAAATTTAACTTGGCTGTATGATATCAGTAAATGATATACTGTATCTCTTTCTTTGCTAATTAATGAAAGCTGAAGACCCTTGACAGTATCTTCTGACCATTTTCATTCCTTAATTTGAGCCATAGCTACTTCTATTTTCTACTGTTTTTTCCAGTTTTCTCCATGGCTTTTAGATGGAAAGAACTCAACTAGTGTTCACTAGTCAGCTTACAAGGACATTAGGGTTTTACCTGTGACATAATAATATTTTCCATTTTGACCTCTGCTGCTTAGTTGGCATGTTCAGAATGAATCTAAGCTGTGAGAAACTTCCCAGTTATGAAGACAACTAAAATATTTTGAAAAGCAAGTCTTGCCTACTGTGGCACTACCTATCTCAGGACAGGTAGCTGTCAAGACCTGCAGATGCCTGCTCTGAAGAAAAGAGAGATGAGGAGCAAATGTGTAGTAAGGAGCAGCTCTGAACAACATGGAATGGTAATCTGCTGAAGTCTGACATGCGATCAAGTGATGGAAATCAAATTGAAGAAATGACTGGGAGTTTCCAACTGTACTACTGAATTTTCTCCCTCTAAAGGTAAGTGCTTTCATCTGTGTTTTTTGTTATTCTTTGTTGTTGTTTTTGTTTTCTGTTTTGGTGGTGGTTGTTTGTTTTTCCCCATGAGAACATTTCTCACAGGTACTTAATCATTTTTAGTAACAGTATTTATCATGTGTCACTTGCCAAAATGAAGTGAGCACAGAATACGTGAGGCATGTTTTCACCAAATCAGTGCAGACTGGCACTATCATTTGGTGATTTGTTATTTCTCTATATGTTTAAAATCAGTCACACCATATGCTGCTTAAGCAGCAACCTGCTTCCACTTTTTTTCCTCAGCCTTATTGCATTTTATACTTATCACTATTCTGATGTTCACTTCTGAAGCCCCAGATATTTACACTTATAATTTGTAAGTATCACCATCCAACCAAAACCCTGTCCTTCAGGTTATTTTTTCCAAATAAGCTGTCCTGCTTATTTTTTTCATTATCTTTCTGCCTTCCAATTCAAAGTGAGACAAAATTCCACTTTATTATGCACATTTGTGTTCTTCCACCATTATCAAAAATCAAAAAAGTATGAGCTTAACATCAGCTCCAGTCAACTTCCCTCTCTTGCCCTCCACCTTTGTATGCTACTATTTAATTTCATTACATTTTGTTTATTCTTCTCTCCTAGTTTTCAGTCCATGTTACAGTACTCTAAATATCAGCCAATTTGGACCTCAATTTGGACCTTTTTTTTTTTTTTTTTTTTTTTTTTAATATGTGTTGTGTGTATTTTAGCATCTCCAAGTGATATTTCTCCTGCTGAAAACAGTTATCTCTAGAACCTCTCATTCTTCAGAAGAGCCTCGTTCTCTTCCACAGTAATGTAGAACTACAGTCATGATTCATTATTCTGTAGAAGTTTTTTCATAGATGTAAGGTTAGAAGCAGTCCGGCTAGAGACAAATGCTCAGAGTAGAACACAAACTACTTTTTGAGTTCTCTATCTGCTGCAGAGACCATTTATATAAACATAGGAGGATTTGCTTCTGTATGTTGAGCAAAGAAAAGTAAAAAAAAAATGTTTCTAATGTTATCTTCTGGTATTTGTAAATATTCATAAAAAGTTACAATTATAAGAGCTTTTTTCTTACTTTAATGTCAATATTCACCTGAAAATCTATACTAGAAATCATTATACTTTGTGTACAATTCTTTGCGTTGTTTCTTAGAGAATTGTCCAACTACAATGCTATTCTAACCTTAATACAGCCTTGTGCCATCTGCTCACTCTAGAAAGTAAAAATTGAGAAAAAAAAAAAAAATACTAAACCATGTAATACTGAGTGTTGTCCCTTTCAGAGCTCGGTTTTGCAGTTTGAAGTGGACGGTGACATTCACCTAGGGCCCCTGTGAATAGATGGAGCCACACAAAAGACAGACCCTGGGATATAGCCGCAAACAGGCTTCACAGTCCTGCTGTTTTCTGTTCCCCAGCCCATTCACCGACAGCCAACAGTGCATATATATCCCCCTTTTAAGAGACATGTGCTGCTGAGCATGCTAAAGGGTCTATGAGGATGATTAGGGACACATTATTATAGCTGGCATACCTCGGGCATGTGTATAGTGGTGCAATTCCCAGCTAACCAAACAATGAGTATGTTTCATTCCCAGTCATCTCTTATTCAGGACAACAGAATCATCAGTATATTCAGATTTATTATGGCAAAATATTTATCCATGCAAAAGCATCAATAGACTGAATATGGATTAATGGAATATGGGTTATATAGAATATGGATTAATTTATTGGATTGAATGCAGCCCTGATGAGAAGGACCAGGGGATGTGGGTTAATGAGAAGCTTGACCTCAGCCAGTAATATGTGTGTACATCCCAGAAAGCCAGCTGTATCCTGGGCTGCATCAAAAGAAGTGTAGCTGGCAGAGCAAGGGGAAGTGATTCTCCCCCTCTACTCTGCTCCTGTGAGACCCCACCTGGAGTACTGTGTTCAGCTCTGGGGCCCCCCTCCACAAGAAGGACATGGACCTATTAGAACAAGTTCAGAGGATGATCCACAAGGATGATCAAGAAGCTGGAGCACCTCTCCTCTGACTAAAGACTGAGGGTGTTGGGGTCATTCAGCCTGGAGAAGAGAAAGCTCCAGGAAGATCTTAGAGCAGCCTTCCAGTTCCTAAAGGGGGCCCATGGGAAAAATGTGGAGGGACTCTTTGTCAGGTAGCGTAGTGACAAGGTGTAATATCCTTGAACTAAAAGAGAGTAGGTTTATGTTTGGAAGGAAGGTTTATGTTATATAAGGAAGAAATTCCTTATTCTCAGAGTGGTGAGGTGCTGGAACAGGTTACCCTGAGAAGCCATGAATGCCCTGTCCCTGAAATTGTTCAAGGCCATGTTGAATGGGGCTTTGAGGAACTTGATCTAGTGGGAGGTGCTGTTGTCCATGGCAGCGGGGGATAGAACTAGATGATCTTTACAGTCCCTTCCAATCCAAACCATTCTATGATTCTGTGATTCTATGAATATTAAAGCAAGACACTTAAGGAGAAAATTTATTTTCTAAAAATGTAAGGAATCACAGATTTATTAGTTTGCATACATATTGTTCACAAATTAAAATACAGATTGCAGTACAAACCATAGTTACCAATGGCAAATTGCAGACTTACAGTGTTCAACTCCTTCAGTTCCTTAAAGGTGCCTGATGGTATTTGTCATATACTGTTAAGGAGCAAATCCATAGAAGTTAAGAATGAGAAACTGAATCATTCTTATCTTCCTGTTGCAGAGAAATGTTGGGGAAAAGAAGGAAAATTTTGTTGTTGCTTTTTTAGTATGTAGGGTGCTTATACTTCATGTCTTTTAAAATGGAGGACACAGTGATGATCATAAGAATAGAAAATAAGAGAAACAGCTGCACCTGGTAGAAATTTCACATTCTGGTTATTAAAACCACAGCAGTGTCTGCCAGAAATTTCCTTTCTTCATTCTCTAAAATCCCTGCCTTTCACAGGTACTCTGATGCAGCTATACATATACAGATATTGTGGCACCATCTGCACCAGTAAGTGACTTTGAAATGTAATTTTTCAGGAACATCACAGCTAAAACAAGATAATTCTTATCAGGAAAATATTAAGAACAAGTCTTACAGTCCCATAATGCATTTTTCAGGTAGGGTCACCACACAGAGCACCTGCTGCTCATCACAACAAACGAATTCATCCTAACCTCTGAACTTGGCTGCATACTAATTAGAGTAGCAAACCAGGAGACTGGAATACTTTATAAAGTATTTATAATTGGAATTGAAATTAAAGCTAATCACAACAATGAAATAAAGAGCAAGATAATTTTTAAAAAGTGGGTTTGTGTGTTATCCTATATGCTTAGACTTTCTTTAAAGAGAATTAATCATTACATTATCCCCCAAGTACTGTTTTGAAAATGATTGACATTTTTATATTAACCATTTTAGACTAAAAAAGTAACTATTAAACTTGCTTAGCTGACAGTTTATGGTCAAAGCTTGAAAAAATTCTTCTTTCCATAATTCCACCTAATCTGTAGTTTGAAAATAACATTATGTGTTAAATCAAACAAAACAAAGTTTCTGACTTTATTTGCCTAATTCTTAAATAATTACAAAATCTGTAAGAGGATTGTACTGAAGTTTTAAAATGTTTGCTCCCCAAAAGCTGGAGTTAATTAAAAGGTAAAGAATTAAAATCATCATCAGTACCTGAACATCACTGTGGTGAATAGTTCTTTAAATATTAGCAGTATACAGAACTAGGGAAAAAGCTCAGATTAATCATTAATGGAGGAATGACCCAGCTTATTAAGAGAATGTGTATTTCACTTCCTAATTGGTTTTCTGTATTTTTCACAAGGGTAGATTTTCTATTCTTACTTGATTGATACTGAGCAAGCTGCTGTATCTCAAGAGATATTTCTCAAGAACCAGTAGAGTGAACTCTGGCAACCTGTAAGCACAACTCAGTTCTCAATCATTAGAGGCAGTATGTAAATTTACTTTCTAGGGGAAAACGAGGAAAATAGAAAACTGATAAAAGCAGTGATTTTTCTTTTTACTTTGGGGTTGTTCAGATACTCCCATGAATGAACCTAGCAGTCAGGCTAATTACTACAGATTTTAAAATAATAATAATTTAAAAAAAAAAAAAAAAAAAGAAAAAAAAATCCAAAACCTTCCTACTCCACATCCAAAGTTCACATCCACTTAAGCCATCACCTCAGATTAACAGGAAATCTTAACTCCATATATATACATGATTCTTCCTGGTTAAGGAGAATAGAGATTGTACTGGGTCTGGCTGGAATGAAGTTAACTTTCTCTGCAGAAGCCCATACAGTGCTATGATCTTCAGTTTTTGCTAGAACAGCCCTGGTATCACACAAATGCTTTCTCCATTGCTGAGCAGTGCTGGCACAGCACCACGACTTTATCCAAACCCACCAAACCCAGTAGGCTGGGGGTGGGCAGGACGTGGAGAGGGGAAATCAATAGGGCAGCTGATCTAAACTGAAAAAAGGGATATCCCACACTGTATGGTTCAGAGTCAGCAACACAAGCTGGGAAAGTGAAAGGAGAAAGGGAAGAGGGGTCTTGTTATGAAGACGTCTGTCCTCCCAAAGAATTGTTATGCATATTGAGGCCCTGTTTCCCATGGCCTGGTTGAACGTTGCTCATTGATGAAAAGTAGAGAATAACTTTTTATTCCCTCTTTGCTTCTGCATGGCCTTTCTCTGTGTTTTTGTTTGTTTGTTTCTCTCTCTTTAATTGAATTATCCTTATCTCAGCCTGTGAGCCTTTTTTTTTTCCATGATACTTTTTTTTTGTCACTCTTTGAGGATGGGGAGTGAGAGCAGTTGTGGTGGAGTTCAGATGTCCAGAAGGATAAAGCCAGCACAGAGACCTGCAGGAAAATGTGTGTGATAAACCACCACTCAGATTTTCTTTTCAGATCCAGGAATTTGGTATGCATTTTGTTCTGCAATATATTTAAAATTAGATACCTCTCTTGTGAACAAGTCCATTTATTTACTTAAATTCTAACCAGTTGTCCTTCTTTTTTGAGTTTTTAATGTCATTCAACTTGTCATATTCCAAAAATAAAATAAAATTACTTTGATACACAAATATATTGTCATAAAATAAAAGGGATTATCTACTGCTGTATCTTAAAAATGTACAACTTCAGCTGGTTTCTATTTCATCTCCAAAAGCCATCCCCCAAGCTCAGGCCACCAATCGTAGGAATGCTGTTATGGCTAATACTCATTTTGTATGTATTTTGGAATTAAAATCATAAAATGAAAGACCAACATATATTACCCTTATTAAATTACTCGAGTATATGCTATAAAAAAACACCAGAAACATTTTTCTTGACTTGAGTAGCCACTGTCTTTGACATAAAAGTGAGCAAATAAAACCACACAGTTAATGCATCACTCAAAAGTTTAAATGTCTCTAAATTTTTGGCCATCTTGTGCAATGCCCTCATTTAAAGATAACCTTTGTAGATCCTAGAAGCCTATGCATTACAAATCATATCTTTTGAGATTGTCTGCATTTATTCACAATAAACTCTTTCTCTGAGAATACTGATTATTAATTAATGTTATTTGATTTCTTGATTATCAGATGAGCATCTGATAATTTATTTGCAACCATGTGTGCTTTGGTCATTCTTCACTGGCACAGAAGCTTTCAGGTAATTTATCACAACTTCAGAAAGTGAAGTCAAGGGATTTTTATTATTATTATTATTTTTTGCATTCATTTTTCATCTGAATCAAAATATGTGAGCTCTTAAATTAGTTCAAAGAGTGAACACCATTTTGAAAAATCAGAATTGTGCAGCTTTTTCAAGAACCTGTGACTAGCAGCACTTTAGGTATCAAAATTCATGGATGTTATGGAATTATTTCTGATACATACATTACATAGATATCACCATGTTTACAATAATTTGTTAACAAGATATTTTTTTACAGTACACACTTGTAGCTGAATACATTTGTCAGCATATTAACCTGTATTTCATTAAAAGCATATTCTTAGAGAATAAATAAAATAAAAGCAAATTTTATGTAGAAGATAGTTCTCCTCAAAAGTACTCAAGTAACTACTGGTTCCTCAATTTTTTTCTATGCTAGCTGGTCATTCCCAACAGGTGGCACTGAAGATCATGTATAATTTTCAAAGTGGTATTGTGTGTTGATTTCTCAGGAAATCAAATCGGGCTTGTCTACCCCATCCATACCATTCTTGTTCCCATGAGACACCAGTCAGCTTTCTGCCTCCTTCTCTTTACCTCCTGTCATTCTCATGGGCTGAACTCCAAACGTTGTTATTATTTTGACTGCTAAATTGGAATACAGTGCAATCTCCTTGTAAGCCAGAACATAAGACACAATTTAATAAAGATTGTACATAATAAATTCAAATTTCTTTGTCAGAAATTTCAGCTTGCAACATAGGAAAGTAGTTATTTTAAAAAATGAAGAGCTTACTGTGAGTGATGTAAAATAAAGGTCCCTAATATTAAATACTTTAATCTCCTATTGCCCAATAAACTCTTAACTTAATATTATTCAGGCAAGGTAATAATTATATATATATATAATGGTTGAATTCAAGTGGTTGAAATGTAACTTTGGCTTATAAAATAAAAGTTACTTTCATTCACAAGATACCATTTTCCATCAAAATGCAATGCAAGTACAGGAGAAACAGTTCTTCATTAGACCCACTCAAGAAACCTGCACTCTTCTCCATCTGTGAGATAGCATTCTTTCATTTTTATTCTTATTTGAAGAGCTGAGAGCAGTCTCAATGGAATTCTCTTAGAGTAGGTCAGTTTACTCCCATTTTCAAGAGAACATATTTGCTTAACTTGAAGTCATGAGATAGTATAGCCTCACAGCCTATAAGAATCTGAAAATAAGAGTTTAATATGCAGCCAGAAGAGCATGAAATATAAAACTTTCTCAAGACAATAAGAAACACAAAAGGGACTGATGAGAAAAAGATGTTGTATGGGTCAGAAGGAAGATACCGATCAGTTGGAATTTTATGGGAGATAATAGCAAGGTTGTGCATAAGTTTGAGACCATGGACCTTGAGCGCAGGTTAAGCCTAAAAAGCCTAAAAACCCCCAAAGCCTGCTCAGAGAAAAACAAACAAACAAAAACATATATATATACACAGAGAGATGCAAAATCTCACCTTGCTTAAATGTAATTTATGAATATTTTTTTATTTGATAGTAATAAATAAGTAGTTGGTGTTTTCAGCAAAGTATCTTCTATTTTGTTTTTCATTTTGTTTGTTTGTTTGTTTGCTTGTTTGCTTGTCTCCCATAAGGAAAATGAACTACCAGATATAATCCAGCTCTGAATCTTTCTGATGACATTTCCTATTTATAGCACTCATAATAAATTTTGTCTTCTGATGAAAAACTAGATAGTTGTCAAAGCATATTTTGGTCCTTTTCTGTAGTTACAGAAGTATCTATTAACACAAAATCAAAATCACATTCAAAAGACCTTTAAGGCTGAACAGTGTTAATCCTATCTTACCTCATCTCTAACTAGATCTGCAAGGGACAACTGAGGTAACTGAATCATGAAATAGAATTGCACAGAAGTGATGATGTCTACAAAGAAAAAAAAAAAAAAAAAGTTTTTTTCACATCAATATTTCATAAGGCAGATAGTCAATCCTACATTAATTTTTAAGCAGACTGTGCTTGCCCTTCCACAGCATTTAGAGTAATGAATGCAAGTAGCAAATAGAGAGGTAACTCATAACAGCTTTTGACAACCTTAATATTCGAACATCCGATCCAGTCACATATGACAACTCCTGCAAGGTCACCATGTCCAGATGCTACCAACCTAACTGACAGCTTCATTGGCCTTCCTCATATGATTATATTTGGGGGTTTTTGTTTGTTTAGTGTGACTTAGTTTGGCTTTTTTGTTGTTTTGTGTTATGTTTTTGGCTTTAATTAACAATTGAAATAAAGAAAAAACAATAATATCAGAATTATGAATTATTCTAATAATTATAATTCTAATAATTATACTATTAAAATATTCTAATAATTATGAATTATTATTCTAATAATTCATAATTTCATAATAATATATGAAATATAGAATATATTTTAATTGAATAGCTTTTATATATACTATACAATATATATTTATACCTTTTACATACATGATGTATACATTTTTGTCATCTATATAATCATTTTGATATAAACATCCATTTCATAGTTGAAAAATTCCTACAGTTGCTTTAAGCAACTTTTGGCATGGGTCTGGGTAGCTTTCTACAGGAAAAAATTATAAAAAATTTGGTGCCTATTGTGCATCTCTGAAGGAGTAGTGTATATATTTTGGCCAGCAAAAATATATATAAAGTATATAAAGTTGTCAAGTATACAAATACTTGCAAACTATTTTTAAGTATCTCATAACAATTTCCCTAATGTTTTAAAACTATGTTTGCCTGGAGTACTTGTTTAACTGCTTGCCTTTCTATTGTATATTTCTGTCTAACTGTTGGGGGATTGGCTTGGAACATCAACTTCTTAGATGAAATTTCTGTTTTGCCCAGCTTTTGTGGCCTGACCAAATATATTTATTTTATTATTCTTTCCATATGTTATATTAGAGTAGAGATGCAGTAAGACAAAACATATTCAAGTTTGAAGAGCCTAAATATGGTGTTAAACACCTGTGGGGCACACTTATAAGCAGAGTTGAAACCTGAACAATCTGTATATTTTTTTCTCTAGTAGGAAACTAATCTATTTTTTTAGCTGTGAAAATTACCTAGTGTCTGGAATTAAAAAGATATTAACATCACATTATAAAACAGGCTGTTGTGGAGAACTGTAGTAGCATATATATGCACACAAAAGCAAGAGTGCTTTAGATTTCAAATCTCTGGTATACTGTAGTCTTGACAAGAAGAAGAGCAGAAAGAAAAGCTTTTCCTGGGAGCATTTAAATCTATTTTACTGAGGCATATTCAGAAAACAATCAAAACAAAACCATAGACACTCCGTAACTCATCACTGAGTGCCTGGCACAGTGTGAGAGGCATTTATCTGAGCACTAGCCACAGGTCTGTCTGTCACTGATCTAGACTAGGACAATTTATTTCCAAGACTGCTGATGGTGCTATATGGAGCAATTTCAGCAACCATCAGAATTGCAACAGAGATCAGATGAAGTACATGCATTTAAGAGATCTGCCTGGTGGATAAAACATAGTGTTTTTAAGTCTGGTAGGTGAAGAAAGTCCTGTAATGAAATTAGCAGTATATTTAACAAATATTTTATCCTTCTGTTTAGAAATATTTACTAGATGAATGTTTTCTTCCTATTTCAAAGAAAAATAAGAACACTGGAAAAAATCTGCTAAAGCTGCATACTTCCTCTGACAACCTTGACTTCATTGCTATATTTTATGCCAAAATTATACAAGATCAATTAGCAGCATAGGAATTTCTACATATCAAAGAAGCTCCGGTCTTATGAACTTGTACTTATGTTACTTGTAAAATCATTTGTAGTGGTGAGACCAAGTAAGATAATCCACAGCCAACAGATGTTCTGGGGTCATAGTACTGCTAGGAACACGTTCTGTTAGTGTTTGATGGCAGCCACTAGAGAGACACCAGACTTAAAGAGAGGTCACAGAGAGATGAGATGAGATGGGTTGAGATGAGAAGAGCTGGAAAGGACCTTCAAAGATTATCTAGTCCAACTGCCTGACCATTTCAGGGCTAAATAAAAGATAAAGTGTATTACCATGGGAATCATCCAAATGCCTCTTCTATACGGGCAGGCATGGGGCATCAACTACCTTGCTAGGAAACGTGTTCCGGTGTCTGACCACCTTCATGGTACAGAAATTTTTCCTAATGTCTAGTCAGAACCTCCCCTAGCACAACTTTGTTCTGTTCCCTTGCATATAGCCTGAGGGCAACATACACAAGGTTGTACCACAGCATACATCTCATGTGTACAAGCTGGTAGGCATGAGAAATATTAGATGTGAAATACAAAAGAAGGGTCACGGTTTGTATGTGACCTAGCCTACATGAAAAAAGAGAAAAATGCATTCCTATGATACATTGTGGTTTCCCCATCTACCTATACCACAGTGAGTCACAGATTAACCCATGAACAGCTTTGACAGTTGTCTGAGAGAGGTTGTACAGCTTTGTTTTGAATCATTTCAACCCTAAGCATCCAACAGAATGGCATACCAGATATGTTGATACTTGCTCTACACATGTGTAAATACAAATCAGTAAGAGACAGCACTAATTTCCTAAGCTATTTCACATCCAAAACCTGTGTTCAACTTCATAAAAGCAAGGCTAGTTGAACTACAGATCCTGTTGATATCACTACACTACACCAAATAAGTGTTATTTCAGAGTAAGCTGGACTTGCACCAGGGGGATTGTGGAATCTCCCTCTCTGGAGATATTCAAAACCTGCCTGGATGCATTCCTGTGTGATGTGTTCTAGGTGTTCCTGCTCCGGCAGGGGGATTGGAGTAGATGATCTTTCAAGGTCCCTTGCAATCCCTAAACATTCTGTGATTCTGTGATTGTGTGAAATGATGAATGCTCTCAAAGAAACAAAGGATCTTCCAGAATTATTACTAAAAATGTGATGGAATTTGTTTTAAAGGAATTAGGGATTCTCCTAGGAGACTCAGTCTGGATTAGGAAGCAATCACACAGATCTCAGGGGACAGCAATTCACTTCTCTCTTCTAGAGCTATTTCATACATTGCTGGGGATCCCATGCTCTCCTGGATCACAGCACACCACACACCACATCTGAGCCTTACAGCAGCATGGATCACCTCCCTGGGATCTTTATCTAATTAATTCTGCATTGCTCACTAAAGTAACTGGAATTGTAAGCAAAGATAGCACACAATACACACAATAGCTGTGATCAAACCTAGTATAATAGGTTATAATTATGAAGCTACAGTCAAGAGGTAAGGTGCAAGGTGAATGTCCTTCTTAAGGGGGTTGAAAGAAGGAACCTAAGTCTTACAACAGGGCAAAATAAATGTGAGCCACTTCTATTTCAGGTAAGAAGAATAATTAGCTCCTTTATTCATCAGATGAAAAGTTTAACACTATTTTTGTTTTTAATTACAATTATTAGATCATCACCTGATAACAGAATTTATGCTTATCCTTTATCCTTTATGCTGCTTTAGAAACCAAAAATATTTTGATCAAATATGATGTTGTACCAGAGACTTTACTTTCACATAAAGTTTTACACAAACACACACATTCAAAAAAAAAAAAAAAAAAAAAAAGAGCAGGGGAAAGAGAGACAGAGACAGAACTGTCTCTGCATGTATAAGGAATTATCAAAGTCAAAAGCAATCTTTAATGCTGAAGTCACTTTCAAGCTTCATTCCTCAATCCTGAAGAGACTGCTTTGAAGTTAAAATGTTTTAGACCATGAGGACTCAGAGTAGGCACTGAGAAATAAAATTTCTATTTCTGTGTTATTAATGTGCTTTTATTTGGTTGCTACAAAAGTAGAAATAATCCCAACCTTTGATTAAAAGAATAAAAATGCCACAGTTACTGTAACTGTTTTTGTGTTTGTTTGTTTTTACCCAGCTACAAAGCAAAGGAATTAAAGGAATATGAGGAGTTTAAAAGTTCAGCAGCTTCATTACATTTTTGAAGTTGGCATAAAATATATTTTTTAAGCTTAGTTATTTTTTATCTTATAGCTATTAGAAAAATTCCATATGGTATATAAGAAACTGTTAAGCAATTGCATTTTATCCTTATATAATTTGTCAATGGTACATAGAGCTATGCATGAATGTTAGATGAATGCATGGAGATCTGCAGCACTGGGAATTACACTCTCTATGCTGCCTGATGGGGAAAAAATAGTAAATTAGCTGCCACAATTGAGAAAGAAAGAAAGGAACTAAAGTGCCCATTTCTTGTCAGATATTGACACTATAAATTTTAAACAAAAGCAACTTAATCTGAGCTAGCTATCAGGAAAATATCAAGGGGAGAATATTGTAAAGATCTACCACAGTAAATATCAGAAGAAGCTAGCACAGTCCCTAGTCCCTTCTCCCACTGTATAGGGGAAACCTTAAGTCCTCTCAGTCAGTGACTTCTCTGGCAGTGTGATTTCACAGCATGAGCCTAATGGGTAACCAGGATGGGATCAAGGACACATTTACCATCTCCTGCCACAACCCATCCTCTCTCCCTTATGCTAAGGCTAAAACAGAAATACTGTGCTACAGCCTCTTCAGGGGCAATGCAGTAGAAACCCCAGGTGAGATCACAGGGAGGCAGCCAGCTCCAGATGATACCATGACCTTTGGGACCCGCCTCAAGACAGATGGGAGAGCACTCAATGCAGAATAGACCTAACCATAAATGGTAAGAGCTATAGTAAGAGCTTTGAAGCCATACATGTGGTAATTCTCCACATGTATGTCACTAAGTAACCTTCACATTTACTTCTTCATACTATACAACCACCTTACGGCATTGATTATCTATTAATATATTAATAGTAATAATAATTATCCAGAGAGGTAATAAATTGTTTTCATCAACAATACTATTCTATAGAAACCATTTAAAATACAGTAACTTAGTGTAGCAAAATCAGAGATTAAATCCAACTCTTGTATCTAAAACCAGATTAGATCTGCTATGTATACATAGCAGATCTAATTTCACTTTGTCTCATGAAACTTATGTGCTATGTATTTCAACAACAAGAATATTATTATGTTATTGTAGACTCATTTTCCAAAGGTGCTGGGAAATGACATTACCATTTAAGAGGTATTTTGAGATCATAAAAAGTTGATGAATTATTCAAATTTAAAATCTGATCTATGCATCTTATTTTATAAAAATACAAACATACAAAATCCTGTCTTTTGTTTATTCATATATTCAATTGTATAATGCTAAAATATTTTCTTTTCTCCAGGCAGTTTGGAATTATGTGACATGATTAGCCAGGCAGACCAAATAGGCAGAACTTAATAGCAAGAGTAGAAAGTACATCATACAAGTTTGACTGACACAAAAAGATAGACTATCAGTTATCAGAAAAGAATCTCAATATTTTCCTTATCAGCTAATGATTTTTAAGTCATGTTGATGAATTTTCATCAGTATTTGGGTTCTAGCAGACCAGCTAACTACATATAATTAAAAAATAAATTTAAAAAATTGAATGATAAATATCATTAAATATCATTACTTACCAAGGAACTCCATGTGACCTTCAGACGACTACAGCAAATTTATACAGTTATAGATTTATCACTTGCCACAAATAATTAATCCAACAACAATTTTATCAAAGCTAAAAATATAATATTTCAGCATGAGATACACCAAGGCACTTACACTAAGCATGTACAAAGTATTTCATTATATGATTATGTAATGATTTATGACAAGTATATTCCTCAATCATATATTGTAATTAGAAAACAGTTTAGCCATGTATAATGATACAAAATCATTTGAACTTTCTTTCAGGGACAGAGTGAGTTAAACATTTTCTGGATCTCGGCAGAGCAGATTTTTTTTTCTTTTTTTTCAATACTTCCTCATTAGACAACTCCTCCTTTTTGCTAAGCAGCAGCAAAATTCTGGTGTCTGTAATGCATCCTAGTGGATAAAGCAATTTCTTGTAGTGTATGTCAGACATATGATTGGAACTTTTTTGTTTGGTTTGTTGTTTTTTTGTTGTTGTTGTTTTGTTTTGTTTTTTGTTTGGGGGATCCAGAAGTTGGACTTGATGATCCTTGTGGGTCCCTTCCCACTTGGATATTCTATGATTCTGTGTAGCCTCAGAATTCATTAAATTAAAAGCTACTGCATATTGTCTGCTCCAAGCTAACTTTCCACATGCATGATCATGCATCCTATTGTAAACATCAGGCAGTCAAGGGGTGGTTGTTTCTCAGTATGTCCTATGTCGCACATAAGGAGAATAAGAGGCAAACAAACATTTACCTCAGAGAGATGAAACGTGGTGACTCATTATTTTCTGTATCTTGTTTAGTTTCACAGAAGTGGATGACATACAGCATAGGCCAACTTTTCTGAAGTTGTTAGGAATTAACAAGATGAGAGTCGATCCCAATAGTTCCTCCAAGATGCTTTCAAACATAGCTAAAAAAGCCATGAGCAAAGAAAGTCTTATCCATGCAAACTTGTTAATCACAACTGAGTAACAGAACAACAAAACCCAAATCTCAAAAGCTCATGACTTGATCAGAAGTCTAAAAAGGACTTGAACTTGGTCAAAAAATTCTAGACAAACTGATGATTAGCAGATAACTTTCAGATAAGCAGAAAAAAAATATTAAGTGAAATTACTTATTGTGCAAGGAGAAGAGAATTATTGTTGCCTCTTGCCCTCTGAAGACCTCAAGTACAACTTATTCTGTGTATAAGCAGAAGAAAATAAATCTTCAAAAAGGACTAGAAATGAACGAGGTGAGACTTTTCTCTCTCTTAGCATATCAGCATATCAAGTGCATCTCAGAGCAGAGTCCTCCATGCAGATGCCATGAGGGTAAGGATTGCATCTTCTCAGACACCTCCTTCTCCAAGGAATAGCAGTGAAGCAGGGCTATTGTTTAGCAGAGTTGGCAGCACTGCAGTAGCTAAGAAGGTCAATAGCTAAGAAGGTCAAAGAAAGAAAACAGTCATGTGGCATCTGTTAACCAAGAAGATCAGAAAATGCTGATGTCTGTAATTCAGCTTCTCTGAATTACTCTGACAGCCATGATCAGAAGTAGCAGCAGAACAAACCAAGAGAAATTACTGGTCAAAAGTAAAGACAGACAGGTAGATTCTGGATGTTTTCTTCCATCAGAGGTCATTAAGCATACTAGAACATAAAAATACCTGGTATTATTTATTTTATTTTATTTTATTTTGCTTTCTCTTTCTTGGCCTAGATTCACACACATAATATTTCATACTTTGCATCAGGGCAAATTTTTAAAAATAGAATGAAACACAGTATGAATAACAGCCCACAAATTAGTGATAAGTCTGTAACTTGCACATTTGTGGAAGAGAATGTGAAACAGAGCACCTTAGACAAACTCTGTACATACTAAGTTGAAGAAAACAAACAAAGAAATAAACAAAAACAGTTATCATCCTTCAAGTGCCTTTCAAGACCCAGAAGCATCCATTTGCTGACAGGCACCGAACTATGGTAACCAGTTCAGTCTGCTGTCCCTAGACTACATGAGGGTCATTGAGTCTTGTAGTATTGTTGCATCATTTTTATTTGCTCTCACACATACCACAATGACTTATTTCTACTTCATTTTCCTGAGTGGGTGCTCTCTGGGGACTGGATTTGGTTATCAGTTTTGATGGCTGAATACTTTTAACCTTCAGCTTATATCCAAATAGAGCATACAATGAAGCATAATATTATAACTGTCTTGTCATGATGTACTGACAAAGAACAATGATCTATTCATTTATGTTTTTCATTTTTACAGAGTACTTGGTTATGTTATGCATCAGTCTTTATTTTTCATATTCATCATCTCAATCATTCAAAAACCTTTAGCCAAATCTCCCAAACTCCCAAATCCACTTTAAAACATTTATTTTAAATAAATTAGTTCTACATTCCTTCTATGTGTCTCTGATCTGTCATGCTTTTCAAGTTTAGAATTAAGTTTTACATATAGAAGGTTAAGAAGGTTATAAAGATCTCAAGGGGGCAATAAGAACAGTCAGATTTCAAGACCGTAATACATGAGCAGATATTTAAGTGTCTAGGCTAAAAGGAAACACTCTTGTAACTTTCAAAAATACAAAATTGACACAAGTAAATTATGTTGCACTTCTGCTATAGATAGGTCAATAAGTAGTAGGTATAATTTCTGACATAGAAGGAATATTAGCTAGACCTTAAACAACAAAAACAGAAGATTACTAAACACAGATCTAGACAACAAATTAATTAATATGAAAATTCATCAATGGAGGTTTTTAATAAAAAGTTAGGCATACATTTTTTAAATGATTTAAGTAGGGTCAATATTACCTGGAGACAGGAAGATGGAACAGACTATTCCAGCTATATTTTATCCTTCTTTCTTATGATCTATGTTATGTATTCTTTTGCTACGGTCTTAGAGATAATCACACAGAAAAGATGCAGCTAAAGTCACAACAAAGCAAACATACCTATACCTGTACATAATTTTCCTTTATTTCATTTAGAAATAGAACTGCAAAGTATGTGGCAAGAAATGAAGAAAAGACAGATGTAACTACTTTAAAAAAAAAAAAAAACTGCATTATTATTATTATTTTTATTATTATTAATAATATTAATATTAAGAAAGTTAACTTCATTTAAGTTTTTTAATTCTTCTTTGTAAAAAATTCTCTCTTTTATGGAACTCTCTCTTCTGGTATATGGTACAGACCTCCCAGGAGACAAAACATCTGCCCAACACTGGCAGTACATATCACCTTTGCAGTACTGTGTTATTTCAACAAACTTGAATAAACAGAATGAGTTACTGTTTTAATTTCATTCCCATCTCTTAGGTGTACCAAGTTTATGTTGAAGCAAGGGTGAAGCTAAAAATAAAAACACCCTGGGGAAAGTTTTCCATGTACATTGAAGTTTCACTGAAGAAATAATAGGAAAAATGAAAAAGTATATATATGTGTGTGTGTGCATATATATACATTTTATTTCCACGTAAGTCATCTCTTTTCCTCTAGCTCTATCTTCTCCACATCATGGACATTTCCTTCCCTCAATACACACCCTCACTGACTTGGGCCATTCTTGTTTTTTTCTACATGATTCTTCACTTTTATTTATTTATTTATTCATTTATTTATTTTGCAAATCTTCTGAAGGTCACTGGGAGTTTGACCTTTTCCATTTTGCAGACTTCTTTCTGTTATTTCTAATTGCAGAGATGGTATACAAAGTGAATTTCTTAAGACTTACAACTTCAAGATTGTACTAGGATAACTCCAAAGCTATTGGTTACAACTGAGGAATTCCACTCCTGTTTACATAGACTAGACTTAGACCAGACTGTTGTTATCCTGGATAATCTATATACATCCATTTGTCTCAGGTTAGCAGCCTCACTACTCACAGCAGAAGCTTTATAAACCAGCTTCCACAGGTTGTAAAGCTGTTGAACACAGCTGAGTAAAATCTGTTTCCTCCCAAAACTCTTCCCCAAAGACAAACATCAGCCAACATAAAACCAAAATCACATACAGAACTGTTCTTTGAAAAACTTCGGATCTCTTTTTCAACTTTGAAAATTCTCAATAATTATGCCTCTTCCCAAAAAATAAAACATGGATTATGTGATAAACAGTTCTGATCATGTATAAAAGTCAGCATAAATCTGGTGAAAGGCCTTCACAATGTTTTCTGTATACATTTCAGACATGAAATGTTATTTAAAAACATTCTCTTTGTCACTTCCCCTTTTTAAAATGAACATGCTTACACTGGTAGAATTAGAATCAAGCATCAATTAAATGTCTGACCTTGAAAATGTTACAGAAGTAAAACTATGAATAAATTAAACATTTTTCACTCATCTCAGCAGGCATGATACTATGAATTATGTAAAAACAAGCATCAATTTTTCAAAGCGATAAATGTGACACCACTACATGGTGAAAACAAAGTACTTATATTAAATGGTCCTCACAAATGTGATGTAAACAGTCTTTATTTAAAATATTTAACGGATAGAAAAGATTCAATAGCTACATTTTGCAGTTTACATTTTATAAGCAATCTTTTTCATGGTATTTAGTTTGATTATTCTCATGCTAATGTTTTAACATCTTGACAGGCAGGACAGATTTCAATATTGCTGGAGCCAAGCAACTGAAGTATCCATGTATGTGTGTACTGCGTGCATTTCACAATTTTATTCACCTTTGAGGATATCAGAAGGACAATAAAAAAAATGAAACTATTATCACAGAACCTAATTTTAACCCCCTTTTAACAGTTAAATAAATAGCATACAATAATATACGATTTGCAAGTTGTTTTGTTTTGTTTTGTTTTACCACTAATTTACTAGAACACTAATAGCAATTTTACTTCAGCACTTCAAGCAGTAAAAATTACATGATCACTATATTTTCCTATTTATTTGTGAGGAGCATAAATATGACCATATTGCATCATAGTGAGGGCAGACACAACTACCCAGAAAAACATACAAAACAAAAAATAATTTTCATAAAAATTTTATTTCCTTCACAGTATAGATTTTGGTCTGAAAAAGCAAGAATACGGTAAAATGCTGGTATCATATTCAAAATGCCCATCATTAAAATAATATTTAATTTCTTAGTAACCAATTTTAATTTAACATATTGTTAATACTTTACAGTATGTTCCCCCATACATATTAAAGCAAGTAATTTCCTGGTGACATTTAGAATATCAACTCCACTTTCAAAAGTACTTTGGGTATTTACAGAATCACAGAATCATCTAGGTTGGAAGAGACCTCATGTATTACCATAGCTTAAGTGTAGGGTACTCTGTGACTTGAGTCATCATTGATATTTTACCCTGGAGTAGTTTATAAATTTTCAGAAGTGATGTACTTAAGAACATACAACATTAAAAGCAATACAGTCAAGAGTAAGTTATAACTGTGTTAGTGAATGATAACACAGTGCACTTAAGAGTATAAAATTATATAAATGCTTACCAATACTTTCATAAATGTATGTACGTATGTCAGGAGTTAAACATACATATATATATATATATATTAATGAAAAGAATGATGTTGTTTTTAAGATAAATCTGAAATAATTATAGGATAATATCATAAAGATTCCTTGAGAAATCACATAGGTCTCTAATTTAAGTCAGAATCACCTGAGTCAAATATCAGTGTATCAAGAATTCTGGAAAATATGTGATTTCTAAACTCACTTCTTACAATAATTTACCCTTTCATGTAAAGAAGATGTCTGTTTTCTCAATATTCCTGTAAGAGGGAACTGCATGTCTATACTTACTATGAATACCTTTATACGTATATAATATTAGATATCTATATACATATTTACATGTACATATGTGCACACATTGTGTGTATATATATATACGTATATATACATGTGTAACATGGTTACACTATACAGCTGTATATATTCCATATGCAACAGAGCCACTCCTAATTCAAGTACATTTAAGCAGCTGGGATTGTATCTTTGGGACTGTTCAGACTGGAGAAGAGGAGGCTCAGGGGAGTTATCATCCAAGTCTATAAATACCTAAAGGGAGGCTGCCAAGAGCCAGCCTCTCTCTCTTCAGTGGTGCCCAGTGCCAGGGCAAGGGGCAATGGGCACACACTGGAACACAGAAGTTTCCTCCTGAACATCAGGAAGCACTTCTTTATGTGCAGGTGATGGAGCAGTGGCACAGGTTGCCCAGAGACATTGTGAAGTATCCCTCTGTGAAGATATCCAGAAGCTGCCTGGGCAAGCTGTTACAAGTGTCTCTGCTAGAGGAGGAGGTTGGACCAGATGACCCCAAGAGGTCCTCTCCAACACCAGCCAATTTATTATTCTGTGATTTAAACATCTTTAATAGTTTCACAGACAAGGGAATTATCTTTTCAGTACAATTCCTATCAGAAAGAATAAATCCATTAGGAATATATTTATGGAGGGTAACATTCAATGTGAGATCACTATTTAAAAAAATAATCTAGATGTTCAAATTTGGAGAACTCTTAACTTTCTATCACCTAATTAATATTTTGATGGAATTTTATAATAAAATATATTGTTTTTTGTTGTTGTTTCAAAAAGTGTTCCTGTATAATGCTGTTAGAACATTGAGGCTACACGCCTAATTAAGAATGTAGTTCATAGAAAGGTACGGTAATAAAGATATCTAATGACATAGATTTGTGTAATTAATGTTAGCATTGATTTTTCAGTTCAGCTCTTGAGTGTTAGGATGCTGGGTTACTGTTATGCACGGTTTTAGCATAAGGCTAGAACTATTTATCATGAGCAACAAGCAAAATAATTAGTTTTCAGGCAGAACAACTGAGGCTGCAAATATCAAAGTAACTACACAAGTTTTTAAGAAAATGCCTGGGGGATAGTAACACAAATCAGCTTGATGGAAATATTCATCCCCAAATGTGTTCTACTTGTAGTGTAGCAAGTGCTCTCACAGAGACTCAGGTTAGAACAAGTATCACTCATCTGCTTGAGGACTGAAATACATTTCTACACATATAAGCATGTTTTTCATCACTCAGTCCCCTAGTCTCTGGGCTTAGGTTGCAGGATCACTGCCATGTTAGTGAGCAAAAGCTTATCATCCAACAAAACTGACCTATATTAGATATGGTAGGGCAGGAGGGCAAAATTTAATTTCTGACACATTAGCTCTAACACACAATATGTTTAGGAAGATTTTATTCTCTCCTGTCACTTTTTATACTACCACAGGAAGGTGGACAATACAAGACTTTCAGCATGGGGAACTGACCTAAATCATAGCCCATGGTCAGGATCACCACCCAGCCATGGGATGGACACATGCTCATACCCTTCAGGAGGTGGCATAAGAGTAGGAATCAATTATCACCAAAGATAACTCATGTAATTTTGGCCAAAACTTGGTATCTTTCAATATGATCTAATTAAAATGGGGGATTGAGGAATGAGGGAAGTGACTGCTTCTTCTAATTTATAGTTGCATTGAAGCCTCATCTAACCTAGGCAAACAGACACAATATATTAGCTCTCTAGGGAGAGGCAAACACAATCACGTAAAATTTCATTAATGCTCTCCACCAATCTGCATTAATTCTGAAAGACAGTGGAGGACAAGAAGGGAAGGTTTTGAAAGGTATTATTCTGTGTGTGTGTGTGTGTGCAAGAGCACTGCATTGCTTTTGTCAGAAGAAAGGTTCTTCCCATTAAAACAAGTCTTTCAGATTGTAAGGGAAAAAGCCCCAATTCATATCTTACCAGACTCAAGACTGTATGGAATGCTGAATCTTAATTTTTGTGCCATGTGATACTTGTTGATAGAGTCTTGGAAGTGTTAAAAGAATACTGAAAAGAAGAAATGCAATGAAGTCCTGGCCTGGTTAAAATCAGAGGTAATAATCTCACTGAGTTTGACAAAGGCAGCCCTAGACCTGTGCTCTGCCTTTGGTGTTTTTTTTCCACATATTTTAAATTACACACTCACACACACACACACACACACACACACCCCAAGTTAAATTTGAAGGCATACTTGGCAATCAACTAATTTAATTTACTGTTTTTCTGTTTGCTAGCTGTAAATTGCATGGGAAATGTCATCTACGCTTCTACCAGACATTTTTCCAATTTTTTGAGTTTATTCTAAACATCTACACTGAAACATTTGTAACCTTCCATAGTTTTTGAAAGTATCGTTTGCATGGAATGGTTTTATTCTTTAACTGAAAGCATTGATATAAAGATAAGTAGGGGTTACAGCTAAATTCTAGATGGGGTCATAAAGTAGAAGAAAAACAAGCTTTTGCAGTCCAGACTGACATTTTAGGACCTCAGGAGCAGCAATAAGGTTAGAGAAGGTAAAGTAATATGAAGGCAGGGATCAATAGAACATAAAATAGGATAAATTACACATATGTTGGAACAAAGCATTCCTATACATAAAAAGAAAAGAAAAAAGAAAAAAAAAAAGTACAAACTGTCTGTAGTTAAGTATATGAAAAAGAAATAAGGTGTAAACATTTGAAAAATAAGTGTGTGCGTGTTATAGTAAAACATTTACTATAATTTTAACTCTCTTATAACAAATCTGTTTGTTTTTTTTTTTTTACTTTTATTGAAAGTAATTTTATTTTATTGAAAGTATTTTATTTATTGAAAAAAATAGGTGTTTGTTTTTGTTGTTGTTTTTTCCTATTATGGCAAAGAGTCTACTTTCACTAAAAATGTTTATATTTTCCCTGAAAATTTTGAAAATTTTCTTTGAAAATTTTGCTTTTCAACTTCCCAGTAAAATACTGGGATATATAATGATACTTTTGCTTATTTCAATGAATACCTAATTGAGCATATCCTGGTATTTAGATTCCTTTTACTTCTTTTATTTATGTGGATGTTTGCTTGTTTGTTTGTTTGTTTTTTAGATAAAGACATTAGCATCTTACAGCAGCTGATTCTCATAAGAAAAACTCGTGGGACTATCTTTCCCAATACAGGAAAGCTCAGATACTAACCACTGCCTAGGCACCCTCTGGGAGGTTCCTAGAAGTGCTGCATCCCTCTTCTGTATATTCCCTCTTCTGTTATAAAGCTTGCTATATACATCCAGTGAAGGTATGCCATATAGCCGTATTGTACAGCCACCATTCAATATGCATGTCTAACTGTAGGTGACAAGTGTTATTTTTGAGCATCCTAGCCATTCAGCCTGCTAGCCTGCAGGCTAGCAGATCAGACCAGACATGCTGGAGACCTCCACATGCTCAGGGCAGTATTCAGAGGTCGTGTGAGGCAACCCCTCAGGTGCACTCATGGCTTATGAAGCATTTCCCCAGTACCCCAATAACTTTTTTGGTTGCACCTTCTAAAGGTGCAAGACTTTATGACTTATGCAAGACATTATGACTGCAAGAATCTTGCACATTGTAGCAGGTCTTAAGCGATTAACTGTGAAGGGCAGTTCTTGGCTGCTTTGGTTATGCATTGAAAGTAAAGCAATACACAAAACTTGGTAATTAGAAATAATTAATAAACATGATTATGATAAATAATAAATTTGATCTTTTTTTTTTTTTTTTTTTGACAATTACAAGGGTCATATCCAATTAGTACACTGTAACTAATAGTTAAAACAGACTTATTTATTTCTCTGGCCAGAAAACAGTGGCCTTATTTATTTATTTTTTTAATAGCCCTTCAATAAATAAATAAACACAAATGAAATATTAATTAGCCAATAGACCTAATTTCTAATAAAAACTAGCTAATAACCTTCCTAGGAATATAAACAAGAAACTTATATCACCAGAGAGAGACCAAGATATCTGAACATGTTTTGATACATTGGATGCAATTTTGAATGTTCTAAAAATACCAATCAGATTTAGGTATATTGCCAGCCCCTAAACCCATTCTTTTTTCAAACTTTGATTGTCCTCATATTTACTTATTTATTTATTCTCCAAAGCATTTAAAAAACAAGCAAACAAACAAATCTTTATTTTCATATTAGGATGTTTGTATTAGGCCTACCACTCCTTACTGCATACAAGAAAACTACAAAACACACTTACAAAATTATACTATGCTAAGCTAAACTTAACCGAACTTAACAAACTTCAACAGGACCTTCAATTCACGCAGACACAGAATCACACAATTTCTAGGTTGGAAGAGACCTCAAGATCATCGAGTCCAACCTCTGACCTAACCCTAACAGTCCCCACTAAACCATATCGCTAAGCTCTACATCTAAACGTCTTTTAAAGACCTCCAGGGATGGTGACTCCACCACTTCCCTGGGCAGCCCGTTCCAATGTCTAACAACCCTTTCAATAAAGAAGTTCTTCCTAACATCCAACCTAAAACTCCCCTGGCGCAACTTAAGCCCATTCCCCCTCGTCCTGTCACCAGGCACGTGGGAGAACAGACCAACCCCCACCTCGCTACAGCCTCCTTTGAGGTACCTGTAGAGAGCGATAAGGTCGCCCCTGAGCCTCCTTTTCTCCAGGCTGAACAATCCAAGCTCCCTCAGCCGCTCCTCGTAGGACTTGTTCTCCAGGCCCCTCACCAGCTTCATAGCCCTTCTCTGGACTCGCTCAAGCACCTCCATGTCCTTCTTGTAGCCAGGGGCCCAAAACTGAACACAGTATTCGAGGTGCGGCCTCACCAGAGCCGAGTACGGGGGGACGATCACCTCCCTAGCCCTGCTGGTCACACTGTTTCTTATGCAAGCCAGGATGCTGTTGGCCTTCTTGGCCACCTGAGCACACTGCTGGCTCATATTCAGCCGACTGTCCACCATCACTCCCAGGTCCTTCTCTGCCTGGCAGCTCTCCAACCACTCATCTCCCAGCCTGTAGCTCTGCTTGGGGTTATTGCACCCCAGGTGGAGGACCCGGCACTTGGCCTTGTTGAACTTCATGCCATGAACCTCAGCCCATCGGTGCAGCCTATCCAGATCCTCCTGCAGAGCCTTCCTACCCTTGAGCAGATTGACACACACACCTAACTTGGTGTCATCTGCAAACTTACTGAGGGTGCACTCAATGCCCTCATCCAGATCATCAATGAAGATATTAAAGAGGACCGGCCCCAGCACCGAGCCCTGGGGAACACCACTAGTGACCGGCCTCCAACTGGATTTGACTCCATTTACCACGACTCTTTGGGCCCAGCTATCCAGCCAGTTTCTAACCCAATGAAGCGTGCGCCAGTCCAAGCCAAGAGCAGCCAGTTTCTTGAGGAGAATGCTGTGGGAAACGGTGTCAAAAGCCTTGCTGAAGCAAGGTAGACCACATCCACAGCCTTTCCCTCATCCACCCAGCACGTCACTTTGTCATAGAAGGAGATCAGGTTCGTCAAGCAGGACCTGCCCTTCATAAACCCATGCTGAATGGGCCTGATCGCCTGCTTGCCCTGCAAGTGCTGCGTGATGACTCTCAAGATTATTCAAAAGACATTGTTTATCCTAAGACAATCTGATTTTGGTTACTGGTATGAAGTATACATATGATTTTAACGTTACTTCAAAGTGTAAGCCAGAAAACTAAGTGTTAAAATGTTAACAATACAACAAAATGTAAATGTTTGGTTTAATTCTTTGCTTTATAGAGAACAATTAATTTTATTTAATATGAGATAACAATTAGGTGCATTCCACTTTCTACATACTGAACACTTTTACACAGATAGACAGATACACAGAACTGTAGGGTTTGGAAGAGACCTCGAAAGATCATCGGTTCCAAGCCCCCTGCAAAGCAGGATCCTCAGAGCAGGCTGCCCAGGTAGGTGTCCAGACAGGCCTTGAATATCTCCAGAGAAGGAGACTCCACAGCCTCTCTAGGCAGCCTGTTCTAGTGCTCCGTCACCCTCACCGTGAAGAAGTTCTTTCGCATGTTGGTGCGGAACTTCCTGTGTACTATTTTGTGGCTGTTTCCCCTTGTCCTACTGAGGGAGGAGCCACTGAGAAGAGGTTAGCTACATCCTTCTGTCTCCCACCCCTCAGATATTTTTAGACATTGATAAGATCCTCCCTCAGTCTCCTCTTCTCCAGGTTGAACAGACCCAGGTCTCTTAGCCTGATCATCTTCATGGCCCTCCGCTGGACTCTTTCCAGGAGAAAGAGTCTGTTTTTTTTGTTGTTGTTGTTTTGTTTTGTTTGTTTTCCTTTCCTTTCCTTTGTTTTGTTTTTGAACTTACACTATCTATGAGTACATGTTTAATTTTTCATTTTTTTAATATTCCAAAACACATAAGAGGTATTCTTGTATGTCTCTTTAGAAAATTGGTTCAACTTTATTTATGGAAGATCTATACAGCATAAATTAATAAATTCACTACACAGCATGCCATTATTCTGAGTTTATGATTGGCAGGTTTTGGATTGCATGGACTCATCTTGCCAATGCATGCTCCCACCATGTTTAATCCCAGCCTGGGGAAAAGGATACGACAAAAGACATGTCTGACAGACTATTAGCAAAGGCTTCACCAGAACTACTTCCAAAAAAAATTATAAGATCTTTTTCCTAGACAGTTCCAGTAACATCATCTAACACCTTCACAACTAGCTAGTTCCTCAGCTAAGAGATAATTAGAAGATCAATAGTTTTTTTTCCAGGTCCATTATCTCTGTTGAAAATAAGCATACACTTGTGCATTATTTAAGTACTTATCCAACAAAGTAAAAAGGAAATGAATTTCATTCAAGTTGTAGTTAACAAAGTAATATATAAAAAAAGCAAGACTGAGTTAAAACAAATTGGTGAATACTCTGAAGTAACTATTTTCTTATTTCTTATGACAAGTGATTTATAGCTGCTCTGTCAAGAAATTAAGTGTGCTTTAAAACCACTTATTTGCACTATCTTCATTTTCTTCCTCAGAGAAAACTCCTAAACCATCTCAATAAGCAATAAACACACAATAAAGAAAAAGTTACCCTAGCTGAAACTGTAGAAATGTTGGTGCTGTGGAATGGTGCCAAGCCTGATGAATCAGTTCAGACAAGTTACACTGATAGAACAGGGTTTCCAGGGTTTGCTTTGTGATCTAGCAGAGATCAGAAAGCACTATATGGTCTTTTAAAATGTGTCAGGATCAGCTGAAATATGGCTAAAATGCTACAAAGAAAAATAAAGAAGCCACTAGAAATTAAAGCATGTGCTGGGAATGCCATACTGTCCTTGGCATTAACAGGAACTATGCATGTGGTCTTGGGAAAATATATTGCATTATTTACATAGTTTTCAAATAGACTACAACAAAATATTAAATCTACTTATTAATATAAAAGTGTTAATGGTGGTAAAATTAAATGGCAGTAAAAGTAAGTGATAACTTTTAATTCCGTTAAATTTATTAGGACAAGACTTTCTCTGAAATTCTGTAGCAACACAACTATTCAAAAGCTAGAAAATAGAGAAACAGATGTACTAAACTAGAATCATGACCATTATAAATGTAACTTTCATTCCTCACATATTCATTAACTGGCATATATTTTCAGAAAAAAAAATACAGTATCACTAAAAAATTAAAGAATGGGTTGGGAACTATTTCACTCAGTGCAATGCAACAATTTCTTTGTGCAAGCTGTTTTATTAACACATTTTAACTGGTACTCTAATGTTTTATAGCTTTGAAAAAAATGCACAGATAGCTTTCAATATCACTATCTCTTTCACAATTTTTAAAGAATGTTTCTATTTATACCCATCATCTACCTAGCCTAGATGGAAAGCTTATGTTTTAGCTGGGATAGAAGTAATTTTCTTCATAGACAAATGGTTTGGATTTTCTGAAAACAACAACAACAAAATAGCTTGAAAGGGATATTACTTATGAGTCTGTTAAGATAATATTTCAACTATCTGTCCCTTTTCCATTGCAGCACATGTAAATCATGACCATGAATTTCTGCACAACTCTACTTCAGTGTCTTTCCACTTTCCTCTCTCCTCCAAATACTTTTTTGGGTATTCCCAATGGAAGATGACAAGTCCTTATTTCTTTGAAAATTATTTTTTACTAAATTGAACTTGATTATCTCAGTTGGTTTTCCCCTGATATTTCAAACATGGGCTACATAGAAATGACAAAATTTATACCACCATAAAAAGCTTTTTTTTGTTGTTGTTTTGGAAAACTTTCCTAACAACATAAAAAGTCTTACATTTTGTAGAGTTCTGAACTTTTACAAAAATATTATTTTGTCTGATAAAGAATATCATCTCTGTGATACAGAGATCTAAAATTATTGGCTAATACTTTTGCAGCTAATACTTTTGTACTTCAGCATCTAGACTTAGAGCTGTAACAAAAACATGTTTACAAAACCAATGCAAACATCTCTATGGAAAAAAAGTACAATTTCTCATACAGTTTTTTTCCCCATTAAAAATGGTATTGTCACACACAGAGAGAGAAAAAAAGTTGTGTTTTTGTTTTTGTTTTTTTTTTTTTCAACAGCCAGAAAGAAAACTGGCAGAATTGATGAGGCCCCTAATTCAGCAACAACTCTCATGGCTCACTTTTATCAATGGAATTGAAGACTTCTAACATTGAACATGAAGCTGTCAGCAAAGGAGGTTGATTGCACAGCTAGCAATTATTTCATGAAGTTTCCTAAGATAGCTATATTTTCAAGTGTTTTCTGAAGACTCAGAATGAGGGAGAACTTGCTAAGACTTGGCAGCCATTTTATAACTTCTTTTACTGGATAATTTGACTGCTGTCTTTCTTGGTCTGTTTTATTCAGGCCAGTAAACTATTTCACTGTAGCATTAGATATATTTATGTATAATGGATTTCCTAAATTCTGCTCAATGGAGAAAGGAAGATTTTCCCAAAATAAATAAACAAACAAGTGTCACAATATCTAAACCGGAATGTTTTTATGTAAGACAGACATTAGCTTTAACTAATAATGCTAAAGAAATTTGTGGCCCAACAGGGAGAAAGTCAAGTAAGAAAATCACACAAAAATAAACAGAATATTATGTAGATTTTGATCATGGAAATATGACAATTTGGAAATTTGGGGGAAATTAAGATTATTTTGAATATAAGTTTGAAGAAAAATATGACATGAATGGAAATAAATAAATTTCATGTCAAAAAGTGAGACAACATCAAAAAAATAAATAAATATGACCTCCAAGTTCAGCAAGAAAAAAAAAAGTTATATGGGAACAAGAAAACACTACCTAGTCTCTATTATTAATATTATTATTGTCATTATTATTTCTGGAATAAATTGCCTCAAGAGCTTGCAGAATATTCACTACTGGAGGTTAAAACTTCTGCATGTACTAGTACATGCTTGACACCAAGAAGCTGGAAAACAGCTCTACAGAAAAGGACATAGGAGTCCTGACATACACCAAATGGAACATGAGCCAGCAATGTGCCTTTCCTGCTAAGAAGGTTAATGATATCTTGGGCTGCACTGTGCAAAGCATAGGTAGGTGTTTGAGGGAAGTTATTGTCTATTCAGAACTGTAGAGGCCACACCTGGAACACTGTGTCCTCTCTACAAGAGAGACCTGGACATATTGGAAAGATTCCAAAGGTGAGCCACCAAGACGATGAAGGGATGGGACTACCTCTTCTGAGGCTGAGAGAGCTGGGACTGCTTAGCCTGGAGAAGAGCAGGCTCAGGGGGATCTCAACACTTTCTATAGATACCTGAAGAGAGAGTGCAAAAATGGAGCCAAGTAACCAGCGGTAACCAGTGCCAGGAGAAGAGGCAATGGGCATAAACTGGAAAACAGGAGGTTTGTCTGAACATCAAGAAACACTTTTTCACTGCAGTGCTAACCGAGCACTGGCACAAGTTGTCCAGAGAGGTTGTGGATCTCCCTCCTTGGGGATCTCTAAAAGACACCCGGACATGGTGGTCACAACTCTAGGTGTCAGGGGGTTGGACCAAATGACCTCCAGAGGTCTGTTCCAAACTCATCCATTCAGTGATTTTAATTATAAGAAAATAAAAGATTAGATGAACATTTATTAGACATGACATAGACCAGAGAAAGTGGTTTTCAAAAGCACTCAAGTTAAACTTTAGAGACTTGAACCAGTTTCCACGACAAAGTGGTAAAATAATTAGAAACAATGAGTAGATACCAGATAGAAGAATAGATACTGGATACTCTAAATATTTGTAACTAATGATTTACCCTCTTGCTTATCCTTTTAAATTCCTTTCCAGGTGTTGTTCTTTGGGTGTTTTGTTGTTGGTTGATTGGTTGGTTGGTTTGGTTTTGATTTTTTACATTTAATAGGATCACACGCTATTATATACAACCAGTTTATATACCTCTATTGAGAGCAGCCCTGAGGAGAGGGATCTGGGGTTATTTGTTGATGAGAAGCTTGACATGAGGCAGCCATCTGTGCTTGCAGCCCAGAAAGCCAACTGTATCCTGGGCTGCATCAAAAGAAGTATGGCCAAGGTCAAGGGAGGTGATTCTCAACCTTGACTCTGCTCTTCTGAGACCCCATCTAGAGTACTGCCTTCAGCTGCGGAGCCCCAAACACAGACCTGTTGGAAATAGTACAGAGGGCCTTGAGGATGGTCAGAGGGCTGGAGCTCTTCTCTCCTACAAAGAAAGGCTGAGAGAGCTGGGGGTGTTCAGCCTGGAGAAGAGAAGGCTCTTTACAGAGGTCTTCCAATACATAAAGGGGGCCCACAGGAAAGCTGGGGAGGGACTCTGTCAGGGAGTGTAGTGAAAGGGCAAGGGGTAATGGATTTAAAGAGGGCAGATTAAGATTAGATATAAAGAAGAAATTCTTCACTCAGAGAGTGGTGAGGCCCTGGCACCAGTTGCCCAGAGAAGCTGTGGATGCCCCATCTCTGGAATTATTCAAGGCCAAGTTGGATGGCTTTCTGAGCAACCTGGTCTGGTGGAAGTTGTTCCCGCCCATAGTAGGGGTGTTGGAAATAAATGATCTTTAAGGTCCCTTCCAATGCAAACCATTCTATGATTCTTTGATAACCACTACTCATATTAAACATACTGCTTTCCTATCTGAATGGATAATTCATGTAGTGGCCTGGGTATGTGATCTTTGTAAACCACTTTTGACGAGTTCAAAGCTGGTATTTCACAGAGAAATACAAAATTTATCAACATTTTTTTTTTCTTATTTAACTTCCATTTGAGAGAAATGCAAACTATTTTGTTTTTTGTGTTGTTGTTTTTCCCCTTTCCTTCCCTTCCTTTTCCACAACTTTTAAAAGGCAAGTAAGTTCTGTCTTGCTTGTTTTTAACTAGTACCTCAGATGCGTGATCTCTTTAGCACACCTGACTTTTCACTGTACTCATTTTACAGTTCTTCTAAACCTTGAAGTTATATTAATATACATAGCATAAAGCCCGTAAGTGTCACTGGGTTATTTTTATATGTATTTTTCTCAAGTACTGCCTATTTATCTGCCTCCCACTCATATGCTGCAGGTCTTTTTTTTTTTCTCATACTTTATGCATGGGAAGAAAACCATCTGTATTTATGTATTTATCAAAATCTGTCTAAATTCACAGTTCTACTGACACTACTTGTAGTTTCATGAAGAGGTTCAGTACAGTGTCAACCTTTACTCTTCTCTATGCAGTGAGTGTACAAAGCCAAATCCTACCCATCATAAGATGAGCCTAACATCTTAAAAATATTAATATGACTGAGGTAAATAGTATTTGTATTTGTATGTAAGTACATACAATTTACCATGCTTGTTATGAAATATCCATATATCCAAATATCCATCTACAATAAACTGATTTTATGGAAGAACATTTCTGCTTCAGTGCTTTTGTAACCATAAATAAATAAATAAATGTTTAGTATTCCACTAACTTCACATCCAAGAACATTATGCAGCCATTAAAAAGCTGCACCTCAGACACATCCCTAATGGGCTGGTTTTTATAAGCAATAAGTAGGGCCAGTGTTTTGTCACATTAAATTATACATGAAACAGTCTAGACATAGGAGAAGAGAAGGGAAGTGTCACAAATTACTAGTAAAATTGCAGAGCTCACAGGCTGTGTTTTACTCAAAATATACCTTATTTCATAATTTAATATATATATATATATTAAAAGCATTTAACTAAATGTTTAACAAAAATTTAAAACTTCTCTACTAAATGACTTCTGGCATGCAGAGGCAGGTGGGAAACAAGAACAGCTTTCCTGCTCCACCTTTGCCAGAGACTGTTTCAAACTTACAGTGCTCAGCAAATTTTTAAATGTAGTTGAAGGTACTGGTGTTTAGATAAGGTTCTTCAACAAAAGTAAATTAAATACTGAAAAATTCATGTTCCACTTCTATACAAGTATATTTAAGATGTCTTTGCCATAAATGAGGGTCAGCTTTCAAATGTGCATAAATGCATTATATATATTTTAAATGATTTTTGAAGTAAGTGAGCATCTAAAATTCACACTCCTAGGTCAGCACATTTTGAGTGGACCAACTGCATATAAATCAACATAAATGTGTGTAAACTGTGGATCAGTCTTCTAAAAATAATATTATAAAACAAACAAAAAACTCATAATGAAGATACAATTATCAGAGCTAGCACACCATGCTGTGATGTGCCTTTCCTTTCACCAATTAAAATAAAAAAATTATAAAATTAAGTCAAAATCTGGTGGACTGTCGGGGTTTTTCATTCCAGTTTAGAAACTATCCTTTTACTGTTGAGCATGCACACAACAATTTCTGCCACTATTACAGGCATAAACTTTGCTAGAAAATATAATGGAACGCACACTCATTTTGTAGCAGAAACAAGGAGCCCACTAAAATTCACACCCTTTCATTAACACTTAGCTTTGTGTGTTCAATATTAGATTTAGTCCCTTTTACTTGACCTTAGCCTTGCTGTCAGATCTCCACAGGTGCATTTCCAGCAAAATCTCATCCTTCAGCATATGAAACAATAAGGAATGTTGGTGCAGAAGAAACCAAAATAATGGACCCTGCCAATAGATTGCAACACACTTCTTGCCTGGAAATAAAAATGTCCTGCTTCTTGATCCTTGTGGCAGTCAGTTTATGGCTCATACTACCATAAATAGAAAATGTATTGCCACTTCTACAATGTCATACCTGTGTTAATAACAGTGAAGTTAAGCCCCTCTGTTATCTTGAGGCAGTATGTTAGACCTGCAAAGCCTTGATTCACTAGAATTCACCACTAAGGTACAAGAACTGTCATTCTGTTTTTTTGGAAATGGTACACCGCTACAATCTGAGATGGAGACTACACCAAGGAGTGTTGAAAGATTCATTTTCCGCACTTTGTTAAAATGTGTAAAGGGTCATTGGTTAGCATACACATCTACTGTACTTGGTAGTTATACACAGTTCTTGCTTAATTTATGAAAAGACAAGGGAGGGAATTTTCAGCAAATAACTACCATGTTGCATGAGGAGTTGTCAAACATGGGTCTTTTATCCACTACAAGGTAATGCAAAACTTGCTAACTGCCCCATCAGCCACTGTCAATATTTTGTTTTTAATTTCACAATTGTATATACCAAATGATTGCACCATCTTCATTCCATTCATCCTCATTTCAGCATGTTTTTTCTGCGCTTCTGAATTATGGTGATTTTCTTCTACTGATACTGCTTTTTACCTCCATTACAAAACAGGTAAATTTGTCTCAGTCAAAGTACTTGACAAACAATGCTTTCATTTTTTAATATATATGCTAAAAATATATATTTATATATTTTCTTCAAGAAAAGTTTGTGATCTCCTGAGCTACCTTAAAGCCTAAACCAAAGAAGAATTTCCATTATGTCTCTGAAGAAAAATGTTTGTTTTTAAATTATTTATACTTGTCTCTAATTACTTTTTAAATGTTTCTGCATGCTTTCACCTGTATATATATATATATGTCATTCATATGTATATATATCATATGTATATATATATCACATATATATGTCATATGTATATATATATATATATATATATATATGTCATTCTGCACGCTTTTCACATGTTTATATATACATTCTAACTGACCATACCCAAATGCTCTGCTGTTGTGAAATTTTTCTTGACAGATTTGTTCTCCAATTGCTTTCTGGTTCCCAGATGTTTTAAATAGAAAACCTGGGTTCACCCTAAAATCTCTTAAGGAAAACAAGATTTTTTCTTTTTTATCTTTTTTGAAATGACCAGGGACCTATTTAATTCCAAAACCTTAAGTAGAGATCCTGCTTTTCCACTTTTCCTCATTGAACCACAAAGTCTGTTATTATAAAACATCTGGGTCTGTTAAATAAGTATATAAGGAAAAAAAAAAAAAAAAAAAAAAAAAAAAGAATCTGTTTGTTTGTTTCTGTTCAGCATGTGCTCAGATTAGAAATTAGAACTGCAAAGCAAGATCTTTAAAGATCTTTAATATAGGTTTTGGAAACAAAGGAGAAAGGTGATGTAATTCAGTTTCGTTTTTCATAAATTTACTTCAGTTCTCATCATACTGTAAGAAGAGGGAAGACTTACCCTACTTTTTTCTATGCAACCAACTGGAAAGCTCCTGAAAGGGAGCAGAAATGAGCACAGATTCCTCTGCTGTTGAATGACACTGCTAAATCATGTAATGAAAGAATAAGAAGGCTTTTGGCAAGCTTCATCCTCCACTTTTATGAAAGCCAAGAAAGGACTTTAAAAATTTCAATGTGTTGATGCAGTTAATTAGATACACTGGTATATTTCCCAAAATGTAGTTGAAAACTGTGTTAGACCTATGTTTGCCATGAAAAAGTTTGTCTCCTTCTTTCTATGGTGACAACCTCAAGGTCAAGTTGTCTTAGAGGCATTTTCCAGCTGAAGTCAATGAGAATCTTGTTCACTGAGAATTCAGTGAAGACAACATCTAATCATGAAAAAAAAAAAAAAAAAAAAAAAAAGATTATTACTAATTTTAAAGGAATTATTTGAAATGACCTGATTGTGGTTTTTTTTGTTTTTAGTAATTTCCACTGTGAGTTACCGGTGAGCATGTATAAATATCGGTATATGTATATGCATGTATTTGTACACATGTATCTTTCCCATATTTTTGTATGCAAAGATTTAATGTAAAGGCATGGAGGGGAAAAAAGCAGGGGGAGGTCAATGGTTTTAATCTTTTTTACTGCCTTAAAATTACTGAGTTAACACCTTGTATACAAATGATGATTATACACTATTACAATACCTCACAGATGAATGATTCTCATGACCCAGAAGACATTTTGTTTTATAATTCTTATTATAAACAAAATATAAGAATTAAGAATTCTTATATAAGAATTATAAACAAAATAAAATATGAAAAAATAGATGGAATTAGGAATATGATCCAAGAAGATTGTTGTATATTTGTATCCACAGACTATGTGCAGTATTTAGAATTAATTGTGTTTACAGCTGCTTTTGCAGGTGACAATGCAAAAATTTAAGTGAGTTATTATTGTCACTCTCCTGATTAAACTGATGATTAGTTTTCTAACAAACCATTAAACGTTTACCAGCTAACAGAAATACAACAGTTGTTATGTACAGCAGTTTATCTTACACTGGATGAGTTTGAACAACGCTTTCAAATCTATAATTGGTATTTTTCAATACTTGAAATAGTAAAATAAATTTTAAAATGTGTAGCAAAACCTTATGAGAGGTTATAATAAGAGATTCTGCTATAGGGAAATTAGAAAGTTTTCTATAATGATTTGTTGCTATCTCATTTATGTAGCCAGCCAACCTGACCTTTTATATTTTAACTATTCTTACATCAAATGTTTAAGTTGTGCTCTGTAGTGGCACTCAGTTGAAATAAACAGCATAAAAGTCCCAACTGTATGGGCAGATAATTGTTAATCAGTGTCAGGAACAAAATACTTCATACAGGATGACTGACTTCAAAATACTGAATCCCCATCTGGTGAGACCTAATGAGCAATGGAGAGGTTTGAAGGTAATGAAGCAAGCCCTTTTTGGCAGATGTTACCTGACAGCTGCATCTTTGGATCCTAGCAAGCATTACTGATTCCTTATATTAATATATTCTTGAAGATATTGTGATGAAGCTTGTGGAAAACAGAGGATCCTTTTTTCTTTAATGAGCTGCATTTTATATAGCTACTCTTTTACCTAATCCATTTAGTAAGCTTTTATTTCAAAACATTGTTCAAAGCTCATAGAACTGTGCTTTTTCAAATGCTTTAACTCATGCTTTAGTCCACATGCTTCAGATGGATAGCTGAATCCCAGCAGCAAATAAAACTGAACTAACAAGGATGTCAAGGTATTTGTTTTTTTGTTTGTTTGTTTGTTTGTTTTCCCTAAGGCAAAAGGGGAAGAAACAGAGTTTTGGGTCACTGCTCATTACATGCATCTTGTGGCATACGCATGCCACACAAGGTCTCGAGCGAGCTCCACAAGGCTCTCTTCTTGCTGCATCCTGTTCAGCAGCTATTCAGTCTCCCAGAGAAAAAATAAATAAAAATCCTGATACTGCGACCTAAACTGTTACCCCCAAGGTAGGCTGCTCTTAAATATCAAGTGCATCAATGCATACTCCTGCTCTCAAAAGGGCACAGCTACTGGACTGAGGAGTCATCTGAAACTACAAAGAGGAAAGGCAAAGTTCTTTCCTCTAGCCATTAGCTCCACCAAAATGCTTTGTTACCAATAGAAAGAGTCTGTCACACTATATCAAGCCCATGATATAATTATTAATCTCTTTAATATTAAATAAAATACCAAAAATTTAGAATTACATTATCTTCTGTTATGGGTTTATAAAAGGCAGGTCCTGCTGATGAACCTGATCTCCTTCTATGACAAAGTGACGTGCTGGGTGGATGAGGGAAAGAAAGGCTGTAGATGTGGTCTACCTTGACTTCAGCAAGGCTTTTGACACCGTTTCCCACAGCATTCTCCTCAAGAAACTGGCTGCACTTGGCTTGGACTGGCGCACGCTTCATTGGGTTAGAAACTGGCTGGATAGCTGGGCCCAAAGAGTCGTGGTAAATGGAGTCAAATCCAGTTGGAGGCCGGTCACTAGTGGTGTTCCCCAGGGCTCGGTGCTGGGGCCGGTCCTCTTTAATATCTTCATTGATGATCTGGATGAGGGCATTGAGTGCACCCTCAGTAAGTTTGCAGATGACACCAAGTTAGGTGTGTGTGTCAATCTGCTCAAGGGTAGGAAGGCTCTGCAGGAGGATCTGGATAGGCTGCACCGATGGGCTGAGGTTCATGGCATGAAGTTCAACAAGGCCAAGTGCCGGGTCCTCCACCTGGGGTGCAATAACCCCAAGCAGAGCTACAGGCTGGGAGATGAGTGGTTGGAGAGCTGCCAGGCAGAGAAGGACCTGGGAGTGATGGTGGACAGTCGGCTGAATATGAGCCAGCAGTGTGCTCAGGTGGCCAAGAAGGCCAACAGCATCCTGGCTTGCATAAGAAACAGTGTGACCAGCAGGGCTAGGGAGGTGATCGTCCCCCTGTACTCAGCTCTGGTGAGGCCGCACCTCGAATACTGTGTTCAGTTTTGGGCCCCTGGCTACAAGAAGGACATGGAGGTGCTTGAGCGAGTCCAGAGAAGAGCTATGAAGCTGGTGAGGGGCCTGGAGAACAAGTCCTACGAGGAGCGGCTGAGGGAGCTGGGCTTGTTTAGCCTAGAGAAAAGGAGGCTCAGGGGTGACCTTATCGCTCTCTACAGATACCTCAAAGGAGGCTGTAGTGAGGTGGCAGTTGGTCTGTTCTCCCACGTGCCTGGTGACAGGACGAGGGGGAATGGGCTTAAGTTGCGCCAGGGGAGTTTTAGGTTGGATGTTAGGAAGAACTTCTTTACTGAAAGGGTTGTTAGACATTGGAACGGGCTGCCCAGGGAAGTGGTGGAGTCACCATCCCTGGAGGTCTTTAAAAGACGTTTAGATGTAGAGCTTAGTGATATGGTTTAGTGGGGACTGTTAGTGTTAGGTCAGAAATTGGACTCGATGATCTTGAGGTCTCTTCCAACCTAGAAATTCTGTGATTCTGTGATTCTGTGAAATGGAGCACAATCAATTTGTGGTTTCTGGCCTAATTTTTGCAGTACACCTAAGAATAAGAGAATCCCAACACATACTAAAATACATGTACAACATACAAAGTAATCAACAACAGTGTTTTTGTTATTATATATTGACCACCACATGAACACTAATTTCCTGACTTTACACTCAAAACTCCTGGGGCTAAGGCACGATCCAAGACAGAAACGATCTAAGAAGAAGTCTAAGTGCAGCGTGTCTCAAGGACCCTGCTTTTTATGTTCAATTACACAGCATCCTATAGATTTACAGACATCTGCTTTTGTAAGAAAGTTGAAAATTGATTTGCAGATTTCTAAAGGATTTTTTTCATGACTTTTTTTTTTAGGAATAAAAAAAAAGAGAGAGAGAGAAATTCTGTGTTTCTTTGGAATCTGGGCACAGAATTACCAGAATAAATCTACCTTTGTAAGCTTTAGTAGTTGTGACATACTAGAAAAGTGAATTGCTAAACTAAAGTCTCTCAACAAGCTGGTTTACATAATATGTTAAAATGAAATATTTTATTAACCTTTTGGGTGTACTTATTTTTTTTCAAGAATCTGAGCAACTGCAAGTTTACACAAATAATATTTTGATTTACATAGATAAATTACAGCTGATAGGTCCTAATATATTCAATGAAATACATACATTAAGAAAAAATAAAATAAAAAGATATAAAGATCATCAAATTTCTTTAGTAGAATTCATTATATGTTCACCCTTATAAAAGTCAAAAATTTAAAAAGCACCCATGGACTTTTCAGGTAAGTACAGTTATGCTAAGGTTAATTAGCTATCATCATCTCCATAAACAATACCCTGTTGTTTTTTAGGTATTCATTCATATTGCCATACCAGAAGCATTTTAATGACTCAGTGATTACTGACCAACAAAGCAGAGAGAGGGCCAGGGTGTTTGCCCTGAACCAGGACTCAGACAGAAACAACCACCACAGACACAGCTGCAGAAACAGGACTCAGGAGCCCTGATAGAACCTGAGTACTGACATCTGATGACACTGGAAGAGTAATTATAACATCTCCCAACAACTGTCTAAAACCATGGGACTAATGGCCTGATTTTCCGAGAAAAATATTCAGTCATTACTTAATGGTGTACAGGTGGCCAGAGACACCTCACTCTCATAGCACCAGTAAGCAGTTTTGAGGGTATGTTCTTCCTAAGCCCTCATGCTGCTCTGAGCACAGCTATCACTAAGAGAAGACACTGGTCACAGGACTTGCTAAGGAAGTATTAAATCCCTCATTCATGCAAATCTGTAAGATTAATTGTGCCAGAGCAATAAAGTCCCAACCAAGGTAGTATTGCATAACAAAGAAAAATCCTTCACAAAATGAATGCCTTCTCATAGCTACTAAGAGATAGAAAGAAAAAAAAAAATGAAAAGACTCTAGTTTTATACCTGCTAATAACTCCTTTAGAACAAAGGAAGAAAAAACACATTTCTTATGCATGACCCCACTCTTTTCTAGTAACTATCTGCAAGATAAAAGGGTGGCTTAGTTGTGTCCTGGTTTCAGATGGGATTTGAGCTGAAAAAGATTTGATACTTTATTGCCTTTAGTTTCTGATATCATTCTTTACTCAGACAACCATTCATCTATTCAGCTGTCAAGGGAATTCATATGAGAACATTCAGTTCCTTTATTTTATTCCAACACCTTCATAACAATACATGTGAATCATAGCCCACATTACACTGTAGTGCTTCAACTAGGAGTCCAGTATTTTCATTTCTTTTTCACTATGAGTCTATCTGATAGCACAAGTGCTATCATCTCACAGACTAATACATACCAGACAGTTGCTTTGTTTCTACTTCTTTGACTCTTCAGACTTCTACTTTCTATACCTCCTTTTAAAGTATTTTTTTTTCTTCAGAAGTATTGTTGTATAACATTAAAAGTCAACATTTTCAGGTTATTTCTGAGTCAGAGTCTATTCTAGTCAGCAAAAAAAATTCTAAAAATTTGAATGCATTTGAGGTCCAGCACTTATTACTTGTGGCAATGAGGAGTTCTACAAGATAGCATAATCACAAACTCAAAAAACTGCACAGGTTTGCAGTCCATTACAATTTTCTTGTTGATCTCTCTCTGTTCCAAAGATAATGAATACTCTTTTCTTTCAAGCACTCTTCTTTATCAGCATAATATTTTTCTTTTTCTTAGCAGGTTTTATCTTGGATAAAAGATAACAGAGACATAATTCTTTTTGGTTAATAAAACTGTAGAGGAAGAATTTCTGTCCCAAATCTTGCCTGTTGTTTGCTTGCTTTTTTCCCCAATCTAAGCATCTGATCAATAAAAAAAAATAAACTAGAAAATAAAAATAATAACAATAAAAAAAGAACTTTGGCTACATTGTCACCCTCAATGTTACAACTACTGTGATGCACTTTAAAAGCACTTTAAAGCAGCTGTAGATGACAGCCTCTAACAGGGCAGCTTTATTGCCTGTAGCCCTTGTGGCAGAACAAAAGAGGCCCAGGTGCCCTAATCTGATTGGCTTTATCAGACCAGGTGGAGCACACATCCAGTGCAGTTACTGCCATCCCCAAACTGCTGCTATCATCAAGCCCTGCTGGACACATACTGGGAGCCTGCAGACTATTGCTCTACCATTTCTGTCTTAGCAGGAGTACTAGTCCAGGCAGTGCAAGAGCACAGGTAGCTCTGCACACACCAGCTGACAGATGCAGAGCCAGGCCCAATAACCACAGCCAGACCTGCACTGGCTGCACACAGAGTCGCTTGGATGTGTCTGCTTTGCACTGCCCAGTACCTGTGAAATAATGGACATTGCCCAAAGTTGGTGAGAGGCTTGCAGCCCAGCAGAACAGATTCATACTGAAGTTGAAAAGTTCACACTGGCACTTTTCTGGAAGTCTGTCATGTAGAAGACACATCTCTCGTGGGATTTCCCTTCTGACAGTAGAAAACAGAACATGAATAACACAGCATGCCTGCAGGAAGATGCACAGGTTCTGCATTCTCCAGGTCCTCTGTGCTCATCTATCATGTATTTTAAGATTTTTTTGTTTTTATTTTTTTTTTCCTTTGGGAGAAGGTCTGAAAAAGATGACAAACTTGAACTATTATAGGTCAAGGATAAGAACATAGTCCATAGGCAAGTAGTTCTAAAAAAAAAAAAAAAAAAAGATCTTGTTTTTTTCATGCCAGCTGCACATAAAACAGACCTTCTCAGTTCTCCTCCCACAATTAGTAAAAGGTACATCTATACCAAGAAGTGTGTTACAAAACTGAATTTCAAAGTGCTGAACAGAAGGCACATAGCATTATTTCTGTCTTCAATGCTGCCTAAATTAAAATGAAATAGCTTGTTCAGTGTTGGGGAAAAAAAAAAAAATGAATGGCAGAGAAAGGAGGTTTTTCTGATGCAGAGTGAAATGCTCTATCCACTGAACCATGCCATATGCATCAGTTTGTTTTATTTCAGTTACACTTGACCACTCAACTGTTTCTTTTTTGTCATTTCCTTAGGAGGCAGAGAGAAATAGAAATGAAGGAAAGAGCAAACAATTGAGGAACAAAACAGGCACTAGTGGTATAAAAATCAGGTTGAACTGTGCTCTGAGGGCTAATTCAGGAAAGGAAACAAAGATCTTATCTGCAGTCAATGACTGGAGCCATATGGAAGCAGACATCAGTCCTAGGCAAACATGATGAATGTAATGGAAACTGCTTACCTGCAACAACTCTAGCTACTCACAGAGTACATTATCCTAGCCAAAGCTCAGGGCTTATGTCATTTACTTGCTTTCAGATCCAGAAAGAACAATATATCCTATAGAGATTAAGAAAAAAAACACATCACCTAATGTCCCAATGTTAATTGTTAACAAACGCTATCAATCTGTGCTGTCCTGATAAACAGTGACTGACATTTCCTATCATCTCAACACTTCTGTGTCAATGGAGAAATCTGACAAGCAAGCATTCCTGGGTTCCTAGAAGCATTCATTCAAGCATACATAAGTGTATCTCTAGAGCAGACACTCCTGCTATTTCAGCCTGAATAGGTGAATTTAGGATTTGTCCACAAAGATAACAGGAATACACGACCAACTCTAAATGTGCCAGTGGTAGCTATATAAATTTATTCTAAGTTTCAGTAGTATTTTAATCCTTCAAGACACATTTGATTGATATCCTGATTAATTGAAACAAGGAGTGGAAGTGTTTCTTTGAAAAAAACAAAAAACAAGAACAAAAAACTCAGACAAAAACAATAAATGACATTGTAAATTTTTCATGCCCAGGTTTTATGATTTAAATTAAAAAAAGAAAAAAAAAGAGGGAGGCTTGTGAAATCCAAATAAGTCAATGGGGATACTGTGAAGGCTGTGAACATGTCACTGGAAAGGAGAAAGGAGAGAGAAGAAAATTCTATAATCCACAAATTTGCTCCATCTGCTGACTCCATTGGAGTCACCATCCCTGGAAGTTTTAAAAGACATTTAGATGTAGAGCTTAGGGATATGGTTTAGTGGGGACTGTTAGTGTTAGGTCAGAGGTTGGACTCGATGATCTTGAGGTCTCTTCCAACCTAGAAATTCTGTGGTTCTGTGATCTCTTCCTATTTAAATATATTGCCCAAATGAAAATGAAACACACTGGTCAATTTATTCTACCAGTTTTTATTGTTTTAGACCTCTTTAGAGCCTTTATTTTCACAGAGAATTTTGAAATGTTTTGGTTTTGGTCCAGTTCAGAACTTCATATATGCAAATTTTAATTGTCTATTAAGACAAATCAATGAATACTAAAGTAAAAAGCCCCAAACAAAGGTGATTATAGAAGTTGAAGTATACATCAGCAGAAAAGGGAGAGAAATATAGAATTAATAGAATGAGTATAATTCCTTGTATTTTTAATGGGATTTGTATACTTCCCTGTAAACTCACGTTCGTGCTACTTTAAATAGTTCTTATTATTTTCAGGGAAAGATTAAAAAAAAAAAAAAAAGGCTTTTGGCAAAGTATTAGTATAACTTTGGATTTACCAAGTAGTGGCTTTGCACTTGTTACACTTTCTACAAACCTAACATGCAACAAAAGTGCTTACTTAACTACATATGCAATATATAGTTGTAGTCTGACCTAGAAGCCTACCTGCTCATAGTCACTACTCTATTTTTCATTTGTCCTAGCAATATCAAGCTGGCAATCTTTATTCATATATTTACCTTACCTTACCTATATCCTTATCTTCCCTATTATGTGATCATGTTAATGCACAAAAAATATAATTTCTTTAATGATACCCAAAACACTTTCTTGATAATATGTTAAAATATGAGAGATGTCAGCTGTATCATACTTTAGACATACTCAGACATCAAGAATTATAAAACCAGTAAATTCATCCACAGTATTTGTTGCCCAGATAATTTAAATCCTACAAGGTAATCTAAGTTCTTGGATGCTTAAGATTGGCAAATCGATAAGGAAGACAGAGTTGGAAACAAGAGCTGAGAACACAGTCATTTTTAAATAGATTATAGGATGTCATGAACTATATTTATCTTTCTGCAGCAGATAAACAATGCACCAACCCACCCAGAGAACACAAAGACAGAAAAAAAAAATGAATCTGCTGAAATGGAAATAGAATATTTATCCCAGCTGACTCTTCCAGGCACACTCATTTCCTTTGGAGCAACATTTTCTCCTCTAACTCCTAAGAAAATGTTTATTCTCTACAAACTAGCACATATGGCGCTATGTTAACAGTTGTGTTAGCTCATGAAAGCAAGTTTAATTGTAGATGCTCTGCCAAAGGGTGTAAAACCTGTATTCAGAGCATTTAGACACATCACAGGTGACACACTCAGCTCTGAAAAGGGGAAAATGACATTTGTTGAACACAAGTGCTTTATGTCAACTGTCTCATTCACAGCCATCTTCTATCAGAAAGCCTGAAAAGCATTTTTGTCCTACTGGGACTGCGGCATTGGAAGATGGAATAAAACAGAAATAAATATTATTTTTAAAACTAAGAACCTTGGGTAAACCAGAGTGTGCACTGCTAAATACAGGTACAAGGGCATATCCAAAGGATGGAAAATGACGGTGAAAGACCATTGCTTAGCTGGATAGCTTCATGTTCATTTCCCCAATTCCTATTTGAAAGAGGTCAGTCACAGAAATGACAGTGCTGAGAAGTTTCAAACAGGTTTGAAGTCTTAAGCTCAAATTCACCCCCCACAGGAACACATGCCATTTGACAGCAACCTGAATTTAAAAAGTCAGCCTTTATCAACATTTCTGACACTACCAAAGGTGCAAATTTTCAAACTCACAACTTAGAAAAGCAACATGATTATCATCAGGGACAGAGACTGCTTGCCTATTAATGTAAAGCAGAAGACAAACCTTGCACTTCAGGGAGCATCAGGATTGTAGCCAAAGGGTTCTGAGAAGGTGGCTGCTCATTCTTGACCTCTCAAACAAAGGTGATCAGAGAATACTGCTTCTACAGGTCTTTTCAGCATCAAAATTCAGACTGCAAATAGCAAATCTTTTCTTACCCCTGTTTCATTCTCATGTAATATCAGTCACCTCTGCAGGTTATCCCCTCATTCCAAGCATATATATCACAGGTGTTGTGTGCTCAGTCCCATACACGAGCAAGAAATACATAAAGATGTCACTATGAGTGCTTCCACTGCGCTACCACCACATGAAAAGAGGAGGAATTTAACCCCCTGGTCAGTACTGGTAGCTCCCCAGTTAAATTTGGTGTCATTCAAACTACAGCTCAGACCTGGGTGAAGGAATGTCTAGCAGCCCTAGCATGCCCTTGCTGAAGATAACTCCTGAGCTGCCTGGTAAAGAGACTTTGCAATGCACGTTGCAGGATGGACTGCACCACTCTTACAGACCCCACAGCTTCGTGGGGTCTGGCATTAGGATTTAGTACCCCATCATTTTCTGTCATGGGTAGGGACTGCAATGCTTTTATCATGTTCTGGCAAACAAAAGCTGTCACATAAAGGTGGCTGTAGCTGAAGAGAGGTAGATTGGATAAGAAAATCTTCATAAAGTTGTGTGGTTCTGAAATGTGTAAGAAAGAAGACACAAGTTGGATTCCCATCATATATATTATCAGAAGGTGATACTACCAAATCCTTGAAAAAGAGAATCATAGAATCATAGAATATCCTGAGTTGGAAGAGACCCTTAGGGATCATCAAGTCCAACTCTTGACACCGCACAGGTCTACCCAAAAGTTCAGACCATGTGACTAAGTGCACAGTCCAATCTCTTCTTAAACTCAGTCAGGCTCGGTGCAGTGACCACTTCCCTGGGGAGCCTGTTCCAGTGTGCAACCACTCTCTCTGTGAAGAACCCCCTCCTGATGTCAAGCCTAAACTTCCCCTGCCTCAGCTTAACCCCGTTCCCGCGGGTCCTGTCGCTGGTGTTAATGGAGAAAAGGTCTCCTGCCTCTCGACACCCCCTTACGAGGAAGTTGTAGACTGCGATGAGGTCTCCCCTCAGCCTCCTCTTCTCCAGGCTGAACAGGCCCAGTGCCCTCAGCCGTTCCTCGTACATCTTCCCCTCCAGGCCTTTCACCATCTTCGTAGCCCTCCTCTGGACACTCTCCAACAGTTTCACGTCCTTTTTATACTGTGGTGCCCAGAACATCCTTTTTATACTGTGGTGCCCAGAACTGCACACAGTACTCGAGGTGAGGCCGCACCAGCGCAGAGTAGAGCGGGACAATCACCTCCCTTGACCCACTAGCGATGCCGTGCTTGATGCACCCCAGGACACGGTTGGCCCTCCTGGCTGCCAGGGCACACTGCTGGCTCATATTCAACTTGCTGTCTACCACGACCCCCAGATCCCTCTCTTCTAGGCTGCTCTCCAGCGTCTCATCGCCCAGTCTGTACGTGCAGCCAGGGTTTCCCCATCCCAGGTGCAGGACCTGGCACTTGCTCTTATTGAACTTCATGCGGTTGGTGATCGCCCAGCTCTCCAACCTATCCAGATCCCTCTGCAAGGCCTTTCCACCCTCATCCGAGTCCACAACTCCTCCAAGTTTGGTGTCATCAGCAAACTTGCTCAAAATACCTTCTATTCCTACATCCAGATCGTTTATAAAAATATTGAAAAGTACCAGCCCTAAAATGGAGCCTTGAGGGACCCCACTGGTGACCGCCCGCCAGCCTGACACAACCCCATTCACCATAACCCTTTGGGCCCTGCCCGTTAGCCAATTGCTCACCCATTGTATGATGTTTTTATTTAGCTGTATGGTGGACATTTTGTCCAGTAGGATCCTATGGGAAACCGTGTCAAAAGCCTTGCTGAAGTCCAAAAAAATCACATCAGCTGGTTTCCCTTGGTCCACTATACGGGTGATCTTATCATAAAAGGAAATCAGGTTAGTTAGGCAGGACCTACCCTTCACAAACCCATGCTGGCTGGGACCAATGACTGCTTTGTCCCCCAGGTGCGCCTCAATAAGTTCGAGAACCATCTTCTCCATGATTTTACCAGGCACTGACGTGAGACTGACAGGCCTGTAATTGCTAGGGTCTTCTTTCTGACCCTTCTTGAAAATTGGCACAACATTTGCCAGCTTCCAGTCTACCGGGACCTCTCCAGACTCCCAGGATAGTTGAAAAATAATTGAGAGAGGTTCCGCGATGACGTCCGCCAGCTCTTTCAGCACCCGGGGATGAATCCCATCTGGACCCATGGACTTGTAGGGATCCAGGTGGAGTAGCAAATCCCACACACGTTCAGGGTCAGCTGGGAGTTTGTCATCCCCACCGTCCCGGTCCTCCAGCTCAGGGCACCCTGGGTCCTGAAGTCCATCATCGGCATTGAAGACAGAGGCAAAGAAGGCCTTAAGCGTCTCTGCTTTGCCCATGTCATTGTCTGTGAGGATACCTTCCCTATCAAGGAGCAGCCCTATGTATTCTTTAGTTCTCCTTTTTCCATTCACATATCTAAAAAAACCCTTTTTATTATCTCTCACAGACACAGCCAGCTTCAACTCTAGGTGTGCTTTAGCCACACGAATTTTCTTCCTACAAACACGAACAGCATCCCTGTATTCTTTCCATGACACCTGGCCCTCCTTCCAGTAGCGAAACACTCTCTGTTTCCACCTAATCTCCATTAGAATGTTCCTGGTCAGCCACGCTGGCCTCCTGCCCCGCCTGCCTGACTTGCGATATTTAGGAACTGCCTGTTCTTGTGCTTCTAGGAGGCATCACTTAAAGAATGACCAGCACTGGTGGACATCGAGGCCTTCAAGAGCAGCTTCCCAGGGGACCTTGCTGACTAGTTCCCTGAGCAGCCTGAAGTCCACCTTCCCCATATCTAGGGATGAGGTTTTGGTGGCACTTTTCCGTCTGTCGCCGTAAATTTTGAACTCAACCACTTCATGGTCGCTATGACCGAGGCGGCCACCAATCACCACATCTCCCACCAGACCCTCTCTGTTTTCTAGCAACAGGTCTAGGAGAGCACCTTTCCTAGTTGGCTCCGTTAGCACCTGCACCAAGAAGTTATCATCTAGGTGCTTCATGAACCTCCTGGACTTGCTCGTGTCAGCCGTGTGGCACTCCCAGTTAACGTCTGGCAAGTTGAAGTCCCCCATAAGGACAAGGGGAGTTAATCTCGAGGCCTCTCTTAGTTCTGTAAAGAATAATTTATCAGCGCTATCGTCCTGGCCAGGCGGTCTGTAATAGACTCCCACAACTACATCCCCTTTATTCGTTCGTCCCTTGATCCTTACCCAGAGGCTCTCAACTTTGCCATCGCCGACCTGAAGTTCCACACAGTCCAGCCCCTGCTTCACATACATCGCCACCCCACCACCTCGCCTACCCTGCCTGTCCCTCCTGAAGAGCCTGTAACCATCTATCGCAACACCCCAGTCACAGGACTCATCCCACCAGGTTTTGCTTATGCCGATGATGTTGTAGTTGCGGGACTGGGCCAGTGCTTCTAGCTCATCCATTTTATTCCTCATACTGCGTGCGTTCGTGTAGAAGTATTTCAGGTGTGTCTCCTTACACTCAGCACCTTGTGGATCTAACCGAAGGACCTCACTGGCACACAGCCCCTCTGATTCTAGCGTACCATCCCTTAGGTCTTCACCGGCGTGCCTGGTTTTAGCCCCTTCCCCCTTCGACTCTAGTTTAAAGCCCTATCTATCAGCCCTGCCAACTCCTGACCAAAGATCCTTACCCCTCTCCGAGAGAGGCGCATCCCATCCGGTGCCATCAGGCCCGGTGTAGCATAGACCTTCCCATGATCAAAGAAGTCAAAGTTCTGCCGGTCACACCAGTCTCGAAGCCACGAGTTTATGTGAACAGCACACCTTTCTGCTTCGATCCCCCCTATCGGAAGGACAGAGGAGATCCAGAGAAACTCTCAGGCCTCTGAATAAGCACCTGCAAAGGTTTAAATAGCCAGTCTCATTTTAATTTGTTAATTTGTTTGATTGAGACTACAGAGCCATTAGCTCACTTCCTTATTTTAGCTACAGAGATGCAATGGGAAAAGTAATTGGTAAGCAGCAGAATTGTAGAACTCTGTATTTTCTGTGTTTCTTTAAAGTAATTTGGAACTTATTCACTGAAAACAGACCTGGAAACTTCATGTTTTTCATATATTGTACTGGAAAAAGAATCCCAAAGGGAATTAGAGTGGCTGCAGGTTTTTTCCCAATATATATTAGAATTACTCTTGCTTAACCTCAACAGTAGCCACTACTTCCTTTCTGCAAACAGAAAGGAGCACAAATTACAGAAGGAAACTTCATTAAGGGAGACAGAATAGGGCTGACCTTTTAATGGGGAATATTTTTCTCATTTTCATTATCTTTATATAAAAGCCATACATCAGGTTAAAGACAGTTCTACCTATGAATTTCCACTGGCTTGGAAACTAAGTAGCCCTGGAAACACAAATTGAGCATCATGGAATTGAGAGAGTTCCAACAGAGCAGAATCTACAGTGGCTGTAAAAATAAATAAATAAATAAATAAAATAAAATAAACAGTAGACAGACCATTTATTTACACTATCTAATTTGGAGTTCAATACAGGATAAGGCTTAAGGGAGCTGTTGGGGAAAAAAAAAAAAAAAAAAAAAAAAAAAAAAAAAGGAGAGAAAAGGGTTGATATTTACCAAAACACACAGTGGAAATTTAGAAAAACTTCATAAAATATATTTTTGATGTTAATACTAACTCAGTTCATGATACCCAGCATAAAATAGATAACAATTAAGGGAGATGGGATTATTTCAGAGCAGTAAGCAAACAGAAATCAATCTCTGTTGCGGGCCACTGACTGGATTCTCATAAAAAAGACATTTTTATTTTATAAATTATGTGTAATTTATCATTATGTCGGGTCCTGCACTTTGGCCACAACAGCACTACAGGCTTGGGGCAGAGTGGCTCAAAAGCTATGTAGAGGAAAAGGATCTGGGGATGCGGATTGGTGCTCACCTGAACATGAGCCGGCGGTGTGGCCAGGTGGCCAAGAAGGCCAACAGCATCCTGGCTTGTATCAAGAATATGTAGACAACACAACCAGGGAAGTGATCATCCCCCTGTACTCTGCTCTGGTGAAGCTGCACCTCAAGTACTGTGTTCAGTTTTGGGCCCCTCACTACAAGAAGGACATCGACACCCTGGAAGGTGTCCAGAGAAGGGCTACAGAAATGATGAGGGACCTGGAGCACAAGTCCTATGAGGAGTGTCTGAGGGAACTGGGGTTGTTTAGTCTGGAGAAGAGGACGCTCAGGGGAGACCTTATTGCTCTCTAAAGCTACCTGAAAGGAAGGTGTGGGGAGATGGGGATCAGCCTCTTCTCACAGGTAACTGGTGATAAGACTAGAGGGAATGGCCTAAAGTTGCACCAGGGAGGTTTAGGTTGGAAATTAGGAGCTTGTGGCTTCTCACCTGGTAGGTGGTAGATGCAACTGGGACAACAGAAAGCCCAAGTTTCTACACCTGCCCTGCACAGCAGCTGAGGCAGCAAGAACGGGTTTAAAAGGGAGATCTGGATGTGGAAGCTAAACGTAAAGCTTTTCTAGATATTAAAGAGGGGAACACAAACCAACAAACAAAGCAAAAAGACACAAAACAAAGACAAAACAAAGAGACCTGAAATATGGGTCTTTGGTGAAAAGTGTTTGGATGGGATAACTGTTGTTTCTAATATTTATGATAAAGCTCAGCAGGAAGGGGAAAGGGAAAGGAAAAAGGAAAGAAAAAAGGAAAAGATATGAGAATGGAAGAGGAAAAGGAAGAGGAAGCAGAAGAGGGAGAGGGAGAGGAGAAATCCAAGGTCCATTTTAGAGAGGAAAAAGCAGAAGTTTTCAAGAACTGCCTGGTAGCAACCATTCACCTTATTGGAATATGTTGCTTAGAAAGTTTCAGATGACCTTAGGATCCTAAATTCTATCAGATAGTTTCTAATACTTAATTCTATTAACTCTTTCCTCTGAAAGAATAGGGTAAATTTTTTGATTTAGTCTGAAGGTAAAGCAGATCCAGTTAAAGCAGATGCAGCATGCATATGCCTTGAAGCCTTCCAGGGAGGTAGATTGCAGCTGCACTGCAGGCAGTCCTGTTATCCACAGCTCAGCATAATCCATCCTTGAACTTAAACATTCACAACAATGGAAAAAATGGCTCATACAAAATCAAATGTATCTATTTCAATATACTTGCTTGCAGAGCAAGTGTACAGAAAAAGAATGCTTAATCTCCTTGATTATTTCCTCGATGATCTTTGAGCAATTCTGTACAGCATACCCACATATTTCCAACCTATAGGCAAAACTGAGTACATAAATAAGAGCACAGTTGCAAACAAACATTGCAAACACAATGCCCACAAACATGCTCAGTCACAAGGATGGCATGTTTCTTAATAACAGAGCAATAATTTAATATAGCAACAAGCTTTATTAAAATTGACATGGAACCTTGAGAAAACATCCCCTAGTGCCTGTAGAGAACAACTCCTTTACAAATCCCAGTCATGTGCTCGATGACCTTGATGAGAGGTGTGGTTCTAAACCCAAAAGTCTGCAGTGAGCAGATGGAGGTGACACTGTGCAGGTGCCTGCACCACACAGATGTGGGATCTGTCTTATAGGATCTCTCACCTCCACAGAGGCAGTCTTGGGTCTCCTAAAACTCCAGCACCTACAAGTCTTGCACATCATAGTTAAGAAAATACTGCTCAAAAATGGCTTAGAAAAAAAAAGTTCCTAAAACATTCAATGGACTAAATTTCAGTAGATTAGATTAATCATTTAAATCCTTAGATATGAACTTATGTTATTGTCTTTTCGCATCCAGACTTCAAAATCCTGGCACAGAATTATCTGACATTTCAAAATGGACAAAGAAATATTAGAAAGAAATAGTGAAAAATAGTGAAAATTACTTCAACAATCATTCTTTACACTTTTTGTCTGGAAATACCCCACCTTTCACACCTTTCTTCTGGAAATACCCCTTCTCAGTCTTACAGAGAAGGACTTGGGGCTTGTGGTGGATGAAAAGCTCAACATGAGCCAGCAGTGTGTATTTGCAGCCCAGAAGGCCAATTGCATCCTGAGCTGCACCGAAAGAGGAGTGGCCAAGGGAAGTGATTGTCCCCCTCTGCCCTGCCCTTGTGAGGCCCCACCTGGAGTGCTGCACCCAAGTCTGGGGCCCCCAGCACAAGAAGGATGTGGGGCTGTTCAGTGGGTCCAGAGGAGGGTCACAAAGGGGTTGAAGAACTCTCCTACAAAGAAAGGCTGAGAAAGCTGGGAATGTGTACCATGAAGAAGAGAAAGCTCCAGGGTGACCTTATTGCAACCTTTCTTAAAGGGGACAGAGAGCAACTCCTTGCTGAATCAGATAATGACAGGATAAGGGGAAATGACTAAACTAAAAGAGAGGAGATTTAGATTAAAGGTTAGGAGGAAACTAATCACTCAGAGGGTGATGAGGCACTGGCACAGGTTGCCCAGAGAGGTTGTGGATGCCCTGCCATCCCTGGAGGTGTTCAAGACCATGTTAGATGATGCCCTGGGCAACCTGATCTAGTGGGTGGCATCCCATCCCATGGCAGGGGATTGGAACTAGGTGATCTTTAAGGTCCTTTCTAACCCAAGCCATTCTGTGATTCTATGAAAAATCACTCTTACTACTTTGCTTAAGTAGTAAGTGAAGTAATGCACTTCACTTTTAGCTGATGTCCTCAGGTTCAAACCAAAATTTAAAGTATTTTAAAATAAGTTTGTCAGGGTCCCTCTTGAGTACGGGTCTTAGTCTCATGTTAGCTTCTACCTGATTTCTTCTAAAGTGCCAAGGCCACTCCTCTTATCTCCTGGAGAACGTCATCAGTCCCTGGGTCTTATACTGGGGAAAAGCTGCCCTCAGACCTTCACCAGATCCTCACTACTTGCTAGTTGGAAGTATTTTTGCCTTCCAGAATTTTGGATTGGTGACCAAGAGTAGCAGGCTTGCTCCACAACTGGAACAAGACATGTTAAAAAAAAAAAAAAAAAAAAAAAGTGACATGAGCTAAACAGCCTGTATGCATTTATATTTCATCTTTCTGTACTTGACAAATGTAATGGCTCTTCTCTGGGGATACGGGAGCAAAAAGGCATTTACCTTCCTAGTGCCTTCTCCAAACTCTTTGTAGGGGGACAACTCATTTCAAACTCTGTTTCAAACTGTTTTGATGACTTAGCTGGACAGTGGGACAGAGGCAGCTGACTTCTCTAGGGATTTTATTTCACACAAAGAAGCAGAGTGCAGAATTCCCTGAGCTCCTGCTGGATGATAATACGTGCAGCTGATGCAACACAGCCATATGAGGGCAGCCAGGCTCACATCCCAAAAGCAGTATGGTTGTGGTTTTGAGGTGATGTACATAAGCTAATAAGCTCAGCTGTCCTTGCACTTGTTAGGAGCTAATTCAAGGATCTCTGCTGTGCACCTGCTGGGTTGAAACATTTGCCTGATTAATGTTTTTCAGTGTGAGATAGTAGAAAATGATTACCTTTATCTGTTTCTTTAAGCAGCAAGGCTGTTTCTGCTACCAAGCATCTGTAAGCATTTAAGGGACATTTCATCTCAGGCAGAGGATCCATGCAGTGTGTTCATTGGGGTGCTGCTAGATCATGGTCACAAGGCCCCACTTCAGTTTCAGACACAAGTAGTCACATTGTTATTTGCATCCAGTTATTTTTTAATTTTACTTTGAGATGAGAAGGGGGGGAGGGGTGTGGAGGAAGGGTTGGGTTTTGTTTCTGTTTTTCTAATTTTAACCAATCCTTAGCTCCATTTTTGAAGCACCAGAGAGGACAAATGCTGACCACAACTTCCCAGAAGCTGCTTGTACTTTCAATAAAGAAAAGAGCTATTCCTCCTACAGAAACTATCTGAGCACTCCCTTGTGATGCAGGATTTCAGAGCTCATTTCAATTCAGCAGGTTAGGTTCCTCACATGCAAAACTTCAAGAAATTATCAGTGAGATCCTGTCTCATAGGACCTGTTCAAGTGGCCCAACACACACCTTTAGGATTCCTGTAGATCCTTTTCAGCTCTCCTCCTCAGCTTGAAGTTTATTGGTCACTTACCTACGTTTTTCAGCTCCTCAACCATGTTTCAGGACTAGGATTAAAACAGACACAGTATATTTACCTCAGAGCACTGAGTGCATTGTGATAATCTACTCTCTCCAAAAAGAGGAAATCCAACACTGTCTTAACAATCCTTGGTTAAAACAGAACACATACCCATCCAGTTATTTCCTGAGGTTCTTTCTTAAACTCAAAAACATAAACAGAAGAAAAACAATGAAAAATAAGAAAAAAAAAAAAAAGAAAAAAAAAAAAGAAAAAAGAAAAGAAAGAGAAAAATAAAAGAAAAAAGAGAAAGAAAAAGAGAAAGAGAAAGAAAAACAGTACATCCCAAAACATACATATATTGTTCCTATTAACACTAGCAAATTAAACTCATGAAAAGAAAATTGCATAATCTCATGTTTAATCTCATAAATGAGTTTAGCTTGTTTTAATTTTAGCAAAATTCTACTATTAACAATAATTAGGAGAGAAAAAATAATGAAAAATAGAATTATAGCTTGGGAGCACTTTGAAGTTAGAAGGAAACATGGTTCTTATTTAGGAGAGAATGTTATTGATAGAATATAGCATTAATGAACAAGTCTGTTTTACATCAGACAGCACAATGCTATTGCTACAAACACAAATTAAAGTATTTGTTTCTACTACAGAAATCTATTCTATCAATTTGTCCTCAGAGGCTGTGCTTTCTCACTCCTCAGGGTGCCTGGCTGTTGGAAAAGAATAAACATTGATTTAAAACCCAGTTCTGCAAGACTTTTAATTGTGGGAGTGGCTCTTACTCACAAGTCATCCCAGTGAAGCTAATGGACCTGCCTGTGTGCATATGTATTAGGTCTGGATGGGAGTTATTTTTAATGTCCTTTCTTTTCCCCTTGAAACTAATTTTTTTTTTTTTTTTATTTTTTTTTTTGTCCCATGGATACTGAAACTTCTGAGGAAATGTGATTTTTTTTTACACTGAACTTACAGTAGGTGATCTTTTTACTGGCCAGGGTGGAAGAGAGCAAGAAGAGTAGTTAAGAATTTGTTCTCAGAAGTGCTCACTACTACTTGTTCAAGGCACATCCTTCCCAAGCTCGTAGTTGAAGTGTTCCATCCTTTTCTAAAACATTCAGTCACTCATGGGGACAGAGATAGAGTTATCAGGCTACATGTCTGAGATGCCAACGATCTACACTGAGGTGCCCAGACCATATATACCTCTGTACACGATGCATCAGTTCCACAGGAAGGGAGGCCTGAGAGGGGTATGCTTCATTTGGTCAAATTTCTAGTCAAAAAATTAAAGGACTCACATGGAAAGTGGGAAAAACCTTTAGCAGAGATTCAGCCTTGGATCTCCCACATTTAAATTATATATATATATATATATATTTATTTATTTAAAAAGGGGGGGGGAGGTGCATTCACTGGGGGAGGAGTGTTTTGGCTGATATCTGTTTCTTTCACAGATCTGGAAAGGGATTTCTGAAGTACTTTTTCACTCAAGAGCACTATTCTGTGCACTGCTTCATCTCCTGTTTTTAAGTTCTTACTCCTTGCTAGGATGAACAGTGATATTTAGTATATGACTGTAATCACATAAACAGTTTACTCTTTGCCACAAAGCTGATTGGGATTTAACTGTCTGCAAAAACATATTCCTACATAAGCAGTAGAAAGAGATACTGCAGGGCTGCAATCATAACTCTGAATCAGAGAAAATATTCAAATTGATACTGTATTACCATATGCTGTCAAATAAATAAGATAAATATTACAACTCTTCTCTTGCATCAGTCAGCCTCTAAAGCAGGCATTCTCTGAGCGATAGCACAGCAATAACAAGCCTGACACTACCTAAGTTACTTGAGCACCTTTACATGAAGCACAAAACTGAGAGCATATCTTAGATCCAAAAGTTTTTTTCTGTTGTCTCAGTGAGTCCTGCAAGTCCAGAGGAGAGCCATGAAGATGAGCAGAGGGCTGGAGCACCTCTCCTATGAAGACAGGCTGAGAGAGCTGGGGGTTTTCAGCCTGGAGAAGAGAAGGCTCCGGGGAGACTTTATAGCATCCTTCCAGTACCTAAAGGGGGCCTACAGGAAAGCTGGGGAGGGACTCTGTGTCAGGGAGTGTAGTGACAGGACAAGGGGTAATGGATTTAAACTAAAGAGGGTAGATTTAGAGTATATATTAGGAAGAAATCCTTTACTATGAGGGTGATGAGTCACTCTAACAGGTTGCCCAGAGAAGCTGTGGATGCCCCATTCTTGCAGGTGTTCAAGGCCAGGCTGGATGGGGCTTTGGGCAACCTGGTCTGGTGGGAGTTGTCCCTGCCCATGGTGGGGGGTTGGAACTAGAGTATCTTTAAGGTCCCTTCCAATGCAAACCATTCTATGATTCTATAAATACTCAATCTTTGAAAAGACAAATGTTAATTGTTCCCCTGATGTGACTTTTAGGGCACACTTCACATTTCAATGCCATATTAGAAGATGTGGGCTACCTTTTCAAGCAAAGTGTGTTTCTACAGGCATGGCACAAAGTGACACACTGATATACAGAATCCAAGAAGAAATGCAACTTTATCAGCATGGTCTTGTACTTGTGTTAAATACAGTCAAACTCCTGGCAGGAAGAATAAAAGTTTTGTTTATGACCATCACATACTTGCACTTGATACAGATGACCTTTCCTATCAGCATCTGCTACAGAGAAAAGGGATTGATCTAATTAAAGCACTAGCCAAGGACCCAGAGAGATGCATTCAAGTCTCCTCAACTGGATAGATTTGCTGTGGGGCTTGGCCAAAAGCAAAGTCTGTCTGTACTCAAGATTGTCATTTGTAGTATGTGGAAAAGTAGCTTTTCATTTCTTCCAGGGGTTTTGTGCAGATAAATATGTGGTACTTACAACTGCCATGTAAGAATGTAAAATAGAATCTGAACAACAGCCTCAAGAAGATGAGTGTGATACTCATTCTTTTAAAGCAAGGATATTAAATCAGTCAAGCAGAAGTACATATCATTAAACTATTCTTCTTCCCAAGGTTGTAAGTAAGATCATTCCCCTGAAGGGGGACTTGTCAGGAACACATGCATTTTCTGTAAGTTACTGATTTCTTTTTGCAGTTTGTTGAATATTACTGATAATAGAAACAAGACATTTATGCCTCAAAATGTGGTATTTTCAACAGTTGCCTGCAGAATCACACACCTGCCAAATTTTCCCATCATGCACCAAGATATAAAAAGGTAAGAGGAATGGGATTGCTCTTCCCTAACAGACACTTAAATACCAGCTTGGCACCCAAAGCTTCATTTAGAATCCATGGTGTGATTGCATGCCTTCTAGTATGCAATTCATTTCTTCCTAAAGCAGGCAGCTAGAAATAGGTCAGAATTACTGTCTTGGAGCATTTTCACTTCTGTCAACTGGAAGCCAGTCAGCATAAGAAACTTACATCAAACAGTCTATACAGTGCCCTACCACATATCAACTTTGTTTCATTGTTTTGGGTTGGACTTTTTACCTCATTTTTCTTGTATATGTTTAGAAAATGTTGTGGCATAGTTTAACATAACAGTTTTCTAAAACATAACATGCTTAGAAAGAATATTAAATGTAGATTACATCTATTGTGGTTTAACCTTTCAGGCAGCTAAACACCACACAGCCGTTTGCTCACTCCCCCAGAGTGGGATAGGAGACAGAATAAGAAAAAGGCAAAACTCATGGGTTGAAATAAAGATATTTTACTAGGACATAAAAGGAAGGGAAAATAATAATAATATAAAAGATTATACAAAACAACACAATTGTTCACTGCCCACTGACCGATATCCAGCCAGTCCCAAAATAGCAATGTCCTTCCCAGCCAATTGGTTCTATCATTCAGCAAGACACCCTATGGTGTGGGATATCCTTTTGTCCAGTCTGGGTCAGCTATTCTGGCAGTGCCCCCGCCCAGTTCCTGATGAATCCCCAGACTCCTCACTGTCAGGGCAGCATGAGAAGCTGAAAAGTCCTTGGTGCTGTGTAAACACTTCTCTGCCACAACTAAAAACATTGTTGTGTTATAAGCATTATTCTCATCCTAAATCCAAAATACAGCACCATACCAGGTACTAGGAAGAAAATTAACTCTATCTCAACTGAAAGCAGGACACTTTTCTATGAAATGATTTTTTTTCATGCAAATTAATTGTACTAAAATTTTCTGGAGCTTGAGTTTGTCATACATTTCTAGGTAAAAAATAGAGAAAGTTTTAAAGACATGATGGTCTTTTTCTTCCTTTTGAAGCAGTAAATGTTCCTGTTCCCACAAAAATGTAATGTTTTCTGTAGCCAGGCTATATAATCTATTGGATAAGAAAAGAATATTTGGCATCTCAAAGTTATGTTCTTTTTGAAAAACACATTTTTTTCACATTTTTCAAAAAAAATATGTACATACAGTCTATGACTTCTCTTCATAGGGCTCATATATACCTCTCTGTGTGATGAGAGGCTCCTTAGCCTGTCCGCAAGGAAGAGGTTAAAAACACAGATGGCCCAGAAATACAGCACTGAATATTCAAAGACACCCTCAGAAATGTCATTAACAAGAAGAAGATATCTACAAAAGAATAAAGCTCTGTCAATACTAACTAGGAGTAAATTACATTACGATAGCTTAAGAAAAAAAAAAAAAAAATTGCAGGCATTTTGCTCTTGAATATTGGGATTTAAGAAAGCATTTGTATCTTAAACAGAGAACAGTTTCCAGAAGTCTTGATGTATTTTCTTAATTTAGCTTCAGTGATCAATAACGATTTCAGTAGAGGCACCTTGGGAAGACCTACTTAATTAGCAATCACATTCACCAGAAATACCCTCTTAGTAGCATTTATTTTATAAACAACTATTTCTGAAATGAAAGACATGAGTAAAATTATGTTTATGCCATTGTCATTAATATACCAAAGAGGACCTTAAAATGAACTGATAAGGAAATATATCATATGTTTTCATGGCTTTTTCACACATTGCTAATGGAAGGAAACTGAATTTTAGTTACAGAGCAATAGTACATTTCTAGTTGTTGTTTTTATGTCTTTTTTTAAAAGAAGAAAAAATCCTCTAAATAATGTTTTTAATTCATTTTAGAATAAAATGGAGAGAAGAAAAGATATCGGAATTTTTGTTCCTTATTAAATGTCCAACTTCTCCTTTTATAGACTAAGCTCTTTATATGTCCAAGAAAACTTCAGAAGTTGTGAGTTTCCAATAAAAATCTATTCAACTTCTACAAGGTATGAGCTGTATTAAAAAGGCTATTACCACTTCTAATAGCCAGATGGAAACATTTATTTTATCTGGGCTTCATTGGTAGGAGAGGTGCTGATATGTGCCTGACACCTCAAGCAGTGGAACCCCAGATCATCTGCAGATCATTTTGATTGCTCTTCAGCTGTACTCTATCCTGTTTGTTGTGCTGGGTGTCCATGACAAGGTGTTGGCAGCAGAAGGTCTTTGGGTTGGCTGCTGTGAGAAGAGGCCAAGGGCTGCCCCAAGAGCTTTCTCATTCTCGTTCTCAGTTTCTCCCCTTGCCCTGCTGATGGAGGAAAGTCAGAGAGCTGCTAGCCATAACTAACATACATTTCTGTGCTGCTGCCTAAACATCAGTTGGTAAAACATAGAAATTTCAGTCTGTTAATGCTGGTTCCAAACAGCCCCACAACAGACCCACTACAGCCCATGGCTGAACCCATCAGCCATGTGTGGCACCTCTGTGAATCCATAGTTAAGAAAGGGCAAAATGACGCACAAGCAGAGAAGTTAAGGGAAAAAATGTGATGAATAACAGTCTGAGAACCAAGGGGAGAGAATAATAACAGGGAGGAGATGCTCCAGATGCTGGAGCAGAGATTGCCCTGCAGTCTGTGGAGGAGATCACACTCAAGCAGTGAAAGAATGTAAGGAGGAAGGAGCAACAGAGAGGAGCTGTTATGGAGTGGCCCAAGTTCCCTTTACCTATTTGTCACTGCACCATTTGGTGTGGGGAGGAGTCTAGAATGAAGGAATAAAACTGAGCCTATGTTCTATCTGTGACAGTAATGGTAAGCAATCACCCTGTCTTTAACTCAACCCAAGAGCTTTCTCATTCTCGTTCTCAGTTTCTCCCCTTGCCCTGC
>CM021732.1:116844774-116942934 GCA_011075105.1 Heteronetta atricapilla
CTGCCTAAACATCAGTTGGTAAAACATAGAAATTTCAGTCTGTTAATAAAATTTTGACTATCAACATTCATTAATTTATGTTTTAGTCCTTCCAGTCCTCACTAATAGGAGTATTACTATCCTTTGAAGTATACATTTACAGAGTGTGATAAAATAACATATAGTATTTTGAAAAAGTTCTTAATATCCATCACAGAGGGTGAGAGGTAAAACAGGAGCTTTACACTCCCACCAAACCTGCAGCCAGGCCTCAGCTTAAGCTAAAGAAATTTCAAAGATGCTTTTTAGAAATGGATATCTTTTTAAGAACTCAGCAATTAAGTCCAGTATTTCACAAGAATTTAGTCTTGCATACATGCACACACACACACACACACTTGTTTTCTAATTTCTTTCTCTTCTTGACAGAGCTGTGCAATAAATTAGAAGTGGTAACAGGCCAAATTACCACACAGGAGAGATGAACTGGAAAAATACATGATAGTATTTATGTTCATAATTTACATTCAATTTGCAACCTCATTCAGAATTCAGCCCAATAGCCAGTTACAGTCTGTTCAAGTGAGTTAAATGAAAGACTTTTATTATTTCTGTTGAACTATCTCTCAGCTTACCTGTAAATACAGTTATTTGTTTTGTTAAAAACTGGTGAAGTCTCTGTAGGTAACAAACCATTTGTAACACAATCTGTCCACACAAATAAAAAGAAATGTATGAACAAGAAACTTGCATATGAATTGGTAGAATAGTAGAATCACTTCTGGCACTTCTCAAGTTTTCAATTATGGTAAAGAATCTGTCCGAAAAAACAAATGCCAAAGTAAAACTTAATGAAACTGAAGAAGGGAACAAAACAAACAAACAAACAAACAACAACGACAACATAAGGATTTCTGGACAATTTCAATTAGTTTTCAAAATGCACTTTTGTAATTTGTTACCAGAAAAATTGAAATTCTCCTAAGAGATACAGTACAATACCAAATAGATTTTCTGACTTGATTCTTTCAGGCAAACTGGTGAAATGATATATAAAAGGATGCAACTGATTATGTCAGATATTAAAATACTAACAAAATGTAATTTCTCACACCAAAAAAAAAAAAAAGACAAGTTTTATTCTCTCTCTTTTTTTTTTTTTTCCTAAAATGATTTTTTTAATTTTTTTTTTTTTTTCAAATACAGTCAAGGTCAGCAAAAATATACCTGCAGAAAATACTACAGAACGGATTTCTCAGGAACACCTGTGTTCCAGAAGCAATGCACAACTTGAAGCCCACCTTGAAAGATCTTTGACATTTTCACTTTATTTTTCTGGGAATTGAAAATTCTTTTGCCTCAAATGCCTGTGAGTAACCCAGTGTCACAGAGTTGAGATATTCTCCTTACTCTGTAGCACTGCTGCAGTTCAATGCTGGAAAAATCTCCATTTTAATTCTTTTAGAGGAAAAAAAAATGCCAATAATTAAAAAAAAAAAAATCCATGTTAAGAAATATGCATTTCTGTGTATCATTCCAGCAGAAATTTATAAATCAATTCCAATTTCCATTTCTCACATATGGGAAAAAATTCCTCTCCATTCTGGCAGGGAGACTCACAGGGTCACATCAGCCTGCTGCCATCTTTCCCAAAATTGAAGGGTCAGGCACATGGGCTATAACCCATATTCATTCCCCCTTTTCTGTTCTTGCCGAACTACAGGTAAAGTAACAATTAAAACCATTTCTCTATTGAGAAACCATTTCCTAGAGAAAATAAAATTAAAAAAAAAAAAGCTTTAGTTTTCTGTCACCAAAAATATGAGCAGTGATGGGACCTAAATGGGTCTCTGCTATGCATACAATCCATGCTTTCTGTTAATCATAGCAATTACTCTATCTCAAACAGTGGATCAGTTTGCTTCAGCTGTAAGAAAGGAATCAGCACAGGTCAAGTCATGAGCATAGTGCAAATGATCACAAATCTACATATATTCCCAGCTTCATCATTCAGTAGGGGTTCAGTAGAGAATCTTTCTTCCAGAGACAGCCTGCAGGCTATTAAGAATTGTTCAGATTAAATATATCCAAAATTTGGAATAGAAAAAATGGAGAAATGGTTAGGAGAGCAAAACTCCTTCTTCATTTGCTGAGAACTTGTTCTTGCAAAACATTTTTTGCAAGCCTAAGCAGCAGCCTTAAAGCTAACTCAACTCCTGTTTTATTGCTCACGCAATGCATGAAGAAAAGCTCAGATATTCTGCTTAAAAACAGGATTGAGATAGTCTCCATTTTCCTTCCATTACAGAGAAATATAAAACCTATTCCAAAAGCTGTAATGATCAATTGCAGCAAATAACCAACAGTCCTAAAGCAGTTTTGCTAAACGCACTCTTCAGTGACCAAAAGCTTGCCCTAAAGTTCAGTCCCCAGTGACAACTACACCATACAGCCCTCTAAACTTATCTGGAGAAAACATATTGAATACTGCACATTTCTGTCTCATGCTCTTATTAAAGGAATGCAAATATAGCTGCAATCTTGCCCTAGAGACCCACTTATTTACATTTTTTCCTCATAGAATCATTTTGACTTATCAGCATGACTGTAAGTTATCTGAAACATGAGGCAATATGGTGATCTCTTCCTCAAAATTGCTTTCAGAAACTGGCAGAGCCCTTGATTTACCTTGTTACTAAATACCTAGAATGCCAACCATAACCAACAATTTAGAGCAAAATGTCACATCTGGAGTGATAAGTTATTTTTCCCCACTTCATCAGCACTTCAACATACACTTTATCCCAGGTCACAAACTGAGTGCGCTTGCCAGACTTAAGCTTTTAAAAAAGTGTTTTCTACAGGTTAATTTTCTACAAGTTCATGTTATAATTTAAGGTCAAATTAAAACTTTCTATGTACTAGAGAGATACCTTTTCCATTTTTCTCTCCCCACTCATTATTTCGTATCTTAATAAACAAGGTCTCATAGATGGATTTCAATATTGGACTTTAAAAAAAAAAGACAAAAAATAATAATATTATAATACTACAGTGCATTATCTATTCTTGTGGCTTTTTCAAACCGTTGTTAAAATTTTAACATTGGTTAAACCTGGAAAAAGTAGTTTAGTTTGAAAGGAAGCCAGAATTAATGGTAGTAGATACTAGAATTTAAATACAATGTACTGTTCAGCCTAAAGCTTAAAGAGATTTGATTTCCAGTAAAGACCTATGCTTAAGAGGCACACAATTGAATATGAGCATAGTCAAGACACAAACATCTCTTTTGCACTTGCCTGACTTAAGATTTAAGAGCCTGTTAAAATAAACAGTACCTGTAGAAGAAAGTGTGACTTTCAAGTTAAAATAGAGAATGAAATACAAACAGACACAGAAAACAGTCTTGACTTATCTTTTCTCTTCACCTTTTTTTCTGCCTATATGTGCCTACGGCCATTAACCTGTTCAAGCTCTGTTTCTTTAGAGAATGACATTTGGATCACGCTGGTAATTAGCCCACGGTATTAAAGACTAATGACCCCAGTTACTGCAGGAGGCACAGACAGAGGGCTTTAAAAGCTAGAGTTTATCCGAGTGTGTGTGGCAGGTGGGGGTACAGCAAGCTAAAATATAACAGAACAGCTTTCCCTGAGATGAAGAATCTAAATAGGATTTTGGCATTCTTGTCATGTATTGTAAATTGAAGTTCATGGGGTGGGGGGAGTTTTTGGCACCCAAAATAAGGAGAGGGAAAAAAAAAAAAAAAAAGTACTTTTAAGCAGTCCGAACATTCAAGATTGGCTGATGAAAAATAGTCTTTTTGAGATACTTAAGCATACATTTTTAAAATGGCCACACGTGTTCAAAAGTACCTTTTCCTTTTTTAACTGTGTAGCCCTGCAATACAGTATTGCCACTGCTAATAACAAATGATATTCTTGTACTGGATTTTCAAGGCTGCTGTACCGCTACATCTGAACATTTCTCAACCTGCTTGTAGTTTTCTTTTACTTGGTTTAGCCATGATCTTTCTCCAGTTGACATGGCATCTATAGCTATATATGTGGTGTCTACAGCATCTGTGCTATAGACATGGTGTTTATAGCATGTTTTACTTGCGTTATCTCTGTGGTACAACTGTAACTTCATCTTGATAGCAGTGACAAGCAGCTGTTCTCAGCAGGATAAGGTATAAGACCCTAACACAAATGCAGAAAAATATGGGACTGCAACTAGAACAGCAGCCCTGAGAAGAAGGGGCACAGGAAGCTGCAGAGAGCAGTGGGATGGTGAGAGATGGGGCCTACGCATGGCACCGGAGACCCCATGGCTGTGCACAGCTCCCCAGAAGTCAGTTCGTGAAATGGGGATCTGGAGCGCAACAACACTGGTCCTTGGGATAACAAAGAACACAGAGCTAGAATCTGACATATGTAGGGTATCGCATACAGGAGAGTTAGATACCAGCTGCAGCTGTAAAACAGTGAAGAAAAAGAAAGATGCAAAAGCACATTAGCAAACATATGACCGACCCCAGGTGGATCCTGTGAGAGGAAACCAACAACATGAACATCATATTGCTCCTGGTGAAGGACTCCATGTGTGGGGGACATGTTACAATACCCCCCTACACCCAACATCAGATCCAAGGCCGCCAACCTTCTGATCCTTCAGAGCAGGGGTGGAGTGAGCATAACCACAGGAAAAGGAGTAGAGATTTAATATGTGTGTTACAGTTTTATATTTTTTTGTTACTATTATTGTGTATTTTTCTGTATAAGTACTCTGACTGCATTGTTATTCACTTTTGTTTAATGATTAGATACAGACTAATGATGATGATTGAATTAGATTAATAAGATTTCCATTATACCTACAGGAAGATCTTGGCTTTACAGATAGACTGATAGATAGACAAACATATATATATAAACAACATTCTGAGCATAACAATATATAGTTTATAAAAACACTATGAGTGTATTCCTTACTCATAGTTGTTTGCTTCACAACAAACCTCATGATAGCTCAAATAAGTCAACTCTTAACAATATTATGTCACTACTATTGTTGCTCTGTTGGACACTTTGTCATTCTGACCGTCCAAAATGGGTTCCTTCTGCAAAGGGACCCAGGAAACCAGACTGCAAGTTCTGTCTTATAGGAGAGGGCTCGTGGCAGATATTCAACTCTGGCAGTGTCTGTCTCTCATGAATTCATGCTTAAAGAGATCAAAAGACTTATAACAAAAGTATGAGAAAAATCATTAACAAAACTTCTTACTAAAGACTGAGAAAGGGCTATTTAAATATATATATATATCTGTTAGTAGTGATTATAAAGAAAACCTAGGCATAATGTTTTTTGAACTTTTATGGGACTGTAGTCTAGAATATATGCTTAATTTACACCATGTTATGTATTCAGGTTCTCCTAAAACACCTGGGAGCTTTCCTCTCTAAAGTTCATCTCAGACATATGTTTTAGTTTTGCCCTTTTCCCCAGTGCCTCTCAGTTTCACGTGCAGGTGCCAGCCTTGAGTGAACATTTCTTCTCAGCCCAATGGCACACAAAAAAAATTGCTCTGCACAAAAGATCACTGCAAAGATCACTACAAGCCCAGGGCAGTTATGAGCTCTGAATGTCCTAAACCCATCCATGAGGATCTTTGAAGGTAGCATCTAACTCCATTTTAAACCTCCACCGGGAAAGTGCAGTTGAGAGATGGGCTCTTTCATGTTCCCCAGGTTAGGGCAAGGGGCACACATAGAGAACCACACCATTTTTCTTCTTCTCTCAAACTCTTTTTGTTTTTTGCTGCTGAAATATAGCATTCCTCTGAAGTGCTACACTAGTTCCATTGTTTATAATGAGACCTTTCATGTGCGAGAAATGTACATAGATCATGCACAAGTGTAAGTCATCTCAGGGGCTGTGTAGTTCAAAAATAAGAGAAATTGAAGCTACACCTCTATAACACTTTGATACTTTACATTTGGTGAAATAGTAATAATCCATTTCATAAAGCTGAAATAAAATACACATAGATAGTAAATACTCTGATTTTTGAAGACAGAATTTCTGAAAATATTACTATACTTTTTGGCTTACTGAGCCTGAAGTCTTTTTCTGGGGACAAATGGACCCCATGCATGTTTAGTTTTGTAGTTACACATGTATCCGTTATGAACAATTCTGCTGATCACCACCACACAGAGATGGCCAAAGCTATCAACAAAGGACCTATCCTCATCCCGATCCTGAGTTAACATCTCCAGTAACTAAAGCATTGCAGGTAAGAAAAGCATCTGTGCTAAGTATTGTACTTGTGCAAGATCAACACATGAAGGAGAAAAAAAAATCTTTAATTTATTGTTCTGCACTGTATTACATTGAATTTGCATAGTCATCTAAAGACCAAATGTCAGTAAATGTTCACACTTCAGAATCTACATGTGCACAAGTAAGAAAGTTAGCTAATGCATTCCTAGGGGTGCACATTCTTCCTAACCTCTCCAGTTTCTCCTGTGACACAGCCCCTTGGCCAATACTGTAAAAGCTTCATCGTTTCATGCAGCTGAACAGCTCATTAGTACCGCAGTTGATAGCAACGTGGAAGGCAGCACCCATACTGTGTCAGAGCGGAAGATAAGAAAGAAAATGAAAGTAGTAATTTTCTTTTGCTCAGGCTTTTACCCTGCTTTGATGTGATTTGTTAGAATGCACTGAGTAATTTGCTAGCATTCTTTTTCTCCCAGTCAAGTTCCTGCAGTGCTTTAAGGGCGCCCCAGGGTGCCTGTCACTACCTGACATCTGTTGCCATTGAAGGCCATCAGCTGGGTTTGCACGTCGAAAACAAATTCTCAGTGGGTTCTGCAATTTCTGTGTGCTGTTGCTGTGCAGCAAAGCCTTATCTATTGATCACTGACTGGAACTGCGGCAGGTCAGCAATTACTGCTGACGGGAGCTCTCCTGTACCTCGGTGCAGCACTGTGCATTTATGTAGCTCTAAATGAGCAGGTGGAGGGGAGGGTGCTGTGGTATATGGGACAAGGAAAGTCCCAGCCCCTGAGAAGAGCTTTTGCAAACAGATAAACTTTAAAGCACCTAGATTTATGAAAATAAAACCACATTATATAACAAAGTATCCATCTGACACAGGAAAGAAAAACAAAAAGGCCTTGAAAATTGAGACTTATATAAGATTAAATTAAATATATCTACATTAAGAAATCAGGGATGATAATGAATCATTCCTAAACTCTCCCAATACTCCATTAAACATCTGATGCTTCAAATGCAAACACATATGCAAGGAATTAAAGAAGTACTAATGTCTACTGAGAAACACTAAAATAATTTCTGCTTGGAAGTAAAGCTGTTTTACAAAGTATTTCTTCCCCTCCCTTTTATATCATTATAAGATTTTGCAATTACCATCAATACAATTCCACACTATAGTCAAAAATTACCATGCTAATTTTAGGTAGGAGAATTTTAAGTGATTCCACCCTTAAATGCTACACTGATTTAGATGCTTTTGATTGTTTTTTTGGGAGGGGGAGAGAATGCAACTTAGACTAGAAAATTGACAATAAAGTGGAAATACATGTGTTGCTTTGTATCAGAGGAGGTAATATATAAACATCAACCCAATCTCACTGACTAGAGCTTTGGTATTAGGACAATTAGATTTCCAAAACAAAGATCTGGTTTCAGCCTTGGGGGCTAAGACAGAGCCCGGAATGAATGCATGATGTACTTCTTCACTGTCAAGCCTGCAGGACACTGAGCAAATCTGATTTTGATCTTTTTATCTCCCTCACTACAGAAAGAAACAAACTGTTAAAAGTGGAGGCTCTACAAATAACACCTAATGCACAGGTGCCAGAAAAAGGCCCAGGAAATCTGTTCTTGATTTCCTTGAGCCAGCTCAGAGCTGCATTTCTTGAGATGATCAAGGCCACGGTTTTCTCCCCCCATGACCCTGCTGTTGGTGATGTGGCTCCTCTCCTGCCAGGCTGCACAACCACCTGGGAAAGGATGTTCAGAGGGACTTAAGCTCCATATCTTCTTCCAACCCCATATCTCCAATCTTCCAAATATATCTAAACTCACCAAAAAAATGCAAGTCTGCTCTCTGAGCAGAAAAGATACCTTGCCTCTGAAGAGCAGCCCATAACTGGTACATTTATTTAAATAAACCCTGTTTTCACCAGCTCTACTTCCAGTTTTGATGTGATAATGAAACTAAAGAACAAATACACACGGACTGACAGACCTCCTTCTAGAAACAGATAACTCCCTCCATATGGAGAAAATAGCCATTGTCACTCATACAATGACACATTAAGGATGCATTTGCTTTATGGCACCTCGGCAGAGAGCAGGGGTGGGGGAAAACACAGCATATGAGAGTTTAGCACCACTTTTTTCATCAACAAGAAAAATAAATAAATAAATAAACAAATTGGAAGAATAAACTTATTTGTTTTAAATCATAGCAAATGGTTTTAAATTTGGAGACTATACTAGAAGTGTCAGAAATGTTTAGGAAATAACAGGAAAAATAACTAATAAAATCAAATCAAATTTATGAAAGTGTAAGAGCCATTTGAATTATCCACAGCAGTATGACTTAGGTAAGGGGCTAAAGCATTTCCAATAACATTTATTTCCACTAAATGAAATTATACCACATGGAATTAAACCATGCCCACCTTCTTGCTGTTTTCAATTAAAGAACACAATTTCAAATTTGCAGTAAGAATCAGAGAAAGAGACTGAATATAAGGTAGACAAATGAAGTGGGATAAAGTGTTTTGTGTCTTCAGTAATACCTGAACAAATAGCTGGTAATAACTATAACATTAAGGATGCTATCTTTTGGAACAGGAACAATATGGTGTTTGCTATGCATTGCTTGAAACTTTGAAAGCATAAAAAGTGTATCAGGGAAGTAGACCTTTTTCTCCTAGAAACTATTTGTTTCAAATTCAGCATTTCTAATAGGTATTCATTGTTGGATATCTAAAAGCATATTTTCCACTTCTCTAAAAGCTTTTTTCATTTCCTTCACTTTAAAGTACAGCAGACAGCAGAGTGCAAGTTACTTAGGACACAGTTGTAGTGCTGATACACCAGCAGCAGCAGTCACAGCAAGTACAAGTAACTGTATGAATGTAAACCAAGTCAAGTGCAGACACACAGAGTTTGTTCTATCAGAAGACAAAGTCCTCACACTGATTTTGGGGGCATTTTGTTTGTTTGTTTGTTTGTTTGTTTGTTTGTTTGTTTTACTCCTGTCTTTTCTGAAATGAATTTGAAATGTGTGACCATTCTTTGGCCTATGATTATAACCTTGTCATGCCTTTCTGCTTCTAGACCCTAATTTTTCAAATTTGCTGTCATGTCTCCAGTAGCTACACGCTTCAGTTTAGCCTAACCTGTTTTTCTCAACAAAGTTTTTTAAAAATTTCCAAAAATACTTAATATCTTTCTTTATTAAGCCTTAACTCTAGATGTCACAGGAATTTACCACTAGCAGTTTGCTCCATGTCTGTTTATGTTGTTGTCTTCTGGGACCATTACTATCTCTTCAAAAGTTCAGCACTCTCTCAAAATCTTACACATTTTCTGCTTCTTTATGAATCTTTCTTTATGAATCTCACTTCTGTGTGCTTATTTATTTATTTATTTATTCAATCTTGTTCAGGATACCTTACCCAAATTTCTCTTGTCCAGATAAATAAAGCAATCAAATAAGCCTGGACTTATTTATTTACTTACCCATTTTCAGCACCTCCTTCTTTCATATAGGTAATTTCTTACTTCTGCTTCTTTCTGGTACCCAGCAGCATGTTGCATGACTGGTTCATGCTGCCATGCTTCATGTCTGGCCAGTGAGAATCTAGAACAATCAAAGAAAGGCTCCAAATTCTTTTTTTTTTTTTTTTTTTTTTTTTTTTTGCTATTTTTACATATTATAATAGCATATGATAACAGCATTTAATGTGGTCGGTGACACTGAATTTTAAAACATAATTAACAACAATTTATCAGCTTTTACTTGGAAGATCTTTATAGTGTTATAAACCAAGTTTAGTCATTTTATTAAGAATTTCAAAATAAGTAAATAAAACTATAGTTTCATATTATCACTTAATGATATCCAGATAGAAGCTGCATTTGTTTTATTAAGCTGTCATTTCCAGACCACCTTTATTTTCTCTCCCCATGTTTTAATTGATTAAGAGAACTGGGAGGTGATATATCTGTAAGCCTTGTGGATGATGTAACAGAACACCAGATTTCTCATACAGACAATAAAAGCTAAGCAGAGACAGAAAAGGAAAATTAAGCAAATGTTAAAAGTTCTCTATTGCAATGGGTTCTGTATTTATACTGGGTTAAGTATCCCATTTAGCATTCTAATGAACAAAAAGAATTTGAAAAATCAAATTCTCATCAGTCAGATAATCCACATAATATGCATTTTTAGGTCTCTGCAACACTGCAAAGAACCACTATATAGACTAATGTTGCTAATCCTACTTGAGACCACAAATGTAATGAGACAGTTTAAGTAAGCCAGAGGATAAGCTGTGCGATTCTGTGTTATGTTGAAATTCATGAATAAAAAAGTGCAAGAATTACCTTTAGCAGACTTTGTAAAAGAAGCAGAAATACTCCTAAGAAAGGAACAGCAACTGAAATTGTGAGAAGTGCATGCCAGAAAGTATACTAAAGCATGTCTGAAGAGAAGCAAAAATTATATTACAATTAGGTACATGCACTGTAACCTGCTCTTCTGCAGTGCAAACTGCAATGCAGTTCCAAAATCGTCAGATTATTTTTTTTAAAAAAAAGAGTACTGGAGTCTGTTTCCACATCAGCAGTTACACACAGAGCAGATTTAGCTGAAGTAATCCAATTCTTCTTTCTACTATTTAATTTGATACCATGCTGCCTCCAACTAATTATCAGAAAAGTTGGATGGATGTAATTCCATAGGAATTATGCTGCTGCCAGCAGCAAATATTCAAATACTGTGTGGGAACCAGTTAGTGGAACACTTCATTTGTGGATGGTGTTATTCGTTGACATAAAACTTCTGCTCAATGGTCTTCAGGCTCCAGCAGCTCCTCTGATGACTCTTACTGCAGTGATTTCAGACTTTATCTACTCCAGATCCCTGGCAGACATCTGGCTTATTGCCAGAGATGATCAGCAACTCCTCCTCTGTCCCTATTCCCAGACTGACATTTAGGGCAACTGGTCAACAAGGGGCATCTTTGGTTGGTTTAAGCTACTGCAGCTCATTCAGGAGCTGTCTGAAGGATCTAGACCTTTGCTGGCCAAATGTCCTGGAGACATTCTTTGCTGTGGTGGCACATGCAGCACTTTTCTATTCTGGACCTTACATTTTAGTGGAGCATGACATGATAGTCATGGCTGCTGTTAACAGATTAAATAAAAAGAGAAAGATATAAAAATTCATCAGAAATTATTTAGTTACTTATTTTTTATTATTATTATTTTTAAAACATCCTTATAACTACTAGGAACATGTTTTTTGTAGAACAGGTAAAAGTTATCATAGATTTTTATTTAGAATCCACTATGGTTCTGCTAGTCATTGGTAAAGGTTCCACTTGACTTAAGAGCAGACAGCTGCATCCTATACTCTATACTGCTTTTTTTTTTCCCCCTCTCCTCTCTCTCTTGGGAGAATAGGCAGGACCTTTTGAACACCATCTGGGGACTCTACTTCTTCCACAAGGTTATTTAAGAGAATAAATTATCTGCTGAGTCACAGTCCTATCATTTATTTTAAAATTCAATTTAAAGGGAAAGCAATTCTTTCCTCTCCACTAAATGAAAACTTTCCAAGAAATGGACATGAAATGGGACAATTTCTTGCACCATAGAAACCAAATGTTCTGTCACGACTCTGAAATGTAACTCAATTCAAAAAGTACAATAGTTTTTTTTTTTTTTTTTTTTTTTTTTTTTTCTGGGCATGTGTTATTATTTTATTTATCTTTCAAAACAAATGTGCAAAGTCTTCCTAAATAATCTGAGAAAACAGTCCATGCTAAAGCTTTGCAAATCTACTTTTGAATTCTTTGTATATATTCACCCATTCAGTTCAGTAATTCAGCTTCTTCCTGATAGACTGCCATTAACAATTAAGACAATTATTGTTGGCAGTGGCACTTTCATGCAGACTCACAGCCTTTGACTCCTCTCTTCAGTCCAAACGACTGATAATTCTCCCTCTTTTACTCTTTTTCTAAAGATTCAACTCTATTTCTGAAACATTATGTTTCTAGTTATAATGAAAGAAATTTGCATGTTAAGAGAGAGTTTTCTCATGAAAGGAAATTTGAGAAAGTTGAACCTTCAGTCTTTAAAGGTTCTTACAAATAAATATTTCCCATCATTAGTTTAAACACACAAATTGCTATCTACACTCATTGACACTGAAATTGCAGACTTCAGTCCAAAAATTGTTCAAGCAAAATTCTCCACAGTAAACTGAAATTTCTGTGTTGTTTTGTTTCCACACTCCTCCACTGATGGCTTGGTCAGACCTGCAAAGACCTATCCCATAACTTGACATGCAGAGGGATAGACCTGGCCCTCAGGGCTGCATGTGCATGCTAAGAAGTCATTTACTCTCTGATATACATATCTGAGGAGTCTGACTGATAGCAGACTGATATCTGCTGTTCTGAAATCTGCATCAGGATCTAAAAATATCATCAAAAAGTAAATAAAAGGAGCAATAGCAAAAGTACATTGCATTTAGCCCTGCTAAAGCATAGTAGAGCCAGTAAGAAAAGATTCACCACTTATGAAAATGAAATAAGGCAATATATTTGGGGAAAAAAAAAAAAAGACGGGGGGGAAGCATAGGGGGAATGGGAGCAGAGGGAACTGTATCTCTTCCACATATTTTGAATCTCTATATCTCTTCCATATTTGGGGGGAAAAAATAATAAATAAATAAAGCTCTCAAATACAAGGGACTTTTGCACAGACCACCACTGATTCAGTGGTCCTTGGGGCTTCCAAATGGAATTTGGAAACAACTACTTCCCACAAGCTCCACCAAAATTTGCCTGTGGCCTGCTAGCCATTACCCCAGGCTAAAAGAGCTATAAGATACACTGTCACTCAATGCTAGAAAGAATTATCAAGCATTAACACAATTACAGTTGCATGTTCTAACAGGATCTGTACTTACACTAAATCTGGTTTGATCAGTAAGAGAAAGATGCAAACCTAGGAAAATTTATACATGTATATAATTTTTTTTTTCATTATTATTCAATATATATATATATACTGGAAATATTAAACAAGTTAGTGATCAATCTGAAATTTGAAAGCACACCCTTATGATAGTTTTATATTCTTTTCATGCTATTAGCAGTCAGCTTTTAATATTATTGCTTGTAAACTGTTAAAAAAAACTCTTCTGATGCTTGCCTTTAAATATAAAAAAGCTTATGTTGAATATTAGGAAAAAAAAAAAACAATAACAACAACAACAAAAAAAAAGCAAGTGATCTATTCACAACTACTAAGTGACACTATGACTAAACACATTTCAGAATAACTTTTCCTACTTTTTTTTTGGGGGGGGGGGGGGGGGGGGGGGGGAGGTCTGAGGGTGAGTTTTGTCCTCTGGACATGCTATTAACCCCCTGGTGAGTGTCCCCACCAGAACCTGTGCCTTCAGCCCCCAGGAACCCATCTGCAGTACCACCAACCATAGTGCTCCAGCACGCTTCTAGACATCACAACAGCATCATGGTGCCTTCTGTGCAATCAATTCCTACAAGAAAACTTTAAGATAAACTACTTTCTTTCTTTTTTGCCGAGGACAGGATGTGCATATATGGTCATTCGCTATCTGCTTTCATTGGAGATAATTACTCAGTCATCAGTGAAGGCTGGAAAGTACCTGAGAAACATGAAATGGAAATTCCTAGATGATCATAGGTGCATAGAATGGTCTACGCTGGGAAAGACCTTCAAGATCATCAAGTCCAACTGCAACCTGACCTGGGCAGCCTATTTCAATGCTGCAAACACTTTCAGTAAAGAAATTTATCCTAATATCCAACCTGAACTTCCCCTGGCTCAATGTGAGATCATTTCCCCTCATCTTATCACGTGATGCTTGGGAGAAGAGCTTGATTCCGATCTCACTACCTCCTCCTGTAACAAACAATAAGGTCTCCTCTGATCTTTCTTTTCTCCAAGCTAAACAACCCCAGCTCCCTCAGCTGCTACTCATAAGACTTGTTCTCTAGGGAAAAAAAATAAAAATAATAATATAAAAAAAAATTATCCACCTCAAAAAGACTACACAAATTATTGTTCAGGAAATATTTATGCTATTTAAATATTTAATTAATTTGTCTTCAAATTTGTAAAATTCTTATGAAATAACAAAGCCAAGAATCAAGAAAAGGACTGATAAAGGAATATACTTCTTAGTAAACTCATAACAACATAACATTGATATCCAGGATCTGAGAAGTTTATAGTTTTACTGATCATTTCCAGCAAGTATGGTAACTGACAATTTTTGAATAATGCTCTGAAATAACATTCTTTAAGTAATTTCCAATGAAGTACATAAAAAATGAACATAAACTCCACTTCTCTCTATTCTATACAGTAAAATCTGTTCTCAATTTAATTTTGTGGAACACAAACACACATAAAAGAAAGGGAGTGTAAAAAGGCAATATACTGTCCTACAAGTACATTTAAATCAGAAAGTTTTGCTAAAATATTTTTCTTTCTCCACTGAAAGCATTCTATTGTGAAGTCCTGAAATTCTTCTGCTATCCGTCTCTCCTCGCTTATTTTAGAAGAGATTTTTCTGTGCATATTGCAAAAGGAAGTGTATCATTAAAGTCTTTTCAAAGTAACATTGCTGAGCACGTTGGAAGTATTTTGTGTTCTTCATGAATGACAGGCTGCATGACCAAAGCATCAGCTGCGTGCAGTTCATTAGTGCTACAATTGCAGCAAATGAAATGACTGTTTTACAAGGCTCCTCAGAGGGAGTAATAGGCAGTCAGCTTTCACTGGCTGAGGAAAGAATGAATCCTACAGAGCCAATCTTTGAGATTTTATTATTTTAATAGAAAATAAATAAATAACCAATGGAAAAAAAAAAAAAAGTAAAAAGTATATATATATTTCTAAGATAAATGGATACTTTACAAGGAACTTTTCTAAACAGGACAAAATGGAAAGCAAAAAATTGTTTGCTCGGAATTGTTCTGGCACAATCCTCTATTTTTCCTTGATTCTTTGCCTTATACGTTGTAGAGTTTTTTCAGGGAAATCCAACATAGGCTCAGGAACATCCAATTTCTGGAAAGGGTACATGGAGCCACTTTGCATGCAGAAGTATACTTGAAGTTTCTTTAAATGTGTTCATATATTTAGACTTTATATTTAAATTATTACTGATTCAGAAAGATTTTCTATAAATTTAGATGTAAGTGGATGCAGTGGTTCAGTTCATTACCACTCAGCTCAGTTTCCTCAGCATTAAATCCATCTTGTCCTATATGACTAGATTGTCTTTAATTGAAATTTAACCAATAGATTAGGTTTGCATGCTTCCCAATATTTTGCAGGCATAGGTGGGGAAAAACTACACCATGAGTTACTTAGGTCTTGCAGTGTAGAATAATTCTGAAGGTTAATTATCTTTATGTTGGAGCATAAGGTATTCCTTACCAAAAACTGTTTACAGAGACAGAATATTTTTTAAAAGTTCAAGGGAATGCTTTGTAACATTTTCTATTACTTCTCTAAAACCAATTTGTCAAGTTTAAACCTGAACCGATGAATACTTTCAGAACCTCTCAGAATGGGGGTGGAAGAGTGCTGAAGGAGCGAACTCAACACAAAACTTCCCATCTGCCAAATTGTACTGCTGAGGACTGTGAGATGTAAACAGACATATATATATATATATATATTTATAATAAATATATATACATGTTAAGCAATGTCACTGGTTGCTGCATGAAAAAACAACCAAAACAACCTGTTTCCCCTAAGATCTATCTGACAACCTCTCCCACAATCCAGGACTTGTTCAGCCATGATACTGTACATCAAAATGCAGTTTTAAAGAGAAGTGCCACATTTGTTAGCATGCCCCATCGAAAGAGATTGGAACAAAATCATCACTTGAACCTTCAGAAGGATCTCAAATCTGAATATCTGGCATGTTCTCATGTCTTCTTTGCTTCTTCCTTTCAATTTTGGAGAGGTAAGACATCACCAATGGCCTTAACAAACTTCAAACCTCATAACAAAAGACTTAAGGCTGGTTTGACACTATCCATGCTTCATCTGTCTCTGCATTGTAGCACCATAGAATATCCTGAGCTGGAAGGCTCCACACAAGACCACCCAAAAATCAATCCATATGTCTGAGAGTGTTGTCCAAACAATTCTTGAAATCCAGCGGGCTTGGTGCTGTGACGACTTCCCTGAGGAGCTTGTCCCAGTGCCCAAATTTAGTGAGTACAAAAAGCTGTTTTCTAGCAGATGCTGTTGACGTGTCTGGAAAATGCCCAACACAAAAGCAATGTGAATGGGGTTGGTCACTGACTGAGTGTAAACTAAAGTCAGTGCAGATCAGCTTGGACAAGGGATTGCTTAGCTATTAGGAGAGCCATAATTAGACTTCTTTAATACACTAAAAATGATCCTTCCTTAATGGCTATCAGTAAATGGCAGGTTTGACAAAACATCAGGTGGAAAGGGATAGATGAGGACTACAGACTTCATTCAGGAAACTAGGTGTTGCATTGGCTGCATGATCACAACATTTCTACAACTGAGTGCTTTCATAAGCATCTCAAAAAAAAAAAATAAAAAATAAAAAATAAAATTGTCCATACTGAAATGGAATTTCCAGCTCAAAGAGGAACAACAACAACAACAAAAAAAAAATCACAAATTAGATAACAGCCTTAGGCATATCATCCAAGACATGAAAACAAAGATGCATGTTATCACCATTCCCACTAAGAAGAAATGAACTTATTTTGATCTGATAAAATCCACAGGTTAACAGCTGGAATTAGAGCTGCCATATCTCAAGAAAAAAATTATCTTGTTCTTGACAAAGAAGAAATGATTTCTTCAAAATGGAAGAAATACATTTTGTCCAGCCTTTTTATTTTTTTCTTCATTTCTTCACAGGAATAGGTAAACTCTTCATTTCTTCACCAATAAAAAATGTCATAAATAGATCAAAATAGATTTTTTTTTTTTTTTAAAAAAGCATCAGGCAGATTGCCATCATGGCTATAAAGACAAAAACAATTATTACAAAGTTCTCAACCTTGTCATAACTCTTTCCTGAAGGTAACCTAGCATGACTCAGATCATCTCACCCACACACACAGAAATGGATAGACAAACAGTGTGTTTGTCCACAGCAGTTTTAATCAGTTATGATCAAACTAATTTTGATTTTAAATGGTTCAGAGGGAGGTGGCAGGCTCAAAATCTTAATCATATACAAACACATACTCTGAAATAACTGTCATTTGATAATCCCATGCTGCTGTAATCATTAGTCAGTGTTCCTTGTTCATTTTGCGCTCCTACAAAACAAGCAATTCCAAACATCGCCTTATGTACAAACATAAGGAGAGCAAAAATTATATGTGGGAACCTTAACTAAATGACAGTAGAAGTAATCAAGCTGAAAAAACATCTGCCATTACTGACTGTGCAGTGAAGTTTGCTGTAAGAACTACAGTGTGGGAATCTGATCTCATGAGCAAACAAAAAAGATATCCTGGCTTAGCAGCAGGGAAAACCAGCAAAGCCCAACTTTCAGACTCCACGTTTGCAGACATTTTCTAATATTTGTATTACTGCAGTACCCAGAAGCTTTTTTATTCTTCCAGGACACCTGACCATGATGTAATGCAGTGACAGAGGGTGGGAAATAAGCATTTCTTATTTAAGCAGAAAATGTTCTGTCCTGCTGCTGACTTGTGTTCTGCTTGGAGGTCCTGCCAGCACTAGGCTCTATGTAGCTGCTGCAGTTTCACCATTGATATTCCCAGAAATTTAGACAGTCCCATTGTCCCTCTCTCTCCTTGCTGTTCAAACTCTTCCAAACCAGGCTGCCACCTGTGGTCTGACCTCTGACCCTTCCCCAAAGCTCTCCTGAAAGCCAGCTGAGCAAAGCCATCTCCCATGTCCGGGGGTAAAGACTGGGGAAGGTACAAAGACTGGGGAAGGTACAAGCACACCGCACACCCCCAGACACAGAGACTTTACAAATGGAATGGGGAGATGGAGGTGTGGTGTGGTGACAGCTTCTCCCCACCTGGAGAGTAATGAAACCCAGGCTGAACAACTCAGTCACATGCATGCACACAGAGCAAAAGGTTGAATGTTGCAGATGCCAAACTGTCCTGCTTCATGCAAAAGGAGTGTTGCCAGATGTGGTCCACTTCCATAGCTCCACAGAGAGAATATCAATCTCAGGATGTAAACAGAAAATAAAAATAAAAATAAAATAAAATAAAATAAAATAAAATAAAATAAAATAAAATAAAAAATGCTTGAAAAAGCATTTGCCAAAGGGGTTCTGCAACACACAACATGTTGTCCCACTGGGTAAACTGAGGCATGGGATAGTGAAATGCATGTCATCTACAGACTACAGAAGGAGTCCCACGTTGCCCCCAGCTTTCTTATATCTCTAAAAAATATATCTCTAAGAAAGGTTGTTTCCTTGGATTCACTGGCAGAACTGGAAATTTATGATTAGATCCACTAAAGGGATCTCTCAACTTTAGCATTAGTATTGTATATCATTCCCTAACTTTTGAACATGTTGCCTATAGAGTGTAGGTGCTCCTGTTGCCAGGCAGCACTTTAAAGACTTAAGAAAAATTTTGGAGACAGGCTCTTTGTTTTCAGCTTGGCATTTTGATGGAAACAGACTGAAATCTTTAGAGGAAATTAATATTGCTCCCTTGGGTCACTGTATAGAGGTTCTATATTTTTTCAGTCTCCTGTGAGGTCCCGTACCAAAGTGATATTCCTCAGCACACCTTTGAACAGTCTCATCAGCCCCTTGTTAACTGCAAATTTAGGTACACATGATACGTGGCATTAAGCACTCTACACCTAGGCTGGGCCAAGTGACAAGGAGGGTAGGTGGAAATACACAGGCCAGGCACAGCAGGAAGTTAAGAGGAAAGGCTGAAGAAAATGTAGGGCTGGAATGTAAGTCTGAAAATTTACAATTTTAGGCAGAGGATATCTCATTCAGTCACTGAATCACAAAATGTCTGTGGCTGGAAGGGAATTCTGGAGGCCACCTTGTCCAACCCCCTGCTCAGGCAGGGCCACCCAGAGCAAATTGCGCAGGCCCATGTCCAGGTGGCTTCTGAAGATCTCCAAGGAGGGAGATCCATAGCCTCTCCGGCCAACCTGTGCCAGTGTTCCATCACCCACGTATAAAGCAATGCTGCCTGGAGTTCAGAGGGAGCCTCCTGTGTGCCAGTTTGTGCCTGCGGCCCTTTGTCCTGGCACTGGGTACCACTGAAAAGAACCTTTCTCCATCCTCTTTGCACCCTCCCTGCAGGTGTCTGTAGACATTGACAGTTTCCCCTTAGCCTCCTCTTCTCCAGGATGAACAGTCCCAGCTCTCTCAGCCTCTCCTCATAAGAGAGATGCTTTAGCGCCTGCAATTTATCTTCACTGCGACTGAAAACCCTAAGCACTCACCTGATAGATGCCTGTGCTACAATTTTCTAAAAAAAAAAAAAAAAAAAAAAAAAAAAAAAAAGTGCTAACACCTTCCCTTTCTTTCCTCAGTTACCTTCCCTTTCTTTCCTCAGTTGCTGTGCTGAAGTAGCTGAATTACAACAGGAGCAGTTTTCTAATATTTTCCCTGCCCCGTCAAAGGAAACATGCTGCAGTGGGAGATGTTGCATGAGAGATGGGGTGTTCACAGACAGCTCTGGCTGGGCAGGGCTTGTGAGACTCTACAGGGAACAGGAGCTGGGGGCCACAATGGCACCTTGTGGTTGCCAATGAGTTCATAACACATCATCTTCAGGGGTAGCCACAGTCCTTTCCCCCTCCACCCCTCAGTCTCTGCATATCTCCTACCTTTTACCTCTTTCCAGCCAGAACTGTCTCTGTGGCTCTGCCCTGTTGAGTACCCACCACTTTTCCTTCCTCTCCCCTGTGTCTCCCTGTGCCTTCCTTCTCACTGAAGGAAGAACTGTGTTTAGAGATGTCTCAGCCTAACTGTTGTCTTGCCATTACTTATTATCCCCTCTTTGGGTAGAAAAGCAGTTCTGGCTTTAATTTGTTCATTTGAGGGTAACTAAAGTAAAATATTTAAACACACCTTACATGGGAGGCTGAAATTCAAGATCCTTGTCTTCCTGTCAAGGATCCTATGCAATAAAAATAATGTTGGTTGTGTTTCTGACCAAACGCTTGTTCATTTATTCCATGCAAATGAGAATAATTTCAGTTGAAGAGAAACAGTCACATTTTCTTTAAACCACTACACAAAATAATCTACAGCTCAAAAGTAATCACATTATCCTAGCTTCAAATGGGACTAGAGTTAATTTTCTTCCCAGTAGCTGGTGTGTTGTTGTGTTTTGGATTTAGGATGAGACTAGAGGTGATAACACACTGATGTTTAAGTTGTGGCAGAGCAGTGCTTGCACAGAACCAAGGCCTCTCTAGCTCCTGGTGCTGCCCTGCCAGCGAGGAGGCTGGGGGTGCACCAGGAGCTGGGAGGGGACACAGCCAGGGCAGCTGGCCCAGGCTGGCCAAAGGGATGTCATGACCATAGGACGTCATGCAGGTGGGAGTTGGCCGGTGTGTGTGTGTGTGTGTGTGCTGCTGCTCATGGTCTGGCTGGGCATAAGTCAGGTGGTGAGCAATTGCATTGTGCATCATATGCTTTGTATATTCTTTTATATTATATTTTTGGCACTTGAACAAGTTGGCCAGGGAAGTTGTGGATAACCCATTCGTAGAGGTGTTCAAGGCCAGGCTGGATGGGGCTTTGGGCAACCTGGTCTAGTGGGAGGTGTCTTTAAGATCCCTTCCAACCCAAGCCATTCTATGATTCTTTATTATTGTTGTTGTTCTCTCTTCTTTTTCTATCCTATTAAACTACCTATCTTAGCCCATTAGATTTTATTTTATTTCCATTTCTCTCACCCATCCCACTGTGTGAGGGAGGGGAAAGAGAAGGAAAAGCCATGTGGTGCTTAGCTGCCTGTAAGATTAAGCCACAACAGACTTTAAAGAGCAAAGAGGAGTTTCAAATGGCAGAAGTGTAAATGCATATCACATATATTCAGTGGGCTACTGTTTACTATTATTTCTTTGAGGTCTAATATACATTTTAGATTGGACCTTAAAAGAGAGTTGGATAAAAATCAAGTTTGCAGAATCAAGGGGTTTCAATGGGAATGAGACCAACCTATTACAGATCTATGGACTTGTGTGAGTGAAATGATTTCTTGCCATCCTCTGGTCTATTTGGACAGATCTGAGAAAATTAACTGGTGGCCCTTTTAGTCATACTAGTTCAGAAGTCAAGCAAGGTTGTGTAATAGCAGCCTAGGAACTACCTACCAGAGCCAAAAGGTCCTGCTGGGGCTTTAGAAGCTTACAGTACCTCAGGAGTTTCCCATGCAAAAATCAGCAGCTTGCTTTTCCTTGATACAATATTGTAAATTTTATTTCACATTTTCTCTTTTGTTGATGTTCATTAGCCCCACTCCATCTCACCCTCTCCTACTAGTAGAATTCCAGACCAAACCAAGTCTATCCTTCATGCTTGATGTACAGTTCCCTCTCCTTGTTTTCTGCTTCATCTGCTCAGCTCATATCCTAGCATAACCTTCATCTTCCCATGAATGCTCCATGTCACAGACTTCAAACCAATCCAGTAAAGGCCTTGCTTTGAATCGGAACAAGTTCTTTCAGGAAGAAATAAAACGCAAAAACTAATGTGACAAGAAACTGGTTATATGCTACTTGTATGCTGTATTCCTTTCCTACACAATTCATCTCTTCTTTGTCTTATACTTTGTCTTAAACTCTTCAGAAAAAAAAAAAATGTTTTTTTTTTTTTTTTTTTTTTGTTTTTTTTTTTTTTTTTTAACAGTGGGATTTAATTGAAGGTGATAGCAGAACTCCTATTGATCTGAATGGAATCAGGATTTCATCTTTTTGAAGGCTGCAGCTGCTCTTTATCAAGACACATTAGAGTTGTATTTGCAACTGCAAGCAATGCTGATTCTATAAGTAAAATCCAAGTTAGAAATTTATATTCAGTTTAAAGAGGTAAAGCCTCTAGAATATCTGTTTTTAGTATGTTGGAGGATAATACAGTGAGAAGCTTACTGTTCAGCTGTTTTCTTTAATGATTTTATTGTCTGTTCCTTGCTGTATTCCTAAGCTCTAATTAGGAAATTGTTTTGACACGCAGCTTTAAAAACTGACAAAGAAGCATAGTTGGTGCCTTTGCCATTATTGTTTCTGACCACTTCCAATAGCCTTTTCAATCTCCCAGTTGATATTGCTTTTGAAATCTCAAAGAAACTTCACAGCAAAGCAAGGATCCATCATTAAAGGCAACTGACTTACTAAAGCTATAATGGGGGAGACAAGACATAAACCCAACATAAAGCACATGTAAACAAATACACATTTTGCTTCACAATGAAAAAGACCATGTTGTTGGTTTGTTTTCTTTGGTTGTTTGCTTTCGAAAGAGTTGAATACATAAAAGAGACTTGGTGTCCTGCTATTTTGCAAAAGCTACACTTCTCAGATAACTTAAATGCCTCTGCACAGGATTCACAGCATGCAGCATGGTGACATACAAACTAACTCAGTTCACCAGGCTAAGAGATGGAAGCTTAAAAGAGGAAAAGATGGCTGTTAATTCACTTCCATAAGTTCTCTCACCATAGATCTCTTCTTAGCTGTCACAGAACTTTTTAGAACCTTTGTTGTCCTGGTCTTGAGAGGGGACTTTTGTCAGTACTTCTTCCCTTCTGGAACAGCATTATTCACCTTCTTTGAGGTCTGAAGCACAATGCAGTAGAAGTGTTTTGAGCTTTCAGGAGAAAATGAACTGGAAAATACCTGTTCTGTGATTCTCATTAGGGCTCAGGTTAAAATTAAGTTACATTAAACCCCATGGTGATCAACAGGGATCAGAGGCAGCAGCTTAGTAAAGAAGCTTTGGAAATACAAACTTTTATCTTAGATGCCTAAAGTGGCAGCTAGATAATTAACCTCTTGTGGACCTTTGCCTACATGATCTGCAAGACTTTTTTTTTTTTTTTTTTTTTTTTACTTAAAAAATAAATCTAACTCCATTATCCACGGCCATTCAATGTGTCATCTGTGACATTCTCTTCCCAGCATCTTAGACAGTCAGTGGCTTGCAGTTAAGAACCACTGGAGTCCATATAAAAGATCAGTGGTGGATTCAAAAGGCAAGTTACTGTGACAGAAATAAATGTCTCATGACGATTGCTACCACCACTACAGAAAAAAGGACATTAGTCTAATAATTTGAATGGCAGTAAAATAAGATATTATGCTTACAAGAAATATACGCATACATTTATATATATGTGTATGTATCAGCATTTGTTAATCTCAGATTAAGTGCACATTGTTATCACTCCCCAAAATGTCTGCTTCCTCCCCTTCTCCACACACAAACACTCAAAACCAAAAGCCATTTTGCTAAAGAAAAAGAAAAAAAAAAAAAAAAGCCATTAAAGAAAGATTCGGTAAGCATTAAAGAAAAACTAAAATCCCAACATCTAGATATGGCTGAAGTCACTAAGTGCAGGTGTTTAAAATGATGATTCTATTACAGCTTTCTAGAAGATAGTCACATACTCTATTTTACAGAGACCGAGTATGAAATAGAGGAGCTGTGGAATGAAGCAGTAGAGGATTTCCTAAGGAGAAGGTTCTTGCTACCCTCTTTCTCACATCTCACACCATACAAACTTTGGTCTGAAAGCTGCTTAGCACTTTGTGCTATTTGAGCTAACATATCCTGCCAACCTTTGCATCTGTGCAAAATCTCATTCTGACCTTTGAAAGTTCAGCACTAGTTTCTTGCCTCTGATACTACAGTAGTTTAGAAATTATTTTGTTTTTCAAGAGAAATTGAAACTGTGTCCGAGTAAGATTGTTGCCAATGCTTATCTCAGCACTGGCATCACCAGCAAAGCTGGTGATGAGATCATGCTGTGGAAAAAAGCATGACAGATCTGTTTGTCTCATGCTTTAAATAAGACACTTGTTTTTTTGGCCAATGTTTCATATTTCTTTCAATTTTCAGAAGTAAATCATCAATTGCCAGTAAAATGGAAGGACTATCAGGGACTGCAAAACTACTACTTTGCATAATTCAGAGACTTGGACAACTACCGTGGTTGCTGCTGTAAACACTGCAGGTAGGACTTGGGTCTGTTTGAGGCATAGCTGGAGAGGAACGAGGATGGACAAAACTCTCATTGCAGCCCTTGGCAGCAGTGCTCCCAGGTGCCCCTGCTTCCACCCATCACCTACAGCTCTTTCTCTGGGAAAAGGTGTACCACTGGGGCAGGTTTTAATGCCAAATGCTTCAGAACATTTAACGTGTATTTGCTTCATGCCTGCTGCCTCTCTTCCAGCTCATAACCATAGGTGGTGGATTAATGTATCTGCCCCACATACAGTTCCCCAGAGCAGATGAGCAGCAGCCCTGCACAGCACCTAGGTACAGCATGCACAGCAGCAGCCAGCTACTGCATCACATATACCATGCCATGTACAATGTCATAGATTGTATTCTACATGGCAGTTTTCTATAAAGCCATAGGTTGGAAAGGATCTCAAGGATCCTGCCCTAACATACAAATTTCACACATGGTTCTCAAGTAAGCAGTGGTATAAAACCCAAAATGGCTTGGACAACTGAAGATACCTAATGCCTAAATTACACTGCTAGTCAAGCCCTTACAGACCCTTCTACAGAGTGGTACTTTAAACTTCTAAAGATGGAAGGCTATAACCACATCAGCAACACTGTAAAGATATCAAACCACATAAAAATGCACCCTAGAAGAAACCTATTATACTAAGTTTTTAAAACAGAAATCTCAGGAAAAAAAAAAAAAAAAAAAAAAAAAAGGATGTAGGATTATGCATCTTTCAGCTATATAGTTATGCAAATTACTCAAACACCTTGTTATATAAGCATCAATGTACGTGTTTTGTTTTGTTTTAAATGCCTCTTCAACTAGTTGTGTCAACACAATCTTTACACCTGCCGTAATGTTATACTGCCCTCTTCTGGTGTGATTTGATACGTACACAATTTTTGATACAATACAGCAGCGAGATCTTTTTTTTTACTGAGCAAACACTACAAAAATACTGCACTAAGTTTGCTCTTGCTGATAAAATATGCAAATCTACTCTATTTCTTAGTAGAGAGAAACAAAGTGAAGGCCAATCCAACTTCAAAAGCTTAAAAACAGGTATTTAAAAACAGGTATTTAAAGGGCTTAAAATGTCGAGCAAAATCTGTTTTCAAGTTAACATACAAAGATTATTGATTGCATGGATGTGAGAAGAAAATGAATGAGTCAACAAATTGGTCTGTTGTTACTCTTTATCTGCCAGTTACTACTGTACAAATTTCCCATCCTTTGCTTCTTTATCTCTGCTCCTGTCCCAGTATACAAAAAAAAAAAACAACCAACCAAACAAAAAACCTCCAGTTAACATGGTGCCTAGACACGGTGTCTATAGTATGCTTTACTCATGTTTATCTTTGTAGCACAAATGTAGCTTTATATTGACAGCAGTGACAAGAAGCTGTTCTCAGCAGAATGAGGTATTCATGACCCTAACAAGTGCAAAGAAATAACTGGCCTGCTATGAGACCAGCAGCGCCAAGAAGGCACTCCCCCACAGAAAGCCACCAGATTAGCCATGCACAATTTGCCCTTGGTGAAGCCACACTGGCAGTCTCAGATCACCTCATCCTGAACATGCCTTGACATTACTTTGCAGGAGGATGTGTTCCATGATGTCCCCAAGCACAGAGGTTAGGCTCACAGGTCTGTAGTTCACTGGATCCTCCTTTTTACCCTTATTATTTACAGAAGAGAAGGCTGCAGGACAACCTCATCACAGCCTTTCAATATTTAGAGGTGTTTTATAAAAAAGATAGCAAAAGACTCTTTACTCAGATAGATAATGACAGCACAAGGTGGGAATGGTCTTAAACTAAAAGAGAGGAGATTTAGATTAAAGGTTAGAAGGAAATAATTCACTCAGAGGGTGGTGAGGCACTGACATAGGTTGCTCAGAGAGGTTGTGGATGCCCCATCCCTAGAGGTGTTCAAGACCAGGTTAGATGAAGTCTTGAACAGCCTGATCTAGGGGGTGGCAACCCTGCCTATGTATGGCAGGGGGGTTGGAACTAGGAGATCATTGAGGTCCCTTTCAACCCAAGCCGTTCTGTGATTTTAAAAATGGGAGTGATGTTTCCATTTTCCAGTCACTGATGACTTTTCCTGTCATGATAGAGAATAGCTTGGCAACTACATGAGCCAGTTTCCCCAAGATCCAAAGGACTCCTTTGAACAGAAACCATTAGGCATCAAAAATAAAAGTATACAGAACCTATTCAAATAGAACATACTAGTGCCAAGACTATGAAAGGATGTCTGAAAGACTATCATACAAAGGGTGTATCAACAAACAACAATAAAAAGGTTTGTGTGCAATGATAATTTCTAAATTTACAGAAATCATCTGTGTGCATTATACATTTGAAGGAGGTGAGTCAAATAAGCAGAGGAGCAGCAGGAGGATGGCTCTGTGTTGTCCTAGATGAGGAAGCGCTAATTAATTAGGAAGATGGCAGGAAAAGGGCAAGGACACCGCTCACAAAGGAAAATAAGTATTGATAAGCCGCCTACTTCAGTTTCATATCCTTCCGGACACTGACCATCATGGCTGGAGCTGAACACATGAGGGAGGAAAGGAAGCATTTCACGGCTTTGCTCCAGCACTGAAGTAGTTTGCAAAACATCCTGGCAAGGTGCAACAGCTTCCTAGTTTGCAGGCAGCAAAGGAGGGAGATTTACCTGGGAGGTGCAAGTTTAACCTACCCTAATAAACTTCTGAAATATTACAGAATAGAAAACGTGGCAATCAATATTCTAGAAAATATCACCATAGTATTAGAGTATTAGAAAGCATTAATAAATCAGTATTCTTGGTTACCTATTGCCCATAAGCATAGTGCAAACCTGTTACTAAACAAGCCAGCTTCACTTGCACAGAGTAGTTGATGAAGCTGACATGCACTCTGAAGTTACAGAAGGAAAATATGCATTTTCATCAAGCCAGCAACGTAGCTTTTACTGGAAGTATATCAAGAAACACTTAACTTGAAAGCTTCAGTGATCCAATAAGGAGTCCAAGGACCTTCTCAAAATAGGCTTATAGAAAGATGGAAAAGTGCCTCACACAATTCTACTGTTGTCAGAGTAATTACTAGCTCGTTAAGGTAGCCTTCTGTATACACATCTAGGAAGAATAGAGCACACAATTCCTTTACTTTTGTGACTTACTAATCAATTATAAAAAGTAGAAGCTTTCAATTTTAATCAACTACATAGACAATTGAAGGAGACACTCTTGAGAAGACAGATTACTCTTTAATGATCTAAAACAGCTTTAATCCAAACTGAGCAGATTTGTTTAAATTCCTTATTTTCAAACTGACCAATAAAAAGTAGCTTAGAGAAAAGGTGGGTGGCTATATTAAGAAAACAATGCCCCCCTGAAGAGACCTGGTCCAGTGTATTTAAATATAAACAGATTGACAAGTTTTTATGATGGCTGTAGTTCAATTTATCCTGTATATGATATTAAAAACTTCAGGTCTTCCAAAAGACTGCAGTAGGATTAAGACCCGCTCCAGACCAAAGAATACAAAAATCTCTGAAAAAAGCCTAAAGTTCCAATTCATCACATCCTTTCCTACTGTGATTATAACTACATTATTGCTAGTCAGCTTAGCCTACCCACATTTTTCTAACTGCTAACAATATATGGATGCATTAAGACAGCTTCAGTAAGTAGTGTGACTCACTATTTGCTCATAACCCTTGCTAGTCTTGCCTCCAAAGTTTTCCTTCTTTATATTGACCAAGTATTAGCTTTGTTCACGGTTAAACCAAGCTCAATATTTAGAAAAGTAAAAACTGTTCTGGAATGTATATGTATCTTAAGCTGTATACTCAAACTTCTGGGCTCTCCAGAAAATCTAACTTTCCACCTAAGTGCTTCAGAAGTAATACTGGGCCCAAAACAGCTTTCTTGTGTCATGAGTAGTATCTCACTCTACAACCTTTACAAAAATTCATGATTTATTGAGATTTATCCATTATTTCTGAGCTTCCATAATAGTCTTTATTATGTAGTCAGTGACCTAACTATGAATACACCAATACCTGAATTTCCAGATGATCAAGATGAACCTAACACTTTCACACAAATTCAAGCAAGCAGAAAACACCAGAAAAAAACATTTTATTGCAACAATGTCCCCATCATCAACTGAGATGGCAAAAATCAAGTTTTAATACAATTTGCATTTCTACCTTTTTATTTATGTAAATATAAATTCAAGAGTGTAAAATAAATCCACATATAAAACACAGAAGAAACATTCTTTCAGTGAATGCAAAAAAAAACTTACATACTGAATAATCATGACAAATAATCCGTTGTCCATTCTTCCAAGTACACAGGAGTGAAAGAACGCAGAAGTTTATTCTCCAAAAGCATCCTGTATGGAGTCCTTAAAGTATTTAATATTCAGTAACCTCAAATCCTTGAGCTTATAGGTGTAGATTCCAAGAAAAGGCTAGAGAAAACATCTTAAGCTTCAGATGATCTGAACTCCATCTAAAATAACCCATTTAAAACAAGATTATGCTCAATTCTTACAGCTGAAGCATCACAATTACTTTATTGGTATCATTATTTGGAAAACTATTTCCTAGTAGTTTTTCCCACTTTTAAAATAGTCAAGAGTATTTCAAATAGTATTGTTTACTTATACTGTAAATATATTGCGGAAAGTAACTCCACATGCTGGTACAACAGGCCTTTATGAAGTTCCACTTAAACATTACTATGATGTACCTTAAAAAAAAAAAGAGGGGGGACTAGAGCATGAAATGCACAACAGTCAGTGTTGTGGGATTATTCATCTTCTTTCTCAGCTTATTTATTTCAAAGTCAATATTGGACTGTTAGACTGCATGAATATTGGCTGGTTATAAATACTTAGACTATGAACCTTTACAGTTTTAGAAAAATATTTTTTTCTCATTATTACAACAAAAATATTACCAGCATTATAAATGCATCATGCAGGATATTTCTTCACAAGGAATGTTTTTCACTGGGTCCAACAGGCAGATTGTTCCAATGACTGGGTTTTTAATGCATATCATGCCAAATTCTTAACAAGCAGTGTTTTCCCTCATGTTTATGTTACAACACAGCATGAAGAAAGTAAGATGTTAAAAACAAACAAATTTAAAAAACAAGAACTGCAAGTAACTTCATAACTAGGAGAGGAAAAATTGTAGAAGGATTAAGTCAGCACTATTGTGGGTCCCCACAGTTGTACTGCTACTCTTAGGTTTCCAAAAGATGCATATGATTTTATAAATATTTTTGTGCTAAGAGCCATGCTCAGAAACAAAATATAGGCTAGCACAAGTCTACCTTCTTGGAGATGCATCTTAAGTATAAAATCCACTTACTAAAGTGCATTTGCCAAACAAATTCTAACTTCTACTATAATAGCTATACCAAAAAGCAATACAAACTAAAGTTTGTTGAAGCTCTACCTCTACTTAAAAGCAGTAAATATAGATGACTGAAATCTACATTACAATCTCATATTGCCAAACATTGTGTCTCAATGCCATGAGCTGTAGAAATAAACAAAATGTACTGTCTTAAGCTTCCCACAACTGAGGAAGTGCCTAGTTAGGAATACTGAAAGCATAGAATGGAGTTAAGTATAAGCAGAGCTGAAGTAAGCATTGCTTTGCTTTATATTTAGTATGTTTCTTTAAGGCTCTGAGAGAAGCTATGACTTTTCTCAAGATCTTTTGGCAAACGATGCAGAAGTAGCAGGGCCATCTGACGTTCCAGAACTTGTATTTTCATATTCCATTAAAGCCAGCTCATTCAGTATCTGTATACATTTATTGCACTTGTGTTGTTGGAACACATCTATACCAACATAGTAATGATTGCAACAAAGCCATAGTAAAATAAACTTTTAAAAGGGTCTGATACCAACATTAGAGGGTAAGTGTATGCATGTTTAAAATGTTCCCCTAATAATAAATACAGACAAATTGCTCAAGTCAGATGCACATGTTTAACAATTATTTAGCATATATAAAATTTCACTCATCCTTTATCAATACAAATCTGTTAGGGATCAAAAAGACTTACCATGCAAAATATTGATTAGTGCTGCATAATGGAATATATATTTCTATCAGAGTTAAAACAGCATTTTCAAAATTTAAAGAAAAATAGATTTTTAAAAAGGGAGTCTACTGTTGAATGCAAGTCTTCCTTGTAGCAAAGACAAGATAGAGATAAGTTACAATTTATCACTGTACTTCAGTCTTGATGAAAGACTAATAATAATTTGTCCACCTATTTCTTAATAAATGCTACATTTTCAAGAATAAAGGAACTATCAGTAGGCATTACTTCTACTTAAAACAAGTTACTTCTCTCTGTAATAGGTCAAGTATGCTTTTAAAGATTCAGGTAATGGTAGACTCATAATTTTCTCTCTCAGTAGATTTCGAGGAGGCTCTTCTGGCTTCAAGGCCTCACTGTGATCTTTATCTTCCTCCTCTTTATTATCATCTTCCATTCTTTCATCTTCTTCACTATCTAGAGGCTGAGGAATGAGCTGATTACCAACAAACACATAGGTATTAATCCTGCGTCTACGACATCTCCTGCGTTTTCGTTTTGGAGGAGCCTTCTGAGCAATGCCCTTGGCTTTCATCTCCTCATTTATGAAGTTTCTGAGAGTGCGTCTGATATATATTCGAGCTAGGTCCTGGAGATTCCTAACAGCACACGGAGCTAAAATGAAAGACAGTGTGTTAATATTCACTTAGCAAAATTTCCCTATAACAAAAACATCTGCAAGACAGCAAGACTTGAAGAACAAATGAAATTAAGTACAGGATGCAATATACAAATGTAACAAGGGTAGAGAGATCTTGGCATACCCATTAGAATATTCCCTACTGAAAAATATCCCTTACTTCAGATATACTCAAGATTTGAGCTGAAGATGGCTTCTGGAATATCACTGATCTTTTAGGGAAAATACATAGCCCAAAAAATTAAGAAATCTTTTGACAGTTGTGCAAGTAAAGCAGAAATACATGAACAGATTAAGCACAAATTTCAGAAATCATACACCATATACTGCCACCTTTTAGGTTTCTGACACAGCTTGGGACAGACTGCTGGCAGTCTCTTTCAAGGTTCTGCTGCTAGAGCAGTTTCCCCTACCACATCACATTAGTTTAAACAAGTGCTTTTCTTCCTTTCCACTTCTCCTCGCTATGATTTTTCCCCGTTTCTTGCTGATGAGGGAGAGCCATGTCAACTTCACAGCTGACCAACCAGGTAAATCACTTGTATCTTTGCAGCAGCAAAGGAACCAAAATTTCTGAGGTTCCAAACAAAACAAAACAAGTAACAAAAACCAAAAGATATTTTTTCAATGGTACATAGGTGATGATTAAGTGCTACTGAGCTGGTGGGTGACCTGCCTTAGATGACCTATGGCTGAGTAACTCCATGGAAAACAAAGGAAAAATGGCAAACCAAACATGCAGCCTGCTCAACTTTGTCATTTTTGTTCCTACACAAAATAGAATAAAATTTATGGGGCTTACAAAGGAAATTTTAGTGAATAATTTTGATAAAAACCATTCCAATACAAATAGCACTCCGTTTAAAAAGATTCCATTTCAAATTTGTGTCATACAGTGACTTCAGCTGCATGCTACCTAGTCAGAGTTTGAGACAAAAAAGATGTTTATTACTGGCAATACTAGCTGCAGTTAAATCCAACAGAAAAAGTTTATCTAAGCACCGTAAATTGCATATTACTAATTTCATTTTACAGGGCAACTTCCACCCCCTAATGAATTTATAATTGTTTAATAGTGGCAAGGTAGTAGCATATTTGTATATTATTTCCTTCTTCCTCTTCTCACTAAAGAGTGAAAGGATCCTATTAAACTACTTACAGGGAACACTTATATTGTATCATAGATCAGTTCTGAATGCCACTGGTCTGTACTGTTTTCATCTATAGTATTAGTATTCAGGAGTGGGAGTAAGGGAACACTTGAAAATCCTCTATATTCTAGAGAATTAGGTTGTATTAAGTCATACTCAGACCAGAAAATAAGTTTAAGCCACCTCTGTATTTCACCATTAGTCATGATAATATGTTATCTATTATGGATTAAGTCTAATGTAAGGAACGGAAGAAAAGTCTTATATTGACAAGTTAATTCTAGGAAGTAACTCTGAGGTCTGAAAAGCAAGCATGAAAGTGAAAAGAATTGTTATTTTGGCAAATAAGTGATTACATAAGTGAAAGGATCATCTGTACTTTGAAGAAAAAAAAAGATAACTATAATAAGGAATCATCCTTCACAAGCTCACACATACCCTCAAAATTAATAGCCACATCAGTAGTTACAGGCAATGCAACCTGACATGATGTCCTGGACTCCAGAATGGTTTACACCTGCTTTCATTTTAAAATCATGCATGAAGGCAAGAAGCATATGATGAGTACAGGGGATTAGTTCACATGGGTCATATGTTAACACAACAAAAGCTGTTACTGTCTAGTTTCTTTGCTGCATTGCAGATGCTACAGAAGCCCTGTGTATTACTCTACTCCTAGCAGAAGTTCTCTGTAACTTCCTCTTTTTAACCTTCTAATCACACTATCTTACCTTAGCAACAACTGTGCTTAACAACTGTGCTTTCAAAGACTTTCTAAACCCCTCCGCTAACCTAACTCAAAAGCTCTGCAGTTAGAAAGCCCACCCCAGTGACTACTAAAAACAGCTAGGTGTCACCATGTCAGCTGCAGACAGACATAAGCACACAACTGTTAACTTTCTACAGTACCAGAGCAGTGTAGACCAGTTTCTTCCTTTTCAGGGGGAAAATATTTTTTTTCTCTAGAACACTGTCAGAAACAAACCTAATACTAACTCAGTATGTTATCAGTGCCTCATTAGAAAACAAGAACCTGAATTGAAAACTGATCTGGAAAAATAAGCCGGAAACACAGCGTCATTTTAATTTGGGATATTAACTGCAGAGCAACACACAACAGCCAGAAGCACAAACTTATCAGGAAGCTACTACTGTGCTAGCTCGCATATGCCTCTTCTATCATACATCTGTACAGGATAGTCTTCCCCATTTCCAGAATAGCACCAACAGGCACTCTGAAAACCCACCAAACCAAAGGGAGCCAGTACAAGTGACACTTACGCAATCCCACAGTATCATGTTTGCCGTTGTCATTTCTGTTTGGTTGCACTAGCGGAGCAAATGAAACAGCAAGGATATTTTTACTTTCCCATGTGTTTTGTCCCGTTCTCAAGATTTGTGTTAGCTGCGTAAGAACAACAACAAAACAAAAATCAGTGGTTACAGTTTTGCCATACTATTATTCAGACTAGTATTCAAACAGCAGTATTTTGATTTGCTTAAAAAATAATGTATTAAATTTGTTCTCCGAACAGCTAGGACTTCACTATTCCTTTAAGTATTTAGTCACTAGAGTACTGAAGATGGCTCTTCTGCAATGTGAACAGATGCAACTGGAAAAATAAAAGCTTAAGTTATGCATTATTCCTTAGTTTTTCCAATACTTTAGCTTGGAAACAGTTTCTGGTATCCAACCGCTAACTTGTAACTAGCCTTGTTCAAGCAAAATCAGGCAATTCAGAAGCTTTTCCCATTAAGTCACAAAAATATCTCCTAGGACTGAGATTCCACAGCCTTTCCAGACAACCTGTTGTGGTATTCAACCACTCATTATGAAAAAATATTTTCCCTCTATCAAAGCAGATTATTCCTTTGCTGCAGTTAGTAAAATTTTTCTTTCAATCTGCTGTGCCCCTGGGACAACACTGTTTAACAATCGAATTCCACACCCTTTTGGGCAGCCAAATCAGGAGGTCTGATGTTTCCTAGCTGATTTTTTTCTTAAGGTTCAAAGCCAGTTCTTTGAGACTCATGTTTTACAGGTTCTAGTATCCCAACTACTTGTAAGGCAGAACTACTCAGTTTTAATTTTACATCCAAATTTGGACTACTTTTGAATTGAATGCCATCAATTTCAACTGATGGTATCTTAATCCAATAAATATTGGATGAAGTATTTATGCAACTGAATGACACAGGCTCTACATTTCAACAGCTTGGGTATTTTCAAAATGTAGGTATACATGCACTGTGACAGTTACTTTTGGAAGGTACCTAGAAAACTTATCAATTTAAGTGTTTCAGTAACTATCTGTATTCATGAAAACATCAACTGAAGTCATAGTCTTTCTTTCTCAACTTCCCTATCAGTAAAACAGGGAGAGCAATACTTACCTTTGTAAAGCCTTTTGAGATCTAAGGATGAAAAGTGATAGAAGTGCGAAGCATTATTAAATTAATACACCTGTCTGAAAATGAAAAACGTCTAAACTAAGAAAAAGCAACACTAAAAAACCGCTGGAAATAAATTGTTTTTGTCTCCCCTTACCGTTTCCCATTAATTACAGATATTTCATCATATTTCTCTGAAATCAGTGTTCCTGTTTTAGAGGGTGGTTTTTGTTTTGAAGTATTGACTGAAAGCACATGGCAGGGAAGATTTCAAAGCAGTTCTGGGAATGATGTAATGCACTTTAAACATTTACAAATGGAGTTCTAGTTTCATTGAAGACAAAACAGTTTTGTTACAGACAAGAGGATTTCAGTGCTTTAAGGGGGGAGTTCTTTAAGGGGGGAGCATTGCAAAAGACTGGTATCTGCTTAATTGCAGCAAAACACTGAGTCAAGATGTCATCAGCTGAACGTTAACTTAGTACAACATACATTTAGAAACATTTCTTAAAGTAAATATTTCTTATACTAAAGATAGCAAGGGGAAATTGTCACTAAGTCACCTGATCTTCTATAGGCATTACTAAAATGCCTCCAACTTTCAACAAAATTTTCATGTAGTTTTCATGGTCTTTCTGGACTCCAGCTCCACAGTAAATCCGGTCATACTGATGACTGTCTGAAGCTATTTCCAAACAATTACCAACCACAAAGGCAGGTTCACAGAACTCAAATCTAGAGGGGAAGAAAAAAAAAAAAGAGGGGACATTTCAAAATTAGGATTTTTGAGAAAAGCCAGTCCAGGTAATGACAGAAATTTTTTTTTCAGCTCTTCCATTATGTGACGCAAAAAAGATAAGTATGCATACTTTAAAAAAAATTTATAGTATGGAAATGCTAAATAACAAGTCATTTATTGCTTCTGTCCCATCAAGGACCAAATAAAAATTCCTATGTTATAGTCAGTGTATCACATAAAAGAAAGCTTGGAAGAAACACCAGACTTCCTAACTATAAGCAAATAAATTGGTCTGAAGACACCTTACAAGCCATACAGGAAGGTCTCTTTAAAATAGAAGACTTGTCAACACTTGTGCAATACCAAGCCTGTTGAATAAATGTGTAACCAGTCCAATTCCTGATACAATCTCCCATCCCAGCTTTTGAAAGAGTATGCTCTTAAGAGTCATTTTTCTCTACGTCGCCCGGATTTCCACTTTGAGCCCAATCTGCTTTTTTCCAAAACAGAATTCGATGAAAAAGTTTCAACTGCACACAAAGAAAGGGAATAAAAGATTAGTTCTGCGAAGCACCTGTTCTAATTTTCGTCAGCAAATGAAGGTTACATAACTGCTTTTTAAGTGGACTTGAGCATATAAAAGATGTTGCCAAAAGAGGTTGCAAGGACTAAATTCTCTTGGTCGCTGCATAAAACAGCAAAGAAAAGATGCACAGGATAAAACTTTATTTCCAAAGCCGTGTATGTTTTCTATTACAATATTTTCCTGACATTTTTCAGGTCTCTGCAACACCTCTCTGCTTACGTCATTAATGCCACGATAATGTAATTTACATCTTTAAATAAAGAAACACAACACCTCTCTACACACACACCAACAACATTCAGCGAATAACTTTGTGTCTCCCACTTCCCCTCCCCACACACACACTTTAAAAAGAGAGGTTACAGTTGCTCACAGAAAATTATGGTTTTCTTTGAAAAACCACTGAGTAAAGTCTAACACTTTGCTGTGGCATGAAGTAGTTCATAGATCATCTGACAGTATAAAAATCCAAGACCCTCAAACTTCACCCAGAAGGAACAAATTTAGAAGTTCTAAATACTTCATTGAATGAATACAGCCATTTTATGAACTTTACAGCTGACATTCAAAAGAAAATTTTGATTTGGCTTCCAGTAGTAAATCCCGGTACAACTACTAACAACATTCAAATCAGTATTTCCTCAGTTACAGTGAAGCCTGGCAGTTGTCACTGCTTAGGGATATGGCCTACAAGGTTTGGCTGACTATCAACAGCATTGCCATTCACAAATTAAAATTCTATTAAACTGAATTTTTTGATTGAAGTCTATTTTGTTTCCAAGATGGGGTGGCTTGGCCTTGAAAGTAATTCAAGGCTTCCTTGAAGGAATTCAAGGCTTTCTCCCTAGTCATGGACAAACCCCAGAATCTTTTACCAACCAAGAAACTGCAACTCCCTTATGCGATGTATGTGGCCAACAGTCCATGTTGTTTCCTCATCCAAGTCCAGTGGAAGAAATTAAAACTATGAACAACTTTCACAACTTCTCTTTACAAAATGCTCCTCCAAAAGCCGACAGGATTACCTGGTACTTCTAAAACGCTTCTAAACTGGAAGCCACCACTGAAAACAAACACCAAATCCTCCAAGGAATCAAAACCACAAGACAGAGACAAAAAAGACAAAACATTTCCCAGACACAAAATCTATTTACAAAGCATGGACAAAGAAGGGTTTATAAATACAGTAAAAGCTGAAAATAACTTTTCATATAGCTTCACAGCTTGAAGCCAGAAGAACACTAAGTGCAAATGACGCAGATTTGGCTTTCTATTATGCGTGTAAGAATCAGACAGGCTAAGCAGTGGAGACCAACTTGCCATATAAAGGCATTAAATTGTGGCTTGACCATTTTTATTAGTACAAATTTGTGGAGACATAGCTTATTACCAAGACAGCTACTGGTTAGTTCCTTCACTTCAAAAATACCTTCACCCCAGTAGCTTCAGCTAGTTCCAACGCAGTTTGTCAAAAGCAGGAGCATCCTGAAAGACTTCCAAGAGCACTACGACACATGCAATTTACAAAGACACCTCTTTAGTCCACGTCAGATGGAAAAACAAAGGGGTCTACTCAGCTTACTTGACAGTGCAATAACACCACCCACTTAGACCGCAGTGGTATGCTGGCTGCCCATTCAGATCATATGCAGTTCTAGCATTGTCACTCATCTTTCTGGGTAGCAAGAAGCTAACAGTTCGTAAAAGTGGAGCAAAAAAAATAAGAGGTACCTCAGCATGGCAACACCTCAGCTCAAAAGCCAACCCCATCCATTCATGCTGCCTGTAGAATTAACAGCTTTGCATGTTATGGTGTGAACAGTGACAAAACACCAAGAATAGAAAGGGATATACAGTTGATACTTGGAGAATTATAGACTTCTTAAACCTAGTTAAGTTGTACAACAGTGAACCTTACTTCTCAACACTACAATGCAAAATAAACCTAACTGAAGAAACGGAACTCCTTCCCCACTCCCTTAAATCTTCAACTTATTCCATTATCATGAAAAGATGCATGCACCTCAGAATCAGAAAGAATTGATAAATACATATACTGATTTGTGGTATGCATGTAATCCAGCACCTTTGTGAATACCTTCTAGTAGAAACTAAAGTGTAATTTAGAGAATGTCATTAACTTGCCAACCTATTTGCAAAATGAGTGAGGTTAAGTTCAACCTCACTGAACCCTCCCCATCATTTAATAAGAGAATGATCTAAAACAAAGATCCTGCAAATACACAGGAGTAAGCAGTTTTAAGACTACTTGCCCAACAGTAACACAAGCTTGTTAGTCTTACTGCATCAAAATAGTATCAACCACACAATGGAACTTAACATCAAACCCAAAATACTTTCAGTCCTATTTAACACTACATTCAATAAGCTAATTTTATTCCCATTGCCCTTGCGGTATCAAAGCAGATCAGATATTCTATTTGTGTTACACTGAGCTATTTTTAGTAGATTATGAACTGCTGAAAATAAATGGTTTATTGCTCTAACATGTAATAGTGACAGTCACATAAGTTACCTATTAAGATGAGGTAGTATTTCACTTAGTTACACATTTGAAATGAATTATGAAAAAGTTAAGAAATGTCAAGTGCTATTTATATTTACCTTTTGTTGATCTCTATCAAATTGCCAGGGTGGCCTTACAGACAACTACATAGGTAACATGAAAAAAATATTTCATAGATTAGATGCCAAAAGAAATGTACTCAAACAACCCAGAGAAGTTTGAATCACACAAGGTTCTTCAGTTCAATCCGGTATTTTGACTGCAAGCAAGCAGCTAATCGAAGAGAAATTAAGATTTCCCATTATTGATAGCATAGCAACCAAGTTTCTGTCTGAATGAACACTTGCCGCAAGTATGGATTTAATTTCACACAGATCTCATTTAGCAATGGCCCAAGATAGTGAAGTACTTTCAAGATAAAGTGTGTTGACCTCATCTTGTCCTTTTTTTTCCCTTTTTATTTCTGTATTCTGTCCATTGTGGACAGAAGTTCCAAATCCATCCTCCCAGAATTAAAGGTTTATAAATTCAGCCACAGCACTTTTCTTCTAGGTAAGCATCAGAAGTTACCTGTAGAATTTAAAGAGCATTTTTGTATTCACTGCAGCAGCTTAAGAGAGTAACTAAGCAGTAGATTGTCACTGCATGTCTTCATGTGAAGTTCTCCACACATATCAACAGAAAAAACACTACCATTGTAATAAAAAAAAACATCAATTTAAAAACATTTCTACTGAAGAACTAAGATTAAAATGTATTGCTTTTGTATCCATATCCACCAATCTAGTATTTGTGTGATAACGAAGTTAGTAAAATATGACAGTACAATAGCCTAATCTAACAGTTCCCCCCCACACACCCATACACATTCATTTGCTGGTCCTAAGATAACACCTATCCACACAACCCACCATTTAAGTACTTCTAACTCTGAAGATGTACAGCTTCATTTTTCGGGCTAAGCTCTTCTGCCTATATGAGTGCAAGACTTCATTAATCCTAATGTCTCTTGAGGATCAAACCAGAGGCAAATTTTATTTATTTATTTATTTTAAGTAGAAGACATACTTGATTCCCTGGAATTAAGTTCAATGGAACTACACATAAAATTATGTAATTTCAAGGAAAAACCGCCTTTAACATCAACAGATTTGTGTTTGAAGGGTAAAATGTGTAAGATTTAAAAAACAGTACTGAAGAACTACTTAAACTGCTGACACCTGTCTTTTGCTAATAGAAAGATCAGACAGTTCTTAAAATTACTCACTCCAGCTACATTTTACACCTCTCCATAGTTCTAATTCATTACCAGGATACCACCTAATAGTACACTTCTGCCTATTTTACTAACCACACTCACATCCCTCACATCCTAGCTTGCTGCTCACAACCCTTACAGGAAAAAACTTTTCAGTATCAATTTAGGATTTCTGGGTATTTGTTCACCCACTTTCTTGGTCAGTCAACTCAAACCCCTCCAAAAGGGTTTGAAATTTCAGTATCAAATGCTCCAAGTGATTTACCTCAGTCTAGACAACTATAGTTTCACAGAAAAAAAAAAAAAAGATAAAACAGTAATGCTCAGCAGCTCCAAAAAGACAAAAATTAAAATAAATTACTACCTTATTTTTTTTGCAAAGGAAGAGCGATAAGTTAGGTACATTTAAGCTTATTGAAATTTACAGCACAGAGCAATGTTCATCAACTTTAATGATATATAGAGAATGCTGGCAAGTTAATAATATTTGCCATTTCAACTGTGCTGATGCTACAGTGGAGTAAGAAAAACTCTAGAGCATCTCAAGTTTTGGATACAGCCATTCCTGGGGGAAAAGTGTTTTAAAATACTTTTATATATGTATATATATGCAAACAGCAGTGAATCCAGCATAAGAACTCACAGAATGAGATTTTATGTTAAATTCCCTTAATATGTTAATAAGCAGACATTAAAATGAATCTGCAAAGTGTGGAGATTCTGAAAACGTATGCTATGGACTATGTTTACTACTGTGAAAAGGATGTAACACACTTTTGTCCTATACTACACTAACTATACTGTTGACCATGTTTTCAGCAGAAGGATCCCTGAGAATGGGGGATGAGGATGACAAAAATTAGATTAAGATTTGTAAGCATCTTCTGAATGATTTTCACTAAAATGAAAACAGACCTCTTTTTAAAACAGCTACAGAAGCTGAAAAATAAGTATTTCCAGTGGTTATCTGGAAATACTTAAACTACAAATAATTTAATCTACAAATTTCTAGCTCCTTCATCCATTTGTACTAAAAAGATAATGCTAAGAGCAGCTTCTATATAGAAGAATTTCATAAAACTGCTAAACCTTACTCCTAAAACCTGAAGGAAACCTTCAAGAAGCCCTCAGATCATTTAATCAATTTCAGTTTTTAAACTGACACAAAAATTTCTTCTTGGAAAACCACAGATGAAGGTCACTGGTCTCAGGTGGGCTTTGCGTAATATAACATGCCATAGCAATGTGCAACTGAACAATGAAATTTTCCAATTTTCATGCCTTGTTAACATTTTTCAACTTATTGTACTGCAAAACTAATATAGAAGTTTTAAAGGTGTTTCTTTGTTCAGCCAGATTTAACGGTGTTTCTTTTATACAGGAAGCAGTTTTCCCATTTCTCAACAAGTATTTCCCATGTTCTATCCTGACAGTGACCTCAATTTAAGATTAATCACTAATTAAGAACTTAAAATTAAGAAACTTTAAAAAAGGCAACAGGTAATATCAGAATTTTTGAAGAATGTTAGTTCTTTTCGTATTAACTGAAACAGAGGAGCAAGACAGCAAGTTCTTTCCACCCTTTTTTGCCATTTTCCTCCATTGTTCATTCCGCCTGGTTTATGTACTTATTCAAGCTCTTTAAACAAGTCTTTGGTTCACGTATAAATGCATTTTCACAGTTTCCTAACATTTGTAGTGAAAAATTACATGCATTTTACTTAATATTACTATTTGTGAGACCTTCTACAAGTACACTATGAACATTAGAATAAACAGAAACAAGAGTATTAAATTTTTGTGAAGAAAAACACAATCTACAATAGCAACTGAAATTCTCTACATCCAATTACAATAATGGTAATTAGCATTAGAAAAATAGCCAGAAGTGATGCTGGCGTAATTTCTATCCAGTAATCTTTTCCCTGAACATTTTTTCAGATTCCAGGTATTGCTGTAGGACAGTAAGCAAGAAATATATTCCAGCTTCACTTCTCTGTTTTTCAACAAGATTATCATGGTTCTTCTATCATGTCTGTCATGGTTCTTCTATCACGTGACTTCAGCTACCTTGCTTATAATTTTTGATATTCAGTTTCATTTAAATGCCTCAAAACCCATTCATTTCTGAAGACAAACCCTAAGAGTAATCTCACTCTGCCCTTCAACACTAGTTTACACAACTTAAACTTCACAACTACAAATCATGATGGTAAAAAGTGAAAGAGAGTGGAAGATACTACTTCAGTTTACTTCTTTAATTCCATGGTGAGTTTTAAGAAAGATGGATTCCTAAGAAATATGGAAGTCAAGTAATTTTTCACTTAAGTTTGTCAAGGCCCTAATAAATACAAGGATAGATGTCTAAAGAACACTGTTTCTGGAAACTACATTACCACATACTGCAGGCTTTTCTGAAGCCAGTGATTTGTTAATGCATTGAACACTTTCATCAGCTACTTTAAGGTAACAAGTGTTATAAATACTATCAAAACTTGCAGTAACAAGAGACTTTCAAAGAATGACATTGCCCACAGTGGGGCTTTTTTTAATGTGGTTTTGAGAAAGCAAGAATATGGCTTTCTCCAATTATCAAATATTTTAAGAATACACTTTTAGTTTCTTCCTAGATAGCACTATACCCAACTGCCATTATTGGAGCCTTTTGGCTTATGAGGTATAGGTGCATTGCTTCTTTTTAATGTCTCCAACTATAAAAGGGACATTGCAAAGCCTATTTTCTTTTTTGTTTGTTGGTTTAACGTAACTTCTGGCCTCAAAGAATCCCACTAGATTTCTTACAGTCCTATGTTCTTGTGGTTAGACTGAACCTCAATCTATTCACCACTCTAAAAACACGTTTACTGCTTGAAATTAAGACTAAGTTACCAGTAAAATTTAATTTGAAAAAAAGCCACAAGTGAGTTTGAGATGGATTGCCTTTCCTGCTTAGATTTTTACTGCTGTCATTATCCAGCTGCACAGGAAGGAATGTGTTTTTTCTTTATGTGTATGCAAGGAACTTTATTTTAACTCTGCATTTATGAAAGTGAGCTTTCAGCATCCTATCAGTAACTCTGAATTTCAAAGACAACAAATACTTGGTTGGAAGAATAAGCTATTTTTTCCATGCCCAAAAATTTATTACAGGACTTCAGAAAGAAGTTTCACCCATAACAGTTATCCCCGAAGTAGTACTAGGGTTCTTGTCACTTACCATTGAAGTGTTTTCTTTTGATCCCGAGAAGGGTTCGTGATTTTCTTTCACAGCAGGGACTTCACCATCTTACCCAGGTTTGGTTTTGGATAGGGTGCTAGAAGATGGGCAACCTAGCCTTGCCCTGTGGCTCTCTCTCCAAGCTGGGTATTCTAGGTCTAGAAGTTGACTGGGAGCAGAAAAGACAACACATTCCCCTTCAATAAACAGGTGAAGCGGGGCCTGGTACTTGCACAAATGTGTTTTAGATAGAGCCTTCTTAAGGAATGTTTTTTTCCCTTAATTAGCATGCATTCCTTCAAGGTTTTAAGCATGAAAGAGAGCCTTACAGGTATTTCAGACTCAGATTTTTTTTTTTATACCTAAAATCTTTCACACTTCAACCATGACAACACTTAAGATGCTGAAGATAGCACATCTCCTTTGCTTCTGCTGGCAAATATATGTTACCAAATAAAACCAAGGCATCATTTTACCTCTCAGAAGGAACAACTCCACCTCCATTTAAAGGGAAGATATTTTGATAGATTGGTAGGATATGGATACAGATACAAGCAATTATTAGAATTATCTGTCATTCTGAAACAGCTATCTGAAAAACTTCCCCCCGATGAAGGGTTCAAGAGAAAACACACAGAAGTATAACCTGTCTTTTAAACAGTGTCTCAAACCCTTTTGTACATTTTTACTTTGCTATCAGTCTTCAGTCAAGCACCTGCCCAAGCATAGAAAAACATGACATTTCAAGAGCATTTTAGCAGTAATCATTAAAAAACATTGTATTATACCACTGAACACTGGATTATACCCTCATAAGAAGTGGCATCACAGCAATATTCCCTTTTATCAGAAATGGTTCATTTAGATGTACTCCACCCATCTCCATGCCCAATGTCAGATGCAAAATTCAAGGCATATTGCTTTAAGTGAAAGAACACCACAAATAAAGTATTTATTTCAAATTCTAGCTGAAGCTTTTCAAGGATCTACATATAAGATAAAACACCTATTTTATTTCTGCTTAAGAAGGAGACTGCTTCAAAAATTCAGACCAGATTGAAGAATGTTATCCACTAAGAAAGAACACAGGGAAGGGACAACACAGTTTTATAGTATTCCCCATCTGCACAACTATGGTCAGGAAACCATAATGTGGTCTTATGTGGTTTATCTCCTATATGCCTCTTTAAAGGCTACTGACAAGTGTAATGTACTTTTCCCCAAACACGCACACATCCACCGAGACAACTAGCTTAATTCATACCAGTCTGCCAGATAAAATCAATTTTCAAACAGGAAGGACACCTGCTAGGTATACACCTGTGTTCAACAGTAGGCAGACACTGAATACCTTAGGAATCCTTTTTGTTGGGCAGTCTTTCATCCAAATACTAAGCCAACCAAAGCAGTAGTTCAGAAGTCAGTTCACAGATTTTTTTGGCATGTCTTTCTTTTGCAAACCAAGATTCAGGAAAAAGTTACTGAAACAATAATCAAACCTAGATTTACTGACCTAGAGCATATTATTTTGATAGACAGATTAAAACTTTAGACACACTGCATAAAATTAAGTATTTTAATAATATATAGAAAGGACCCGGTCCATCACAGAAAAAACACTACCCAATCTTCATCAACTATATTAAAAGACACAGTTAACCAGGATCAGCTATGCAGACACGAAGTTACAAAGCCTCCCACAAAACAAAATCCAAACAGATCAGTATTATGTCAACTACAGATCAGTTATTACTAAGTAGATTTATATCACAAAGCACTTTCACAGCTATGTTTAAGTTGGTGAGAATGGTGCTTCTACAGCCATTGCTGATAATTTTTCTGTTGTGAAGAAAAGGTAGATCATGAAGTATGTGCCAATCAATGTACATATAAATTAGTGAAAGCTTAGAGGATATTCACCAGTCTGGTTCCGTTTCTTTGCTGGAATAACACTGTATAACTGCAGACCAATTTAGCTATCATTCTAAGTAACACACAACATTCAGAATATTGTTCCCAGAGTTAATCCATCACTGAATTAGCCAAAAATGCATTTCTTCTACTTTGAGAATATTTACACCTTTTTACAAAAAGTGATCTTTATTCCTTCAAAAAAAACTACACATTATAATAGTTACTCCAAATGTAGCAACTTTGAAATTTTTCCTATTTTTTTATAGGCTTCGAAGTATAAACCCCACTGTTCTGGTATTTATTCATATACACAACCTAATCATGTCCGTTTTGTTTAAAAAAAATAATCACGTATTTCCTTGGTACCCCTCCACTCAATTTCTCCTCATTTATGTACATAAGAAGTATTACCACACTGGAAAGACATTTCAGTCAGAACTATATCTTTTTTGTATGTCAGAGTACACATACAGGTATACAGGTATGCACAGGAATTCATTAGCTGGCAGTTGCATCTTACTTACAGAGCCATTAATGCAGTAATAGTAATGATCATGAGGAACCACGGTTCTCACTTGTGCATACATTAACATTAACTAAGGTTAAAAGCCTGTATTAAAATCAGGACAGTGACGACGACACTCATTTCATGTTACATAATTTTAGTATTATATTCACCATGTTCTTCAGTAGAATGAAGTTCTCTAACAAATGTTAGAAGTACAGAATTAAATACAACACTAAGACAACTCTTTAAACTGAACTTCATACTCCACTCAGGAGAGCCTCCTCATGTGCAGGAGCAGGAGGAGGAAGGACTATGGTATGACCACAGCTCCAAAAGTTTAGTTTAAGGAAAAAAGTGGACTGAGCTCCAGATAAGAAAACCAAGAGCACAGCAGTTCTTGAAGCACATTATGAAGGCAAGATGATAAAACTTTTCTCTGCTCCCCTCCGACCAAGAGAAGACAGGTAAGGACATGCAACTCTTATGCTATATTGACAATTCAAAAAAAAAAAAATCTGTATTTTCAGCAGCTACTTTAAAATTACTGCTGGAGAATTTGCTGTCTCTAAAAAAGTCCTTACAGAGAATAAGAGAGCTAGAGGCCTGTTTTTCCTTTCACAGAGGCAAAGAGGCCCAAGATACAGATTCTTATGGACACATAAAACTAGTAATAGCAAATTGTTGAGTAAGTGGAACCAGCATGTTTCAAAGGCCTGTAACCCTGAGGTATTAACAGTAAGAATGAGTTGTACATGAGCACAGATGAAGACTCCAAAGTCCATCTCTTCAAGTAATGAAGATGAATACAATCAGATAAATTAACTTGTCTTTCGTATCTAGATCAACAGTAGAAGATTAGGAAAAAAGTTAATTCTGTACAGAAAGATGTCCAGTTATATAATAAAAACTTAGATATTAATTGTCCTATACGTACAAAGACACCTACACACCAGCACACATTCTTTATGTATGTAAACATACATGTACCTGTATGTACCTAAGTGCCAAAAAATGCAGTGAGATCAATTCTGTTAAGTATTACACAGCAGAAATACTCCCACACTAAGCCTTAACTTACCTCATGAATCAGTGTGACAAATTGGAAGTTTTATTTGCAGCAACAAATACCATTTACCATGTGTGATGCCATTCTCTTCCTCCCCTTACTAAACTTATTTTAAGCTGACTGCACCATTACAAAACAAGAAGTCCACTGCAAAGTGAACTAGACAAATGAAATACTTACTTATCAAAGCTATCACTGTATTTTATGAAGCTCTCCAATTTTTCCTTGGCATATTCTACCACATCTGAATGAAGCTCTATTCCATGATTTATCCCAAAAGGTCCTGTAAATAGAAACAGCAGTTTTGTTGTTTTTCTTTAAACCACAGCACAAACACATGGAACAACATTGTACCTTTTTTCTATGAGGGTACTAACATCACATAAAACAATGAAGTCATCCAACACTCTACACAAAGATAACAATCCATAGTGCAGATAGAATGATAAGAGGAAACATAAAAAGGCCAAAGAATCAGAAAACAAGGACAGAACCATGGCAAAACAATTTTGTACAACCAACTTTCATCATAAGGATGCAGAAAATCTTGACTACATTTAGGAGTCTGAGCAACTTCCTTTTCAATATATAGCTGGAAGACAAATTCCAATTATAATTTAGTCTGTATTTTGTTATTCAATTTTTGAAAGGTTTTCTTATAGTACAGTCTCAGTTCCCAAGAATTCAGAGATTTTGTATTATATTCATCTACACTGGTTCTTCTATTTATCAAGTTCCAAAATCAGAAGCTTACTCCTGATTTATTCACAATAATTATCTTCCACTTAGAATACTGCAACGTTATGTTCATTCCCCACAATACCATTACAGTTGCAATACTGCTTTCCTGCAATCAAATCCAAGTATGTTTCCAAGTTAATTTGCAGGCCAGCTTTTTTTTTTTTTTTACGAACAAGAAGAAATCATGAGACATTTTTATGACTATTATCTACAACAGGAAAGAATCTGAATCAAATAGTCACGTTTGCTGTGGGGATTCTCTATTTAGCATGTATTCAATAGCCCAGAGACTTCAGTCATGGAAACACAGAATTGGAAAAGGAAGAGAGAAGGGAAAGAAAAAGAAAGCATCAATAGCATTAGACAAAACTTACATTTAAATCCTCTACTGCATTCTAAATCTCACCTAAAATATTTAACTTTTTTTTTCCAATAAAATAAGAGTAAAATGTCGTCTTTGGACACCGATGGAAAACAAACAGACCTAGAGTTACTGAGAAAATGTTTTCTGCAGTAAAAAACACTCATATGCTACTAAGCTAATTAATAATCACAATTTTTAATGCGGTTTAGTATATTTTCTATTAGGTAAACTATGGAACAATAGATTACTATACAAGTTTCTCGTAAGACCTCTCCAACATCAGCCAAGAGGTAGGCATATCATCCAAGGGACGTACTTTGAACTTGTGGAAACATGTACCCCCATTGACATTCACACCTATTTTAAGTTTAATTTATTATTATCTATCACACTGAGAAGCATTAGCATAAGACGTCTTTCAATGTGTTTATTTAACGTTCCCTTGCACAATAATAGGCTATTATATTCCTAACCAGCAGTTACACTTCCATGAGACACTGCAGCACCTAATGCAAGTTCTCTTTTTATTAAAATTGTCATTCCTTTTGGCCTCTTAGCTACAAATTGTCACATGTCCCAAAACTCACACATATTCCTTTGGTTTGTTAAAACTGAGCTTTGAAAGAACTAAAAAACCATACATGCTGGTTATTCCAAATTTTAAATTAGATCTGTGAATGTAATATACTACCACATCAAGATAAACCACAATAAAACTAATCTAAAAAGAAATAAAAGATATAGTTTCTATTCTTTCATCAGTAAAGTCAAAAGCCAGAGTCAGCTAATCTAAAAAAGTAGAACTAACTCCTCTGTAACTCTCCAAAATCAGCTGGTTTCTTCCAAGGTAATTGGAAACAATTTTATCACCTAGTTTGAACTACATTTATATTTTATGATGGCAACAGTTAATCTATAGAGTACCTTTTTTAAAAATATATATATGTCACTATATTTGCAAGTGTTCAACAGTTTCAACTCACTAATTTAATCTATTTAATTTTGACGCTGTCAGCATGGCAAAAATATACTCACTATATTGTCAAACTGAAAGATGTCCAACTACTGTCAAAGAACACATAGTTCCCTGTTAGTAATTATGCTACACACTGAAATTGATTTTAAAACATGGGATTTTAAAAATATCTATGGTTTATATTTATCAGAAGCATACTCCTTCACTTCTATATCATTTCTACTCCTTTATAAAAGCTGCTGTTCCTTTGCTCAAAAAAGAACAATATTAGTGATTTTATCAAAAGAAGCAGAAAATAAGAAAAACTAGATAGCTATGGAAATCCTGCTTTTGTCACAGTAGCAGTCACTGCTACATGCTTCTTGGCACTGCTAGAGAAGTATCAGCACCTGAGCTGGTGATGTGGAAACATCTGTAGCATAACTGCTTTCCTTAGGGCTGTCAGCCAACCTCACACTCTGCAGAAGACAAGTCTTTTCCTTTTTTATTTCTTCAACTACACATATAATACTCTGAAGGACAAGTATTCTGCTTGATAACATCAAGCCCAGTAGCATTCAACAGGCAACCAACAGCCATTCATAACAGGTTAAGTACACAGATACAATACATATGATCCAATATCGTACTTTTAAACAAAGTCTAGAAAGAATAATGAAAAAGCAAAGCTTAAAACTACACAGGAATGGATGAGTGCTATTGCACACTACTCTTTGCAGATTTTAGAAAAAAGAACTGAACTTAAAATGTTCCTAATTAAAATACATTTTTTCATAAATAGAAACACTCTCAAAAGTGACAAAGCCACTCCATTAGGAGTAGGTATCTTTGGTTTTAGCATTTTTTTTTTTTACCTGTCAATGAACATCATTTGTTCACACAAAGAGAACGTATGTTTGCCAATGTACTGAAATGCAACAAAAGACCGTCACACCGCCAACAAATGAAGTTTGTTACATGTGTTAGTGGTAATTTCTACTTTTTAATCACTGAGAATGAATGATAAGAACTGAAGATAAATAAACCAACCCTTTACACTTCAGCTTTGTGCATATATACCAGCATACCCCAAAACTTTACTACCCGTTACCAAGTTTTCTGCAACCAAAGAAATACAAAAAACTCCATTTTATACAGTCATTAAAATTATACCTGTGAAAAATATATTATAAAGTAGTTATCTTATAAAACTAAATAATTTGAAAAAAATAACTGATTTGCTAGCACACAATCTATATTCTAGTTATCATACAGGGGTTGGGAATTAAAGCACTCTATCTTCTCTAAGATAGGTTGGTTCAATTTAAAATTTTACAATAATTTCTCATTTTATCGGTTTTCCATACAGGAAGTTTGAGGACAGAATAAAGAACACAGTGTTAAATAAAATAGCTTTTAAAACCTAAATACTGTGTAATCTCTGCAGATCTGAAGTCTACATACCAGAACTGATTAAATACAACAAAATGATTCAAACGTATCTTGAGAAAGCTGTCTGCATGCTCATGAAGACTTACTTTTCAATTAAGTTTCTCCAAGAGATATAAGACTTCACAATTTTTTTGCTTATCCAAAAAAGTAAGCAAAACAACCTAAAGTAAGGGCATAAATACAGTAAAAATGCAAACTAAAATTTTAGCACTCAAATTGTTCCTTTATGCTTTTCTATTTTATGCAAAAAAAAAAAAAAAACTTTCCTTTCTCTCAAATTAAAATTTTAGGCTATAGAAAAAGACAAACATGAATAACTACACCTTCTAAGATATTCCATGAAATGTCATTGAACAGCTTGTAGATAACCTATCACATTGTAGAAGCATAAACACATAGTTTAAAGTATAGGACTATATTTTGAAGATGAAGATTATACAGGCCCTGTAAAATGTACAGAAAATATACAGAAACAATGTATTAAAAAATTCAAAGTTACCTAATATTAATCCCACCATTGTACTCAAATATCCGGTTCCACTACCCAGATTTAGAAAAGACAATCCAGGTTGAAGCTTCAGAGCTTCCATGACTTCAGAATAAATGCAAGGAGCTGACAAGTGTATATTTCCATGCTTCCAGGCCAAGTCTTTGTAAGCATTGTCCCTGTATCCTTCCAGATAATAATCACCACGATCAATTGCTCTGAAGGCTTGCTCCACACTCTCAGTGCGAATATACTGAGCTTCTTTCAAGTTATCAATTAAGTCATCATTGTCTTCTCCAGCACTCACAGCTCCTCCCATGCTGAATTTCTATGGTGATTCAATTAGTTTGCAAGATACATCAGGAGGAGTTTTCCAAAAAGCATTTAGTACGTAATGGATTCTTGGTTCTTCTTTCAAAAGCACATCACAAATGAATCCTGGAAAAAAAAAAAAAAAAAGAGAGATTTACATAACTTGAGTTTCCAAGAGAAACAAATCAACAATGATTAAACAGTGATGAAACATCATTAGTATTGGACCACTTCACCAAGCAGAACCACTGTAGACTGGACAGTTTATTTCATTAAAAAAATCTGCCTTTCAGATTCATATCACCTGAATCCACTGCTCTTCAGCTTAGCTTTAGTATGACAACACATTCTGTCTACATTAGCAAGCAACACGAGTTTATACAGACAACAAAAACACTAAGAGCCTGTCACCCATTACTACGTAGATTTGTGGGGACAACAGCTGCCTTTGGACTAGCTCTAGACCCATTCAGTGGACTCTATGTCCAACAGCAGTTGGAGCATACATCAACTTCATTATGTTTAATGAAGCTGAGTTTAATGAGCTGAGTTTACATGCTCTGAAATCACCCTGCAGTGGTAGACAAAGCCAGGTGATTTGTGATGACCATGAAATGCATTTCAGATACTCACTTTGGGGTTGAACTGAACCAGAATACTAGTGTTGACAACCACATATTGTGGTCTGGATTCAGCACCAAGAACGGTTCTGAGATTCTCCTTATGCCTCCCATTTCCTTAAGTACCTAAAACCTCTCATCTTGCTAGCATTTAAGTAACTAGAAAGTTTTGTGAATTCCACACCACATTCTCTTCAAAATAATTCCTTCATTTTATCCGCATTATTACATAATTAACCACTAAATTAAAGCCAGATGTTAATGTTTTGAGTTTAAACATGAATTATCAGCAAAACAGAGTACTGGAAAGATTTTAATCCATCAGTACTAGACTAATAGAGTAACCACTGTTAGCTAGTTAACATTAATTACAAAGTCACCTTAGCCAAAAGAACAAAACCCTAAGAATCTTGGTCCATATGCTGCTATGTTATCTAACTTCCCTCCTTTCTTTCCCCCAGCTTTGTGTTTTGTTTAAACCATACATCTAACAATACACAATTCGAGTATGAACACAAGTTGCTTTTCCCAACACTTGGTAGACTTTTCTCCCCCAAAAAAATATTGGCTTACAATACAGAAGGCAGACTAGTTCGTTTCCACAAGTATCATTCCAACTGTACAGTGACAAGTAGTATGTTAGACAAAACGTAACAAATAAGCAACTGCCACCTTCGGCGCTTTATTTCTACATGCCACAAAAAAAAAAGCCATTATCCTGTTTCTACAAAAATAGGGGCATTCTACCACCAGCATGAATGACTTCAAGTACATGATACTGCTGCTCACAAAGAGATACTCACCCTCTTCAATTTCATTAAGTAACACCATTTTAATACAAACCCAACTGCTTCTTCAAATATGTGTATTTCACTGAGCATTCTTCTTTAAAACATTCATCTTATATTTTGTCTGAGATTACTCCAACACAATTCAGCAAATTCCTGTTTTGTACAAATTAGGCAGTAAGTAATTCACAGGCACAACCAAGATACCAAACATACCAGTCACCAGAATGAAGCAGGTTCATAAACCTCAATGGTGGGGATTACTGCCATATAATTTATGGTTCAATACTTTAAATGAAAAGCCTTCTTACACTACTGAATAGTCTTCCATGTAACAGGTCTGAATCAAAACTGTAATCATAAGCCTTTCCACAAAGCCTAATGGTAATCTCCATAGACTATGACCAACTTCTAATTTGGTGTGTTCCCCAGCCACCAGTGTGCAAGATCTGTGCTTCCTGGAGCACTAAGAGGATCAGAATGGCAAAGCTCTGCAAAGGAGAGCTAAACCTGAGAAGGCATTGTTTGAAGCTATTCACTGTAACTTCTGAAGGAAATGAAACTTACAGACTCATGAAATCCACAAGTAAACCCACACTTACTAAACTGAGCATTCAAATTTTATTTCGAGCAGTGTTACTTGGCGAGGAAAGGGAAAAAAAAGTTTCACAGGAGAAGAAATACCAAGTGGAACTGTTTCTGCTGAAAGACTACATATTCAAGATACAAACATCCAATTGTAGGATACAGAAACGCACCGCCAGCCTGCTCCCTGGCCAGGCAGTGAAAGCAGCAGGGAAGGAAGACCTTGATCTTGTGTAAAGAACTTAATGTAAGGCAAAACATCAGTTTTATCAACACTGTTCTAATCACACCCCCCACAAAGTAGCATCAAATGAGCTCCTACTATGAAGAAAATTAACTGTGTCCCTGCCAAAACCAGTATAGCAAGTGAAAGTCTAGTGACAAAAATATCAGTTTGTCTTCCCTTTACCCTAAAAGCATTGTGATTATCTTGACGGATATGTTTAGAAAGAATTTTAACTAAAAAGTAAATGTAAGAATCAAGTTTTTGAAGATTAACGCAGCTGCTACGTTTGAAACAAACACCACTCCCAGCCCTACGTGCAGAATGCATTCACTACCTCAAGCCAGCAGGTGGAGAACTTCACTAACTATTTATACTCCACGGGTGAGCAGGCAGTATGAAACTGCTCAGAAGGAAAAAGCCTGTTCTTCCAACTTAAAGCTTTGTAGAGTTTCTATCAGTGTCTTCAGTTTCACATAATATTGTTCCCCAGTAAATATTATTTTACAATTCCAAGGTAGTCAATAAAGTAAATGAAATTTATTTAGGTATTTTCTGATTTTATATTCTTGGGATTATTTGATACCTGAAGTTCATTAATGCAGTATCACCAGAATTTCTGCTGATGATACCCATGAACAAACCCTTAAGTTAAAGAAAATGAAGATCTTTTCATGAAAAATGACTTCCTGTGCTGCGGAGAAATATTCTGTCAAGGCATACACACTTCCTTCCAATGCTGTTACGTAAGCTTTTACCTTGTGAAGGTAAAGTTACTTGCTTCTAACAGAGAGGCAAAAGATGTGCAAAGTCAGATAAACTTTCTATAATTTTAAATATACAGAAGAAGCCACAAGCTATTTTAGTAGAGGCTTGAGGAAAAAGCCAAGTCAGTCCTTCAAGCTTCCTTGTGACTGCTGACCCAGGACCAAAATAAGCACAGCAGAACATATGATAAAAACAATCTACTAGCTGCACTCCCCAAAGCTTACAGAAAGCATCCTGTGAAATTCACTGATCCTAAGTTACAACACCTGCAGAGACTAAGCCTAAGTATCATTGTAATGCTTGTTTTACAAAGAGTTCCATAAATTACAGAAGAAAGGAGCATAAAATTAACAAAATGCAGCCATTGACTCTAAGCCCCTGGAATACAGTAGCCAACAGAAATTGTAATTTAGGAATTAGAATTACAATGAAGTCTTAATAAAAAGTTCATGCAGCAGTTAAAACCAATTAAAATGTTCTCATTCTACACTATTTATGAATGTATTTTTACAAATTGGAACAGTTTTGAATTTCTTCTCATTTCCACCAATAAAAATACCATAGTTTTCCATTTCTGTAGGACTTCACACCACCATATCATACCATCTCTGACCTAACTTAAAACCAATTTTTGTAGGACTTCACACCACCATATCATACCATCTCTGACCTAACTTAAAACCAATTTTTACTGTAATTCCTTGTCATGAAGAGCTTGCATTGAGGCTTTTTTTTTTAAAATATCATCACATTAAACAAACTGATACTTGGGCTATGAGAATCTAAGAAGCATTAACAGGTTCAGTTCATTTTAATTCTTAAACTTCTTATAATCCACAAACTCTTATCTGAGAAGTTAGTAACTTAATGCAAGCTTTGTCAAGATCAGTTTGCCAGCTCTCAAACGGACACAAATTTTCACTTTTCCGAAGCTTGCTAATTTTTTTTTTTTTTTTTTTTTGCTTTTTAAGTTCATTCCTCACATCAGTAAGACTGCATGCTTTACATAAAACAGACTGGATACCACACTAGCAAGGTATCCAGTTAATTCAAATTTTTGCCTTTAAGTCCATACAATATCAAATGTTACATACTAGTACCTTGTAATACTGGCATATCCTGACTCCACATAGGTGACTTCCTTAAAATATGTTATTTTAGCCTACTGACTTGTCTTGATTCAAAGGATGAAAAACAACGCGAACAGCATAACAGATGTGATCACCCATATTTTCAAGTCTGCTCCTCAGATGCAACACATTCTGAGAAAGCCCTATTTTCATTAGTGTATCATCCCTGACAATACCACACCGTATCAAATTCAGACTGTGGTGCATTCCTCGCAAGTCACAGCGGGCATGTGAAGTTGCTTGGTGAACCTTCCCCCTTCTTAGGAAGAGAAGTATGCAAAGAGAAGAAAAGATGACAGTAAACCATTGAAGTATTCATAAAAGTAAACACAGGAGCCAGCTGTTGAGTTTACTTAATGAGGAATGTTCTATGACTGTCAACAGGAAGGAATTAACCATACATGACATGAGAGCCTGAAAAAACAGTCAGTTTTACAGTTTCAAGTTCACTCAGTTTCAGTTGTTAGACTTACTTTCAAGTTTCTGCCACTCCTACAGCTATAATGAACTTGAGATTTTGCCTGTTCTTGTCCTGCCCACTGTCTCCTAAAACCAAAGGACCCCATTCTTTTGTTCAGCTTTCCCTTTCTTACCAAGTATTGTAATAGCACCACAGTAGGAGGAAATTCAACTCCCAAATGCAGAGCTAAATATAAGATTTCAGCAGAACGTCACAAATACACAGAATGGTTGATTACTATCTGAAACAGGAAGAGAAAGTGTAACATGATTTTGCCATGCAAAGACTGAAGAAAGCCAAGATATGAACTGTGAGCTGGAGGTGACTTCAAGAACAAGAACAAACTGTGGGACACCGCTATTTCAGACTGAATTCCTCACACACATTTTTGAAACTTTTATACATTTGCCTTGTTGCTAAACTACAATAACATGAAAAAAATCTAGGTGTTCTAGGAAGAGTAGCTGCTACTTGAACTACCTTCTCTTCCACAGCTATTTGTTTTCTCATTCCAAATAATTTAGAAAGGAAGGAAACAGTTGTTTTCAGGGTATGCTAACATACTTCCTGGTGAATTAAGGGAAATTCTATTGGAAATACCATCATTTATTTTAAGCCTATTAAATTTGTCTCACTCAAAAAAAACATTGGCTCCTAACCTACTGTTTAGTCGATCATTTCAACAAGCTTTTCAAGCTAAACAGAAACAAGTACAGTCAGTACTTAATACACCCCACACAAAGCACACTTCAAGGTTCTTTGCAGTACAGCAATGGAACAAGGAACAGACCACAGGATTAAAGTTAAGCTAAATGAATGTAAACAGATACAGCTACTGACTTAACCTGAATTGCATTGACCTACTTGGGCAGAAAATGTTTGTCAAGTCTGCTGTAAGCTTAAACCCTGATCCTCCTGCTCAGGCCTTCAACAGATGTTTACACAAGGCTCCAGGTGTGCCCTTGCTCTCATTGTCTTCCTCCATCCCCAGTCACCTGAACACACCACGTGCCACAGACAGTACCACACTTCTCTCATAGGATACACTGAGGCTTAAATTTATGAGCAGTGACAAACATCAGTGCAGATCTCATTAAAGTTACCTTCATAATTACACAAGGTTGTATAGTTTTCAGATCAAACCTGCTGAATGTCTAGTGGTCCTCTTGGCTTTTCTGCTTTTGTTTTATTTCCAGTTCCTGTAAACTTCTCAAAATAACAAGCGTGGATTTGTTGGTTGTCCATGTAGAGTGTTTTTTTTTTCCTTTCTTAACACCGGGATACATTTCTTTTTCAATGTTTTCTTCTATACTGGATTTTTTTTTTCCATCTGAAATTTTATCTACCCTCTTCACACAATGACAAAGCCTAAATGCCAAAATAAGCATTTTCTATATACCAGTTCTGTATGCCAGGCCTGTTTTCAAGTAGGCTGATAAAGAATTTAAAATTCATTACTTCATATAAATAAACCCCACGTTACTTCTTGAATAGGGCTTTTAACATGCAGTTTACTACCACATCCTGACTCAGTCCTCACTACTACTTAAAATCTGCAAAAAGCACTGTTTGCAAAGCTGAACCATTGCAGGATTCAGAAGTTTCCTCTTCAAACACGGTTCCCCACCTGTGGCACCACACACGTGTATTCCCACTGCCCACTTAGAAACACAGACAGGAGGTCAGTGTTTTCACCAGTTAGCCAACAGTGCAGGTTGCAGTACTGGGCTGAAACAGTGCAAATCAATTTCTGAAATATGAAGTTGTAGATCTGTAACAAAAGAGTACTGAAGTAGCTCTATGCCCTCAGATAGGAAGCCCTCACCCATGCTGTTTTATCTGAGGCTATGCTTATGGATCCTCCAGTAATTGTCACTATGGTCACCACAGACCCAACTTCAGTGTTCACATCCTAGAATATCCCCTGGGCCACCAGCTGACCTTTCTTAATTATCTCCTGCAGAAACACCCTGCTGAGAGACAGGAAAGCTGTCCCAGTACCCTGTTGTAGTGAGTGATTAATTGCTAGGAAAAACTATCCATCATCTGCACAAAACTGTTTTTCCTCTCCACCCCTCACCTCAGATGAGATCTTTGGGATTTACCTAACTACATTTTGAATCCAGTCATTCATGTTACATGAAGTTTTAAACTGGAAGTAAGCACAGGAACACATTTTCTCAACAGGATTTGATAGTATCCAATTTCACTGTAAGTTTTAGTTTAGCCAGTATTTGCTTTAAAATTTCAATCAGTTGTTGCTTCTGCCCCTCGGTCTTCCTCATATAGTAAGCCATAAGATGAATAAGAAAATACTTTAAGTGCTCTGAGAAATTATTTTTCAAAGCAGCAAGATGCTGTAAGCTAGTGCTATAGTTACAGAAAACCAGAAGAACTAAAATGCTGTATGTCAGTCCTGTAAGTCTATAAAACTAGAAAGTTATTCAAAATCGTTTTCCCAACTTCAGAGAGCACTTCTCTGCTAAGAAGAGATGTCTGAACAACTGATGAAAATTATAAGGACTGATGCCTATGACAACATATATGATGCAACTGGAATAATTGCACCGTACAGTTGCTGCCAACATTACTTCAGTACCAGTGATGGGACCAGAGCAACATGATGTGCTTTTTTCACAACCTGTGGTGATAAGTAGTATGTCAGTAAGACATAGTTGTCCGTCTGTTGCTTATCATCAGCTGTCAGCCATACGGAAATTGGTGATTACACCTCAAGAGGTTGTATGTTTACCTCTATGAGCGAATGCTAACTCCGGCCTAGTCCTGTGTTCTCTACAGTATCCTACCAACTGTAGAAATCAAAGCAATTAATATATCTTCTCTTCCCCACCAGCCCAGGAAGTTCAGTGGTGCTCTTTTGCCTGACACTGCATGAATTGGCCTCATCTCCAAGAAGCCTAAGATGCTGCAGTGACCTGTCAAATTTCCACAAGAGCACATCGTAAGCAAAAGGGTGTCAGCTTAACCCACCATCCCAACATAATACAGAAAATCCCCCCTTCCTCTGATAGCAGAGTCCATGAAACAACCTAGGAACAGTCTCCCTTATAGTACACTCATTTTTGAAGGACTCAGTATTCTGATAGCTCTGAGTATTCCCAGGTTACAATGATTTTAAGTCTGTCAAGCATAAACTGGAAGTGTACTGCTTTGTTATACACTGCCTGGGAGAAAGGGGGGGGGGGGGAAGAGAGGCTACTCTGAAGGACCTAACAGACCCACAGCAACAGCAGGTGCCAGAAAGTATCAGCTTGCTCAACAGCAAGACTAAACTATCAGGACTTCATAAGACATATAAATCAATGATGCTCAATATATACAGATGTCTGTTAGTCTCTGAGTTTGTATCAAGCACCTGTTTTTTCAGAAGAGAAATTGCTGTCTGTATATATATTTCACAGGAATTAATGAGTTACAGAATGGCCAGACAGCAAAACTCATCACCACAATAAACAGCTTTGCACAACAGTATTTGATTCAAAGAATACTCATTGCACACAGTTTTATACAAGCTGTAACAGTCAAACATTAAGAACGAGTACCTGTATAGATGTTGGGGGGAAAAAAAATTGGAAGATCTAGTCCTATTTAATCAGTATGAAAAGAATTACGGCATACAAGTCACACAAACATTTTTGCAAAATTTAATGTTATTCTGACCATACCACAACTAAGCAAACACCTTGATGTAAAGGACAAGCCAAATCTTTAACATCTATTTCTTTGCATTAAATAAGATATTTAATAATTTAGTACGTAGTGGCCAGAAGATAGCAAATCACACAGTAAAATATGGTACTCCTTTACCTTCAGTGTCTCCTTCATAAAAGTCACTTACAGAATAAAACAGATTAAAGTCACTTTTAGAATAAAATGAAAAGCAGGTTTAGTACACAAATTAAAACATTCTCCTAAACTCTTACCATAAATGCAGTTTCTGCAGCTAGTCTTAAGCAGATCAAGTCAGTCTATATAATTTTCAGTAGGATAAATGTGGCTCACAACAAAATATTCACTAGTTCAACTACTGCTAAAGTTCAAAAGCTTATTGCACATAAACATTTCCATTTATTTAAACTCACTCTCAGCAGCAACAGAACAACATAGGCCTGTTGCCTTTAGCAAAAGAAAATAGAAATGAGGTCAAGTGTAAAAATAGAAAATGGTTACATTCCTGACACTTGAAACCTCATCTCAGAGCTATGTATTTACAGCACTCTCATAAAAAAACCCCACAGCTGATCAACTATCATAGTGTACTAAAACATTGGATTTTCTGCTCTTTAGATATAATTATAAAAGCATCACAATTGCATGCAATAACAAACTCATTACTATACTATCAAAATGTTTACTTTCACAGCCTGAGTGTCAATTTTTATTATGCATTCCCTTCTTACAAAACACTATATAAAGAGCTTCATCCTCATCTTGTTTACTCAGTTCTTAAAATGGTCTAGTGCAATACAACACACATACAGTATGCATACAACATACCCATTGCATACAACAGTATGTTTTAAGAAATTATTACTTAGGCCTGTAATCTTCATAAGAGGCAGGCATATGAGCAAGGCCTGCCTACTCGCTTCCTGTCTTTCTCAGAACCCCAATACAAGTTTTCACTGATGCAGACGTCCAGAAGCATCACAATGGATCCACCCACTGTTTCAAATGCAACTCTTTACATGCATACTGGTTCACATGTACTAACAATTACTTGAAGGCACCACCTCATCCACAGACCCATATTTCTTAAGATATCCAATGCCTACTTTAATATAAAGCAGAGATCAACTAACCCTTCACGGTTCTTACCAAAGCAATGACTTACCAAAATTCTGAAGACCAACCAATCAAGTATGAACTAAATGTATATTTAAAGTCTACCAAAAGTCTCTATGGAAATGCAAAAGCCACCCATGGTGAGTCTTCTCACTAGAAGTTTGCAACCTTCTTGCGTGAGGGGCTCTTCTTCTGTATGCACAGAGGTCTCCACAGCAGCAAGTGGGGGCCCACATGTCCATGGAGCCAGCAAAGGAGGACATGAGCTTTAGCAGGGGTACCCCCAGACACATGGAGTGGCCTGGGAACCAGGAGCTGGGGGAAACAACTGGAGGAACCAGCTCTGGGAGGGTAAGGGGGAGGCCCAAATCCACTGCCAGAGAACCTTAGGCATCGGGGGGCTGCTGACACACTGAGTGTGCATACACAAGGCAACAGGGAAGAGTGGACCCAAGGAAGTCAGAGGTAGAACAGTGAAACTTTTACTGCAAGTGCTTTAAAGGCTCTCAAGTGGCAATTCAAATGTTAGTCTTACATTCAAATTTGTTCTATCCAAGTCTACTCCTCTTCCTGGAAGTGACCCAGGTGTCACTAGCACTCAAACCAAGCCCAGTTCCATGTCTTGATGACAGGTGCCTTGCCCTCCTTAAAGCCCCAATCCTTAAAGCTACTGAAAAAAGCAAAACATACACATAGGCAGGCCTAATTGTATTTTATAGCAGTAAGAAATGAGTAGTACTTTCAGATATGGAAAACTAAATCAGAATCAAAGTCTAACCACAGAAAAAAAAAAAAAAATCCTTTCCTTTGTGACTAAGGAAACAGTTTCAGAAGGACACACTGTGATGCAAGAACAGACTCTAAATTTACCTAGAGAGCAAGAACCTATGCCCAGTAAAAAACTGCAACAACTTTATGGAGAAGAGTGACATTATGCTTATTCATCAAAGTTCCAACAGATTTTTAAAAAGCTACATAAATCTAGAAGACTGACTTATTTTCAGGGTACGATTGAGAAGGCAAACAGAACACATCTCTGATTAGGAAAACCCAATCATTATTATTAGTGTTTTGTTTTTTTTTTGAGAGAGCTAGAAGAATGTTTTTCACTTACCTGAGTATTTGCCATACTCATCCTTCTTTCGAAGAGCACAGAAATGCTTTTACATTGTTGTTGACATTCCATTACTATAGTCATGGCTTAGAGTATCACTTTGAACATGACTGACAGAGAAGTAGGTGAGGAAGCAGGTAAGGTGGATCATTTTACGATATACAGAAAATGCCTTTGCATATCCTCTTATACTATGCTTTTATCTAGATAGCCTATGATACTGAGAAGCTTCTACAGCTAAGATTACAAAATTAAAACAGATTTCAAAAAATGTGAAATACTAAACTTCACTGAGTTGATAATGACCAAAGCCACGAATAAAACTTAAGTAGCTACTTCACTATTCTTGAGGAGACAAACTACCTAAGCACATTTTTAACTTGAAAATATTTCTGCATTGTTGTTTTTTTCTTCATGGGAGAATAAAGTATTATTGAAAAGTTATCATTTACTTACACTACCAACAGCAGGTACAGTCTGGAGTGGTGGCTGGAGATTTTGGGAATGCGTCAGTGACCATTTCAAAATATTCATACAAATATTTCACCAAGAAATGGAAGTTCAGAACCTTCTATCATTCTTTCACATAGCAGCTGTGCACTACACACTTATGTCGTCATCCCCACAATCCTACCCTATCATTTTTTTTTCAGTCAAAAAGCACACAGCCTTCACCTGACAGAAGTGTAGTTTACAGATGTAACACAAGAGGCTGCTACAGCCACATAACCTGCCTTGGTTATATATCATCAACTATCCAACATATTCCAGAAGTTGTAAGTGAAGTCCTACACTTGACTTTTGTCTTGAGAACTCAGTTACTCTGGAAGACACCACAGAATCTCAAGAAACTCAGCAATAATGAGTCTTAGTTATAATTAACTGAAGTAAATAAGCAGAGATTAAAGCCTATGGGATTTATAATGCTGCAAATTGTCAGCTCTGCAGAAGTCATAAAGAAACTCAGCAAAAATTCTTGTGTCCTTCCAGTTTTTACTGACTTACTAACTGCAATAACACCAAATTTAGAATATGTAGAAAGAAGAACACAACACCACTTCAAGAATAGACAGCAGGTGACTACATTGAACAAAAGCAGGACCACATTTCATTCTCAAAGTGGTAAAGAGAATAGTTTTGCAAATAAACAGCAGGGTCACATGCCCCAAGAGAAGAGCCAGCAAACCCCACCTGCCAGAATCCAACATCAACAACAAGAACAAACAAGAAAACTCTGGGTCTCAAGTTTTTTCAGAAAGAAATAAACTGTTTTGGTGGCAAACTGATGTCCCAATAGAAATATTGACAGAATTCCTTACTAAGTGAACATATTAGTAATGCAAGAATATTAACCTATTGTTTTCCTGAAATTAAGTACTCATTTGGTAATTTTAAGAGTTTGTTCTTTCAGCACTTAATTTCCATACAATTTAGCCATACCTACAAGAAAAAAAATAATTGTGTTGAAAATCATTACCAATACAGTGGCTCCAACAATTTTTAACTTCTACTATTATGTAGTACAGTGGTGGTGATTGAGTTGAGGAGTATTGACTTTTTCTTTTAAATATTTATCAATAAAAATACACAGTAATTCCTGAATATCTGCTGAAAAATTTGCTCCAGAAATAACACAAATTCTCAGAATAGTAACAGCTTCTCATTTTCTCCCCACCCACCACAGTCCTAACTCCTCTTTAAATGTTAAAGCAACCACCTGTAGGGATCTAGCCTTTCATTTGGGACAGGAACACCACAGGCATACAGATTTCTGTACGTTACTCATTAGCTGATTATTACCATTAACAATTCCAGTGATTGTCAGACCTTACTGACGGAAGCCATGTAACAATGCAGTTATCTCCTCTCAGAGAACCAGCATTGGAGGTACTTTTAAAACAAAAAAGCATGAATAAAGAATTAAGACATCACCTCTGAGGGATTTAGCTCTCTTTCACTCCTGAAGACAGAAAACTGATGTCAAACGCTATTATTTTACTTGAAGACTAGAACCAATGCTTTGCAGTGACATTCAGACACACATGTATGCTGTATCTGCTGTATTACTGCGTGCTACCTGACTATATCTTAAACTGGTATTATGTAAGAATCCTGACTTGACTGTACCTCTAAATCTATTGACAGAGGTAGGTAGATTTCAACTGAAAAAAAATGCCAATGACAGTCAAGTGTCACCTGATTGAACATTATCCAGTATTACGGAATTGTTGCTACTCATTCTGAAAACAGTTTTTGCATTTGCTTGATTTGCCATTAGAAATATGCACCTATAATTAAGGACAATAATAAGCCAATCGTTTACAAATGTAAGGAAGAAACAATCATGATTGACAGGTTAAATAAGCATTTCTATTTAGCAATTATGCAAATAAAAGCTTTTGTAATAACAAACTGTTGATACTTGACATGTGATCTCAGGTGCTTAAACACAGACCTCTAGTATTATTGCAGATGCTCACACTAACTATAGGCTACTGAAGCTATGATAGCAACAATTAGTGTTAAGTAATGCAACGGAAATCACTTCTGCACACATCCTGTCCTTGGTTCCCTCTGAATATGTGAGAAGAGTTGCTGCTGCTGGGTGATTTAAGACCTGTAGAAAAAACACAAACTGCTCACGGCTGAGGGAATGGGTCCTTTGAAAGGAAATGGCAGTTGGGTCTGGAAAAGGAACCAGGTAAGTTAAAGTACCATCAGCCAAAAGATCTGTAAGACAAGAAACCAAAAGAACCTGGAGGCATTCCAAGTCCTGTGAACAAACTAATTACAGTCACTACACAGGCTGGTTGTACATATGTGTATTTATATATATGTAAAAACACAATCTCGTGCTATGCCTGTTAGCAGCCCAGACGAAAAGTTATCCTTTCTCTAACTGCTAGGCTACTTCTATCTGTATTTATCCTGCCTGTCACTTTTTATTCCCAAATTTCATAAAAATTTAGGCCTTCCCATATAACACATTATAACATCTCATCCCATATAACATCTATTCGAAGTTGCTATAAACAACTTTCCATATCTGCAATGTGAAACTATTTTCTTTACAAGCGTTCAGGCACTGCATTTCACTATCAAGCTACTTGCTCCCTAAACCCAAGTTTCTAAACAGCATTTTTTTAACAATAATTCTATTTTTCTTCCTTTACAACCTAGAAACACTGCAAATCAAAATAAGCATTTGTTTTGTGAATCCACAGTGATCAAATACTATCTTGAGAAAATCTGCAGTGAAATACAGCATTTTATATATTGAGGGTTATGGTTTCTTAAGTCACATGAATGACACTCCAGGTATCTTAAATCTCAAACTCCCTGTAATTCATATAATTCAGTATTCTGCATTTGAACAAAATAGATTTTTACATCTTTTCTTCACTAAGCACTATACAAAATAAAGCTGAACTCCAAAACTAGCCTTCATTAAATGCATCTTCTAAGCACTGGGCTCCAAGCCTTGTTCTGTCACATGGCAGCCTTTAACTAGAGGAGCAGTTTATTCCTGTTTCATGGTCACCTCCCCAACCCAGAACTCCCCCACATGAGAAAGCACCAGAATGTGTAGCCCAGAGTTACCATGGTGACTTCCTGATGTCACCTCTGAACTATTTTAGGGCTGTAGGGTTTGGGTGTTTTTTTAAATGCTCTATGGTTACTTCTAAAACACTGTTTTCCTCCTAACAATGGAGGGTTTGTGTTTATATATCATTTTAAAAGACTGACAAAATTACTTGAGAAGTCACATACCTATTGTGGTCACAATGTACAAGTAATGGACACCTCAGTTGCTTTCTAGATAGATACAACTTCAAATACATCTTGCATTCAGAACAAGGTTTCTTTGGATTAACCACCATTTTCAAAGATATCTTCACTTTCAGTTTACTTCTACTTATTACCTTTGAAATTTCCAACAAGCTTCTAATCATCTTGCAATTCAGATTTCTGTAGATTTTTAAAAAGAATTCACATGCAGTTGTCAGGATTTCAAGCTCCTTGTGATGACTTAACAGCACTGCCAACTTTGCAGTAGCAACACTAACTCTGAAGCAAGAAGTTGGCATGATGTACCAGGAGGACAAAAAGGAGAGAAAACTAACACTACTGTTCTGAACAGCAGCCAGCTAATCCTTCAATCCTGAAAAAAAAAAAAAAATACTCAACATCCTGAACTTCTACAGATTCTGTCCTTTCTTCAAGGCGCAGAAGCCCAGCCCAATTTTCTTAAACAGAACAGCAGCAACTGCTTGAAGGGCTTGCAGTCAGCAGGCCTAAAGCTTCTAATCAACATCCAGAACAAATAAGCCCCAGAGGAATTGGAGCACAGTAGTTATTTCTAGATGTTTTAAGGTAATTAAATCCACATTATTTAATATAAATTCACTAAAACTCCATAGAAGAGGTAAGAAATGAAAAAGTGCAACTGCACATCTGCAAAGCCAACATTAGAGAAATTCTCCTTCACAAAACCTGATGTTCTGGTTCAAGAAGATGAAGCATACCCATCTACCTGATCTACATCTGACCCTACCAGAAGACTCCTAGGGCACCTTTAGTCAAGTCACATCCCTAATTATTTATTTGCAAAACAAGATGACACACATTCTTCCCACCTTCAGTTTGAAGAATCTATATTCTAAGTAGAAAAAATGAATTGGATAATATTCACCAATGTTTGCATCCAGAACTGCCAAGCACTGTAAGTTTCAAAGCACTTTTCTTACACAGACATAACTCATGATCAACTAGAAAATCACTTGCAGTTCACACAGCACAGTAAAAGAGTTTTACTCTGTATTTCACTCTTCAACTCCTACTGACTTGGGAACGTGGTAGAAATGAAAGGAACAGGTACATGTAAAAATGCTTCTCCTCCAGAATGGACTGTATCCCCAGTTACTTCCTAACATCCACTGAAGACTTGAATAAGTATTCCTATACTGCTTATCTATTTCAGAATTGCTTTTATTGCATTTGTCTTAGAAGTCTTAAAATTACTTGCATAAATATTTCTGGAACACCAGAAAAAAATTTAATATTTGACAATATTAAATTTTTTGAATACCTTTGGAAGAAACTGTATTACCAACTACCTCTTGCAGCAGGAGCCTGAAAATTGGTCCTTGTTTTACCATTCAAGTTTGCCTAGAAACTTTATAGACGACATACTTTTTAGAAACTTCCACCTGCATCAATACCATGCCTAACTTTACCTTTAGAACACACAAAATCTCAAAGCAAGAGCTCTTCCAAGTTCACAGAAACACAGCCAAGTGACTGCTCTGGTGCAGTCCAGCACAGGCACGGAAAACTACAATACATGTTTGGCAGCTAGGTTCTATTATTAGACTCCTGTAAGGCAGAAGGCTCTTCAGAAGGAGTTGTTGCAGCTTGGGCAGTCATCAACAAGAAAACAGAAGACTACACAGTAAGAATGAACAATCTGGCATGATTCCAGATTCTTGCCAATCTGACAAGGACTATAAAAATGGCAGGACTTCATAAATTAATAAGTGTAGCATTTCAGTATTGAAGCTGGCTGTTCAATTACCTGGAGCAAGTCACAACAACAAAAAGGTTGAGGTTGGATGAAGAAAACCCATAGAGAAAGCCTATTAGGAGAGGCAGAAAATTTTCTACAAGACCTTTGATGTGAAGATTGTGCAGGGAAGGCACAATCCTACACAGACCCAGAGATAGCATTTGGCTGTCCTGAGTGCAAGTTCAACATTATGTAATCTTCCCCAGTTCTGCAGTTTTATGACGTTCTCACTGCAGACCTCCCAACAACATCCAATTGTTTCTCCTTGCATTTCTGAGGGACAATGACTGTTGTCAAATACATCTGGCTACACGTTCATCTCCAAAGCCCTTGTTGTGGTTCTCTGACCAGCATGATGCACCTTATGTACCTATCATTACTTTTATTCACCCAAAAGCAGTTAAAATGATGATAGATCTTTCACACATTTGTCCACCTACACATCCAAAACATTTTTCAAACTCTTCCAACAGATCGAGTACAAGTTCTGCAGAAAAACACTCCATTTATCCAAAGCTGATCCATTCCAGAGATGGTCTAGCCTGTACCCACAATAAAGTAACGTCGGGGGGGAACAAGAAACACAAATTATTCCTTCACAAGGATAACACAAAAGCATTTTGACAACACCCTCTGGTTATTTACCAACTTTAACCATCAGATTTACCAGATTTTTGCATCTTTGAGGCTTTCTTTTAATACAGAAGGCACAGGAACAAAATGCATTGGTATCTTCATTGTATCACTCAAGTGCTGATTATCTGCATCTGTGCATCTCCTCCATATGCCTGAGAGTTCACTGCTCATTATCAGAAGAAAACTTACTTTTTTGCTGAAGTGTGCAGTTCAGCTGTGCTTAACTTTTACTTGACAGTATACCCAGTAAAAGGGCAGTACCTATAGAGCTAGTAACTACCACAAGGACATAAGCATTCTTAGAACACTGCTGCAGCTCTCTCTCTTCTCTTAGATACACCCCAAAACTGTTTTTCTCCCTCTATCCAAGGATGGATCTCCCTCTCCACCCCAGGAGCTCACTTTCAACACAGCAGTTTTGGTGGTTTTTTTCTGTTTTATTTTCTCCCTTCTGCTGTCAAAGTTGGCACTGCACAAACGAGGCCCCAGTTGCTGCCTGTGTATCCCACACACACTAATATTCCTCCCCCGGCTCCGCAGCGAGCCAACAAGGGGATGGCACGAGACAGGGCACAGCGGGTGACAACGCCGAAGGGCACCCACCACAGCCAGCAGGAGAGGAGGCGGCCGGGTCCTGCTCCTCCTCCCGAGCAGGAGCGCGGTGTAAACAGCGCCTTTATGGCAAAATCCGGCCTGCTCTCAGCACCCTGCCCCTATACCAAGGCTGGAGGGGGCGGGGGGGTGTGAGGGGGGAACGACACATGGGGAGGCCTCAGCCCGCAGCCAGGGTATTTGGGGTTGGCCAACGAGGCGTTTGGTGCTCCTCGCCGCCGCCACAGCACCTCCTCCGCCGGCCGGGGCTGCATCACCTCCCCTCAGGGCCAAACAAAACGCTGCTGCCTCGCCTCCTCCTGCTTCCTCCGAGAGGCAACCCCACACGGCCCTCAGGCTGCTAGGGCTCGGGGGAGGGGAAGCGGAGTCACCTCCCGTCCTCGCTGCGCTTCCCTGGTTAAAAAAAGAGAAAGAAAAACAAACGCACCGGGAGGAGGAGGAGGAAGGAGGCAGGGCACGGACCTCCTGCACGGGACAGGCGCTCCCCGCGCACGGCTAGAGCTCCCCATTGAGCCCCACACAGCCGCTCCAGCCCCACGGCAGCGCCCTTTTTCCTTTTTTTTTTTTTTTTTTTTTTTGGGGGGGGGGGGGAAAAAATTTTTTTTTCCCCCCCCCCCGGGCGCCCGGGGGGGGGGGGGGGGGGAAGGAGGCGGCACAGGCTGCCGAAGGCGTACGCAGGCGGTCCCCGTCCCGGACCTCCCCCCCCGCAGGGGCAGGCTGTACAAAAACAACACCTCCCCCCTCCCCAAAAATCCCAGTTCCTCTCCCCAAAATCCAACCCTCCAACCCGTCCTCAAAAAAAAAAAAAAAAAAAAAACAAAAAAACGCGCCTGCGCGTGGGGCCAACGGACAATAGGCAACAACGCTTCCTTTGGGGGGGGGAGGGATCCCCTTGTCACCCCTCACCCCACATGGCGACCTCCAGGACCCCCCCCCGCGCCCCCCGACCCCTCCTCGCCCCCGGCACCTACCCGGCCCGCAGCTGCCCGCGCGAGGGGATGGTCGGAGTCGCTCCAGTCGATCTGCGCGAAGAACCGCGGGGGCTATCGCCCACTGGGAGGTATGGGGGGTGTTTGGGGGTGCCAGGGCAGGCGGGGGACGCCGCGTGCCCCCCGCTAGGACCAAGGCGCGGGGCCGCCGCTGCTGTTTGTTGGTGTGAGACGGCGCCGCCGGGGGAGGAGGGGCCCCAACAGCTGAGAGGATGTAAACAGAAGGTCACGTGACGCGCCCGGCGGAGAGAGCCGGGCCCCCTCCGCGCCGGCTTTACAGGGGAAGGGAGGGGGGAGGGTGGTGGATTCGGCCCGTGATTGGTGGTGCTTAGAGAGACTGAGAGCCAATGGAAGGCCTGCGTTCACGGTTGTCGTCATCAGTCGCCGGGGCACGAGGGGATGCTTTCCTTCCCTCCGCGGCCCGAGCCTGCTGGCGGCGGGCCAGGCCCTGCGGCCGGGGGAGGGACGGGGAGCGGGGAACGGGGCCCGGCCGTCGTCGGGGGGCGCTGGGGGTGTCAGAGAGAGCGGGGGTGTCCGAAGGGTGGCGCCGCAGGGAGGATCGGCACCAGCAGGAGGGCGAAGGAGGACGAGCAGTTGCGTAGAGCCAAAAAAAAAAAAAAAAAAAAAAAAGGGAAATGTTGCAGTTTAGGAGAGATCCCAGGGCGGGCTGAGGGGAGTTTGGGAAAGGAGGAAGGGCCGTGGAAGGATGGCGACGGGGCTGAGCGGCAGGGAGGGCAGCCCGGGGCGCCACGGCGAAGCCCGAGGTGACCACAAGTGTGGGTCGTGCGGAGCTCCGGCCCGGAGCGGGGTCTCTCGGGCATCCTCTCTCATTTGGCTTCAGAGGGAGGTGGAGGGATGATGAGAGATTTGGGGAGTCAAAAGAGCAGGAATGTAGGCTCCTTCTGGTGGTTTCAGGAAACAAAGTTTAAAAAGCAAAAGTTTAGCAGTGGCAGGACTTGCAGCTTGGCTGATCAGTTTTCCTTTGAGGAAAGGAATGAGAAAGATAGGAGATAGGGTCAGAAAATGGATGATGCTCTGGTGGAATGCCAAGTGTATACTGACCTGTTCGAGTAACTTTTTCAGGGCTTTAAGGCAACTGGGATATGAAACCTGAAGATCCTTAATGAATGGGTGTTACAATTAAAACAGCAGCTTTGGTACCTCAGTGACATTTACGATAACAATTCAATCTGGAACAGTTTAAGCACTGAGTCTTGCAAAATGCAATTGAGAGGCGTAAGGTTTTGAGTTTTAGCCAACATTTGAGTACTGGTGGCACAGGATTTCTAAAAGTCCTGAGAAATGAACTACATAAAAATGTAGCTGGTAAGAGACTGGGAGTGAGTATTACAGGGGGATGGGGGCCTTGGGGGGGATAGTTAATACCTGCAGCACTCAATTAAAGTGGAAGTAATGGGCAACATCAGGGGGGAGAGTTTCTGACAAGCTAAGGCTGAGAAATGATTTTACCTTTTGTTAGTTTGAGCGATTCAAATAGTCATGTTATTGCGCTGATGCACCGTTGCATGACAGGAATGGAGGTGAAACAGAGAATTTCCATGGTTACATTGAAATATGCCTCATCCTCAGATAATAAATACTTTTTGCTGGCCCTATGTAGTGAATGTTTTTTCCACAAAGAATTTTTGGACAGGTTTGTAAGTGTGTGCAATGCCCTGCCTAGTGGGCGTGTGATTTCCTGCTTTTCATTCCCTCTCCATCATATTCCTAGATCTGTTCACATATAACCAACACATCCCCATTACCTGTCAGACAAAATGCACTTAATCAATATTCACTCAGGACAGAAGTGTCCGTATTTTGCTCAATTGATTTTAAGGACATTTTCTGATAGCTGTTTTCCTTAAAGATAACCATGGTATGAACTAATATTGTTTTCTTCCCATTTGCAGTGCACATGAACATCAGATTAGGAAGGTCATTCTGCCCTCCTCTCTCAAAGCTGAAAAGAAGCTTCAATATTGAGGTCTAACAGAAAATTCTACCCAGTCAATTACGGTTTTACTAATGGCCTGTTACCCATCTTCAAACCAGAAGTAAGGTGCATATTTTCTGTTGCAGTATCTTGTGTCTTGATGAAAAGCACTTCCTAATTAAAGCACAGTGAACTTCCTTTCACTCTCTTAAAACAATGGTTATTTAAACTAATGTGTCCCTTAAACTTCATTATTCTTCGAAAGTAGTTTTTTTGCTTTGTATTTATTTTCTGTGCAGATTTAAGCATTAATTATTCTTTCAGTATTTTGTTCTGTTGTCTGTTATTTTTTTAATGACTGTACAAATAAAGTATAAAGTAGATGACAGGCTCCTGTTTGTCTTCATTCTCTGCTGCTGGTGAAGGTTATAAAATTCACATGCCTACTAGAAATATATGTACTTAAGACTTACATTTTTATAGGTAAATTTGAAATTGGCTACTCATGATCATTAAGGTTAAATATAGAAATGTAGCTGTAGTTAATGAAAACAGATTTTACAGGTAATTTTTTTTTCCTTTGCATTGACTTCTCTAGATGTGTAAAAAAGACATGTAGTACAAAGGCATAGAAATAAACCCTAAAGTAGGTGTTTTAACTAAGGCTATTTAATATTGTGTGGGTTATCAGCCATTTGTTTTACCTGCTGATGAACATCAAAAAGTACTGCTCTGAATGCCAGCACTTAACTTCCTCAACCACAGTTGTTATAGCTAGTGTCTAGATATATAGAGTTTTAGTTAGCTCAAGAAAAATAATGAAGAAGAATAATGAAGATCATGCATGGCCCTGAAATCAAAAAAAAAAATAAAATAGAATTTATTCTTCATGGAAAGTACTTGTACCTGAGCTTTCAACTGATGCTTTACGAAGGGAATAAAATTAAATTAAATCAGGATGTAGTGTTGGGTCTGCACAAGTCTGAAAAATATACATAAGAAGCACCCCCCAGGAAGTAATAAATTAAAGATGAACCAATGTAGAATATAAGTTATAACTAAAATACTATGGGAATTTAATTATCCAAAAATGCATAAAACTAAAGCTAAATTTCTGTTTAAAGCGTAATCCCTGGGTATTCTCTATATATTCAGATGAATTGGCTTGAGTGAGATATGTAAAGATCTGGGTAAGTAGTATTTGATAATATATCATAATTTTTGTTACAGCTTCTTGTTTGAAAGTTGTTTTTAAAATAATGTTAATGTCTTCTAATCCAGCAAGACCAATTGTTAGTGATCCAATTGAATGAAGTAATTGTGAAAGATACAGTATTGCCAACTCTTGCAAATTTAATGCTTTCTATCCAACATTTTTCCTTATTGAAAATGATCATCATCTTCCATTATGCCAGTGAAGCATGAACAAGAAGTTGGCCTCAAAGAGATAGCAGCACCAGAGTTTTCAGAGTTAATGTTATTTACTGTCTTAGCCTCCTTTATTGTCATTAGAGGCACAAGGCATGGCTAATGTAGCACAGCCATTAGAAATTTAAAATGTTGAAGAACTCTGGGCAAATAGTTCCAGAAATAGCAGCCATATATAAGTTAAGAAGAATTCATTATTTTCTAAACTTACCCTTAGTCCAATATTTAGATTTATTTGAAGATCAGAAACTGCTGCTTTCCTTCTGGTCCACAAAATAAAAATAGTGTCTTCATACTAGAAACTACACCAAAAGCTGATATATTTTTAATTTATGTTTAAATCTTGTAACTTGGGGCAACTCTTTGAAGTATGACATCCTGTTTCTCATTTGTTTTGTGTATTTTTTTTCTCAAGTTTCCACAATTAGACTTCCTTCCCCCAATCTAATCTCACTTTTCTTTTTTGTTTCATCTTTAATTATCAGGCACTTTAAAATTACAGTTGATTTTTCAGTCTGTTTGGTATGCCTTCTTCTGATATTCTTGCCTTAATATAGTATATGCATTGAGCTCTTTTTGTTGTTGTTGTTGTCATTTTTTCATCATTGCCTTCTTTTATTTTTGGTGACTTTTCTTTCTTGGCAAGCCTTGATTGGCCATTTTATAGGCGTAGAGCAAGCAGAGCATGTGCTGTATAAGTAGAAGCTACACTTTTTGGATATTGTCCTCTGTTCCCTACTCCATACTGCTTCTGGAAAGAGCATACAGTGAACATGTACTTCAGACTGTATCGTATATTGTCAGTGACACAGCCTGTGTCAGGAAGGGGGCATTGAAATTCAGCAGAGCTGCAGTGTCTTCTCCTATCTTGAAGATCTGGTCTTCCCACATTAACATCTTAACATATTGTCTCAGAGCAAAAAATACTGTACTACTGAGAATATTTCAAACAATACAGAGGGAAACGTAGTAACTTCTGGAAAGCAGTTTATTTTGCCTCAACTGTTTGGCCTATCTATCTTACTTTTATATATATGTTTTTTTTTTTTCCTCCCAGACTGGAATATACTTTTTGTGTCTCTCATCTATATCCCAGCAGCTATGATGTCACTTCCAAAGATTTATGGTGAGTACTGGAGTACTGTTCCAGTTCCCAGGAAGGCTGATGAGGTCCCACAGAGTGCCAAAGCCAAGCTGAGTCAGTTTAGTTGCATATACAGCACGAACCCACTAACAGTTAAATTGTAATGGAGTAGTCTGACTACATGGTCCTGTGCCACGTCGTAACCTCCAGCTCTAATGCATTAGCAAAACATCGAGCTGGCTCTGTATGCTGTTGTTGTGGTCCTCAGAAACAGGAATGCGGCTACACTGCTTTCAGGTGTGACCTGGCTCTGGAAGTAGTTTAGTCACATTTGTAGGGTGCTGCTTTTACAGATGAAACTTGATAGATCTCACCTGTAAGACTGGTGAGATCTACACGTGCAAGCTGTAGTGTTTCTACATCTTGGGCCTGTTTAATTTGCAGTTTGGGTTAACAGTCCCAGGATAACAGTCTTAGATAAAATTGTTTGTATGCTGATCATGCTTAAGATCAGAGTAACGTCTCCCAAAGGCTCCAAAGCTAGTTGATTGAAAGAGATACCTTTAAAAGTAGTATTTTTTGTGTGTCTCCAAGTAAGCAGGAATAGCAGTGATATTTACCTAAAGTGATATATCTGCAGAAATCTGGGTGGCAGAGTGCAGGAATTTTTTTTTTTAGTTACCACAGAGTACTGTGCTAGGGTAATGTTACCATTCTCAGGTCCCCTGGAGCAGTCACGTTGGCAGTGCTCCTTCCTGGGTGTGGGCAAAGGGTAGCACGCACCCTTTGGGAAGGAGTATTATTTTAGCTGCCAGAACGTACATTATGCTCAATTTGTATTTTAAAACATTGAAAATACATGCTGGAAATATGCATATGTATATTTTAACTGAAAGATGAAATTAAACCAAATCTGTGTCCATAGTCATTGGTCCCAATGATATGCCACCTATGATCTGCTGTTTGACCTTCAGATTACTTTTCTAGTTTGCTGCTTGTGCCTTCATCTTCTTTTCTTCTGTTAGGAATAAACCTAGGACAGTAACAATGGAAGGGTTCCAGTGGTCTGTAATCACTGATAATTATATAACCAAAATCAAGATCAATCAAATGTATAAACGATCAAGTGTATAAAAATTTGTATTTGTTACCAAGTTAACTGTTTGTCTTTTAGATCTCATCTCTAGAATTTACCTATTTATCTGTATGATATTTTACAAATAATAATTTAATAATTTACAAATAATTTAAATTACAAATTAATAATAATTTAAGGCAAAAATTATGAATACCTACTTTCATTACATATTTTTCCATGTTCCCTAATGGGAAAAGAAATACCTTCCTTCAGTGTTTCTGCTTTCATCCATTTGTAACTTGTCATAGAGGTATATTAGTATACAACATGAATATTTCAGCAGAAACTGTCACCTCTGTTCTACTCATGGATTGTAAACTGTAAGCACAAGACATTCTCCATGAATATATGTTGATTTGTCTCTGGCTGTAACTGACAGTGAGTCAACAACAGATTTTGTGTCATTCTTTGCTTAAATTAAGAGGGTGTTTTGCTAAATTTATGATGCTATTTTCTTTTTAAGTAACACAGCATTTCAAACTCAGAAAAAATATATGCCACCATGATTAATGCTTTGAAGCCAAACAGTTGATGAGCTTCCCTTGAACGAGTCACTGTTAAAAGCAAGTTACTATATTTTGCATCTTAAATAATTGCTCGATTTTATTCTGAAATAATAAGTGTTGGGAATTTTCCATTTTTTGTGTGTCTGATTTTTGTTAGTCAAATATGGAACAATGTATAATTTCATTTATATAAATTAACATTTAACTTGTAGAGCCACTCTTGTATATGAGCTAATAATACATTATCATTAATCTTCTTAAGGATAGTCAACTGGCTTCTATGCAATAATTTAGGAGGCTTTTAGGTCCAATCATTCACTTAGAGTTACAGTTTGTTAGGTATCTGTTTCTTACATGCTGCTTTTAAGTAGAAAAGATGAGAAAAGCTATCTGTATGTTGCAAATTTGTCAAAAAATCCACATCTCTCTTTTCATTTCTAACACATCTAATATTTTGGCAAAGTGAGAAGGTTAATTTTTTTCCTATGAAGATTTAAATCTTGTAAACAATAGGATTCAGTTGTTACACACATTATGTTAATCTTTTGGATGTATAAAACCCTCCTTTGCCATTGCTGTAATTACTTGAATATGGATATAGAGAACACTATGCATATGGGTAAACTACATAGCAGTAGCAGGCATTGGGTTACTTTCACAACTTTATGGGATGAGAAAGTAGGTAGAAGAAGATTTAGGGATGGAGATGGTAAGTATACTTGCACTGTACAGCAGCCTGAGGTTAAACAGATCTCCAGGGGCCATGGGCAGGGTTGTGAGTGGAGGTCCCGGGTGGGCCTGCTAAGGCCAATGGGTGCATTTAGCCCTAATACTGAGCTTTTCAAAGTACAAAGCCCAAATTAAGCTCTTTCACAGTTTAACTTGGCAGGCCAAACTTTGCAGTGAATATGGCAATGCAAGGTATAATGACCAGATTAATTTTGCACTGGCTAGTCATGTTTAAGGTCCACCGAAAAAACAACAACAAAAACAAACAAACAAATAAAAACCACATTGTTTTAGATGATCTGATGTGGTAAAAAAAAAAAAAAAAAAAAAAAAAAAAAAAAGTTGGTGATATTTTTCATTTATTTGGCCTAACACATACATCTTACTGTGCAAGACAAGGACAAATAAGCAAACCAGTGTTGATGCTAAGCCTTGACTTAGGCTAGCATTTTGTTACTTCATACTAATAGTGAAAGACCTTGTTAAAGCCAACTCATTCTAACATGCAACAACAGGAATGAATATTTTCTACTCCAGAAGGTCTGAATAGGTGTCTAAACCTCCATCCTCTAAATCATGTGGAAGATCCTATCTATCATCCTGACTTCTGACAGTTCTTAATTTTCTACCAACCCAAAAAAGTGAAAAACTAAATAATCAAATATTTGACAACAAAACACTATAAATCTTGATAGGGATTGAAGGTTCTTAATTGTTTTACTCAATCTCTCTTTAACTTTTCATAGAATTTACATGAAATCGAAGAAAACCTAGGTATAGGAGAGAATTACTTGACTGGCTTTTTGAATCGTGTGAAAGTTAGTCAGTCTGCTGAAGTCAGCAACTGCTCATCAAGTAAAATAATAGCTTCCAATCAATGGGACTACACGTAAATAAGCATGTAGCTAAAACCTTCATAGCAAACGAAATTATTTGGGATCCAACTGGGTTTGTGTAGTTTCTTCGGATACATATGTATTAACATGAAGAGTAAAATTGTATATGTATATGTATAATATACATATAAACAACAAAAAATAATAAAAAATAAAAAAGCTACAACTATTTAGTCACACACTACTTTGCTCATACATATCTTTTATCATAAAATATGTATATGAAGACTACTGCATAGCTTCGTATATTTTATGATTCCCATCAACCTTCAGAAAAGTTGTCAGATTCTTTAGAGGATGATTTAGGAATAAATAAAGTATTTGTAGTCATTTCCTGAACCTCATTGTGAAGAGGAGATAGTAGAAGTGTCATATTTTTGTGGAAAAATGCACTAGAAACATATTTTAGAAAACAACAAAGAAAGATGCATCATAGACATCAAAGAGCTGTTCTGAATAATTTTACAAATGGCACACTTTCTTATACTCTTGTTTAGGATTTTTTTTTTCTCTTCTGTTATGACAGAGAAGCAGCTTTAGACATTGCTCGGTTCAACTTTATCCCAGATCCTTGAAAATTTGTGTGACATTTATTGTTTGGAACTTCTGGGACTTGGACCATTAGGGTGGCTTCAATTCTTTTTATAATATGTATGAGCTGCAGTTACAGCATCTAGCCAAGTGAGATCCAAAGTTTTTTTTTTTTTTTTTTTTTTTTTTTTGTGGCCTTTCATTTGCTGCTGTCTTTATGAGTACTGACATTAACAAAGTCAATGCATTACCTTTCTTTATTCTGACTTTCTACCCTGTAGCCAGGAAGAATCATTGGAGAAGGAAAGAAGTAGCAGAACAGTAGTTCTTCTTTCTCCTGGTGATTCTAAGAACCATCTAATGACCTTCATTTAAGTCATTCACTGACCCCCTTCAAACCCCAGAACTAATTTCTTTTATCATAGGCTAATCAGTTTCTGGCAACAAAAACAAAGTACATGCTTGTAGTGTTAGTGTAGCTTTTCTTAACTAATTTAGCTGTTGCAGAAGAGCGACACCATTCATCTCAATGAGATCCTGGAAATCAAAACAAAATCAGATGCTGATGATCTAAGCCATAATAAGTACTTGATTTGTGACTCCGAGCTGTAGAGAACTGTAATGGCTGAAGACATTTATAGTTAGAGGATAAAATATGTTCTTCATTCAACATGGGAAAGCAAAGATCCAGCAATTGAGTAATGTGAATTGCCTTCTTAGAGAAGCACGCTGCAAACTTTCCAAGTATGCTAGAATGAAAATCTGACCTCCTATAACCAGTTTCCAAAATTTCAGACCAACTTACACAAAACCTATGTTGCATTTGAAGACAATTAAACTTATTAAATATAAATATATATGAAAATGAACTTTGGTAAACTTTTTCCTTGATGGCTATTATGTAAGTATCCTCTAAATATTGTTAAGGTTACTCTTATACACATTTTTATTTCCATAAAGGTCAGAGGGAGCTAATAACACCCAAAGGTGGTGTTATTGCAAAGGTCAATAACGCTTCTTTATTTCCTCTGCCTAATATCAGAGTATAAATTCTCGAGGACAGGCAGTGTCACATGTTTCTGTTACTGCATTTAACATGTTTCTGTTATTGCATTTTACCTGTGTATCTCAGCTATCACCATTCTCCCTTTTAATCGATAACTGGCTTTTGGCATTCTGATGATGTGGTAATCTTTATGCTGACAGTTCTTCTGATTTTACAAGAACTGATTTGAGAAACATGGCCATCAGTCAGCACAAATGAGGAGGGAGGGAAGGATGTTACACTACTCATAATTGTTACTAATTCTCAATGGAACCTTGTATAGATCTTAAACTAGAGTCATACTAAACAAACCAAAAAGTTTGAAACAACTGTCAGCACTTTATTGAGGAAAGTTTATTAAAAATCTGGACAGAGATTAGTGTTTAGTTGGCATCCTACTGTTGCTATTCTTCCAGCTGGGACATTAATAGCAGAATGATTGATTTGTTTTGCCTATTTTTAGATTATTTTTCTTCACATGGTAAATACTAGAGCAGCATCATAATGTTAGCAAAGCCCCAAAACTCCTAAACCTGGCTGAGAAGAGTGTAAACTAAAAAAGATTATGTGAACTTGGTAGGGATTCTTCATCCAACAGAAGACAATGTTTCTCCAAAAGGACCTGAATCTGCCAGTCAACTCATGTAAGTGAACATGTCACCCATACAGAAAATAAAGGACCATGGTATTCGTTACTTCTACCCACTCCTGTTATATTTAATGCCAAAGTTTTTAATGGAAGTTGAAGGATAATTTTTAATACAATTAAATAACAGTGAAGTAATGATACTTTTCGTTCCCATAGCTTTTCAATGTAAAGATAATTATCTTCGTGGATCTCTGTAGAATAGGCATGTATCATTATCCTTATCTTACAGAGTATAGCGAGGCTCAGGAAGGTTAAACAATTTTCTCAGAATTAGAAAGAAAATATGGAAAACCAAGAATAGTACTCTAATTTCTTGTCACCGTGTTCTGTTCTGTTTTCACAAGATCAGCCTTTATTAAGTTGTCATCTGAAGCACCTTGTAACTGGTTATGCCATGAAGAAATTAAATGAGAGGCATCCAAAGATCATTTAGGATTGTATTGGGTTTATGTGACAAGATTTTGGTAGCAGGGGTCTGCAGGAGTGGCCTCTGTGAGCAGAGCCCTGCAGCTGCTCCATGCCAGATCAGAGCCAACTCCAGCTAGTTCCAAATAGGGACCCACTGCTGGCCAGAGCTGAGACAGGGAATGACGCTCACTGGGCCTCTGAGAGAGCAGACCGAAGAAAAAAAAACCTGCTGCACAGCAGCAGCTGGAAAAGAGGAGTGAGAACCATCCCTGCAGCCCCCAAGGTCAGTGCAGCAGGAGGGCAGGAGGTGCTCCAGGCAGGCAGCAGCAGTTTCCCTGCAGCCTGTGGAGAGGCCCCTGGTGGAGCAGGCTGTCCCCCTGCAGCCCATGGGTCCCACATGGAGCAGATCTCCACGCTGCAGCCTGTGGAGGAGCCCTCGGTGGAGCAGGTGGATGTGGCCTGGAGGAGGCTGCGGCCCATGGAGAGCCCCCACAGGAGCAGGCCCCCTGGCCAGAGCTGCAGCCCATGGAGAGGAGCCAACACAGGAGCAGGGGGTCTGGAAGGAGCTGCCGCCCACCCGTGGGGGACCCGTGCTGGAGCAGTTTGCTCCTGGGGGATGGACCCCATGGTATGGCGCCATGTGGGAGCAGTGCTTGAAGAGCTGCTGCCTGTGGGCAGCCCCAGCAGGCTCAGTTCGGGAAGGACGGCATCCTGTGGGAGGGACCCCACGGGGAGCAGGGGCAGAGAGGGACTGTGAGGGAGCGGTGGAGATGAAGTGTCAGGGACTGACTGCAGACCCATTCACTGTGCCCCTGTGCCACTTTGGGGGAGGAGGTGGAAGAGGGTAAATTGGGGGAAGGTGGGTTTAGTTTGCTTTTGGTTTGTCACTGCTCCAGCCTGTTAGTAATAGGTAATAAATTATATTACTCTCCCTATGTTAAGTCTGTTTTGTCTGTGATGATAATTGTTGAGTGATTTCCCTCTCCTTATCTCAACCCTTGAGCCCTTTGTGTGGTATTTTCTCCCACTTTCCTTTGAGGGAGAGTGAGAGAGAGGTTGTGGTGGAGTTCAGCTGGGTAAAATCACCACAATAAGATAAACTGTCAAGGCGTAGATTATAAAAAGCATTGCACTGAAAATGAGTTTTTTCAGATATATACCACTTGAAGTTCCTGGTGTGCTGCTTTGTTGGATGCAAATTTCTCATGGACTTTCTCTTCATGACCGGAGCACTCACCAAAACAACAACAACAACAACAAAAAGGTTTGATTATATAGCAGAAATGGCTAGCTCGTGTGACATCTAGATCTCATCTAAGCAAAACAAATTTTCTTCTGCTGTAGGGCGCCCAAAATAGTGGTGATGTCCTCTAGTAGTTTTTCCACCATAACCTTTCAATTTTTACTACAGAATGGTAAGTGATCTGGAGCTATGACATTCAGGGAGAGAGCCCTTAGCTGTAGTTTTGGCAGTCTTACTTGTTTGTAGGGATTTGGACAAAACAGGCATACCTTCCATTATTATTACTATTTTTTTAGTTTTTCAGTAGATCTTACCAGATTTTGGAGAACACTTCAACTTGAAATCACTAAATGAAAAGTCTCCTGACAAAACTGGCTATAGCTGTCAAGTGCAGGCAGAATTAAAATCCCAAACATCTGTACAGACTGCTTGATGAAAGGTTTGCAAGCAGCTCTGCAAAGAAGGAATTGGGAGTACTGGTAGATGACAAGATCAACATGAGCAAGCAACATCTGCTTACATCCCAGAAAACCAACTATACCCTCGGTTGCATTAAAAGAAGCATGGCCAGCAGGTCAGGTAATTGTCCCTCTCTACTCTGCTCTCATGAGACTACCTGCAGTGCTACCTGGAGCACTGCAATCAGCTCTGGGACCCCCCAGCAAAAGAAGGATATGGACATATTAGAATGATCCAAAAGAAGGACCACAAAGGTGATTAATGGGCTGGAGCACCTCTCCTACAAAGATAGGCAGAGGGATTTGGTGTTGTTCAGCATGGAGAAGAGAAGACTCTGGGGAGACCTTATAGTGGCCCATCTGTTCTTATATGGGAACATACAAGAAAGATGGAGAGACTCTTTACAATGACATGTAGTGACAGGACAAGGGGAGAATGGTTTTAAACTGAAATAGGGTGGATATAGACTAGATAAAAGAAAGAAATTCTGTACTCTGAGGGTGGTGAGACACTGGAGCAGGTTTCCCAGAGAAGCTGTGGATGACCCATCCCTGGAGGTGTTCAAAGCCAGGCTGGATGGGGCTTTGGGCAACCTGGGCTGGTGGGAGGTGTTCCTGCCCATGGCAAGGGGCTGGAACTAGGGGATCTTTAAGGTCCCTTCCAACCCAAGCCATTCTATGATTTTATGAAAAATAAAAATCAGAATCAACGCTTAAAGTCTTCATTTTCTTTTTTTTTTTTTTTTTCCCTGTAGAAAGAAGATACCTCAATATTAAACTGTAAGGACCATATACTGACTAGGGTGCCTGAAGTAAGTAAAAAACCTGTAATCCTGACATTTCTATTTAGATTTGTCTTTAGGGTGCTGACATTTGGACGAGTTCAAAAACTGTTTTCATGAGTTTTTGCAAATTTCATCAACAGCAAAATTTAGCTTCTTTCACCAGGCATCACTGCCAGTTGCCAGGAAAGTGTCAGATTTCTTCTCAGTAAATCTGTTTCTACAATTTTTTTCCCAGGTAGAAAAAAAAAAAAAAGGAAAGAAAATCAGTCTTCTGACTAAAGGAACAAAAAGGAACAACAACAACAAAAAACCACTAGAGTTTTGGAAAGAAAAACCTTGAAAGACACCTCTCTGAAGACAATCTTTATATATATATGTCCTGGTTTCAGTTAGGACAGAGTTATTTTTTCCTCCTAGTAGCTGGTAGAGTGCTATGTTTTGGATTAGGATGAGAAGAGTGCTGATAACATGCTGGTGTTTTAATTGCTGCAGAGCAGTGCTTACACTAAGCCAAGGACTTTTCAGCTCCTCGCTCTGTCCTGCCAGCGGGCAGGCTGGGGGGGCAGCAAGAGCTGGGAGGGGACAGCCCCAGGACAGCTGACCCAAACTGGCCAAAGGGGTATTCCATACCATCTGACGTCATGCTGAACAATATGACCCGGCCGGGTTAAACCACAACAATATATAAAGACAATAAGACAATAAAGATTGTCTTATAAAATAATCTATATGTCTATATAAAGATATATATATACATTTGTAAACTTAAATAATATTATTTGTGTCTTTGTAGCAAGTTCTACTGTTTTAATGATCTCATCATTAGTAAAAAAAAAAAAAAAAGTATTACAACTTCCACAATATTTTTGTAATAATTGAGAATGATAAGGTTTAAAACTGTACAAAAGAGCAATTTTTCTGTTATTGAACATTTCTCTCTAATATTTTCATAGGCTATTTTGCATCTTTTTGCTCTGTAGTCTTTGCTTAAGTAAGTCAGTACATTTGTATCTCACTCCAGGATGATGACTATACAGAATGAGTTATTCCTTCAAGACCTGATGAGGCATACTGCTGATGGGTGGACCCCAGCCTACTGAGGTGTGGTATGCCAGAGCTGCCTGCATACAGAACCATATAGTACTTGCTTCCAGGAGTGGGAACTCTAAAGAGTAGCCTGCAAAAATGCTGGAACAGTTCGTAGAGGACCTGAAAATCTTACTGCAGCTTTAATTTTTTATTTTTATTTTATTTTATTTTATTTTATTTTCTGAAAAGATCTATCATGGTATTTCAATTTGAGGGCCATAAACAAGAAGTGCTTTGCTGGCAGTGACTCCAGATACATTACTGACTGTATGTCTTACTTGCCAGAGGTCTTAACCTTTCTAATGATAGAATGCCTGGTACTGTAAGGAGAGGAATACCCAGTACTTCTGCGGTAAACATGCAAACCATGCTTGAACAGTCTCCAAGATGCAGTCAGAGGTTCAAAGCAAATACTACATTCTAAATACATAAAGGAATTGATATTGGGGTTCTCTATCTCCCTGTCTCTCTCTCTCTGTCTCTGTCTCTCCTTTCTCTCTCTTTTTTTGTGTGGTGTTGGGGATAAAACACTCTTGGATGGATTTACATTTTGGGGGAAAGTTATTTGCAGAGATCTAAGGAAAGCTTGGCACAGAAGAAGAAAATAATTGGAAGCTTAGAGATCGCTTGGAACGCATACTTTCCATAAGAACATAATCTGACACACACACACACACACACTTGGTATTTGTCATGTCTAAATCTAATGTAATAGACACAAGTCTGGGGTCCGTTGCAAGACTACTGTCTTCTGTCATATGTTTAAGCCTGTGTGTTTTTTTTTTTTCTGCAAACTTATGTAACTTTTTTTTTTTTTTTTTTTTTTTTTTTTATAACCATTTGCAGTGAACATGGAAGCCCTAACACAGAACTTGCAGTCCCGGGGTTTCTTAGGCTTCTACACGCACAGCTCTGGGCCCCTTAGCTAAGGTCATTCAGAGTCTGTGACTGTAAGGCCCACTGGAAGGAGTTGTATCACAGATGGGAAGGAGAAATACTTAGACATTTCTGTTCATTTAGGAAAGGATTATGTCTGCAACCATAATACCATTAACTTTCCTTCTCAGATGTAGAGAAATGTCAGGCGAAACCCTAAGGGAACTGTTCTGGTATGATTTCTTTTATATTTAAAGATAGTGTTCAGGAGAGGCAATCCACTTGTTAAAAGGGTAGGTGTTTTCATCTGAAGTGAAAAATGGAAGGCATTCTGTAAAAGACTTGAAAACAAATTCATCACTTCACACATTAGGCTATCTAGAGATGAGATTTTGGCACAGCTTTTGAGGATAAATGGCATGTCTATTTGATCAAAGAAGTTTTTATAGATTAGCTGAATGTATGTATTAGCTGTATGTAAATATACTCGCCTCTAACAGGTATGTAATTGGCAAGAATGATCAAAGTATCCTTTTGACTCTCTAGACAGACACTAAGTATACATTTTCCAGTGTTAAGATTTTTTTTTCTTTTTACAGCAACCTCATCTGCTCTTCTTGGGGTGACAAAAAATCATACTGATAAAGACTTCTTTTGAAACACTGCAAGAGAAACATTTGTTGTGGAGTACTGATCCTTTGGAAGCAGGAGATGATAGCTGATTGTGGCAAAACCCACTCCATCACTCAGGAGTCTGACATCTCTGGCAACAGGCTGGCCAAACTGCATGAATCTGTTGTTTGCATTGCATACATCCCTGTGCTAGCAGCTGTTATCATACTATTAGCCTTCTGTAGTCCTCATGTAACCTCTTGAAACTTATATGGGCTCCATGCTCTGAGACTACCTGCCAAATATTTAAAAAAAGAATAATCATTACCTCTCACTTTCTTTTCATTTTCCACCTGGGGGAGAAATAGCTTGATTAGTTTGGGTGATGATAGGAAGCTGGAGGAAATCCAATCAGGATTTTTCAGTCTGAAGGATTTATTTCCTTTCATTTCATTTATTTCCATTCAGCTGAAGGTAACAAGGTTATGTAGGTCTGATTTCAAAGGGCACAATTTTGAAATGATGGCTTTTGCTTAGGTATACTATAGCTTTAAATAGGTGATTTTGATGTAGTTGCATAAACTGGAGTATAATCCACTTTCTTCCCCTAGAGACATGGTGGCACAGCAGTGAAGACATGCAATTGTTTTTTTTTTTTTTTTTTTTTTTTTTTGTTCCTCTCCAGTAAAGCACACAAGAGCAGATCTGCTGAGTAGGAAGTGCTATTTTTACATAATCACTTTTCAAACTAGAGCCTCACTATAGACATTTTGAAGAGACCAAACTAAGTGTCCTGACAGTCACTTCTCTGGCTGCAGAAGTGTGCATGAGAAGCTGTAGCATAGGTCATTTAGTAATTTAATAGTTTCCTCTGTAGCCATTCTGTTGTCAGCTAACAAGTATTTCCCGATAAGCATTCTTCACATTTCTGGGATTTTCCTTCTAGAAATTCTCTGTTTACATATAAATAGTTTATGGTTACTGAAAACAGCTTTCTGAACTGTAATTATATAAAAAAATGGAAATACGTATATTGTTTTTTCAAAATTATTTTTAATTTACTGGGATGAATTGCTATAGTATCTGAGCATATAATTTATTCTCACAAACAGCTCTCTGAGATAGAGAAATGTTATTATACTTATCCTCATTATTCAGGTGGGAAATGTTTTTCTGAAAGACATGCAGTACATGCATAAAGGAGGTAAAGCCATCTTTCTTATTTCCAGACAGTGCCTTAAGAATTGTTCAAATGCTAATGAAGTAGCAAACATGATTAAAGGACTTGTTTACAAGTGATGCAGAGGCATCTCTCCCTTGATCATACTTAGTGTCTCTTTTCCTCTCACCTCTTACTTACACAGCTGCCATTGACCCACGTTTTTTTTTGTTGGCACCAACACTAGAAGCAGCATGTTTTACCCTATGAGGTTTAAGCGAAATGCTTCATGCTTCTTCTTTTATCCAGGCCTTGCTATAGTCTAGAATGACTCCTAGCAACACCCCCCCCATCCCCCCCCGCCCCCGTCTATTACCTATTACAAAGAAACAGTGGTATTAAAAAAAAAAAAAAGCCCTTTCCCCCAAGAAAAACACATTCATAAATAACCTGATAATGATGTGTTAACAATAACTATTCAAACTTTTGTTGAAGGCCAAACTTTGGCTAGCACGTTTTTCACTAATTTTCTTACTAGTTAATATATGGATGCAAATTTATCTCATCCGTAATTATTTTTTATGTATAATTGCTGCTGAAGCTTTTACCTAAGTAGCATGGCATGAGGCAACTTAACCTTTTTGCATGGCAAATGGGTTGCGTGGTGTTTGTGATGTGCAGCTGACTTTTTTTTTTTTTTTTTTTTTTTTTTTGAGGGAGAAAAAGTGCCAAAAAACGGGTAGGAAATATAAGGTATTTTTAAGGCCTTCTGCCACCTCTTCCTTGCAACATGAAGCACAAGTTCTGTTCTGTTCTATTCTGTTTACAAGCTCGGTTTAAGCACCTAAAGAAGATTTTATACCAAGACAGAGTGGGACTGCAGGGCTTGTTTCCAACAGGTGGGCTTTGAACTGAGCCCATTCTCTTAACTGAACTCATTCTCTTAACTTATTGGCTCGGTGGACAGAAGTTACTATACATTAGTCAGCTTAAAGTCAAAGCACTTTTTCATTTGCCTAGATGATGCTGAAAGTTAATTTTAGGCTTAGCTGGACAAACGACTTTTCCTATCTAAGACTGACTAAGTGTTTTACTGAGTTTTGAAACAGGCAGAAGGAAAGCACGCCCAAAGCGTTGTGTGTCACTTGCATACATGTCTCTGGGCATTTATATTTTTATTGGAAATACATTTTTCCTATGGTCTTCTGAAGCAGAAGGAAATAGTATTTTAATTTTAGGACTGGACTTAAATGCAAACATTGTACTTCCAAATGTGAGGTAGATTTCCAATATACAAATTTTTATAAGCTACGAATTTGCTGCTACAGTATTCAAGTGAGGAAACAAAACCACACTTGATAAACAGGCAGGTGAGTGCATATTTCCCAGTAATGACATTTTGTAAATCACCTTGGAAATCACCCAAAGGAGCTGTAATAACCAAGCAATGGATTTAAGTCACTGCATCTCCTTGCATTATAAACAAGTAACAATTATGATATGTTCACTTTCTAAGATCTAAAGTTACATACTCATCTATGAACTTGAAGAGCTGGAATGCTTTGTATAATAATAATAATAATAATAATAAATGGCTGTTATATTCTTTACGTTCTTGTGTAAAAAATGCATTCCACTGAAGTAAATAATTTTCATTCTCACTGTTTGATGGCTCATCTGTATTTTAGTGTTGTTTTTTTTTTTTTTTTGCTTTTTTGCATAACAATAGTTTTGTCAGCAACCTCAATGATAATTGAGTATTCATCTGGGAAGAAATATATTATTTTATGCATTTTATTCAATAAGCTTTCTTTTAACATGTTTCAGAAATACTCAGATGTTTCTAAATTTTGTCTGATGGGTTGAACTAAGAATTTTCTTCTCCTTCAGGTATTTGTTTTAAAATAGAACATTTTACTAGTATTAATTGTAGGTCACAGTTAAAATGTATACATTAGATTATTTGGTAACAGTTATGCATTGATGCATTAGTGTATGAACTCTCCTGTTGTAGTGCATTGTCTGAGGACTCTGCTTCTACCTGAACCCCCCCAGTACAGAAATGCAACTGATACCAAGTAATGAGAAATTACTTGGTAGAAAAACATTTGTAAGAGAACTTCTTTTGAAATCTAAAGATGAAAAGGCATGCTGAGACAATTTCCCCCATATATGAAGTTTCGCTTCATATATAAAAATACAACTTATAGATATAAAATTAGAGGCTGTCTACCTGTTAAGCTCTTAAAAATAAAATAAATAAATATTATTATTATTATTATAACCAGGATCCTTGTAGAAGACTGAAGATCTGTAAAATTAATGCGAGAAAGGTTTATTTTTCTATTGCTGTTTTTTAAATGGCAAATGTACTGCCAGCTCTGGCCGATCTTTTTGACTAACGAGGTTCAAAGGCTGCCTCCTCAGCTGATGGAGTTCATACTAATAAAGCAAAATCCACAGAGACAAGGTGAGAATGTGGCTCGCTAAGGAGAAAAGGGCTGCAGTGTTGTTAGCTGAGCAGCAGGAGAGAAGAAAACAAAAACTAACCCATGAATAGGTTAAAAATAAGCATATTCTTCTTAGTTTCTGCTCAGTTTCAGCTGCTGAGAAGGGAAAATATGGTTTCAGTTCTAATCACTGAGTTTCACCCCTTGTTTACAAGTGAAAACTCGTTTATTGTTTTTCCCAGTGAAGGAGCTATTAGGATGAATGAGCACTTCAGAAATACCTGATAGAACCTGTGGTTGGGAAATTTCAGTTTCAGTTAAGCTTTTGTTTAGCTTTCTAAAACATGCAATGTCCTCAGAAGGTCAGAAGAATATCCCCTTCCTTTGCAGTTGTTTCGCAATCTGTATTTTCTTGAGGCGTGCAATGCCCTCTGCTGGTGCGCAGATTTTATATCAAGTTAGAGCACAGGAAACAACGGCGAAGTTGGATGAAAAGTTAACAGCTGCGAAAGCATCTTCTCTTGCTCTCTGATTTCTACCTCAATGATAGAACTACTAGCTATGTGCAGCCTGCATAACCCTTGTGGCAAATGGCCGGGAGTAGCAGTGAAGTTTTCTTCAGAGCATCTTCAAAGAGGTGCAAAGCTCTTCCAGCCTTGCCACGGACTAGCTGTGCCACCTTGGGAACAATTAAAACTCCTGTCAGTGCTGAAGAAAAATTAAAATCTGAACTATGCTATCATAAGACTAGAAAGAAATCACAGGCCTCATTAAGAATTTAAAGCTGTGTATCATAATTTCACAAAGAATGACCGGATGACAAAAAAAAAAAAAAAGGATTTCTCCTGCTAAAGTAAATCAGTTGACTATGTCTAGCATTTTTTTCAGAGCACCTCTCAGCCTTTACCCTGGCGGTTGAACAGCTCTGTTGCTGCTGGATATAAGGAATTTTTATTTTTCATTTATTAAACCTTATTAGCTCTTCGTATATCAATACGTTTATATAGTGCTGCTGTGAATCTGTCTCCATCTTTATTTAGCACATTTACAGAAACCACATGGTGGAAACATTACATTTTATCCCAGCATATGTTCATATGGGAAGAAGAATTTGCCTAGAAATGTTGGGAAGTTTTTGTTTGTTTGTTTGTTTTTGTTTTTGTTTTTTCTAAGAAAGAATGGAAAAATAATTGAAAAAGTGCTGAATGAAGAGTGGGCATCGACAACCTTCTTTCCCCACCCTTGCATCTCATTTCCCTTGGAAAACTGGGAAGTGGAGCTGGTCAGGAAAAAGTAAAGAAAAAATATATATGAAGTGCTAATTGGAAATGCACTTCAAGCTGCAAGTAAAGATATTGTCTCTGCCCATTTTATTCCTGTGATGTTCCAAAAGACAAGGGTTTGTATGCTCTATGAACTTCAACAAGACAATAGACAATGCACCAGATAGATGCATTATTAAATTTTCTTGGCCCAAATTAAAAAACAAAACACAAGAAAACTATTTATATATAGCTTTATAAATCTGCTGGCTTTTTAACAAAGTAACTTTCCTATGTCAAAGATCAGCAGTCTTAAAACATTCTAACCTTTACACCCAAGACAAGACACAAAGTATAAACTAGACATTAAAAAAAGAAAAGAAAAAAAAAGGCAAAACATTACTTACAGGATTGCAGCAAAAGAGAAAGAAGAGCTGATGCACAAGGCTTTTTGAAAATTCAGACACACTATTTTGTTTCACTTCAGCTGTATTTAAATAGTGCTGAAAGGTGTTGAGATTATCCAGCATAAACCGATCTAGACATTAAAGATTTTTTTTGCCTTTGGTCAGATTGCTTATGACAGTGTTGTGTGTTGCAAAGGGCTGATTGTGAAATCAGGCGAACAACAATAATTCAGAAAGTTCATTTGAACATGACAGAGCTGACAGGAGGCTCATTATAAATACCAGCTTAGTGTAAGGAAAAGCAGGGAGGAATTGACTTCAGTATCCCCAGCTGGTGTTATTCCTCGGGGAGACAGACACATACACAAATGCACGTGTGGTCAAAATAAATAAGTAAAATAATTCTTGCTTGTGAAAGGTCAAATTTGTTTCCCCTACAAACTTTTTTTTTTTTTTTTTTTTTTTTTTTTAATTGAAAATGATCAAACTAAACATTGCAGTTGTTTCAACTTCTACATCCGTTCGACTGAAAACCATTCTACACATTCAAACAAAAATCTTATTTTAGGTCATGGCTGTTCTATTCTTGGGAATGACCTGTCCATGCCTTTAAGACCTCTCAAAGAAATTCATATATTTTGGCAGTTAGCCTGAGATGTGCTAATTAGATGAGAATGCTATGGTCCATTTTCAAGTGTTTACCTGCACTAAAATGTTAAGGCAGCTCTTTTTCCAATTAGTGCAGGTAACTTCCCCCACACAACATGTCTTCAGGTATGGATACCAGTTGTGGGTTTTGTTTGTTTGTTTGTTTTCTTTGGGGGACACAAGTTCAGTCTGACTGCTCTGAACTTAGTAAAACCATATAGCCACATTGCCATGAAGAGGCTCAGACAATGTACCAGTCCAGAACCAGTGCAAAGTAAGCATTCACCACCCTGAAGCTGCCACATGTTCTCCATACATTGCAACTGGATAGTTACTGCTTTTATTGAAGGTTAGCACAGTAATACTAAACTATGTTTTCTTCCTTCTAGAAATGTTCAGTACTTATGTAAATGTATATACAGACATCAAGTAAAAAAGTAGTGAGTGATCCATCCAATGAAGTCTGAAACCATGAACAGCAGGTATCTGTAGAGATGAAGCAAGAGGATCTAGAACTTTGTATCTGTGAACATCAGCAGAAGCTGCCAAGAGATGTATTTCAAGGCATTCAGTACTACCTACCTCAGGCATGGGGCCCCAGAAATTGAAGGCAGAATTATGTGGCTGTCATTACCTTTTTTTTGGGGGGAGGGCGAGGGGGTGGGTTGCAGGCAGGACTATGTCAGAGTGGCTATGGTAAATCCCGTAGTCAAAGCTAATCCTAATAAAAACTGGAGAGTTCAGAAAAGGCTAGGGGAAACAGAAATGACACACATTACAATTCTGAGTAATTGTCATCTAGATTCTATTTTGTGGCTTACTAACTTCTGAGGGACAAGTCATTTATTTTTTTGGAGAAACTGCTTGCATTTATCTGACTTTCTGTCCCTGAATAATTTCTCAGTTTCTCAAACAGTATTGTATCGATTACCTTTCACTTTTTATTGTATGTTCCTTAAAGAACAAATCACCCAGACTGCATTAAGGAGTAAACTGACTTTCAATTATATACCTTTTTATTGTGCTAGGTGCTTTGATTTAGTGGCACATCAGTTTGAGAAGTGTGTATACAGCTTCCTCTATTAGTGTACTTCCATAATATCTAAAAAAAAAAAAAAAAGAAAAAAAAAAAAGGGGGGGGAGATGTGTTCTTGGAAAAAAATAGTAAATTAGTTGAGATGTTACTATTCACTCTACAGAGAATTTCATTGAAATAAAAGGTGATTAAGTTAACTGAGTGAGGTCAGACACTATTGAAGCAATATATGTCTTTAAAGCAAAACGGTATGCAAATCAGCTATGTAAAACAAAGAGAAACAAAGTGCAAATTTAAATAAATCCTGAACAACAATAAAAATTACAATGTGAAGCAAATTAAGAGAATTGTAGTTGATCTACAAAACATTAAAAAAGGGGGCAGGGGAACAGGAGGGAAGGAGGCTGGGCTGAGGGATCAGACTGTATCCTGGAACAGGTTAAGGTCAGCCAGGCTGAAAGTGATATGAAAGGAAAAAACAGAACCATACAATATACTATATATGGAGAATTGTACTTTAGGCACAAAACCTGAAGTGTGGGAAGACAATATTCCTTTATTCAGTTTAATATGTTTATTACTACCCTAGTCCTACCTGTTCCCCAACCCCTCTTTTCTCAACTAGTTGATGTGGGAAGTGATTTGGGCTATTTGGGCTATTTGGGCTTTCAGCTCATCGTAAGAGGACAGGAGACATGAAATTACCAACACTATAATCAAGGACCGGAGGTCTGCCAGGGAACATGGCTTGGTCAGGATTAAGCTTTAGGATTATGCAGCAGCCTTAGACCAATTCTATACTTGTGCAACACCTGAAACTACCCAGGACCTCAGCAAATTCTCCTGGAGGCAATGTTAAGGCACATGCAGGATGAGGAGGTGATCCGGGATGCCTTCACCGGGGTAAATTGTGCCTGACCAATCTGGTGGTCTTCTGTGATGGAGTAACTGCATCAGTCAACAAGGGAAGACCGACCAATGTCATCTACTTGGACTTCTATAAGGTCTTTGACACGGTCCCACATGACACCCTCATCTCTAAATTGGAAAGATATGCATTTGAAGGGTGGACCATCCAGTGGATAAGGAATTGGCTCAATGGTTGCACCTAGAGTGGTCAATGGTTCTATGTCTAGGTGGAGATCAGTAACGAACAGTGTCCCCTCAGGGCTCTGTCTTGGGAGCGGTGCTTTTTAATATCTTCATCAATGACATAGACAATGAGATTGTCTAGCAACTTTGCAGATGACACCAAGCTGAGTGGTTAAATTGATACCAAAGAAGGAAGAGATGCTGTCCAAAGGACTTGAACAAGCTGGAGAAGTGGGCCCATATGAACTGCATGAAGTTCAACAAGTCCAAGTGCAAGGTGCTGCACCTTGGTCAGGGCAATCCCAGATATGAGCACAGACTGGGAGAAGAACTCATTGAGAGCAGCCCTGTGGGAAGGACTTGGGGGTTCTGGTGGATAAAAGGCTCAACATGAGCCAGTAGTATGTGCTTGGCAGCCCAGAAGGCCAACTGTGTTCTGATCTGCGTCAACAGAGGAGTGGCCAACAGGGTGAGGGAGGTGATTGTCCCCCTCTACTCTGCCCTTGTGAAGCCCCAGCTGGAGAAATTATCTAGTTATCTAAGAAACAGATGAACTGGATTCTAACTAAATGTCTATAGGCTTCCAAAGCCTTACGCTATAGCTACAATCCCCAAAATTCACACAAAATTCCTGAGCTTGTAGGCTGATGATAATCAGGATAAATGACTAGCACTGAATACAGAAAAGGGACTTATTCAAAAGATGGAAAGAGACCCTTTGCTCAATCTGATAATGACATGTCAAAGGGGAATGGTTTTAAACTAAAAGAGTGGAGATTTAGATTAGAGATGAGGAGGAAATTCTTCATGCAGAGGGTGATGAGGCTCTGGAACAGGTTGCCCAGAGAGGTTGCAGATTCCCCATCTCTGGAGGCGTTCAGGGCCAGGCTTGATGTGGCTCTGGGCAACCTGATCTAGTGGGTGGCATCCCTGCCTGTGGCAGGGGGTTGGAGTTAGATGATCTTTAAGGTCCCTTCCAAACCGAGCCATTCTATTATTCTATTCTGTGAATGTGCAATATGGATCCTCAGCCTGTTTCCCCAGGCTGATGTTTCTTCTTCAGCTGCTAACTGCACTACATCCCAGCAGGTGACAGAATGGAGGAGGAAGATGAATCATTTGGATTCTACTGCCACAGAGTGACTTATCTCTGACTTATCTCTGACACAACTGATGTGTTCACCAAGAGATGTAGCCTGCAGCCCCCGCTACATGACTGTTTCCCAACTCAAGGCCTCCACCTCCTGTGAGCATCATCTTGGGCAACACACAGACTGCTGCACCTCATGTTGATTATTGGTAAGATGATTGAAGATTCATTAATCCCTAAAGACTTTGCTTATGCAGCTCATCATAATGATTTTTTTTTTCAGTCTCCTGTAGTAGTTTCTGAGCAGACCTATGTGACTAATCACAAAAGCAGAACTGCAAAACTTATTGTTCAACTTGTGCTCCTTAGTTGTTTCCCATCTGTTCAGTTCTGTGTAAACAGCACATGCTGATGAACATATGGCTCAGGCAGAGTGAAACTAGAAGGTGGGAGAATACCCTAGTAGAGCAAAGAGCTTCCTACACTAGAGCTGGATGAGCCTTGGGAAGACAAAAATCCTAATTGTTTACTCATTTACCAATAAAACATTTTGTTTACTTGCTTTTTTTTTTTTTTTTTTTTTTTTGGTTAAAAAGCAAAAGTAATCATAAGATGGAGATAGTAGTCTAAGGCTTTTAAATGACAGCATCTTTTACCATAGGTGCAAACTGTCTGATTGACCTAGATATTCCTTTTTAGTACATTGTCCAAGTACACTGTGCAAACTTGCCCAGTATTCCAGCACTTCCAGCAGTGATGTCTTGTATTGGCTCAGAAGTTGTGTCCTGCCATCTATTAATGTTATTGTGTTATGGGCAAGGGGTGAGTGTGCAACAATATATATATATGTATAGTTTATATGTGTGTATATATATACACATATATGTATACACAAACACACACACACACACACACACAGACACACATCCTGGTGGTTTTTCTCCCAGATCAGCATGCCAGACGTATTAACTTCATTAGAAGACCACTAGGTGGCAATTTAGCAGCCCTGTTTTCAATGTTTAATATATTCAATTTCTTTATTGCATTAGACACTAATTGATGAATGACAAACTAAACAAAGTTCTGGAAAGACTGTGTTGGCTGTTCCTGCTAAATTTACTGAAGTGTTTGTTCTTACTGCACCCTCCTTCCTTCCCTCAGATGTTCATTAAATTCGGTGAGTGTGTCTGAACACTGCAGTGAAAATCCGTGGCCAGTTGGCAGGACAGGGAATTCTTTATTGTGGAAAACAGGAGTCTTTCAAACTCTTAATATATACTTTACATTGCAGACTACATTTGAGCACTGAGAGGAGGCTGACATTTCCTGCAGCCATACCTATAGGATCATGATTATGAAGTAGTTATATGCTTATACAAGACGTGAATTTATACAGCTGCACACCTAAGATGGCAGGAGAGTTGCCGTAGCCTTTATCTATATCTACTAAACGGCTCTGTGGTGACACCCCCCCTCCTTCCCTTCTACTAACCACAGGTCAGAAAGCTGGTATGAACCATTTTCATAGAAATTCAAAACTTCCTTCTAAAGAAACAATCTGAGAGGATTATATTGCTGCAGAAAGCACTCTACATATTTATGACTGGCATCTAAACAAAGAAAGAGAAGAAGCAACAAATTCAAGTACATATATATGCAAAAGTACAGTTTTCTTCTTTACAAATACTTTATAACTTATAGGAAGAATGCATAGTCTGTATAAGAAAACATAGACAAGCTGCATAGAACAACTATGTTTTGATTGCATACCCCTTCAACTTCTGGTTAATATTGATCTTCAGACTCATGCTTTAGAGTAGATGGATTTATGGATTTTGCTTATCTGTGAAGTAACGCTCAGGTGACTGATCCTAGAACTTTTGTGAAAAGTATTTTTAGCAACGCCCACGGTTTATGATTCAATAAGGAGACATACCAAGTATTCTTTTTTAGTGATCTCAAGTGACACACACTGAAAGCAGTAAGCTTTTGATGTGCTAACATTTGTTCCCATAAAAGCAAAAAAAAAAAAAGAGAGAGAAAAAAAAAAAAAAAGAGCAACAGCATATTGTAAAATTTTAGCCTTCAGATGCTAAAAATAAGAAGAAATGGAAGAAAAGAATTGCTGGAAGTCAGAAATCAACAACACAATATGCAGTGCTTCTGTAGCTTCAAAGCAGGCTGACTCAGAAGCTAATGTTTTGGTAGAAAAGGTCAAGATGAAAATGGTTTATGATTCCCAGTGATCTTTATATTAAGTGACTCTTTGGTCTCCAATTACATAGCTGCTACTTGATGCAAAAAAATCAACCAGTCTGTTAATAGCAGAAAATACTGCAAGTGAGAACAGCCTACAATTGCAGGGAGTAGGAGAGAGGAGAGAAGAAATACAATGGACTAAAAGTAATGACAGATTTTGTGAAGACTGCCTCAATCTAGAAGAAAAATAGAGCAAAGGATGTTGCAAGATAACATAGTAAGAGGAGTCAAATTTGTCAATAACCAACAGTATGAATAATAGAGAGATTGATACTGACATTGCATTTCTTTATTCTGGGTCCTCTTTCTATTGTGTCTTTCATCTTTAAAGGGGATGTGATGGGGATTCTCACTTAAGGTAAGAATAGCTTAGCATTAAAAAGGGTTAGCTGAAGTGGACACAGAGCTAAGAGGGGAAGATAGCTGTTTCCAAACCAGCTAGGAGTAGAAGAATTCTTTTTCTTCTTTCATCTGTAGTTTGAGAACTACACTTCTGTTTGTTAATATTAATGAATATGAATATGAAGGAATTAATGGGAAAAAAATAGGATTTATTGGAGTAAGAGGGTTTTAATAGATCTGAAACTGAAAGAGATTTTAAGGTTCCTAAGTCCCATTTTTGGACAGCTCAAGACCTTGAAAGGAAGAAGAGTTGTGAAGCTGCTTTTCGTACCATCACTGATGAACAGATGTTGTTTTCATACTTGTTTACATCTCGTAGACAGAACCTGCTAGAAATCCCAGTGCAATAAACCGAAGATACAAGTTTACTGAAAGGTACTAAAGTCCTAAAAGACATTATAGTTTGTTTAGGTGTTTTACTACTGACATTGTTCTACAAATGTACTTTTCTTATTCTTCAGTAACTAGGAGGCTCAATCAGTTGTGCCCAGTAACAACCAGTGGGAGCAATAGCCCGTGACTTATGAGGACAAGCTCTCACTCTGCTGGCTAGATGTGACTGTTACCAGTGCATATGCTTACCGTTCATTCTTCAAAGGATATTACAAATTTCTTTGCAAGACTGCTTTCCAAGTTCTTTGCTCTTTTTTTTTTTTTTTGGGGGGGGGGGGGGGTGGGCGGAACCAACTCAAACCCCGGGAGCTTACAGAAGCCCTGTGATTTGATATTGTTAAAAGTCCTCCCTCCCCTGTGGTTTTTACAGCTTAAGAGAAAAACAGAAGGCACACAAATTATCTCCCAGGGTTTTGCTGAGCAACAGGTACAGGAAACATAATTAAAGCAGTGAAGATCTCTAACCAAGGCTTTCCTTGTTTGACACAGTTTCTCCAAGTTAAATAGTTTCAAATTACACTTGATAAGGATCATATTGGAAATATTTTTTTTAGAAAAATTCAATACAAGCATAAGAAGTAGTTTCAGTTGTTTATTTCCTATGTGCAAACTGAGAAGCTTCATGTTCCATTGATAATCAGAACCAGTAGGAATTTACTTCCCACAGAAAAAAAAGGCTTAAAAAATGTTTTTATCCCAGACAGTGTTATAAAACACTTTTTTCTTTCCTTTTTTTTAACATTTTTTTTTTGGTAACAAAATTTATAAAATCAAATCACATGAAATGTTTTCTTTAACAGAATTTTGAATAATTTCATAACATCCTTTTGACAATGTAATAATTGTCCAAACACTTTTCTGCCTTTAAGCCAACTTTAAGCCAAGGCAAGTTCGTATATCCAGGCATTTCAACATATATTGCTTTTAATTTCCCAATTTTAATCTGATTTTTACAGCAATTGCTACGTTATATATTGTTGTTTTTTTCAGTACTATTTATTTTCTTAAAGTCAAAAAGAAATAGCCAACCAATAGCCTCTTCCACTCTCTATCTGAAACTCTCCCAATTCCTTCAAATATACTGTTACTTAAATAATGTACTTAAAACACTTAAAAAGAATATTTAAAAAAAAAATGAAAGGCTATAAAATAGTTGTTTTTATCTCTTCTTTCTTCCTTTCTTTCTTCCTTTCTTTCTTCCTTTCTTTCTTTCTTTCTTTCTTTCTTTCTTTCTTTCTTTCTTTCTTTCTTTCTTTCTTTCTTTCTTTCTTT